>CM023858.1:25418573-26071888 GCA_013389735.1 Phaseolus lunatus
TTGGTTCCTCATACTTCCCCAATGACCGACGACCGATTGATTCCTCATTACTTCCCGCAATGACCGATTACAGATCGGTGCCTCATCACTTCCTTCCTACCTCCTAAGCCTAAACCAAAATTCACTTAAATCCTTTTACAAACTATAAAGTACCGAAGCAATTTTCTTCATCAAACACACTTTAAGCCAAGGTTGGGAAGAAGCTTCTCTTCAGCTTCAACAATCCCCCCTGTTTGATGGAGACAAATCCCATAGCTCGATTGCTTTGAAGAAAGATCAATACCTGTACAAAGCTTGATTCCACAATACACAGATTTAAGTGAATGTTGAATAAGAGAAGAGTAGAGAATATATATACCTCCCTATACCACTGCAGCTTATAAGATCAGCTATTTTTCTCCCACTTTGGATTCATCAAACAGCATGGAAGCAAATAAAAACAGAAGCATATAATAGCCATACATGATAGTTCATAAAGTCCTTAAGAGGGGAATACATTCCAGAATAGAGATGAAATATAATGTCCAGAAACAGGCACCAAAACACAGAAAATAAAAGGATAATGTTCAACAGACATAAGAAGACAATATTGGGAAGAAAGAAAACTATTCCCTGTAGTAAAGCTCAGCCAGTTGTTCCTGTACTCCCTCGGTTGATAATCTAGATGCTGGAACCTGGCTTGAGTCATCTCAAAGTAGGCTTTCTGGTCTTCTGAAAGATTGTCAAGTCGATTTGCAGTACTTGCCTTTCAAAACTAGAATAGACAAAGGTTCACCTCTGAATTGGGAGAATGATATGCAACCAGTGCATTGTGTTGCTGTAGCATCCAAGTCATCATGATTCGGTTGATGATCAGCATGAACATTGTCATCTTCCATAGGAATAGCAGCTTCTTCATCATCATTGTTTTGTGGTTTGGACGTACCATGTTCCATTCTAGGACCTGTTGTCCTTTTAAAAACCACTCTTCACCTTCCTTGAGGAATCCCATCTTCATGAGCGTAGAGTTGTCGATTTCACTAATTGCTTTGATTGGCTCGTTTCTCTCATTAGTAGTGTCAATCTCAAAACAATCGATTAATTTTGAAATGAAATTGCATAGGGAAATCTCTGTAATCAGATAGCCTCTTGGATTTGAGCATAGCTCTGTCATTACACAAACCCAATTTATTTTTATGCGATGCATGAGACAGTAGAGTAAAATGAGGTCTTCCTCATGTAATGTAGCATGATTACTTCCCCTAGGTGTCAGTTGCCATGCAAAACATAGGCTAGAAAACCTAGGAGTTAGGTTCAGATTACCTGCATGAAACCTGTTTATGTGTTGATTCTTATCTCTCATGCAGCTTGTGTAGAACTGAATTTTATGAATTCTTGAATCATGGTTGTTTCCCCTTTCCCACCTTGAGGCCTGAATACTTGATTTCCAGCGATGTTGCTCCAAACTTCACTTGTTATTTTTATTTGGACACCTTTACGTGGGAAATAAATTTTCCATCAAGGATCAGATTGGTATAGAATACCTTCACTAGATCTGGATAGATGTTGCCAGTCATTTCAAGAAATGGCTTCAATCTCTGATGCTTGAGAAGTGCTTTGGGTTCAGTCAGCTTTTCACTCTTCATCCATGAAAACTCGAGGATCTTTGGCACATTTACCTGTTTTCTACTTATCTCATGTAAGTAAGTGGTCATGGCTTCAGCATCACCATCGAACTTTCTCTAAAATACCTTGAGTGTTATTCTTCTGCTCACGGGATTTCTTCCTTTTTGTATATCAATGATGCCATTTCTGAAACCTGTTCCTCTTTATCAAAAGAAAAACTGAGAGATTGCAAGCAGAAGTTGAATGTGTGAACTACAGGTTTTGAATACCATTATTTATAGAATCAAACAGATTGTATTAATGCTTAGCAGAGTTGGAGTGTTAAGAAGAAACAAATCAAAAAACACAGAGTCAGTACAGATTTTATTCCTGCAGCAGTTTCAGTTTTTGGAAAGAGGCAAAATCATTTTGAAAAAGTGTTTTAGTTTAGCTTTAGTGAGAAATAGCTTTCCATACAGTTAGTCAAACCAGTTTGAATATCCAGACAGAACAGCCATAAACCTGCTGGTCAAAGCAATAAAGCAGTTAAGTTGCATGTATAATTTCTCTTTCCTAGTTTGTATATTTTAGGCACAGAAATAAACAGATTAACCAGAGAAATAACATGTTATAGATTTAAAATATCACTGCAGTGAACAGTTTTAAGCTGATAATGCCCAATTCGTTTAACAAGAAATAAAACCTATCTTTAGCCAGAGGTTTTGTAAACAGATCAGCCAATTGAAACTCAGTACTAATGAATTTAATATCACAAATACCATTAGCTATATTTTCTCTTAGAAATGATGTCTAATCTCTATGTGCTTGTTCTTGAATGTAACACAGGAATTTTTAGACAGGTTTATGGCACTGGTATTATCACAATTAATAGGTATCTTGTTTAACAGTATTCCATAGTCACTTAGCTGTTGCCTTAGCCATAATGTTTGAGCACAGCAGCTTTCAGCAGCAATTATTCTGCTTCTGCTGTAGAGAGGGCAACACAAGCTTGTTTCTTGCAATGCCAAGAAATCAGGCTTGATCCTAGCATGTGACATGTTCCACTAGTGCTCTTTCTGTCAACCTTGCACCCTGCAAAATCAGAATCTGAAAAACAGTTTAAGTATAAGGAAACATGGTTAGGATACCATAGTCCAACAGATTTTGTCCCTTGCAAGTATTTCAGAATTCTCTTGACTGCATTGTAGTGAGATTCCCTTGGATCAGATTGATATCTGGCACATAGGCATACAGCAAACATAATATCAGGTCTGCTGGCAGTTAAGTACAGCAGGGATCCAATTAAGCTTCTGAACTTGGATTGGTCAACAGGTTTTCCTGCACAGTCTTGGTCTAGTTGACAGCTTGTTGAAATAGGAGTGCTAATTGCCTTACATTGATCCATATCAAATTTTTTCAGCAGCTCTTTGCAGTATTTTTCTTGACTAATGAAGACTCCATCCTTGAGCTGTTTCACTTGCAGGCCAAGGAAGAAGTTCATTTCTCCCAACATTGACATCTCAAACTCTCTCATCATTGTATTGACAAAAGCTTCACACATTTCCTCATTGGTTGACCCAAAGATTATATCATCTACATACACTTGTACCAGGATAATATCTTCCCTTTTCTTCTTAATGAATAGAGTCTTGTCAGAATTCCCACGGTTATAGCCTTGAGAAAGCAAAAATTCACTTAACCTTTCATACCATTGCCTTGGTGCTTGTTTTAGTCCATACAAGGCCTTCTTAAGCTTGTACACATGTTCTGGATTTTTGTAATCTTCAAAGCCTGGGGGCTGGGAAACAAACACCTCCTCATTTATGTATCCATTTAGGAATGCACTTTTAACATCCATTTGAAACAATTTGAAGCCTTTGATGCTGGAAAATGCTAGAAGTAATCTGACAGCTTCAAGGCGTGCTACTGGTGCATAGGTTTCACCAAAATCAATACCTTCTTCTTGGTTGTATCCTTTAGCAACCAGCCTTGCTTTGTTTCTAGTGATAGCTCCATGTTCATCCAGCTTGTTCCTGTACACCCACTTGGTTCCTATGATATTCATCTCATGCTTTCTTGGAACTAAGGTCCACACTTCATTGTATTCAAACTGGTTCAGTTCTTCCTGCATTGCTGTTATCCAATTGCTGTCTTGCAGTGCTTCTTCCAGGCTTTTAGGCTCAATCTGTGACACAAAAGCTACTGTTCTGCAGAAATTGTTGAGAGAATTTCTGGTTGAGACTCCTTTCTCTAGTTTTCCAATTACATTGTCAAGAGTAAGATTCTTGGGAGTCTTCCATTCCTTAGGCAACCCTGCATTCACAACAGACTCTTTGACAGCATTTGGATTAGTTGTATCAAATTCAGTTGATTGATTTTTCTGCAGAATTATTCTTAAATCATCCACACCAGATTCATCCAAAACAGATTTCGGTATAGAACAATCTGTTTCATCAAACACCACATGCATAGACTCTTCTACAGCAAGCAATCTTTTGTTATAGACTCTATAAGCATGTCCATTTATAGCATAACCAAGGTGTATACCTTCATCAGATTTAGGGTCAAATTTCCCAAGATTATCTTTACCATTATTTAGAATAAAACATTTGCACCCAAAAACTCTAAGATGGCTAATGCTAGGTTTTCTTCCTTTGTACAGTTCATATGGGGTTTTCTTAAGAATAGGTCTTATCAATGTTCTGTTAAGCACATAGCAAGCAGTATAAACAGCATCAGCCCAGAAATACTTTGGTAAATTTGATTCATTTAACATAGTTCTTGCTAATTCTTCCAAAGATCTATTCTTTCTTTCAACCACACCGTTTTGTTGAGGTGTCCTAGGAGCAGAATAGCTATGTGTTATGCCATGCTTTTCACAAAACTTATCAAATTTTGCATTTTGAAATTCTCCCCCATGATCACTACGAATCTGTTTTATGCAGTTCTCATTTTCATTGTTCAAAACCTTTGCCAATTTCTTGAAAGCTTTGTATGTATCATTTTTAGAAGCAATGAATAGAGTCCAAGTATATCTAGAAAAGTCATCAACAATCACCAAAGCATAATAATTTCCAGCAAGGCTAGCAGTCCTAGATGGTCCAAATAAATCCATATGCAATACATCCAGAATTTTATTTGTAGAAACTATATCTTTAGATTTAAAAGAGGTTCTAATCTGTTTTCCTTTTACACATGCATCACACAACCTGTTATTTTTAAAACATATTTTTGGTAGACCAGAAACAAGGTCCTTAGACAACAATTTATTCAAGTGATCTGTATGGATATGAGCCAACCTCCTGTGCCATAGCCAAGACTCATCACTTTTTGACAACAAGCATTCATTTTTAGAATTGTTATTAACAATGTCTAGGAGATAGATGTTGTTTACCCTTTTCCCTGTGAACAGCACCTTACCAGAGTTCTGATTTGAAATTGTACATGTGTTGGCTTCAAAATTAACCAAGTATCCCTTATCACAAAGCTGACTAATACTGAGAAGATTATGCTTTAAGCCTTCAACATATAGGACATTCTCAATTATAGTTGAGTCTTTAGTGCCAACATCTCCTCTTCCAAGAATTTTTCCTCTATTGTTGTCCCCATATGTGACATAACCTTCAGCTTTGAGTTTCAAACTTATGAACTGGGCCAAATCACCTGTCATATGTTTTGAGCAGCCGCTATCAAGGTACCACTTATTTTTCCTGCTGTTTTTCTGCAAAACAGATTACATATATGGTACCCCTCTTAGTATAGGGTCCAACATGATTAATACCTTTCCTTAGGAAGCCATTTGGCTAAGCCTTTAGGAACAAGATATTTTCTAGCCCTACATGTTCTTGATGTATGACCAGATTTCATGCAGTAGAAACAGGATGCAGTATATACTGTATTTAATCTGTTAAAGAAGAAAAACCTGTTTTGGCAGGAACAAAAAAACTGGACAGCTTTTTAACATTTTGCTTTATTCCAGGATTATATCCTAAACCATTTTTATTAAAGACAGCATTTTGTGAACCCAATAATGTTTCAAGATTTTCTCTTCCTTTTGTGAAATTTGATAAAGTCTTTAGAAGATATTCAACCTGTTTTTCCAATTTCTTACAATTTTCACATGTTTTGATGGATGCATGCAGGCAGGTTAATTCAAGACTAATTAACTCAGTTTTAGCTTTGTTTAGTTCTTCCTCAAGAGCCTTTACCTTAGGTTCAAGAACTTTATTCATTCTGGTCAGCTTATTACACATGACAGCAAGTCTATTGGCTTCATCATGAGTTTCCTTAAACGCAATTAAAAGCTGATCATAATTTTCAGAATCAGTTGAGTAATTACTTACTGAGTCTGAAGTTGAACCTTCATCATTTGCCATGAAGCACAGATTTGCTTCTTCACTCTCATTTGAGGATTCACTTGTTGAAGATACATCATTATCCTCCCAAGATATGTAAGCCCTTTTTCCCTTGCTTTTTTCATTCTTCTTGCTTGCTGATTTTTCTTTATGTGGATTGTTTGGACAATCAGCTTTTATATGACCTGGTTTGCCACATCCAAAACAGGTGTAAGTAGAAGAATTAGAATCACTCTGTTTTGAATACCTTTTTCTTTGCTGTGTTCTGTCTCTAGTCTTCCTTTTAAGGAATTTGCTGAATTTTCTAGTGAGCAAGCTTAAGGTTTCATCTTGTTCAGGATTCTCTTCTTCTTCTTCACTTGTGTCATGCTCCATGGTGGTCTTTAAGGCAATTCCTTTGACTTTCTTCTCCACAGTTTCTTGGTCTTTCAATCTTTTCAGCTCCAATTCATGTTCCATCAGCTTTCCAAAGAGTGCTGCAGTGGACATCTTGGAAAGATCCCTTGATTCTGAAATTGCTGTTACCTTTGGCTGCCAACTCCTATCAAGGCATTTCAATACCTTTATGTTGAGCTCTTCCTTATCAAAAACCTTGCCAAGACCCGTGAGGTGATTTACAATGTGTGTAAATCGTTTCTGTACATCTGCAATGCTCTCACCAGATTGCATTCTGAACAACTCATATTCCTGGATCAATGAGTGCTTCCTAGCCCGTTTAACATCTTCTGTGCCTTCATGAGTTACCTCCAGTATCTCCCACATTTCCTTAGCTGATTGACATTGAGACACCCTAAAGAACTCATCCATATTCAGTGCAGAGGTGATGATGTTCTTGGCCAGAGAATCATATTGAGCCTTCTTCCTTTCAGCTTCACTCCATTCGGACCATGGTTTCTTCACAGTTTCATCTTTCACAGTCTGCATAGGTATGAAAGGTCCGCTCACCACAGCATCCCAGATGCCCATATCAATGGACTCCATGAAAATCTTCATCCTGATTTTCCAGAAAGCATAGTTGACTCCACCGAACATAGGAGGCCTATTGATGGATGCTCCCTCAGCAAAAGGCATCTTGAATTCAGACATTTCTGCACAACTTGAGTAACCTACAAGCCCTTGCTCTTGATACCAATTGTTAGAGTTAAGCAGGGTCTGAAGATCAAGAGGGGAGGGGTGAATTGATCTTTTAAAAATTTTTGCAACAGGAACTGACTTCTGTATAACAGAGATTAAAAGAACAGATTGATTTCAAATAAAACAGATTTATTTTTCCAAATCACCTTCTTACAATCAGAACTTAATCAAACAAGATTTTATACAATTAGAAGGAACAGCAGAATACACTTGTTCAGATATTTGCAAGAAGGTTTCAACCAAGAGAAGAACAGTTCTTATTAAACCCAGAATTAACAGATTCAATTTCAAATGAACAGATTTATTTTGGACAGTTATCAATTCAAATTCCAAAAATAAATGCAAGAAAGGAGAGAAGATTGCACACAAGTTTTTATACTGGTTCACTCATCAAGAGCTACATCCAGTTCACCTTACACCAAGGTGGAATTCACTAAACACATACAACAATTACAGCATATACAGCAGTTCTTGAAACCTACAAGAACACTCACATACAAGGCTGAAAAACACGTATTTCAGCACACCTTGCACTCCAAGAAACCCTATCAAGAAGTGACTAACACTTCCACCTTTACAACAAATGAGAAAGAAAAAAATACACCTGAAAAGAAGATGCAAGAACTCAAACCAGTAGTTCAATCTGCTGCAAAAACTGCACCAGCACCTTCACAAAGCACAAGGTTTTCCTAGAACAAGCACACTTGAAATTCCTTTTGAAAACCTTTCACAAAAGCCTTTGAATTCTTCTTCTCACTCAGAAACTGATTGAAACGTGATTGCACTGTGTATTTTGTGTGAGAGAAGTCTTCTATATTTAAAGAAACCAGTTTCTAACCACTTTTCAAAAAAACAGTTTGAAAAACAGTTAAGAATAACAGAACCAAAATAAATCTATTTATTATCCAGGAAACAGATTTATTTTTGTCCAGTATTCAGACTTTTTGAGAAAACTTTAAACAGCATTTTTGAAAACTTTAAACACTCCTTGTGTTTGGTTTAAGCTTGCTTTAGGCAACTAGAACAGAATGACCGATGACCGACCGGTGCCACATTACATTCCAAATGACCGATGACCGATCGTACAACATTACTTTCTCAAAGACCGATGACCGATCGTGCCTCATTACTTCCTCCAATGACCAACGACCGATTGGTTCCTCATACTTCCCCAATGACCGACGACCGATTGGTTCCTCATTGCTTCCTTCAATGACCGACGACCGATTGGTTCCTCATTACTTCCTTCAATGACCGACGACCGATTGGTTCCTCATACTTCCCCAATGACCGACGACCGATTGATTCCTCATTACTTCCCGCAATGACCGATTACAGATCGGTGCCTCATCACTTCCTTACCTCCTAAGCCTAAACCAAAATTCACTTAAATCCTTTTACAAAACTATAAAGTACCGAAGCAATTTTCTTCATCAAACACACTTTAAGCCAAGGTTGGGAAGAAGCTTCCTTCAGCTTCAACAATACCGTGTTGAGATTTGGTTGTGAAGTGTATTGATCTGTAAGTATCCTGTGAATGGGGCGATCCTGACTCTGCTGAGATAATGGAATCACATAGAGGAAGTTACTCAGTTGGTGAGAGTCGAAGGAGGTTCATATGAATGGGTGAGTCGTGTGAAACAGAACGAGCTCGGCCTGTCTTATGGATTTACCCTGTCATACTGTGAGAGTGATGAATTGAGACCGAGATTGTGTTGATGCGCATGGCTGTGGAATCATTATAGCCAATGAAGTATGACAGGTGCATGTCCCTGGATGCTAGGTTCAACGCACGAGTCTTCCGGAAGTGGAGTCAAGTGTCTTGTGTGATGAGTCAGTGAAGTCTGACGTGAGAAATGAGAAACTTTGAATTGATAGACACTTGATATATGTTGTGATTTTAATGACCTTCGAGGAATCGTGAAATATGTGTTTAGTTGATGGTTTACGTAGATATCTTGAATTTGTTTTACCTTGATTTTAAAGTTCATATCTAACTCTTTTTAAATGTCTAGCTTACCCTGTGTTTTCTTGGTGTTGTGTTCGGCCTTTTCTTAAACCTGTAATGATCGTGTATAATTTACACGGGAGCAGATGATGTTGCAGGAAGTAGAGCTCCTTAGTGAATTGTCGCTGGAAGGAGATCGCCTGTTTTCAATTTCCGTTGGGCGATCACCCCTTTTCCTGCTTTCTGATAGGAGATCGCCTATATGATAGGAGATCGCCCTCGTAATAGGAGATCGCCCTTCTAATAGGAGATCGCCCTTCTGTCAGGAGATCGCCTATCTTTCTATTGTATTGTAATTTGTTTATGTTTTAATGGAAAAGTGATCGTATTTGTATTAAACTCCCTGGGAGGAGAAACTTTATTTACATATATATAATTTTATTCACTTCAATCTATTTGTTACTTTAATTTTCATTATATAAATATGAATAGTATTTTGGCGGGATGTTACATTAATGGTATCAGAGCAGTTCGTCCTTAGGATGACCTGAGGGCTGTGGATCCATTGTGTTTCTTCTGCTCATGAAAGTTATTTGAGTTTAAAATAACAACTATAGTGAAAGGTTTTCAAACGTTTTTGTATTGAAATTTTGGGTGTGCTTTGGTGAATATATGTTCTAACTGAAAATCTTAGTATTAAGAATGAGAAGGTCTTGATAAAGTAGTGAGGGTGCACACTCATAACTGGATCGAGATGAGTCTCAATCTTAATTCCAAAGGTTTGATGTTTAGCATATATTGAATTCTGGTGTGAGCTATTTCATTTTCTTGAGTGTCTTTGTAATGATTGAAAATGGTTGATTGGATTGATGACTGCATACCAGTAGTTGTTCTGGTATTATGCTTGATGTTATAAGCATTATGATTCTGTTGATGAGCTCAAATTCTTAATGACTTTGAGATGCTGACCTTTGTAAGGTCTAGATGTTACCTCCTGAATGAATTGATTTTTAATCGATCTCATTCTTGTAGTTGTAGGGAATATAGAAACCCATAGTTTCAAAATCTGAAAACGAGGAAAGATGGCGCGTAAACCTCCTACCCCTCCCCGACCTTCTTCAGAGATGGGTCAGATCGCCAGGGCCATGGAGATGATGGCAACTGCCATCCAACAGCAGAATACGGTAATGGCCCAGATTCATCAGGCTGTAATGAATCATTTGGAAACTGCTGGATCGGCTGCAACAGCTTCCCATGTCAATCAGCCTCGGGAGCAGGTGGGGATGACCGAGTTCATGAGGCACAACCCAACCCAGTTCCGTGGGAACGTTTCTCCGAACCAACCAGATCAGTGGATCAGGGAGTTCCATGCCTTAGTGGAGAAGGCAAAGAGGGTGGAGACCCTGGAGAAGGGTGGTTCCAGAGTAATCAGATCACAACCAGGGGGTCCCTCCAGTGGGAAGGCCAAGGTGCAGCACCCACAAAGCAAGCCTTATTCGAGACCCCCACAGCATAGGGCAGAAGCAGCACCGCCCCAGTTTCAGCAGCAACAACCCTGGAAACTTAAATGTTTCCACTGTGGTGGACCACACACAGCCAATGTGTGCCCCAAGAGAGATTCAGAGAGAAGATGTTTTGCCTGTCAAAAGACGGGACACGTTGCTAGAGATTGTCCTACCCAGAATAGGATGACTCAACCCAGTGGATCCCAACAGTTGAGGAATGGAGGCAGTCGACCTCAGGCAGCAGGGAGAGTGTTTGCCATGCCTGGAGCGGAGGCATCTCAGTCAGGTAACTTAGTACAGAGTGTTGCTCTATAGCTGGTAGATACGTTAGAGTTTTGTTTGATTCCGGAGCGACACACTCTTTTGTGTCAAGCTTGTGTGTAGCCGAGTTGGGCCTTCTAGTGGAGGAATTACCGTTTGAACTGTTGGTCTCTACACCTGTATCAGGACAGGTGTTGACCTCTACAGTTTGCCCTAAATGTCCAGTGATGGTAGAGGGACGCAGATTCAAAGTAAACTTGATCTGCCTACCTCTTCAGGATCTGGATGTTATCCTGGGAATGGATTGGCTAGCTGCCAATCACGTTCTCGTAGTCTGCGGTAATCAGAAGTTAGCGTTTCCAGATCTCCAAGAGCCAGATGGCGAGGTGCTTCGTGATGCTAGCTCGGTTGGAAGTGAAAAATGAAGAGGACGTAAGCAAGATACCTTGGTGAAAGATTTCATGGATGTATTTCTAGAAGAGATACCTGGATTACCTCCTAAGAGAGAGGTGGAACTCTCTATTGTTTTGGTACCTGGAGCTGGGCCGGTGGCAATGGCTCCAGCTGAGTTGATGGAATTAAAGAAGGAAGTGTAAGTTAGATTTAGTGTACCAAGGTTTAGTTTCAGCTACATATAAGTTATGGAGAGTATATAAGCAGAATGTTGAGGGTTTAAAGACTTAAGCATGTGTATCCATAGGAAGTACCGGGGTTAAGTTCCAAAAATGAAAGAATGAATTTTCTTTTATTTGAAGCTTGGGAGATGTTTATGTCGATGAAACAGCATGAGATGACTCTAGCTTAACCACAAGCTTAAAAGGAAAGAGGAGATATTGTATTTATGTCTAAAGTTCAATTAGACAGAGAAATTTGCTGAAAAATACCAAGTAGAGAAGTTGTAAGGACCTAGAAACTTTAATTGGAATGAAAGTGTTACATTTAAATAATTTCAGAAGATGTTATTATTTAAAATACAAAGAACTGATAAATGAAGTTTCTCAGTGGTCGAACCTCGGACGTCGCACAAGGTCTGGGGTCAGCTGGTAGAGGTCGGTCGGCTTACCATTGCAGTAACATAGTAGTCAGGTGCGATGACTTTATCGTGAGGTAATCACGTGGATGTGCTCGAGGAAGACATGTGGATCAAGAAGAGTAAAGGAAGAAAAGTGTAGCTAAGAAGTCTCCTATGTGATCGCCTGGTTAGTGCATGATCGCCTGTCGAGTAAGTTGCACATGATCGCCTGCCGCCTATGGTGCACATGATCGCCGAAAGTGCACTCAGTATGTGGTCAAGATACTGGATCAACTAGAGTGGGTTCCAACAACCACGCGTATCAAGGTGTGGCTTAAGCCTTAGATACGCTGTGCATGCGAAGCTCTATGCTTGAGCATAAGAAATCGTCCTTAGTGTTGCATGCATGGGAGCACGAGGAGTGGTGCTGATCTACTCTTGGAAATGTGAAGCTACCGACGTCACCGAGTCATGTGGAGATGATACCTTGGACGTAACATAGTGGAATGAAGAACCTCCAGGAAGGCGTAGCGATGTGTCATCGGGCATCGCCAGGTGAGAGGCATGCGGTCATCGCCAGGGCGAGAGGGGCATGCAGGCATCGCCAGAGCGCGAGGGGCATGCAGGCATCGCCAGAGCGCGAGGGGCATGCAGGCATCGCCAGGGCGCGAGGGGCATGCGGGCATCGCCAGGGCGCGAGGGGCATGCGAGCATCACCAGGGCGCGAGGCATGCGGGGTTAGTCTTCGCGCGAGAGGACATCGGTGGATAGCCTTCGCGCGAGAGGTCATCGGTGGATAGCCTTCGCGCGAGAGGACATCGGTGGATAGCCTTCGCGCGAGAGGTCATCGGTGGATAGTTTTCGCGCCAGCGGTCATCGGTGGAAGGTTATCGCGCGATGTCGAGTTTCACACAGATAAGGTGGGACCCAGGCTCTCAACATCAGACGTACTGCATGCGCGACACGTAGACAAAAAGGGTGGTTCAGAATAGTGACATCAGAGGGTTGGCATGCACAGAGTCACGCGTGGTCGTACTGTTCGCGGCAGCGTGCACGCAAGCTTCCTGCAGAGTGGGTGGTGGCAGCAGCTTTTATGGACAAGTTGGTTTAAGATTTAAAAACTCACTTCTGAGAGGCAAAGAGGGTGCTGTGGTTCAAGAGTGACAGAGTGAGTGAGTGAGTTACCTTCATCCTTCTCTTTTCTCTCCTTCACTCTGCCATTCAGGCCTTATCACGTTCCTGCTTAGCTATCGACGACTGTCCTTGGAGCACCTTGGAGGTCCTCTGCAAGTTCTACAAACCAGACGCTAAAACAGAGCCAAGGCATCCTGTAAGCTCAGTGGATTTCGGAGTTCTTGGAGTTTTGCACAAGTCCAGGTAAGGGAAGCTAGCTTTATTTTCTCAATAAAAGCCGTAGATTATCTGTTTCTGAAGTGAGGGCGACGTGGTCGCCAATTTCATATTTTTCTTTCGTGATATTCTGTTCTATGTGTTTGGGCAACGTGGTCGCCGGTTTTAAACCCCTTTTTCATGATGCTCTGTTTTTATGCGTGGGGCGACGTAATCGCCGGTTTTAAATGTTGTCTTCGAAATCCCCTATTTTAGTGTCGCTTTGAACTTGTTTGAGATTGATATGTGAAATGCACGTGTTATTGGAAAAATCTGAACCTGGATACGTTTGTTGCTGTAGTTGAGATCGTTCATGTAAGTATTGTATGGTGCATTGGGTGAATTGATGATCTTTAGCTGTCCTGTGTGGACTTTCCTTGCTGTCCTGTGTGGACTTTCCTTGCTGTCCTGTGTGGACTTTGGTTGCTGTCCTGTGTGGACTTTGGTTACTGTCCTGTGTGGACTTTGGTTGCTGTCCTGTGTGGACTTTGGTTGCTGTCCTGTGTGGACTCTGGTTGCTGTCCTGTGTGGACTTTCCTTGCTGTCCTGTGTGGACTTTCCTTGCTGTCCTGTGTGGACTTTGCTTGCTGTCCTGTGTGGACTTTGTTGAACCAAGTGGTGTTCAATGTTTTGAAGAATCCAAATCCTTTGAAGGATGATGGAGCTTTTGCTGTGCTTGCTGTTGCTGTGCTAGTTTAGTTAGGATCTGGGTAGTTTGAGTTGTGTAACTCAACCTTTGATTGAATCTAAAGCTCAAGCATCTCAACTTTCAAACAAAGTAAAGTGTTTTTTCAAACTGAGTTAAAACAACCGATTGTTTTATCGAAACAACCGATTGTTTAAGCTTAGGTGTTTTGAAAACTGTTTTGAAATGTGAAAATTGGTTAAGTAACAAAACAACCGATTGATTCGAGGAAACAATCGATTGTTTGTTATGTTTTTATAACAGAAAACAGTTTTGACTTTGACTAAGCTTTAAATGGTTTTAATTCATACGCTCCAGTCATTAAATGCTTTGACCAATCTTTCTAAAGCAATTAAGAGTTTGTTAAGATTTGATTACAAACTTCTTCTTTATATATATACAGAAAAACAGTTTTGAGTTGAAGAGAACCTAAGTGAATTGTGAAAGTTTTTCTAAGAGTTGGAGATTGCTTAGAGTTTTGGTTGATCAAAGTGCTGAGATAGGATTCTCTTGTATTGATTTCAGATTGCTTCTGTAACAAGTGTAATCCTTGTAATTCTGTGAACATTCGTTTGTGCTGTTGCTAAGAAGAGTTGTGTGTTCTTGAGGGGATCAAGATCAGCTTTCTTAGTGTGGTGTGCTGACCAAGGAAAGTGTGTTTCTTGAGGGTGTTCAAGGTCACTTTCTTGGTTGTGTGTAAGTAATCTAGTGTTGATTGCTTAGTGGATTTCCTCAGGGTTTCTGAGAAGACTGGATGTAGCTCTGGGTTGGAGTGAACCAGTATAAAACATCTGTGTACAATCTCTCTATCCCTAACTCTTTAATTTCAGTTTATTTGTTGTTTGCTGGTATAAACAACCGATTGTTTCGAAGAAACAACCGATTGTTTTCCTGGCAGTGCTGTTTTGCTTGCTGTTTTGGCAAACTGAATTGCTTAATCATTTGATTTCTGAAAGATATTCATTCTAGCTTGGAAAAGTTTGCGAAAACCTCTTTAAACAATTCACCCCCCCTCTAGTTTAAAGCCATCTTTCCTAACAGACTTTACTTGCTGTCCTGTGTGGACTTTACAGTGGTGTGGTAAGTGTCTTTGTGAGTTAAATCAGTGGAAGTCCGACGTAAGAAATGAGAAACTTTGAATTTGATAGACACTTGATGGAATTATGTGAACTGAACGACTCTTGAGGAAATTGGGAAATATGTGAATTCTTGATGGCTGTGTGATATGAATGAGAAATTGATAGTTTTACGTGGGTATCTTGAATTTGTTTTATCTTGATTTTAAAGTTTCATATCTAAATTCTCTTTAAAAATATCTAGCTTACCCTTTATTTTGTATTGCTCTGTGGCTGTTTTCTCTTAAAACTGTGATGATCGTGTATTTTACACGGGAGCAGATGATCTTCCAGGGAGTAGAGCTCCTCAGTGAGTGGCCGCCGGAAGGAGATCGCCTGTTTCTGTCTCTATCGGGTGATCGCCTGTTTCTGCCTCTATCGGGTGATCGCCTGTTTTTCTGTCCTGATAGCAGATCGGCTGTTTTGGGTCTTCTGATAGGAGATCGCCTATTTTGTCCTTTTTATGCTGCATCTGGTTTTATTTCGAAAGAGTTGATGAAATGTATTAAAACCTTATAAGAGGGACGTCTTTTTTTTGAATATGATGTAGCAGATGATGTATTTTCAATATCTATATACATATGTTGATTTTATAAATTTAATATCTACGCTTTATTCTATTATATAAATATGGAAAGGTTTTGGAGGGATGTTACATTAATGGTATCAGAGCAGTTCGTCCTTAGGATGACCTGAGGGCTGTGGATCCGTTGTGTTTCTTCTGCTCATAGAAATCAGTTTGAGTTAAATAACAACTATAGTGAAAGGCTTTCAAACGTTTTTGTATTTAAATTTTGTGTGTGCTTTAGTGAATGTATGCCCTAACTGAAAATCTTAGTATTAAGAATGAGAGGATCTTGATAAAGTAGTGAGGGTGCACACTCATAACTGGATCGAGATGATTCTCAATCTTAATTCCAAAGGTTTGATGTTTAGCATACATTGAATTCTGGTGTGATTTATTTCGTTTTATTGAGTGTCTTTGTAATTGATTGAAAATGGTTGAATTGGATTGATGACTGCATACCAGTAGCTGTTCTGGTGTTTTGCTTGAGATTATAAGTATCACGATTCTGTTGATGAGCTCAAATTCTTAATGAATTTGAGATGCTGACCTTTGTAAGGTCTAGATGTTACCTCCTGAATGAAGTGAGTTCTTATCGATCTCATTCTTGTAGTTGTAGGGAATATAGAAAACCTATAGTTTCAAAATCTGAAACGAAGAGAGATGGCACGTAGACCTCCTACCCCTCCCCAACCTTCTTCGGAAATGAGCCAAATTGCCAAGGCTATTGAGATGATGGCAACTGCCATCCAACAACAGAATGCAGCAATGGCTCAGAATCATCAGGCGGCAATGCACCATTGGGAAACTGCTCGGTCGGCTGAAACAGCTTCCCACGTCGGTCAGCCTCAGGATCAGATGGGACTGACCGAGTTCATGAGGCACAACCCACCCAAGTTCAGTGGGAATGCTACCCCTGATCAAGCAGATCAGTGGGTCAGGGAGTTGGAGAAAATCTTTTGGGCGACCTCCTGCCCTGAAGGGAAGAAATTGGTATTCGCTACCTATCTACTATCTGGAGAAGCCGAGTTCTGGTGGATGGGAGCTCAGCAGATGATGGAAGCCAGAGCTGAAGTGTTAGACTGGGAGAGTTTCAGGGTGAGATTTCTGGAAAAATACTTCCCAGATAGTGCAAGATTTGCGAGGGAAGCAGAATTCCTCAGATTGGAGCAGGGGGAGATGTCAGTGAATGCTTATGCTGCTTGGTTTGAGTATCTCGCCCGATTCTATACCCAGGCGACCTCTGAGGCTTGGAGGTGTAGGAAATTTGAAGAAGGACTGAAGCATGAGCTGAAGAGGACCATAGCACCTATGTGCATAAGAGAATTTCACGCCTTAGTGGAGAAGGCGATGATGGTGGAGACACTGGAGAAGAGTGACTCTCGGGTGATCAGGCCACACCCAGGGGGTTCTTCTAGTGGGAAGGCCAAGGTGCAGCAACAGCAGAATAAGCCTTATGCGAGACCTCCACAGCATGGGGCAGAAGCAGCACCGCCTCAGTTTCAGCAGCAACAGCCCTGGAAACTCAGATGTTCCCATTGTGGTGGACCACACACATCCAATGTGTGCCCCAAGAGAAATTCAGAGAGAAGATGCTACATCTGCCGAAAGACGGGGCACCTTGCTAGAGAATGTCCTAACGGGAATAGGGCGACTCAACCCAGTGGTTCCCAGCAGTTGAGGAACGAAGGCAGCAGACCTCAGGCAGCAGGGAGAGTGTTTGCCATGTCTAGAGCGAAGGCATCTCAGTCAGGTAACCTAGTACAAGATGCTTGTTCATAGCTGGTGAATACTTTAGAGTTTTGTTTGTTTCGGGAGCGACACACTCTCTTGTGTCAAATCGGTGTGCAACCGAACTGGGCCTTCTAGTGAAGGAGCTGCCGTTTGAACGGTTGGTCTCTACACCTGCATCAGGACAGGTTTTGACCTCCCCAGTTTGCTCTGAATGTCCAGTGATAGTAGAGGGACGCAGGTTCAAAGTGAATTTGATCTGTCTACCTCTTCAGGATCTGGATGTTATCCTAGGAATGGATTGGCTACCTGCCAATCGCGTTCTCACAGATTGCGGTAGCCAGAAGGTGGTGTTTCCCAATCTCCAAGGGTCAGGTGTGATATCTGCTCAGCGTGTGAAGTCGGAGTTGAAAGAAGGGGCGACGTGTTTTGTGATCCTAGCTGAAGGGGGGGAGTGAAGAGTGAAGAGGACGTAAACAGGATACATGGGGTGAAAGATTTCATGGATGTATTTCCAGAAGAAATACTTGGACTACCTCCTAAGAGGGAAGGTTTCACGCAGAATAGGGTTGTTTTGTTGATCGAGATTTGAAAGATGAGTGTGGGAATGGAAGGTTGAAGTTAAAGGCTCCTGAACATGGCAAAATGGTGGCGTTAGAGAATGCTGGTTTAGATGCAAAATCTGGAGTGTGTCTCCAACGCTGCTGAAGGTCCAGTGCGATGACTGGCTTGATAAAGAGGGACCACAGAAACTAGAGGAATGGGTCCTTTCGTCTAGAGTGGCAGCTACTGATTAATTTGGGTATGCGATGTTCAGAGCGCTTAACAGTCAAGCCATGCTCTCCTGAACGCCATTCAGGTCGCCCACTTGGGTTTGAATCAGCAGTGTATGCCTGGTGGTATGATGGGTGGTGGGAAGGTGTTGTAACTGCAGCTAATGACAGTGGTAGAGGGATCTTCGTCGGATGGCTCTGCCTTAGAAAGTGAATCATCATCCATCCCCAAAGTTGAAGTTGCTAAGAAGGTGAGCAAGAATCGTTTGGTTGGGAAACCCCTGTGGATCTGGAAAATATGAAGGGAATAACCTTGAGGGAGCCACCCTATGTCGCTCATGAGGACAAGGGTAACAACTCTAGTGGTGGATATGGGGACGAAGCTGACAACGCTGTGAAGACACTTCTGGCCTTAAATGAACACAAGGATAATAACTTTGGGGGAGGCAGTGATGATGTTGACAATGAGGAGAAGACCTTTGGAGTTGTAGTTGGAGATCATGCATTTATGAAAGTGACACCGACCAAGGGTGTAGGACGAGCTATCAGATCAAAGGAGCTGTCTCCTAAGTTAGTCGAGCCATATCAGATCTTAAGGAGGATAGGTCTAGTGGCTTATGAAATCGCCCTACCTCTCCAATGAGCAAATCTGCATAAAGTCTTTCACGTGTCACAGTTAAGGAAGTATCTTGCAGACCCTAGTCACGTGTTGGAAGTAGACGACGTGCAGACCAGGGATGACTTGTTGTTGGAGCGAAACCAGTAAGGATTGACGATCAGCAGAGTAAGCAGCTCAGAGGCAAGACCATCAACGTGGTGAAGGTGGTGTGGGATGACAGATCGGGTGATACAAATTGGGAATTTGAAGAAACCCTGAGAGAAGCCTATCCCTACCTCTTTCCCTTGTAATCCAATTTTCGAGGACGAAAATTTTTCTTGTTGGGGAGAATGTAAGGACCTAGAAACTTTAATTGGAATGAAAGTGTTACATTTAAATAATTTCAGAAGATGTTATTATTTAAAATACAAAGAACTGATAAATGAAGTTTCTCAGTGGTCGAACCTCGGACGTCGCACAAGGTCTGGGGTCAGCTGGTAGAGGTCGGTCGGCTTACCATTGCAGTAACATAGTAGTCAGGTGCGATGACTTTATCGTGAGGTAATCACGTGGATGTGCTCGAGGAAGACATGTGGATCAAGAAGAGTAAAGGAAGAAAAGTGTAGCTAAGAAGTCTCCTATGTGATCGCCTGGTTAGTGCATGATCGCCTGTCGAGTAGGTTGCACATGATCGCCTGCCGCCTATGGTGCACATGATCGCCGAAAGTGCACTCAGTATGTGGTCAAGATACTGGATCAACTAGAGTGGGTTCCAACAACCACGCGTATCAAGGTGTGGCTTAAGCCTTAGATACGCTGTGCATGCGAAGCTCTATGCTTGAGCATAAGAAATCGTCCTTAGTGTTGCATGCATGGGAGCACGAGGAGTGGTGCTGATCTACTCTTGGAAATGTGAAGCTACCGACGTCACCGAGTCATGTGGAGATGATACCTTGGACGTAACATAGTGGAATGAAGAACCTCCAGGAAGGCGTAGCGATGTGTCATCGGGCATCGCCAGGTGAGAGGCATGCGGTCATCGCCAGGGCGCGAGGGGCATGCAGGCATCGCCAGAGCGCGAGGGGCATGCGGGCATCACCAGGGCGCGAGGGGCATGCGGGCATCGCCAGGGCGCGAGGGGCATGCGAGCATCACCAGGGCGCGTGGCATGCGGGGTTAGTCTTCGCGCGAGAGGACATCGGTGGATAGCCTTCGCGCGAGAGGTCATCGGTGGATAGCCTTCGCGCGAGAGGACATTGGTGGATAGCCTTCGCGCGAGAGGTCATCGGTGGATAGTTTTCGCGCCAGCGGTCATCGGTGGAAGGTTATCGCGCGATGTCGAGTTTCACACAGATAAGGTGGGACCCAGGCTCTCAACATCAGACGTACTGCACGCGCGACACGTAGACAAAAAGGGTGGTTCAGAATAGTGACATCAGAGGGTTGGCATGCGCAGAGTCACGCGTGGTCGTACTGTTCGCGGCAGCGTGCACGCAAGCTTCCTGCAGAGTGGGTGGTGGCAGGGGCTTTTGTGGACAAGTTGGTTTAAGATTTAAAAACTCACTTCTGAGAGGCAAAGAGGGTGCTGTGGTTCAAGAGTGACAGAGTGAGTGAGTGAGTTACCTTCATCCTTCTCTTTTCTCTCCTTCACTCTGCCATTCAGGCCTTATCACGTTCCTGCTTAGCTATCGACGACTGCCCTTGGAGCACCTTGGAGGTCCTCTGCAAGTTCTACAAACCAGATGCTAAAACAGAGCCAAGGCATCCTGTTAGCTCAGTGGATTTCGGAGTTCTTGGAGTTTTGCACAAGTCCAGGTAAGGGAAGCTAGCTTTATTTTCTCAATAAAAGCCGTAGATTATCTGTTTCTGAAGTGAGGGCGACGTGGTCGCCAATTTCATATTTTTCTTTCGTGATATTCTGTTCTATGTGTTTGGGCAACGTGGTCGCCGGTTTTAAACCCCTTTTTCATGATGCTCTGTTTTTATGCGTGGGGCGACGTAATCGCCGGTTTTAAATGTTGTCTTCGAAATCCCCTGTTTTAGTGTCGCTTTGAACTTGTTTGAGATTGATATGTGAAATGCACGTGTTATTGGAAAAATCTGAACCTGGATACGTTTGTTGCTGTGGTTGAGATCGTTCATGTAAGTATTGTATGGTGCATTGGGTGAATTGATGATCTTTAGCTGTCCTGTGTGGACTTTCCTTGCTGTCCTGTGTGGACTTTCCTTGCTGTCCTGTGTGGACTTTGGTTGCTGTCCTGTGTGGACTTTGGTTACTGTCCTGTGTGGACTTTGGTTGCTGTCCTGTGTGGACTTTGGTTGCTGTCCTGTGTGGACTCTGGTTGCTGTCCTGTGTGGACTTTCCTTGCTGTCCTGTGTGGACTTTCCTTGCTGTCCTGTGTGGACTTTGCTTGCTGTCCTGTGTGGACTTTACTTGCTGTCCTGTGTGGACTTTACAGTGGTGTGGTAAGTGTCTTTGTGAGTTAAATCAGTGGAAGTCCGACGTAAGAAATGAGAAACTTTGAATTTGATAGACACTTGATGGAATTATGTGAACTGAACGACTCTTGAGGAAATTGGGAAATATGTGAATTCTTGATGGCTGTGTGATATGAATGAGAAATTGATAGTTTTACGTGGGTATCTTGAATTTGTTTTATCTTGATTTTAAAGTTTCATATCTAAATTCTCTTTAAAAATATCTAGCTTACCCTTTATTTTGTATTGCTCTGTGGCTGTTTTCTCTTAAAACTGTGATGATCGTGTATTTTACACGGGAGCAGATGATCTTCCAGGGAGTAGAGCTCCTCAGTGAGTGGCCGCCGGAAGGAGATCGCCTGTTTCTGTCTCTATCGGGTGATCGCCTGTTTCTGCCTCTATCGGGTGATCGCCTGTTTTTCTGTCCTGATAGCAGATCGGCTGTTTTGGGTCTTCTGATAGGAGATCGCCTATTTTGTCCTTTTTATGCTGCATCTGGTTTTATTTCGAAAGAGTTGATGAAATGTATTAAAACCTTATAAGAGGGACGTCTTTTTTTTTGAATATGATGTAGCAGATGATGTATTTTCAATATCTATATACATATGTTGATTTTATAAATTTAATATCTACGCTTTATTCTATTATATAAATATGGAAAGGTTTTGGAGGGATGTTACAGAAGTTACTGGGAGAAGAGAGAAAGCTTCACGCAGAATGGATGCTATTTTGTGGATCGTGATTTGGAAGATGAGTATGGAAATGGTGGATGAGGAGTGATGAGAAAGGGAAATGGAAAGATATTCTTATATCCAAATATGACTCGGAACTTGGGGGAAGCCGAGCTCATTCGAAATATCAATCGTGGTGGTGGAGAGATGTACGTAAGGTGTGCGAGGAGGGTGAAGATGATGGTTAGTTCCAAAAAGTCATTGTTTGGAAAGTTGGAGGCGGAGGGGATGTGAGATTTGAGGAGGATGCGTGGGCCACTAACTTTAACTTTAAAGCAACGTGGCTGGTCTATGTGCTTCAAGTAGATAAGTGTTCTACTTGTTCGACGTAAGGATTTGAGGTCCCACCTTGAGAACTTTTATCTTATACGTATGTCATCCAAGTAGAATCAGGTGTGGAAGGGAATGTGGGTGGCAATAGTATGTGGTATCTTGGAGAAGAGGATTAGAGTTGTCCTTAAGCAAGAAATTCTGGATGCAGAGGAAATTTTCCAATCGGCTCCACTACTTACATGGTTGTGGTTGAGATATATAGTGCGTTCGTTCTTGTATGCCTTTTCAGATAGGCACCTGAACCCAAATCAATGCATCCAATGTATACATTGAACAAGGAGGAAATGATGGGAACAGGGAGCCGAGTTGGCAAAAGAAGTCATAATGATGATTTAGAAAGTAACAGCAACAAGAACTTTGTTTTTATAAGGTGCAGAATTATGTAGCATAGTGGTGAACCAAAGGTGTTCCTTTAGGGAGCGTGAGAATTAGATCAGCAGTTGGGAAGTCGATGGATGGTTTTGATCAAGATGCGGAAGTTGATTCCTAGAAGGAGATTTCGGATCCTAGTTTGAATTTGGCGGGGGGACATGAGCAGTAGTCAGCTGTCCTCTTTCCTTCCGATGAAGGGATCTTGCTCACTTTTCTCTACAGGGGGCTAGTCCTGGTTCTGTTAAGGGCTTAGTTCTGGACTTGCTCGACCAAGTCTTCAGGGTTGGAAGTAGAGTGTGAGTACTGGAGTTGGCGCTCAATGGAGCAGCATACTCCATATGCAGGGATGGAGAATGGAATTTAATGAAGTATTGGAGTAGTAAGAGTTGGTTCAACAGACAACCAAGAAGGTGAAACTGATGCAAGGCAGAATGAAAGCTTCTCAAAGTCGACAGATGTCCTATGCAGATCAGAGGAGAAGACCTTTGGAGTTTGCTGTTGGAGATCATGCATTTATGAAAGTGACACCGACCAAGGGTGTAGGACGAGCTATCAGATCTTAAGGAGGATCGGTCTAGTGGCTTATGAGATCGCCCTACCTCCCCATTTAGCGAATCTGCACAATGTCTTTCACGTGTCACAACCCTAGTCACGTGTTAGAAGTAGACGATGTGCAGATCAGGGATGACTTGTTGTTGGGAGCGAAACCAGTCAGGATTGACGTTCAGCAGAGTAGGCAGCTCAGAGGCAAGACCATCAATATGGTGAAAGTGGTGTGGGATGAGAGATCGGGTGATACAACTTGGGAATTAGAAGGAACCATGAGAGAAGCCTATCCCTACCTCTTTTCCTTGTGATTCAATTTTCGAGGACAAAAATTTTTCTTGTTGGGGAGAATGTAAGGACCTGTAAAATTGAATTGGAATGAAAGTGGTATATTTAAATAATTCCAGAAGATGTTATTATTTAAAATACAAAGAGCTGGTAAATGAAGTTTCGTAGTAGTCGGACCTCGGACGTCGCCCAAGATCTCGGGTCAGCTGGTAGAGGTCGGTCGGATGACGTGTGGATCAAGAAGAGTAAAGGAAGAAAAGTGTAGTTTAGTAGTACATGATCGCCGGTCACCTGCTACACGTGAGCGCCAGGGTGCGAGGCATGTGGACGTGGCCAGGGCGCGAGAGGCATGCGGGCATCGCTAGGGCGCGAGGCATGTGGACGTGGCCAGGGCGCGAGAGGCATGCGGGCATCGCCAGGGCGCGAGGCATGCGGGCGTTGCCAGGGCGCGAGAGGCATGCGGGCATCGCCAGGGCGCGAGGCATGAGGGCGTCGCCAGGGATAGACATCGGTCGTCTCCTAAGAGAGTCATCGGTCGTCTTCCAGGGCGAGAGATACATCGGTCGTCTTCCAGGGCGAGGGAGACATCGGTCGTCTTCCAGGGTGAGGGAGACATCGGTCGTCTTCCAGGGCGAGGGAGACATCGGTCGTTCGCCAGGATGAGTCAGCGGTGGAAAGTTATCGCGCGACGTCGAGTTTCACACAGAGTAAAGTGGGACCCAGACTCCCAGCATGAAATGTCCTGCACGTGCGCCACGTAGACAAAAAGGGTGGTTCAGAATAGTGACATCAGAAAGTTGGCATGCGCAAGAGACACTCGCGGTCGTACTGTTCAGAGCAGTGGTTGGCATGCACAAGCGACAACAGTGGTCGTACTGTTCAGAGCAGTGGTTGGCATGCACAAGCGACAACAGTGGTCGTACTGTTCAGAGCAGTGGTTGGCATGCACAAGCGACAACAGTGGTCGTACTGTTCAGAGCAGTGGTTGGCATGCACAAGCGACAACAGTGGTCGTACTGTTCAGGGCAGTGGTTCTCAGGCTTTCCTGCAGAAGGGGTGGCAGCAGCAGCATACGTGGACAGGTAAGCTGGGATTCAAAAGCCACTGCGGGAAGGCAAAGAGCATTACAGACGCAAGAGTGTTAGAGTGAGTGCAAACTTCCTCCCTCCCTTCTTCTCTCCTTTGCGCTGCAACTCAGGCAACCTCCAGCACCTGTGCGACGAGCAACGACAGCCCTTGGAGCACCTGGGAGTTTCTCTGCAAGTTCTACCAACCAGGCGCTGAAAACAGAGCTAAGGCATCCTTCAAGCTCGGTGGGTTTGAGCTCTCGGTGTTTTGCGCAAGTCCAGGTAAGGGAAGCTAGCCTTCATTTTCAATACAAGCCATAGATTAGCTGTTTCTGGAGTAAGGGCGACGTGGTCGCCGGTTTCGTTTTCATCTTCGTGAATGCTCTGTTCTATGTGTTTGGGCGACGTGGTCGCCGGTTTTGTATACAGACTTCGAAATACCCTATTTTTGAACCAGATCGCCGGTTTTGGCGTTGTTTGCGAACTCCCTGTTTTTGATGTTGTTTGAAGCTGCTTTGGATTTAAATGTGATATACATGTGATATTCGAAAATATGAACCTTTGAAATGACTGTTGCTATGATTGAAATCATTCTTTGAGTGGTATGGTGTGTGGAATGTCGTGAATGTGGGTCAAGACATAGTATTTTCAGGAAAGGAAATACTGTGTTGAGATTTGGTTGTGAAGTGTATTGATCTGTAAGTATCCTGTGAATGGGGCGATCCTGACTCTGCTGAGATAATGGAATCACATAGAGGAAGTTACTCAGTTGGTGAGAGTCGAAGGAGGTTCATATGAATGGGTGAGTCGTGTGAAACAGAACGAGCTCGGCCTGTCTTATGGATTTACCCTGTCATACTGTGAGAGTGATGAATTGAGACCGAGATTGTGTTGATGCGCATGGCTGTGGAATCATTATAGCCAATGAAGTATGACAGGTGCATGTCCCTGGATGCTAGGTTCAACGCACGAGTCTTCCGGAAGTGGAGTCAAGTGTCTTGTGTGATGAGTCAGTGAAGTCTGACGTGAGAAATGAGAAACTT
Organism: Phaseolus lunatus; assembly: GCA_013389735.1. Lineage (NCBI taxonomy): Eukaryota > Viridiplantae > Streptophyta > Magnoliopsida > Fabales > Fabaceae > Phaseolus > Phaseolus lunatus. Next base: position 25,444,087 of record CM023858.1, read on the forward strand.
TGAATTGATAGACACTTGATATATGTTGTGATTTTAATGACCTTCGAGGAATCGTGAAATATGTGTTTAGTTGATGGTTTACGTAGATATCTTGAATTTGTTTTACCTTGATTTTAAAGTTCATATCTAACTCTTTTTAAATGTCTAGCTTACCCTGTGTTTTCTTGGTGTTGTGTTCGGCCTTTTCTTAAACCTGTAATGATCGTGTATAATTTACACGGGAGCAGATGATGTTGCAGGAAGTAGAGCTCCTTAGTGAATTGTCGCTGGAAGGAGATCGCTTGTTTCAATTTCCGTTGGGCGATCACCCCTTTTGCTGCTTTCTGATAGGAGATCGCCCTCGTAATAGGAGATCGCCCTTCTAATAGGAGATCGCCCTTCTGTCAGGAGATCGCCTATCTTTCTATTGTATTGTAATTTGTTTATGTTTTAATGGAAAAGTGATCGTATTTGTATTAAACTCCCTGGGAGGAGAAACTTTATTTACATATATATAATTTTATTCACTTCAATCTATTTGTTACTTTAATTTTCATTATATAAATATGAATAGTATTTTGGCGGGATGTTACAGGTGGAGCCCGATCATCGTCCCCACGATCTCCAGCTTGTTGCATATGTTGCAGATTCAAGCGCAGCTCCTCATTCGCTCGGTGCAACTCCTCATTCCTGGCCTGTGAGGCGGCCAGGTCTTCCTGCATACACGCCTGATGCGCTTTAGACTCCGCACCGTCTCCTGGAGGGCACGCATCATTTCCATGAGTTGTTGCATGGTAACTGATCCTGCCGCGGACTTGAAAGTGGAGGATGTGCCTCGTCACTCCTTCGTCTAGCCTCCTGCAACTGCGTGTTCTGCAAGAACGCTCCAAGAATCGTCACTGGACCTCCAAACGATGCCTGCAAAACAACGCAGACGGCACCTGTAGCGGCCGTGTGCACTCCGACGCTCAAGTCAGGCAACAGGAACACCAAAAACTCTCACTGAATCTCTCTATGAGACTCGTGTGTGCTCAAATCCACTTTCTCTCTCTCTCTGTTACTCCATTATGTATCACTGTGCAACGTGTATAAACGCTCCCACAATGACCCAGAAGAGTGAGTGGTGACTGCTGTGTAACTTGTGTGTAAACTGTGTAAGCTTGTAATCTGAAAAGAACTCTCCCTTACCTTACATGACGTGGAGTGCTTTATACCTGGGCCGCGCCTCTCTCCCAGATGGTGACACATGGAGGCATGCAGCTGGCATCTACCGTACGCGCGTCACACTTGGAGGGCTTCTGAGCTTCTCTCCGTGCGGGCCGCATGCTCCCAGGAGAGCGCCAGGTGTGGCTGGTCTAAACTCACTCACCAGGCGCATCCTGCCTGCATGGCCTCGCTGCACGTCCTCTGAGTGGGCATCATGTGAGGTGCATGCATAACGTTCTCGCTGGGAACCTTGGTCCCAGCTTAACATGCGTTGGCAAGAACCCCGACGACCGATCGCCCTCTGCATGCACTTACGACCGATCGCCCTCTGCACACACTTACGACCGATCGCCCTCTGCACGCACTAACGCCCGATCGCGCTCTTCATGCACTAACGCCCGATCGCGCTCTTCATGCAGTAACGCCCGACTGGTGCCTTATAACTTTCCCCCGATGACCTGGCGGTGCCTCATAACTTCACGCTCTACTTCCAAGCGCTTATCTATGCCTTGAACTGGGAGTGGTGGCCACTTGGTATCTGACTACCGATCACCGTTCTAGGTGATCTCCTCCCTGATTCACTTGCTCTTTCTACCACGTGCCACCCTGTGCATGGTCCACGTGGTCAACTGCTGCTGACGTCATCAACTACTGATGACCGACCGAATCAGTAACGTTGTCGCCTCCATTTGGCGGAACGGACCCGTGTCTTGTATTCCTCATCTTCTGTTGTTTTTTCTATCAGTCTCGTGTATGGGACCTTGTTTTACTCTGGCCCCACGGTGGGCGCCAAATGTTCCTGCCGGTTGACTCGCCTATCAGTTGACTCCACGACACTCACACGCCTCCTTCCTCACGTTGATACGTGCTTGATTCTTGCGAAACAATTTGCACTTGCAAAAGAGAAAGGGGCGCCCTAGAGGCCGTTTGCACTCCGACGCTCAAGTCAATAATGGGCAAGTAACACCAAGTCTATTGAGTCTCTCTGTGTTTAGGTCTAGAAACTGCGTACCTTTGTGAAGTATTTTACTGTCCCTTATATAGTCTAGGGTTTACAGCGCCGCTAGCCCTAATTAGGGTTCACTGCGCTACTAGCCATATTTAGGGTTTACTGGAATACCCTTGTGATCCTGCCGCGGACTTGAACGTGGAGTATATGCCTCGTCACTCCTTCGTCTAGCCTCCTGCAACTGCACGTTCTAGAAGAACGCTCCAAGAAACGATGCCTGCAAAACACACAGACGGCGCCTCTAGCGGCTGTGTGCACTCCGACGCTCAAGTCAGGCAACAGGAACACCAAAAACTATCACTGAATGTCTCTGTGAGACTCGTGTGTGCTCAAATCCACCCTCTGTTATCACTGTGCAACGTGTAGAAATGCTCCCACAGTGACTCAGAGAAAACTGTGTGTAACTGTCAAAACTATAAGAAGTGTAATTCTGTGTAAGACTGTGTAAGAATCCCCCTACCATACATGAGGTGGAGTACCTTTATACCTGGGCCGCGCCTCTCTCTCAAATGGTGACACGTGGAGGCATGCAACTGGCATCTGACCGTTCACGTATCACACCTGAAGGGCTCTTGGGCTTTCTCTGTGCGGCTAAGTTATCCTCTGGCGGAGAACTTAGCGCCTTTCTTCTCTCTGACTCAGTGCATGCTCCCAGGAGAGCCCCTGGCGTGGCTGGTCTGAGCGTACACGCCAGGCGCATCCTGCCTGCATGGCCTCATCGCGCGATGCTATGCATGTAATGGGCTAAGAGAAACACTGATCACTGTCCAGCTTAACTAGCTCCCTTACGCCATCCTCATGCACAACCCCACCGGTGAGCAGCTCTTCTTCTTCTATTCTGGCATCATGCGAGGTGCATGCGTAACGCTCTCGCTGGGAACCTGGGTCCCAGCTTAACGCGTGTTGGCAAAAACACCGATGACCGATCTCGCTCTGCATGCACCAACGACCGAGCGGTACCCCATTACTATCCACCGATGACCGTGTGGTGGCTCATGATCTTCCACCGACGTCCGTGCGGTTCCTCATGTCCTTCCACCGACGTTCGTGTGGTGCCTCATGACCTTCCACCGACGTCCGTGCGGTGCCTCATGACTTTCCACCGACGTCCGTGCGATGCCTTATTACTCCATTGACTGACCGATGCTTCGTCACTTCACGCGCCCTGTTTCCAGGCGCTCATCTAGGAAACGCTCTGGGGGTGGCGGCCACTGGGCAACTGACCACCGATCACCTTCCTGAGGGATCTCCTCCCTGATTCTCCTGCTATCTCGTTCCACGTGGCACCCTGTGATTGGTCCACGTGGTCATCTGTTGCTGACGTCATTGACTAACAATGACCGACCAGATCACCTTGCGCCGCTATCACCCAATCTTAGGGTAATCTAGCACATAAGGTTTCCTTCTCTAGAGTGCAAACTCTTACAGGGTGACCACCTGGGTGCCTCCTTGTGCACCTAGTCTCTGGGGCCACCTGTTCTGGGAGTGCCTTCACTGTTCACGTGCCATGCATGTAGCTTCACTAGGAAACTGATCCGGTCGGTCATCGGTAGTCGATGACATCAGCAGCAGTTGACCACATGGACCATTCACAGAGTAACACGTGGTAGAGGATAGCAGGCGAATCAGGGAGGCGATCACTCAAAATGGTAATCGCCTATCGCCTGTGATGTTGAGTAATCGCCTATCGCCTTGAAGATGGGTAATCGCCTATCGCCTTGAGGATGAGTAATCGCCTATCGCCTGAGGTGAGTAATCGCCTATCGGCTTGAGGATGAGTAATCGCTCATCGCCGGTATGGATCAGTAATCGCCCAGATTGCACATGATCGTCGTGTGTTAAGGTTAGGAGATCAGGTGGTCAGCAAGTCGTCGAAAGAGAACATTGTCGGGTGTTTGAGAAGACTTGGCAAACACTTGTTGTATGGTCTAAGTATAGAGGATAAGTGGCATATCTGCCACCATGTGTAGTGTGAGCTGCAATGCCCAGGGTTAACCAGCTCGCCATGTTAAGGTTGCGCCCAGAGTAGCCTGCGTACTAAGCTACTCCCTGTGTGGATAATTTAGTCGCAGGGGCACAGTGGAAGTAACGTTTCAGCTGCAGATACTCCAGATGGTGACACGTGTACGACCAGATGTTATCCACGTGTCAAGAGGAATAACCGTCAGGAGAGAGAAAGACTCAAGTATATATACAAACTCTTAACGAAATTGAGAGGAGGTTTTTTGACAGATTCTTACAGCTTACACATTGGAGAGTTTCAGTGACACACGAGTCTCACAGAGAGATTCAGATATAGTTTTGGTGTTCCTGTTGCCTGACTTGAGCGTCGGAGCTACGACGGCCGCCAGAGGCGCCGTCTGTGTGTTTTGCAGGCAGCGTTTGGAGTTTCGGCGGTGGTTCTTGGAGCGTTCCTGCAGAACAGAAGGTTAGAAGAAGGAGTGACGAGGCAATCCTCCACGTTCGAGTTAAGCGGCAGGATCAGAAACCCTAGGTCTGATGAGTACTCAACCCCTCAGGACTCTGCACCTAACTGTGGTCTCCCTGCTACCCACATAGATTCTTCGTGATTCAGGCCTCAGGCCTCTCCCTACCTCTGGGTATTTAACTTGTCATTGGCCCACTCTGGGAACCAATCTTAGCTGTTCTGGTTACGCTGTTGAAATCACCCAAGACCGATGTCACCTCGTCACACTCTGTTGCCGAGGACTCCTCAACCTGCGGAGTGATGAAGACACATCAGCCCTCTCTGGTGATCGTCACGCTGGTGGCTAACTACCCTTCTTTGTGGGCTGATGACTAATCATCCTTCTCTGTGGGCTGATGACTAATCACCCTTCTCTGTGGGCTGATGACTAATCACCCCTCTCTGTAGGCTGATGACTAATCACCCCTCTCTGTGGGCTGATGACTAGTCACCCCTCTTATCAATACCACCTGCGGGGTCCATTCCACGTGGCTTTGGCCCAAGTCGTGGGACCCAGCTGACGTGGTTCACCCCCTTTACAAACTGTCCTCAATGGCCGAGGACTAGTCGGTGCACAAGCCCCCCAGTCTCAAGCTGTTAACTTGTTTCAGCGAAGAGACTAAGTCATGGGTGAGGACTGATCGGTACACGGTGAGGACTGATCGGTACACGGTGAGGACTGATCGGTACAAGTAAAATACCCAGAAGTAAGGAGAGGCCTAAGTCACGAAGTGCCTATGCGTGTGGCAGGGAAAACACAGTTAGGTGCAGAGTCCTGAGGGGTTGAGTACTCATCAGAACTAGGGTTTCCCAGCGAAGCTGCATGCATGGCACGTGAATAGTGAAGGCGCTCCCAGGACAGGTGGCCATCCTGTTAGAGTTTGCACTCCAGTTAAGGAAACCTTATGTGCTAGATTACCCTAAGCCTGGGTGATAGTGACGCAGAGGAAACCCTAGACTATATAAAGGGTAGTAAAATACTTCACAAAGATACGCAGTTTCTAAACCTAAACACAGATACTCAATACACTCAGTGTGCTTGCCCTAGTTTTGACTTGAGCGTCGGAGTGTGAACGGCCTCTAGGGCGCCCCCTTTCTATCTTGCAGGTGCAGATTATTTCGAGAGAACAAAGCATATATCAAGGTGAGGAAGGAGGCGTATGATTGTCGTAGAGTCAACCGGCAAGAACATCCATTATCCGCATGCACTGCTCACCATGTACACACACCAAGATGGGGTGGGTAAACCCATGCCTGTACAACTCCTTGTCGATGAGTGTGTACTTAGTCGAGTTCTTCTTTATTTTTCTCGCTTCCATTGGCTCCATTAGGAGCATCCCATCAGCTAGGTAGCGCTTGTAAGGCGTCATCCACATTTCTCCTCTTTGCACCAGGCAGACCTGCGACGATTCTTCCCCCAACGCTGGAAACGCATTGACCCTTGGGTTCTTCAAGGTCTCTTGAGTCAATGACCGATGAATCTTCTTCCCATCATCTGACTTGCTAATCTGGTGGACTCCTACCAAATTATCAGCAGTGTAGGTATGAGGTGTCCTTAGTGTCTCTTAGATGACTGTCCTCTGTCTGCCCCTCTTGCTCGAGCTGGCGAGTTTCGCTAACAAGTCAGCTCGGGCATTCTACTCTTTAGGGACATGCACCAACTCAAATGCTACAAATGATTTCTTCAACACTTGGACGTATTCTAGGTAGGAGGCCATTTGAGGGTCTTTGGCCTGGTACTCTCCTGCCACTTGGCTTGTGACCAATAGGGAGTCACTTTTTGCTAGCAGACTCTACGCACCCATCTCTTTGGCCTACAACATCCCAGCGATTAGGGCCTCGTACTTTGCCTGGTTGTTGCTGGCCTTGAAAGTGAACTGCAGGGCCTGCTCAATCAATAGCCCCTTTGGTCCTTCTAAGATCACGCTAGCTCCGCTACCTTGCTGGTTAGAAGACCCATCTACAGAAAGTACCCATCTGAAGTCAGATTCTTCGTGGTGGGTTTTTGCCAAGGACAGTTTGGCTACAAAATCAGCATAAACTTGGCCCTTGATAGGGCCTCTGGGCTCGTACTGTATGTTGAACTCTAACAACTCTATAGCCCAACATACCATCCTTCCCGCTACATCTGGCTTCTGTAATACCTTACTAATGGGTAGGTCTATCATCACCACCACTGTGAAACTCTGGAAGTAATTGCGAAGCCTCCTTACCAAGAACACCACTGCCAGCGCTGCCTTCTCTAGGGCTTGGTACCTCACCTTAGGCCCTTGCAATACTTTGCTAACAAAGTAGATTGGCTTCTGAACCTGGTCTTGCTCCTACACAAGAATTGAACTCACCGCTCTCACAGTGATTGCAGAATATTGGCGCAGCGGGATGCTGAGCTGTGGTTTGCACAACACTGGTGGGCTGGCCAGGTACTCCTTCAGCTGGAGGAATGCTTCCTCACATTCCTTGGTCTACACAAACCTACTGTTCCTCCTCAAGCACTGGAAATAAGGGTGGCCTTTATCTCCCCCAGCTGATACGAATCTGAACAGAGTGGCCATCCGCCCTGTTAACTTCTAAACCTCCTTCACTGACGTCGGGCTTCTTATAGCGAGGATTGCAGCGCACTTATCAGGGTTCGCCTCTATCCCACGCTCGGTGAGTAAGAAGCCTAAAAACTTGCCTGCTTCCACCCCAAAAACACACTTTTATAGGTTCAGCTTCAGCCTGTACTTAGCTATTGTTGTGAATAGCTCTTCGAAATCAGTGACATGTTGATCCTTCACCTGCGAGGTCACCACCATGTCATCTACATAGGCTTGCACGTTGCGTCCTATCATGGGTGCGAGCACCTTGTCCATCAGCCTCTTGTAGGTGGCACCTACGTTCTTCAACCCAAAGGGCATTATTGTGTAACAATAGCAAGACAGCTCTGTCATGAACGCTGTCTTGCACTCATCCATGGGATGCATCTTGATCTAGTTGTAGCCAGAAAAGGCATCCAGGAAGCTGAGCAGTTTTCAACCCGAGGCACTATCCACCAAAGCATCAATGCTTGGCAAGGGATAAGAGTCCTTTGGGCACGCCTTGTTGAGGTCGATGAAGTCTACACACATTCTCCACTTCCCTTTAGCTTTCTTCACCAGCACCACATTCGCCAACCACTATGGATATTGGATCTTCCGGATGTGACCAGCCCTCAACAACTTCTGCGTCTCCTCCTTGATGACCTATCTCCTCTCTTCATTGAACTTCCTCCTTCTCTAATGGACAGGTGTGACCTGGAGATCCATAGCAAGGTGATGACACAGGAAATCAGGGTCAATGCCAGGCATGTCTAAGGCGGACCATGCAAAGGCATCCATTGTCGCTCTATGACCCCTACAATCTGGTCCTGCGCGTCTTGTTATGTGAGTTTGATCTCGCCGCAGACTCAAGCGTGGGGAGATGCCTCGTCACACCTTCGTTTGGCTTTCTAACTGTTGCGCGTCCTGCAAAGACGCTCCAGGAATCTTCGACGGGGCTCCAAGCGGTACCTGCAAAACACGCGAACGGCGCCTCTAGTGGCCGTTGTAGCTCCGACGCTCAAGTCAGGCAACGGGAACACCAAAAGGTCTCTCTCAGATCTCTCTGTGTGAGACTGTGTGTGTGCCCTCAGTTCTCTTTGATTCGAAAACTGAGTGCCCTTGGATTTGTGTTGTGTCTCTGAGGTAAAGATTGCAAAGCTGGTTTGGTGTTCTTCTTCCTCATATAAACCCTGCGTAGCCCCTACAGGCTACCTCTAGGTTCACTTAATTACTCTGCAGTGCCGTTTCCACTCCCCAGGGTGCTTTGCGTGCCAGCCTTCTTCACTTGAGTGCCAGGTCTGACAGGGGAGGCCGCGTGGGTACCTCTGGACCCCTCGACTTCTGTGCCTACCTGCCTTACCTATTCTCTGGGAACATCTTCACCATCCACGTGGCAGACATGCAACCCCACTGGGAGACTCTAACTTTGATGGGTTCTCGTCCAGCAGGATTCTGCACTTAACTGCGTCTTCTCATCTTCATGCGTGGTCGTCTCGCGACTAAGGCCATTCACTGTCTCTGGGCGCTTTGCTGATCATCGATTGCGTTGTTCACATCACGCGGCCGATGTCACCTCAACACACACCGATGACCGATGTGCTTCTTCACATCCTCGTGCTCTGCTTATGGAATCAGGCGAGGTCCTTGAGCCACGTTCTTGCTGGGAGCCTGGGTCCCAGTTTAACACGTGTTGACAAGGAAACGATGACTGATCACAATGCACCGATGACTGATCACAATGCATGTACCGATGACAGATCACTCTAAATGCACCGATGACTGATGACAATGCATGTACTGATGACAGATCACTCTAAATGCACCGATGACTGATCGGTGCTTCGTCCCTTCTCGCACTCTTCTTCCAGGCGCTCAAGTAGGAACTGATCTGCTGGTGGCGGTCGCTCGGTAGCTGACCACTGATCGCCGTTCTTGAACGATCTCCACCCTGGTTCATCTGCCTTTACGTGCTACGCGTCACTCTGTGATTGGCTCACGTGGTCATCTGCTTCTGACGTTATCGCCTACCGATGACCGACCGGATCACAAGCCCCCCAGTCTCGAGCTGTGAATTTGTTCGCAGCGAAGAGACTAAGTGGTCTTCGTTGCCAAAGGGAAGAAGGAGCTCGAAGCTGATGTACCTGAGACCAGGGCTGTTGGTGCCGACGTTCTGATAGATGGGTTCCATGGGCTGGCAGCAGGTTCACTGCGTCCTACCAGACTTGGACTCTACCCAACCTAGCCTCCACCATTCAGTGGCCGATGGCAGGCTCATTCCTCCTCCTTGAGCTTCCTCCCTTGCCACTTCTCCTTTTGTGCAATTTTTCTTGCTACTACAAACTTGTATATAGATCTTTTACGCATAGGTTCATGTTTGATGACTGACCTGATGGCGTCTACATGCTTCGACTTGATCGTCCAAGAGCTTGTTTGGGCATGCTTTCATACTAAGAGCTTTGCTACCGACCACCGACTAGCATGTTAGCGCTCCACCGATCAGTCATCGCGCTTCAGGCTTCGCATTACTTCTGTGTCACTCCAGCGCTAAGTGCGTAGATGACCAGACCCCTGAAGATGATGCTTGTGTTTTGGGGAAGGGGACCGCTTCTTGATGACCCCTCTTGCCTCAGCCTCGCTGTACAAAGTCGAGGGTGAGGACTTTCTCTCGCCTGCATCCCGCTGTACAAAGTCGAGGGTGAGGACTTTCTCTGTTGCCTTAACCTTGCTGTATGAAGCAGAGGAGAAGGACTTGGATCTCTCGCCTCAACCTTGCCACAAGAAGCAGGGGAAGAGGACTTTCTCTACTGAGTGGGTGCATGCTCCCAGGGGAGCACCAGGGGTGGCTGTCTAAGCGCACTCGCCAGGCGCATCCCTGCCTGCATGGTATCACCGTACGCCCCTTTGAGTGGGCAACTCCTCTTCTTCTGGTTTGGAATCATGCGGGGTGCATGCGTAACGCTCTCGCTGGGAACCTGGGTCCCAGTCTTAACACGTGTTAGCACGACCTCGATGACAAACCTTCTTCTGGAATCATGCGAGGTGCGTGCGTAACGCTCTCGCTGGGAACCTGGGTCCCAGCTTAACACGTGTTAGCACGACCCCGATGACCAGTGAACCGACCGAGTACTTACTCCCCACATGCACCGACGGCTGATCCTACTTTGGGGCACCGATGACCGATCGAGCTCTGCTTATTGGCGCTCAAACACGAAGGTGATGTCTTGCTACGGGGAAGGAGAGTTTTTCTTGTTGACCCCTCTTGCTTACCCCTAGGTCATCGATCTTTAGGTCTGGTTCCTCGTGGACGTTTTCTCGAAATCTTCCCTTTCCCTCTCTTGTTTTTACTAGAACTCCCGAGTTCCCAAACTTTGGCCACCTGCACTCACTCCTGGGGTGAGGAGAACACAGGGCAGTGGTCCGTACTCGCGCCTGGGGCGAGCAGGCTCCAACCGATCCCTTGGACTTGCATCTGTGGCAAGCGGAACTTGAAACTGGGAAACATGTGCACACTTGACATACTAAAATCTTTTTTATTGGGTGGCCTCGTTAAAAACCCTCTAGGGAAAAGAGTGCCCCCTGATTTGCTTAACCATTTCTAGTAAATACATTGAGTGCGCGAGAACGCATCTACTTTACAACTTAACTGAAGTAGAATTTTAAGTGCGTAGCGTTCCATGTCCTGGGGATAGGTGCTCCATCCAGAGTCTCCAGCCGATAAGCTCCATTCTCCAATGCCTCAACTACTCTATATGGACCCGTCCACTTTGGAGATAACTTGTTCTCCCTCTCATTGTGGTGTGCCTCCCTCATCACCAGATCGCCCTCCTGGAAACGCCTGGGCTTCACCTTGGAATTGTGTCTCTGTTCCACTCTTCTTTTGACAGCTTCCGCACTGAGCCTGGCTCCCTCTCGCACTTCGTCCAGGAGGTCCAGATTCACCTTTCGCTCCTGATTGGACTCTTCGACGACAAAGTTCAGGAACCTAGGGGAGCTCTCCTGTATCTCCACGGGGATCATAGCATCCGTCCCATAGACAAGACTAAAGGGTGTCTCTTGGGTGCTGGACTGTGGGGTGGTATGGTAGGACCATACAATTCTGGGAACCTCTTCTGCCCAACTACCCTTGGCTTTCTCTAATCTTCGCTTCAGTCCCCTAAGCAGCACTCGGTTGGCTGACTCCACCTGCCCGTTGGTCTGTGGGTGTTCTACTGAGGCGAACACTTGTTGTATCTTCAGTTCTTCGCACATCTTTCTCAACTGATGACTGGTGAACTGAGTGCCATTGTCGGATACCAGCCTCTTGGGTACTCCGAAACGACAGACAATATTCTTCCAGACAAAATGCTCGACCTTCTGAGCGGTGATGTGGGCCACTGGTTCCGCCTCCACCCATTTTGTGAAATACTCGATGGCCACTATGAGGAACTTCATCTGCCTGATCACCAGAGGAAAAGGTCCCAGGATGTCGATTCCCCACGTGTGAAAGGGCCACGGGCTATGAATGGACCTCAACTCCTCTAGGGGCGCCTTATGCCAGTCTGCATGAAGTTGGCATTGTTTGCACCGCTGAGCGTACTTCACACAGTCTTCTTTCAGCGTTGGCCAGTAATACCCTGCGCGGAGGATTCTACTTGCCAAAGCGCGACCACCGACGTGGCTTCCGCATATCCCTTCGTGCAACTCTGACATGAGTCTGGTGCATTGCTCTCCATGCACGCACATTTGTACTGGGTGGGAAAAGCCAAATCTAAACAAGTTCCCATCGATTAGAGTAAACTTACTCGAGCTATTCTTTATCTTCTTTGCCTCTGTTGGGTCCGGTGGGAGCACACCATCCTCTAGGTACAACTGGTACGGCGTTATCCATGTATCGGGCCCCTTGACAGCGCAGACTTCCATCGCCTCATCGGTCCTTGCAGGTCGCGCCCTCACCCTCGGTGCTTTCAGCGTTTCTTGAGTCAGGGACCGATGACCGATCGCCAGACGTTCCACCGACTTGGATACTTGAAGTACTTGATTATCAGATATGAACGCTCGTGGCACCTTTAAAGTCTCTTGAATGACGGTCCTCTGTTTTCCCCCCTTGCTTGAGCTGGCCAGCTTGGCAAGCAGATCTGCTCTGGCATTTTGCTCACGGGGGACATGTATCAGCTCGAACTCATCGAAGGACGTCTTCATGAGCTGGACGTACTCCAGGTAGGCTGCCATCTGAGGATCTTTCGCCTGGAACTCCCCTGTAACTTGCCCAGTGACTAGCAATGAGTCACTCTTAGCCACCAGACTTCTTGCTCCCATTTCTTTCGCCAGCAACATTCCTGCGATCAGGGCTTCATACTCTGCCTGATTGTTGCTAGCCTTGAAGGCAAAGCGAAGGGATTGTTCGATCAGCACCCCGTTCGGACCTTCCAGAATGACTCTTCCCTGCTGATTGGAGGAGCCATCCACTGACAAGACCCATCGGAAAACTACGCCTTCTGCAGGTGTCGCGACCGGCGACAATTCAACCACGAAGTCGGCGAACACCTGCCCCTTGATTGGTCCTCGGGGCTCGTACTGGATGTCGAATTCTGAGAGTTCCACAGCCCACTTGACCATCCTCCCTGCTACGTCTGGTTTTTTCAACACGTTCTGGATGGGCAAGTCTGTCATGACCACTATGGTGAAGCTGTGGAAATAGTGTCTGAGCCTTCTAGCTGAAAAAACTACTGCCAGTGCTGCCTTCTCCAGGGTCTGATACCTCGTTTCCGGGCCTCGCAGCACCTTACTTACAAAATACACAGGTTTCTGGATCTGATCCTGCTCTTGTACCAGGACCGAGCTGACCGCCCTCTCTGTCACAGCAAAATACAGGCGAAGAGGGGTGCCCATTTGTGGTTTACACAATACTGGTGGGCTCGCCAGATACTCCTTCAGCTTCAAGAAGGCTTCTTCGCATTCTGGTGTCCACACAAATCTACTGCTGCGCTTGAGACATTGGAAAAACGGATGACCCTTCTCTCCTCCAGCAGACATGAACCGTGACAAGGCGGCCAACCGACCAGTGAGTTGCTGCACCTCCTTCACCGTCGCTGGGCTCCTCATTGCCACGATTGCCGCGCACTTCTCCGGGTTTGCCTCAATTCCACGCTCTGTTAGGAGGAAACCCAAGAACTTCCCAGCCTCCACACCAAAGATGCATTTCTCAGGGTTGAGCTTCAACCCATACTTGGCGATGGTGGTGAAAAGTTCCTCCAGATAAACTACATGGTGCGCCTTCTCCCGCGACGTGACCACCATGTCATCCACGTATGCATGCACGTTCCTTCCAAGCATGGGCGAGAGCACCCTATCCATAAGTCTCTGATAGGTAGCTCCTGCGTTCTTCAACCCGAATGGCATTACCTTGTAGCAGTAGCATGATCGTTCCGTCATGAAAGCAGTCTTGCACTCGTCCACGGGGTGCATCCTTATCTGGTTGTAGCCTGAGAAGGCGTCCAGAAAGCTGAGGAGCTTCCCCCCTGACGCGCTGTCCACCAATGCATCTATGCTAGGGAGAGGGTAGGAGTCCTTGGGGCAGGCCTTATTGAGATCAGTGAAGTCCACACACATCCTCCACTTGCCATTTGACTTCTGCACCAGTACCACGTTTGCCAGCCACTCGGGGTACTGAATCTCTCTGATATGCCCAGCAGCAAGGAGCTTCTGTGTTTCGTCATGGATCACCTTCTTCTTCTCTTCATTGAAACTCCTTCGCCTTTGGCGCACTGGGCGCGCCTTGGGGTCCATCGACAGGCGGTGGCAAAGGAAATCAGGGTCGATTCCCGGCATGTCAGAAGCTGACCACGCAAAAGCGCCCATGTGCTTCTCAATCACACAGGCGATTTGTGATCGGTCTTCCGCAGTGAGCGATTCCCCCAACTTAAACCTTTTTCCCCTTATCTCCACCTCCTTCCATTCCTCAGCAGGATGGGACCTCCTTTCATGGGCGACGACCGCCCTGACGATGTCTAACTCGCGAGGATCTATCACGTTTCCTGCTTCCGCTTCGACTTGAGCTACCTGAGAGCCCCCCAGCATAGCATCCTCCATTACCTGATCTGGCCGTGCCCCACGAACCCCAGATTTGTCCTGGAGCACGCCTGATGGCGGTGTTGTAGTGACATGGCAGATGCTTCTCTTCTGCTTGAGGCTGTTCTCATAACAGCGCCGAGCCTCAGCCTGATCTGACTTGATGGTAATGACAGCCCCTTCCACCGATGGCAGCTTCAACTTCATGTGCCTCGTCGATGACACTGCGCCCAACCTGTTGAGCGTGGGTCTTCCTAACAAGATATTGTACGCAGATGGGGCGTTCACCACCAAGAACTTTATCTTCTCTGTGCGGGACGCCACTCCATCGGTAAACGTCGTCCTTAGCTCTATGTAGCCCCGCACCTCCACCTGGTCTCCCGCGAAGCCATACAGACACCCATCATATGGCCTCAACTGATCGGGGGACAGTTGTAACCTGTTGAACGTTATCCAGAACATGACGTCCGCTGAGCTTCCTTGGTCTACGAGCGCCCTGTGCACTCGTCTTCCCGCTGTCACCAGGGTGATGACCATTGGGTCGTTGTTGTGGGGTATTACGTCTTGCAAATCAGCCTTTGTGAAGGTAATGTCCACCTCGGGGAAATGGCCTTCATCTACCGAGTCCACGGCCATCACCGACCGTGCGTTCCTTCTTCTCTGCGACCTGGAACACCCTCCCCCGGAAAAACCTCCCGCAATGGTCATCACCTCCCCATGCACAGGGATTTCGTGTTGCTGATCACCTGCTTGGGACCCCGAAGCGCGATCACCCTGCGCTCCCCGTAGGTAATCGGTCAGGAGGCCTAACTTCACCAACTCAGCGAGTTGACGTCCCAATGCCAGGCAGGTGCGGAGTGTGTGTCCATAAGCATGATGGAAATCACACCACTCATCCTTCTTCCTTCCAAGTACCTTGTTAGTTTTCTCTGGTACTCGGAGCCTTGCAGCCACGGCGGGGATGGCGATCAGCTCCGCCAACTCTACAACGAAATCGTACCTAGGGGGTGCGTCGTGCTCCCTTGCACGCCCCTTGACCTAGTCTTTCCTGGGTGTATAGGGATGAGGCCTCCCTTGCACCCTCTTTCCTTCCTTGGCCTCATACACCCGCGCCTGTTGCTGTTGCTTCCCATGACCCCCGCGTGGCTTAGATGGTGCAACACTGCTTCTCTTCTCGGAGACCTCTGTCTCCGCTACTATGTGCGCCACCGCTCGTCGCCGAATCTCAGCAAAGGTGGCAGGGTGGCTCCTGATGAGCGATTCGCCGAAAGGGCCAGGTAGCACGCCTTTCTTGAATGCATGCACCAGCATGCTCTCATCCTTGCTGGGCAGTCTCACCACCCGCGCACCAAAGCGGTTGAGGAAGTCCTTCAGCGATTCACCCTGGTTCTGGCGCACGTCGAACAGGTCGTAAGCTACCACCGGCGGCGCTTTGTTGACTATATACTGCTCCGTGAACAGCTTTGAGAACTGATGGAAGGAGGTGATGTGGCCCTCCGGCAGGCTCACGAACCACTCCATAGCCACTCCGCTCAGCGTGCTCATAAACATTTTGCAGTACACTGCGTCTGAACCTCCAGACAGCATCATCTGAGTGTGGAAGGCTGTCAAATGCGCCTCTGGGTCTTCCACCCCTGTGAACGACGCCTTCACTCCCACCAAGTTAGGGGGCACCACCGTGTTCATGATCTCGGGGGAGAAGGGCATGGGAAATGCTCTAGGGGGCGACGGCGGCATCGACGTTCTGTCTTCGGTTATGCGCTCATTCTGCGCCTGCAGCTCCCTACGTAACTCCTCGTTCACGCGGTTCAACTCTTCATTCCTGCTGTGCGATGCAGTCAGCTCTGCATGCATCTTCTCCTGCTCAGCTCTCGATGCCGCGACGTTCTCTTGCAACGCGCGCATCATCTCCATGACCTGCGTCATGGTCACAGTTCCTCCACCAGCAGGTGGTGGAGGTGTCGTTTGTCTGGCTCTTCTACTCATCTGTGCGATTTCTATCCTCGTTCTTGTGTATGGGGGTTTCGTTTTACTTCGGGCCCCACGGTGGGCGCCAAATGATCTCGCCGCAGACTCAAGCGTGGGGAGATGCCTCGTCACACCTTCGTTTGGCTTTCTAACTGTTGCGCGTCCTGCAAAGACGCTCCAGGAATCTTCGACGGGGCTCCAAGCGGTACTTGCAAAACACGCGAACGGCGCCTCTAGCGGCCGTTGTAGCTCCGACGCTCAAGTCAGGCAACGGGAACACCAAAAGGTCTCTCTTAGATCTCTCTGTGTGAGACTGTGTGTGTGTGTGCCCTCAGTTCTCTTTGATTCGAAAACTGAGTGCCCTTGGATTTGTGTTGTGTCTCTGAGGTAAAGATTGCATACCTGGTTTGGTGTTCTTCTTCCTCATATAAACCCTGCGTAGCCCCTACAGGCTACCTCTAGGTTCACTTAATTACTCTGCAGTGCCGTTTCCACTCCCCAGGGTGCTTTGCGTGCCAGCCTTCTTCACTTGAGTGCCAGGTCTGACAGGGGAGGCCGCGTGGGTACCTCTGGACCCCTCGACTTCTGTGCCTACCTGCCTTACCTATTCTCTGGGAACATCTTCACCATCCACGTGGCAGACATGCAACCCCACTGGGAGACTCTAACTTTGATGGGTTCTCGTCCAGCAGGATTCTGCACTTAACTGCGTCTTCTCATCTTCATGCGTGGTCGTCTCGCGACTAAGGCCATTCACTGTCTCTGGGCGCTTTGCTGATCATCGATTGCGTTGTTCACATCACGCGGCCGATGTCACCTCAACACACACCGATGACCGATGTGCTTCTTTACATCCTCGTGCTCTGCTTATGGAATCAGGCGAGGTCCTTGAGCCACGTTCTTGCTGGGAGCCTGGGTCCCAGTTTAACACGTGTTGACAAGGAAACGATGACTGATCACAATGCACCGATGACTGATCACAATGCATGTACCGATGACAGATCACTCTAAATGCACCGATGACTGATGACAATGCATGTACCGATGACAGATCACTCTAAATGCACCGATGACTGATCGGTGCTTCGTCCCTTCTCGCACTCTTCTTCCAGGCGCTCAAGTAGGAACTGATCTGCTGGTGGCGGTCGCTCGGTAGCTGACCACTGATCGCCGTTCTTGAACGATCTCCACCCTGGTTCATCTGCCTTTACGTGCTACGCGTCACTCTGTGATTGGCTCACGTGGTCATCTGCTTCTGACGTTATCGCCTACCGATGACCGACCGGATCAGAGTTCATTATGAACCTTTCTTGGTTTGGGTTAAGTTGATATAGGTTTCATTGTATTCATGACACTTTCAAGAATTAGGATCAAAATTCTAAAGAGCAATTAATAGAGTTTCTACTCAAGAAAACAAAGGTTCATACTAAAAACACATGAATAGGTAACTTGTAGTGTAAGATAACAATGGAATATGAATGGGTAATTAAGAACAACAACCAAAGTGCAGTAACAACACAAAAACAGTACAAAGAAACAAGAATTAAAACAAGAACACAACAAGAATTGAAACTAGTAATAGAAACACAACAAGAACACAACCTACTATTGGAAATTCAAGAAAACATGAACCATAATACCCATGGAAACCGAACCAAAAACAGGTTGCTATAACAAGTTTGAACCGATTAAAATGGAAGAACAACACATCAAATGATAGAGGACATCACAAGGAAGAGAATGAACATTAGAATTGAAAACAAACAAGTAGAACAAAAATGGGTATTTTTAGAAGATGAATAGAAATGACTTATGTGGTTGTAGCCTTTTGGAGATGTGATTCACGCCACTTGGAGGGTGGTTCTTCCAAGATGAGTGGGTGGTGCCACCACTTGAGAGTCTCCAAAGCTCACAAGATAAGACATGGAGGAGAAGAAGAGACAAGTCTCACAAACTCACTCTCTCAATTTCAAGATAGTTTCTTTACTTATAACTTTCAACTTTTTTGTTATTTATTGTACTGACCAGTCCTCGGACGCCGAGAACAGCTAGTAAGGGTGAGCCACGTTAGCTGGGTCCTACAGCATGGGCCAGAGCCATGTGGGTTGGGTCCCATAGGTAGTATGGACCAGCGGGATGATTAGTCATCAGCATGTCGATCACCAGAGTGGACTGATGTGTCCTCGTCACTCAGCAAGATGATGAGTCCTCAGCATTAGAGTGTGTCGATGTGACATCGGTTTTGGGTGTTTCGAATAACAGAGCTAGAACATCTACGATGGGTCTGAAGGGAAGACCAGTTATCAGCAAAATGCCCAGAGGTAAGGAGAAGCCTAGGTCACGAAGTGATGTGAGTTGATTTTATGATTTAGCATTTTATGGTGGCACTTTAATTAGGATTGAGATTTTAGGATGATTAAGGTGAGAACCTAAGGAAAATCCCCACTGGACATTAACTTAACCAAGTGGTTAAGTAGATGTGAAGATTCATTTCACAAAGGCAAAAGGAAAACACAATTATAAGGTGAAGATGATGACAAGTAAAGGTGCTAAAATTAAAGAGAGGAAAATAAACATAATGAAGGAAACCGAATAGGAAACAAAACATTAAAACAAGAACAAGACATAGATTTTAGAATTGAAATTTGGAATGGAAATGGAATGGAAAAAAGATGAGTGAAAGGAAACTTAGGAGAATGAAGGTATAGAAGTGATCACGCCACTTGGATGGTGGTTTGCTCCAAGATGAGTGAAGAATGCCGCCACTTGAGAGCTCTCTAATTTTTACAAGATAAGACAATGGTGTAAGGAGACAAAGCTCACAAACTCTAACACAAATTATGTATAGTAACTTTACTCTAAATTCAACATGAAAATACATGAGGTAGGCCTCCTTATTATAGGTGAAGGAGCCTTGGAGAGCAAGCATAAGGGGTAAGATGAGAAGAGTGAAAAAATGGGCAGCCTTAGGGTGTGACTAAGTCAAACCCACATCCTAGACTTGTCCTTCTAGAAACTAGGTCAAAAATCCTTCCAAAAGGGCCAAGAGCATCCTAAAATGCTAACTACATCCCCTATTATACTAAAGGCACCTTATTCTAGCCTATATTTGCTATTTGGACCCCCAAAGTGAGCCCAAATTATTTACAATATTTTCTAATCATTAAGAAGACCAGCAAGAAGAACTTTAGGTGCTCTGGTCTTTGTCCCATTCTCCATCTGGTGAGGTCTCTACTTTGAGGTGACTTCTCTTTATATTCTTTAGCATCCTTGATCATCACCTTGTGGGCTTGGTTTGCATCACGAAGTGTCCATGCGAGTGGCAGGGAAAGCACAGTAAGGTGCAGAGTCCTGAAGGGTCGTGTACTCATCAGGATTAGGGTTTCCCAGTAAAGCTACATGCATGGCACGTGAACAGTGAAGGCGCTCCCAGGACCGGTGGCCCTAGAGACTAGGTGCACGAGGGGGCATCCAGGTGGCCATCTTGTTAGAGTTTCGCACTCCAGTTAAGGAAACCTTATATGCTAGATTACCCTAGGCCTGGGTGATAGCGGCGCAAGGGTATTCCTGTAAACCCTAAATATGGGTAGCGGCACAGAGGAAACCCTAGACTATATAAAGGGTAGTAAAATACTTCACAGAGGTACGTAGTTTCTAGACCTAACACAGATATTGAATACACTTGGTCTGGTTGCCCAGTTTTTGACTTGAGCGTCGGAGTGCAAACGGCCTCTAGGGTGCCCCTTTCTATCTTGCAGGTGCGGATTGTTTCAGGACAGCTAATCATAATTCAAGGTGAGGAAAGGAGGCGTGTGTGTGTCGCAGAGTCAACCGGCGTGTGAGTGTCGCAGAGTCAACCGGCAGGAGGGTCAACCGGCAAGAACATTTATGAACCAAGGTCTCCTATTTATAATAAGGAGGGCTGGACATGTTACAAAGGGGAAGGAATGGGAAGAGTCACTCTTCTAGCTCCTTCTAGTGCCTAAGAGAGAAAGGAGTAGAAGAGTCACTTTTTCCACTTTTTCCTAAAGAAAGTGCCTAAAATGCCTTACATTTAGAGGTTTCTTTTGGTTTTCCTCTTTGGCATACTCCTAAGGCTATTTCTATATTATTTACAAATTTATACAAGAGTATTTACAAAGATTTATTTATACTACTATCTTTTGAATTTTCAAGAAAACCCAAAATGTTATACTTTTTAAGAAGACTAGTAAGAAGAATTTTAAATGCTTGGGTGGATGGCCTCTTCCTCCATTAGTAAAATCCTCTTCTACTTGATCTCCATCATCTTGGCACAAGGATTTGCCAAGCTTGAACACCTTACCTCCAATCTCCCTCTCCAGGATGTCTTTAGCTGGCTCGGGTCGTTTCTCTCAAGTGACCTCTGCTTGTGTGACCCCTTCTCCTCCTCAAGGCTGGTCAACAATGGTGCACACCCCTCTCTTTGTCTTAAGGCTATTCTCATAAAACTTCTTAGCCTCCTTCTGATCTGACCTGATGGTGATCACTGCTCCTTCCATAGAAGGCAGTTTCATCTTCATATGCCTTGTTGACGCCACCGTTCCCAACCTGTTTAGGGATGATCTGCCCAATAATATATTGTAGGCTGAGGGGGCGTTAATGATAAGGTACCTGATGTAACGCCCCTAAAATCCTATTCATATTTATATCATAAAATAAACATAAAACAATGATATAAAAAATTAGCATATGTATTGTTCTTGCCGGTTGACTCGCCTGTCGGTTGACTCACGACACTCACACGTCTCCTTCCCCACGTTGATACGTGCTTGGTTCTTTCGAAGCAATCTGCACCTGCAAAAGAGAAAGGGGGCGCCCTAGAGGCCGTTTGCACTCCGACGCTCAAGTCAGTGTAGGGCAAGCACACCAAGTGTATAAGTTTCTCTCTCTGTGTTTAGGTCTAGAAACTGCGTACCTTTGTGAAGTATCTTATTGTCCCTTATATAGTCTAGGGTTTACTATGCCGCTAGCCCTAATTAGGGTTCACTGCGCTACTAGCCATATTTAGGGTTTACTGGAATACCCTTGCACCGCTATCACCCAATCTTAGGGTAATCTAGCACATAAGGTTTCCTTCTCTGGAGTGTAAACTCTCACAGGGTGACCACCTGGGTGCCTCCTTATGCACCTAGTCTCTGGGGCCACCTGTTCTGGGAGTACCTTCACTGTTCACGTGCCATGCATGTAGCTTCACTGGGAAAACCCTAGTTCTGGTGAGTACTTGTCCCCTTAGGAATCTACACCCAACTGTGCTCTCCCTGCTACCCGCATAGGCACTTCGTGATACAGGCCTCTCCCTAACTCTGGGTATTTAACTGGTCATTGGCCCACTCTGGGATCCAATCTTAGCTGTTCTGTTTACGCCGTTCAAATCACCCAAGGCCGATGTCACCTCGCCATACTCTGTTGCCGAGGACTCCTCGTCCTGCTGAGTGACGATTGTAAGGACTTGTAAAATTTAATTGGAATAAAAGAGATATATTTTAAATGAATTCTAAGTATGTCTTTATTTAAAATGAAAAGGAAGGAAAGTGTAGTTTGGAAGGCTATGAGATCGCCTAGTAGTACATGATCGTCGGCCACCTGCTACACATGAGCGCCAGGGCGCGAGGCATGCAGGCATCGCGCGGGCGCGAGACATGCAGGCGTTGCGCTGGCGCGAGGCATGTGGACGTCGCGCGGGCGCGAGGCCTGTGAACGTCGCGCGGGCGCGAGGCATGTGGACATCGCGCGGGCGCGAGGAATGTGGACGTCGCGCGGGCGCGAGGCATGTGGACGTCGCCAGGGCGCGAGGCATGTGGACGTCGCCAGGGCGCGAGGCATGCGGACATTGCCAGGGCACGAGAGGCATGCGGGCATCGCCAGGCGCGAGGCATGCGGGCATTGCCAGGGCGCGAGAGGCATGCGGGCATTCGCCAGGGCGCGAGGCATGAGGGCGTCGCCAGGGATAGGCATCGGTCGTCCCCCAGAGGGAGACATTGGTCGTCTTCCAGGGCGAGGGAGACATCGGTCGTTCGCCAGAATGAGTCAGCAGTGGAAAGTTATCGCGCGACGTCGAGTTTCACACAGAGTAAGGTGGGACCCAGGCTCCCAGCATGAAACGTCCTGCATGCGCGACACGTAGACAAAAAGAGTGGTTCAGGCTAGTGACCTCAGAGTGTTAGCCTGCGCAGAGGCACGCTTAGTCGTACTGTTCAGTGAAGCGTACACGCAAACTTCCCTGCAGAGTGGGTGGTGGCAGCGGTTTTGTGGAGAAGTCAGCTTAAGATACAAAAACCCATTTCTGAGAGAGAAAGAAAGAAACGTCGCAGTTGTTCAAGAGCGAAAGAGTGAGTTCACCTCCCTTCTTCTCCATTCTCTCCTTCGCACTGCGATTCTAGCACCTTCACACAAGAGTACGACGAACGACGACCACCATTAGAGCGCCTGGGAGGTTCTCTGCAAGTCCTTCAACCAGACGCAAAAAAACAGAGCCAAGGCGTTGTTCAAGCTTCGTTGGGTTTCGGAGCTCCTGGTGTTTTGCGCAAGTCCAGGTAAGGGAAGCTAGCCTTCGTTTTCAATACAAGCCATAGTTTTGCTGTTTCTGAAGTGAGGACGACGTGGTCGCCGGTTCTCTGTTTCTTTTCGAAAGGCTCTGTTCTATGTGGTTGGGCGACGTGGTCGCCGGTTTTAAATACGGGTTTCGAACTCCCCTGTGTTTGACGTTGTTTGAAGCTGTTTAGGATTTAAATACAATATATATGTGATATTCGAAAGTTTGAAACGTTGAAATGATTGTTGCTGTGATTTGAAATATTCCTTTGCATGGTATGACGTCTTGAATGCTGTGAATGTGGGATCGAGGCATAGTATTTTCAGGAAAGGAAATACCGTGTAAGATCTGTATAGGTGTATTGACTAGGGGCTTGTCTAGAAGGAGATATCCTGACTCTGCTGAGATAATGGAACCACATAGAGGAAGTTATTCAGTTGGTGAGAGTCGAAGGAGGTTCATACGTATGGGTGAGTTGTTCAAGAGGGAACGAGCTCGACCTGTTATATGAATTCACCCTGTCATACCGGGAGAGTTGATGACATTGAGATTATATGCGCATGGCTGTGTGGATTCACAGCGACCCTGTGTGGATTTCACAGTGGTATGGTATGACAGGTGCAGATCTCTGAGCCTGAGTCAACGCACGAGTCAATCCGGAAGTAGTGTCATGTGTCTATGCATTGTGAGTCAGTGGAAAGTCTGACGTGTGAACCATGAATACTGAAATTTGAAATAGACACTTGACGAGTTATGGAATATGAGTATGTTCATGGTTGAAAATTGATATGGATCATGAATGGTGTGAAGTTTTATGCTTACTATTGATTTAAAAGTTTTTAAACCATCTAGCTTACCCCTTTTCTTTTGTATTGTTCTGTGGTTATTTTCTCTTAAACTGTGATGATCGTGTATTTTACACGGGAGCAGATGATCTTCCAGGGAGTAGAGCTCCTTAGAGAGTGGTCGCCGGAAGGAGATCGCCTGTTTCCGTCTCTATCGGGTGATCGCCTGTTTCTGCCTCTATCGGGTGATCGCCTGTTTTTCTGTTCTGGTAGCAGATCGGCTGTTTTGGGTTCCCTGATAGGAGATCGCCGGTCTATGTAGGGAGATCGCCGGTTTTCATTTTAGTTGGCTGTATTTTGTTTAAATTTTAGAAAAATATACCGGTTATGTATTTATCTCCCTGTGAGGAGAAACTTTATTTACATATATATGATTTTGTTCATTTCAATCTATTTGTTACTTTTATTATATGAACATGTATGGTATTTTGGCGGGATGTTACAACGATGACACCTCCGCCCATCCTGGTGCTGACGACTCATCACCCCTCTCTGCAGGCTGATGACTCGTCACCCCTCTGTGTAGGCTGATGACTCGTCACCCCTCTCTGTAGGCTGATGACTCGTCACCCCTCTGTGTAGGCTGATGACTCGTCACCCCTCTCTGTAGGCTGATGACTCGTCACCCCTCTCTGTAGGCTGATGACTCGTCACCCCTCTCTGTAGGCTGATGACTCGTCACCCCTCTCTGTAGGCTGATGACTCGTCACCCCTCTCTGTAGGCTGATGACTCGTCACCCCTCTCTGTAGGCTGATGACTCGTCACCCCTCTCTGTACCATACCCTCTATGGGATCTATTCCACGTGGCTTTGACTCATGCTGTGGGACCCAGCTGATGTCCGAGGACTGGTCAGTACACAAGCCCCCCAGTCTCGAGCTGTTAACTTGTTTCAGCGAAGAGACTAAGTAATAGGCGAGGACTGATCGGTACACAAGCCCCCCTAGTCTCGAGCTGTTAACCTGTTTCAGCGTAGGGACTAGGTCATTGTCTTGGGCGGCCTACGTGGCTCTGCGCGTAAGTACCTGAACAGTACGCTGAGAAGACGCTTCACCAACCCCCTCCCATCTGCTAACACGTGGCCGTATCAACGGTTTGAGATTCATAACCTTTACGCTTCCTAGGGCTACGTTAAACCTCTTCAAAACCTCGCGCCACTTCACTGTTTCATCACTTTGCATTCTCACCTTTGCATATTCTAACTTCCAGCGCACGCTCTCTTCTTCCCAACAGATCCTTCACACTTCTCCGTTCTTCATCAACCAAAGGTATGATTTTTATGACTTCTCCTTCTTTATAATGTGAACTTGATCATCCATACGGTATGCTGTAACTGTTTACGGGCCTGCGTGCGGATTATACATTCTAGGGTTTTGTTCTTCTTTCCTGGGTTCATTCTACCTTTGAGTCTTCGTCCGTCATTGCTTTCTTCTGAGTCTTTCTTCTTTTCCTGCCTCTCATTTGTTTAGATTCGAGATGGCCAGAACCAAAACCACTTCCAACCCTCCTCTAATGGTAGCGGTCGATTACAAAGCCCTCTACCCCTGGGCTTCTGAGGATCTTCTTGCAGAGACCTCCAAACTCACATCCCTCGACGATCTCCGCAAGCACCGGGATGATGAGAATGAGATTAAAGGACGCGTCTTCGGCAGGGAAACGGACGCGTACGTCTCTGTGCGCCCCTGCACAGTAAATGAGCCCGTATGCGCCGATGGTCGTTGCAACAATGGGGAACCCTTCTTCTTCTTCTATGCCACCATTTTCAAAAGAGTCAAAGTCCGTCTCCCCTTCACAGGATTTGAAAGGGCTTTGCTCACAGAGTTAAACGTGGCGCCCGCTCAACTGCACCCCAACAGTTGGGCCTTTATCAGGGCGTTCTCCATTCTATGCAATAATCTAGGGTTCACCCCCTCCGTCGACGTCTTCCTTTACTTTTTCGAGGCGAAGAGCCCCGGTAAGAGGCTTTGGGTGAGCCTGAATGGGGTGGCAGGGAGAGTCCTGCTAACGCTCTTCTCACAATCATACAAGAACTTCAAGGGAAAGTTCTTCAGAGTCTGCTGTAGCTCCTACGACCCCACCATGCTTGATGGGTTTCCCTTATACTGGGTGGGGGAGTTGAAGTTCAAGAAGCCACGCAAGCTCGAGGAATTGATGGTTCCCGATCAAGAACTCTGCCAAATCATTTCCAGCTGGGGGGTGGTGTTTGACTCCACCCAGCTGATTAGGCATGAGTATGATGCTGAGACTCTTAGCGTATACCTTGGTATCTTGCATTTATCTGCTTCATCTTGCATTTATCTGTTCGCATGCTCAATACTTCGCCTTTCTAACACTTTCGAATTCACTGCAGGCATGGTGCTCAGCGCCGATAAGAAGAAGAGGCTGGCAGATGTGCTGAATCGTCGCAATGCTAGCGGTTCAGCCCCTGCAGGTCCGTCATCACCCGCGGGGGTTGCCCTGGAACCCATCGCTGAAAACTCCAAGAGGGCAGCCCCTGTGGAGGTTTCTGACGACGAGGACACCTGCTCCGGCCTCGTCTTTAAAAGGAAAAGGGTGGAGACAGCTGCAGAGGTCTCTTCAGCCACAGAAGGGCACCCTTCTTCCTTTAGGGAGCACCCTCCCAGCGCCTCCTCCCCTCCTGAGCCAATCCTAACACTTGAGGGGGGTGGGGAGAGTGCTCCTTCTTCTGGTCCGATGCCTTCTGCCCCAGAGCTGCCTTCTCTGCTCCAAAGGTCGCTCGCTCAAATGCCTGGTAGAGCTGTCTTGGAGGCCATGGACAGAAACTCTCTCGAGAACCTCCTCAGCCATGGTCTCGGGGAGTTCTTGGCCGCTTCCAACTCCTTGCTGGTCAAGGGTAGTGCTGAGGCGGGGCTGCTAGAGGAGACCACCCAGCTGAAGAAGGAGCTGGAACAAAAGCTAGAGGAGGCCACCCAACTGAAGAGGGAGCTGGAACAAAAGGATCTCCAACTTCGTCAAGCGACCACGCGAGAGACTGCCCTCAATCAAGAACTGGGTAGTCTCCGTCAATCCGAAAAGGAGACCAAAAAGCTTCTCTTCTCTAAGGGGCAGGAGGCCCTCCAGCTTGAAGCTAAAATACTTCCCCTCCGCAACAGGATTATTGAACTGGAAGAGCAAGCAGAGGGGGCTCAAGCTAAAATGGCCAAGCTGGAGGAAAGGGCGACCAATCGAGAAGTTCAGCTGGGCAAAGTTGAGGAGGAACTTGCCCAACAGATCGAACTGTTGAAGAAGACCGAGGCTGAGCTTATTGATGACGCCGCCGACGCCTATGGGGAAGGCTTTGGTGATGCCCTTGCTCAGGTTGCCTGCGTGCATCCTGAGATGGACCTCTCACCATACTCCGCAACTCTGCAGGTGGTCGACGGGCAAATAGTGCCCAGATAGGTCCTCTTAAATAGTTGTACTTTAGCTGAACTTCTTGTAATTATCCTCTTTGCAATATAACATTTCGTTTATGCATTGTTCATCTTTTCTTCGTGCTTTGTATTTGATGGGCTCACGATCACAAATAATGCACCTTTGAAATAAACCTCAAGTAACATGCCTTTCCGCTAACTTCATTAATGAACCTTTACCTTAACTTAGGCGTTCTCACTTGGAGGGGAAAGTGTTCCTTATGAACCCCATTCCCCTCACAAGACCTCTAACCCCACTTGTAGGTTCTGACTGACCTGTCATCGTTCATGGTCGATGGAGGATTTAACCAAGCGAACCTTTCTTTCACATTGGAAGTTCTCACTCGAAGTGGAGGTGTTCTCTACGAACCTACCTCTCCACTTGCGAGACCTCTAACTCCACGTGACAGGTTCGAACTGACCTCACATCGCTCACAGGCGAGGAGGATTTCTCTGGGCGAACCCTTCTTTCACATTGGAAGTTCTCACTCGAAGTGGAGGTGTTCTCTACGAACCTACCTCTCCACTTGCGAGACCTCTAACTCCACGTGACAGGTTCGAACTGACCTCACATCGCTCACAGGCGAGGAGGATTTCTCTGGGCGAACCCTTCTTTCACATTGGAAGTTCTCACTCGAAGTGGAGGTGTTCTCTACGAACCTACCTCTCCACTTACGAGACCTCTAACTCCACGTGACAGGTTCGAACTGACCTCACATCGCTCACAGGCGAGGAGGATTTCTCTGGGCGAACCCTTCTTTCACATTGGAAGTTCTCACTCGAAGTGGAGATGTTCTCTACGAACCTACCTCTCCACTTACGAGACCTCTAACTCCACGTGACAGGTTCGAACTGACCTCACATCGCTCACAGGCGAGGAGGATTTCTCTGGGCGAACCCTTCTTTCACATTGGAAGTTCTCACTCGAAGTGGAGGTGTTCTCTACGAACCTACCTCTCCACTTACGAGACCTCTAACTCCACGTGACAGGTTTGAACTGACCTCACATCGCTCACAGGCGAGGAGGATTTCTCTGGGCGAACCCTTCTTTCACATTGGAAGTTCTCACTCGAAGTGGAGGTGTTCTCTACGAACCTACCTCTCCACTTACGAGACCTCTAACTCCACGTGACAGGTTCTAACATCATTGTACAAACACACTAAAAAACATATATCTTTAACTGAATTTTATTGGGTGACCTCATTAAAAACCCTTAGAAGGGAAAAAAGAGTGTCCCCTGTATTGTGTTGCATACATGATTACATAGCTTTAACTGAAATAAAACTTCAAGTGAGTCGCATTCCATGTTCGAGGAATCGGACCTCCTTCTAAAGTTTCAAGTCTATATGCTCCATTCCCTAGGGCCTCTGTCACTCTGAAAGGACCAGTCCACTTAGGGGATAGCTTGTTCTCTATCTGGTATGGAGATGCCTTCCGCATAACAAGGTCTGCCGCCTGGAACCGCCGAGCTCTCAGCTTGGAACTGTGTTTGAGCTCGACTCTCCTCTTTATCGCCTCAGCCTTGACTCCAGCTTCTTCCCTGGCTTCATCCAAAAGATCAAGATTCACCTTCCTCTCTTCATTGGATTCCTCAGCCACAAAGTTCTGGAAACGTGGCGAGCTCTCCTGGATCTCCACAGGGATCATGGCATCTGAACCATACACCAAACTAAAGGGAGTCTCCTTAGTAGTGGACTGGGGGTAGTATGGTAAGCCCATACTATTCTGGGAACCTCCTCAGCCCACCTTCCCTTTGCTTTCTCCAGCCTTCTCTTCAATCCTCTGAGGAGGACTCGATTGGCCGACTCGACCTGCCCATTGGTCTGTGGGTGCTCGACTGATGCAAACACCTGCTTGATTCCCAGTTCTGTACATAGCTTTCCCAACTGTTGGCTCGCAAACTGAGTGCCATTGTCAGACACCAAGCGCTTTGGTACGCCGAAACGGCAAACTATGTTCTTCCACACGAAGTGTTGGATCTTTTGTGCTGTAATCTGTGCTACTGGCTCAGCTTCAATCCACTTCGTGAAATATTCTATGGCGACCACAAGGTATTTCATCTGCCGTATCGCCAAAGGGAAAGGCCCCAAGATGTCGATTCCCCATGTGTGAAACGGCCAAGGGCTGTATATCGATCTGAGCTCTTCTGGTGGTGCCTTAGGCCAATCAGCATGCAACTGGCACTGCTTGCATTGCTGTGCATACTTGGTACAATCCTCCCTCATTGTCGGCCAGTAATACCCTGCTCGTACGGTCCTAGAGGCCAGTGCTCGGCCTCCGATATGACTACCGCAGATACCTTCATGGAGTTCCGCCATTATCCTCACGCACTGCTCGCCATGCACACAGACTAAGATGGGGTGAGTAAACCCATGTCTGTACAACTCGCCTTCAATGAGCGTGTACTTGGACGAGTTTTTCTTTATCTTTTTTGCCTCCTCCGGCTCTGCTGGGAGCATTCCATCCGCTATATAACGCTTGTAGGGTGTCATCCATGTCTCACCCTCTTGCAATAGACAGATCTGTGGCGCTTCTACCCCCAACAGCATACATGCGTTGACTCGTGGCTTTCTCAAAGTTTCTTGAGTCAACGACCGATGACTCCTCTTCCTGCCATCTGATTGGCTGATCTGATGGACTCCCACCAAGTTATCAGCTGTATAGGTACGAGGCGCCCTCAGGGTCTCCTGGATGACTGTCCTCTGTCTGCCCCCCTTGCCTGAGCTGGCGAGTTTGGCCAACAAGTCAGCTCTGGCATTTTGCTCCCTGGGCACGTGTACTAGTTCAAATATTTCAAATGAACTCTTCAGTCTTTGGACATACTCCAAGTAAGAGGCCATCTGAGGGTCTTTGGCCTGGTATTCTCCTGCCACCTGACCGGTGACCAACAATGAGTCACTCTTGGCCATAAGGCTCTGCGCTCCCATCTCCTTTGCCAACAACATCCCAGCAATCAAAGCCTCATACTCCGCCTGGTTATTACTGGCTTTGAAGGCGAACCGCAGGGCCTGCTCTATTAACAACCCCTTGGGTCCTTCTAAGATCACCCCCGCTCCGCTGCCTTGCTGATTCGAGGACCCATCTACTGACAATACCCATTTGAAATTGGGTACCTCTTGCTGGGCTTCGGTTGAAGACATCTCTGCCACAAAGTTGACGTAGACCTGTCCTTTGATCGGGCCCCTGGGTTCATACTGGATGTCAAATTCCGACAACTCAACTGCCCAACGCACCATCCTTCCTGCCACATCGGGCTTCTGCAAGACCTTACATATCGGCAGATCTGTCATCACCACCACTGTGAAGCTTTGGAAATAGTGGCGTAATCTCCTGGCTAAGAACACCACTGCTAATGCTGCCTTCTCTAAGGCTTGGTATCTCGTCTCGGGTCCCTGTAGCACCTTGCTGACAAAATAGATGGGCTTCTGGCTCTGTTGTTGTTCCTGTACCAAGACAGAACTCACCGCCCTATCTGTAACCGCAAAGTACAAACGCAGGGGTGTGCCAAGTTGAGGCTTGCACAAAACTGGTGGGCTGGCCAGGTATTCTTTGAGCTTGAGGAAAGCCTGCTCACATTCCGCCGTCCAGGTGAATCTGCTATTCCTCCTTAGGCACTGGAAATAAGGATGACCTTTATCTCCCCTGGCTGACACGAATCGGGAGAGTGCAGCCATTCGACCTGTCAACTGTTGCACCTCTTTCACCGACATCGGGCTCCTCATGGCTATGATTGCTGCACACTTGTCTGGGTTGGCCTCAATCCCTCTTTCCGTGAGCAAAAACCCAAGGAACTTGCCTGCCTCCACCCCAAAGACGCACTTTTCAGGGTTCAACTTTAACCTGTACTTTGCTATGGTGTTGAACAGTTCCTCCAAGTCGTCAATATGCTGACCTCGGGCCTGGGACGTCACTACCATGTCATCTACATATGCCTGCACGTTGCGTCCCAGCATGGGTGCGAGGACCTTGTCCATTAGCCTCTGGTATGTGGCACCCGCATTCTTCAAGCCGAACGGCATGACTGTGTAGCAGTAACAAGACAACTCTGTCATGAACGCCGTCTTGCTCTCATCCATCGGGTGCATCTTTATCTGATTGTACCCAGAGAAAGCATCTAAGAAACTCAGCAATTTGCAGCCTGAAGCGCTGTCCACCAGCGCATCTATGCTGGGCAGAGGATAGGAGTCTTTCGGACACGCCCTGTTAAGATCTGTAAAGTCCACGCACATCCTCCACTTCCCGTTGGCCTTTTTCACCAGGACGACATTCGCAAGCCACTCAGGGTATTGTATTTCCCGTATGTGACCTGCTTTCAGCAATTTGTGTGTTTCCTCCTTGACTACCTGCCTTCGCTCATCATTGAACTTCCGCCTCCTCTGGCGGACCGGTCTGGCTTGGGGATTCAGCGCCAGGCGGTGGCATAGGAAATCAGGGTCTATGCCAGGCATGTCTGAGGGGGACCAAGCGAAAGCGTCCAGATGCTTTCCGATAACTCTCGCTACTTGATCCTGGGTCTCCTGAGATAGGGATTTACCCAGCCTGAAGATCTTCCCTCCGATCTCCTTCTCTACGACCTCCTCCGCGGGTTCTGGTCGCCTCGTCCGGGCGATCTCTGCTCGGGTGACCCCGACATCACCTCAAGGCATATCTGTCTCATTGGTTCCTCCTCCCGGTGGTGAGGTGGTCACCATGCAGACTCCCCTCTTCGTTTTGAGGCTATTTTCGTAGCACCTTTTAGCCTCCTTTTGGTCCGACTTGATGGTTACCACCTTCCCCTCCATCGATGGCAACTTCATCTTCATGTGCCTTGTAGACACCACGGCCCCCAACCGGTTCAGGGCCGGTCTGCCCAGAAGTATATTGTAGGCAGAGGGAGCGTTCACCACAAGGTACCTGATGTTCTCTGTGCGGGACGCCATTCCGTCGGTGAACGTGGTCCTCAACTCTATGTATCCCCGCACTTCTACCTGATCTCCTGCGAACCCATATAAACAGCCGACGTAGGGTCGCAGCTGATCAGGGGACAGCTGTAGTTTGTTGAAGGTCGACCAGAACATCACATCGGCCGAGCTCCCCTGATCGACCAGCACCCGGTGCACCTTGCGCGCGGCAGTGACTACTGAAATAACCACCGGATCGTTATCATGGGGAATAACATCTCGGCGATCGGCTTTTGTAAAGACGAGGTCAATGTCCGGAAAGTGATCTTCCTCGCAGGCCTCTACTGCCATCACTGAACGCGCATACTTCTTTCGTTGTGAAGAGGTGCATCCTCCTCCTGAAAACCCACCTGATATGGTGTGGATCTCCCCATGAATGGGCACTTCATGCCCCTGGTCTGCCCTTGGCGCAGCAACGGTCTCACCTTCCGACGCCTCCTTCAGATAGTCATTCAAAAACCCACTCTTCACCAACTCATCCAGTTGATGAGCCAGAGCCAGGCAATTTCGAATGGGGTGCCCAAAAGCCTGATGGAACTCGCACCATGCATTTTTATTGGGCCCCAACCTCTTGTCACTCTGCGGGGGCACCTTCAATCTTTCTGCCACATTAGGAATGGCAATCAGTTCCTTCAACTCCACCACGAATTCATGCCTAGGGGGCATGTCATCTTTGTTTCGCGCCCTAGGCTGTGGTTTTCGGGGCTCATAGGGCTTCTGTTTCCCTTGAGCTTTTTTCTTCGTGGTCGCCTCATGTACCCTCAGCGGTTGAGGCCGGCTAGGTGCTCGGGGCCTTAACGAAACTGCACTTTCTCTCTTCTCGCTGAGCTCCCCCTCAGCGACAATGTGGGCCACAGCACGCCGTTTTATGTCACTGAAGGTTTTGGGGCGGCTGCGTATTAGGGACTCGCTGAAACGCCCTGGCAATACGCCCTTCCTGAAGGCGTGCACCACCATGTCTTCATCCTTGGTGTGCAGCCTCACCACCATCGCCCCAAACCTATTAAGGTAATCTTTGAGGGACTCCCTCTGATGCTGCCTCACATCAAAAAGATCGTAAGACACTGGTGGGGGGGCCCTGTTGACAAGATATTGTTCCCTGAACAGCGCGGAGAACTGAGCGAAAGACGTGATATGTCCTTCTGGCAAACTCACGAACCATTCTAGCGCAGTCCCTGTCAGTGTAGCCATAAAGAGTTTACAGTGCACTGCGTCGGATCCTCCTGACAACATCATCTGCGTGTGAAAGGCAGTGAGATGCGTTTCAGGATCTTCCTTCCCGGTGAACACGGTTTTGGGTCCTACAAAGGTAGCTGGAACCACCGTGTTCATGATTGCTTGGGAGAAAGGCATGGGAAAGGCCCTTGGAGGCACTGGTGGGGCTCGATCATCTTCCCCATGATTTCCAGCTTGTTGTATGTGCTGCAAATTCAAGCGCAGCTCCTCATTTGCTCGGTGTAACTCTTCGTTCCTGGCCTGTGAGGCGGCCAGGTCTTCCTGCATACGCGCTTGACGCGCTTGGGACTCCGCCACCGTTTCTTGGAGGGTGCGCATCGTTTCCATCAGCTGTTGCATGGTAACGCTGTCGCCTCCATTCGGTGGAACAGATCCGTGTCTTGTATTCCTCATCTTCTGTGGTTTTCTCTCTCACTCTCGTGTATGGGACCTTGTTTTACTTCGGGCCCCACGGTGGGCGCCAAATGTTCTTGCCGGTTGACTCGCCTGTCGGTTGACTCACGACACTCACACGCCTCCTTCCCCACGTTGATACGTGCTTGGTTCTTTCGAAGCAATCTGCACCTGCAAAAGAGAAAGGGGGCGCCCTAGAGGCCGTTTGCACTCCGACGCTCAAGTCAGTGTAGGGCAAGCACACCAAGTGTATAAGTTTCTCTCTCTGTGTTTAGGTCTAGAAACTGCGTACCTTTGTGAAGTATCTTATTGTCCCTTATATAGTCTAGGGTTTACTGCGCCGCTAGCCCTAATTAGGGTTCACTGCGCTACTAGCCATATTTAGGGTTTACTGGAATACCCTTGCGCCGCTATCACCCAATCTTAGGGTAATCTAGCACATAAGGTTTCCTTCTCTGGAGTGCAAACTCTCACAGGGTGACCACCTGGGTGCCTCCTTGTGCACCTAGTCTCTGGGGCCACCTGTTCTGGGAGTACCTTCACTGTTCACGTGCCATGCATGTAGCTTCACTGGGAAAACCCTAGTTCTGGTGAGTACTTGTCCCCTCAGGAATCTACACCCAACTGTGCTCTCCCTGCTACCCGCATAGGCACTTCGTGATACAGGCCTCTCCCTAACTCTGGGTATTTAACTGGTCATTGGCCCACTCTGGGAACCAATCTTAGCTGTTCTGTTTACGCCGTTCAAATCACCCAAGGCCGATGTCACCTCGCCATACTCTGTTGCCGAGGACTCCTCGTCCTGCTGAGTGACGATGACACCTCCGCCCATCCTGGTGCTGACGACTCATCACCCCTCTCTGCAGGCTGATGACTCGTCACCCCTCTGTGTAGGCTGATGACTCGTCACCCCTCTCTGTAGGCTGATGACTCGTCACCCCTCTGTGTAGGCTGATGACTCGTCACCCCTCTCTGTAGGCTGATGACTCGTCACCCCTCTCTGTAGCCTGATGACTCGTCACCCCTCTCTGTAGGCTGATGACTCGTCACCCCTCTCTGTAGGCTGATGACTCGTCACCCCTCTCTGTACCATACCCTCTATGGGATCTATTCCACATGGCTTTGACTCATGCTGTGGGACCCAGCTGATGTCCGAGGACTGGTCAGTACACAAGCCCCCCAGTCTCGAGCTGTTAACTTGTTTCAGCGAAGAGACTAAGTAATAGGCGAGGACTGATCGGTACATGTATATATATAATAAATTACATCCATCAATACATTGTATTTCAAAATAATATCCCTTCTCTAGGGAATTTTAATACATAACCGTCAAGTGTTTCAAAATAAAACAAAACACAGCATAAGAACAGGCGATCTCCTTGTCCATCCACTCACTAAGGAGCTCCACTGCCCGCAACATCATCTGCTCCTGTGTAAATTACACACGATCATCACAATTTTAAGAAAACAATCACAAAATAAAACACAGGGGTAAGCTAGACATTTTTAAAACTTTAAAACATGAAACTTGATATTAACGTAAACCATCAAATATTCACACATTTCACAATTTCCTCAAGTATCAATCATTCCACAAAAATCCATCAAGTGTCTATCACATTTCAATATTTCTCTTTCTCACGTCAGACTTCCACTGACCCATCACACATAGACACTTGACACTACTTCCGGAAGACTCGTGCATTGAACTTAGCATCCAGAGACCTGCACCTGTCATACCACACCACTGTGAAATCCACACAGGGTCGCTGTGAAATCCATACAGCCATGCACATACATAATCTCAATATCATCACTCTCCCGGTATGACAGGGTTAATTCATATAACAGGTCAAGTTAGTTATCTTTCAAATCACTTACCCATACATATGAACCTCCTTCGACTCTCAACAACTGAATAACTTCATCTATGTGATTCCATTATATCAGCAGAGTCAGGATCGTCTCATTCACAGGATACTCACTGATCAATACACTCTAATACCAATCTCAACACGGTATTTCCTTTCCTGAAAATACTATGTCTTGATCACAATTTCACATTCATCCAGTACATCATACCACACGTAAAAGCACAATTCCATCATATAATATTTTGAATCTTATCTTAAACAATCCCAATCACAGAAACAATCATACCAAAGTTCAGATTTTCGAATATCATATGCATTTCACCCTTCAATCTCAAACAATTTCAAAACGACACTTAAACAGGGGATTTCGAAATTTGCATCAAAACCGGCGATCACGTCGCCCCACACATAAAAACAGAGCATCGTGCAAGAAAGTTTGAAACCGGTGACCACGTCACCCCAACTTCAGAATCTTCTTGCCTAAGGTTTTTATTGAACAAATGCTAGCTTCCCTTACCTGGACGTGCGTAAAATCTCACTAAGAGCTCCACACCCACCGAGACTTAAGGATACCCGAGCTCTGTTTTAAGGCTTTGATCAGAAAACTCGCAGGACACAACGTCAGGAATCCAAGGGCAGTCGCCGATCTTCAACTGGTACGTTAGGACGTCTGAACGCAGGGAGAAGGAGAGGAAGGAAACAGGGAACCAAAGCTAACTCACTCAATCACTCTCGAACCACAGCAACGTCCACTGCCTCTCAGGAGTGAGTTTTGAATCTAAACCAACTTGCCCAGAAATGCCGCTGCCACCACCCACTCTGCAGGGAAGCTTGTGTGCACACTTCCTTGAACAGTATGACCACGTGGGTTTCTGTGTAACATCCCGCCAAAATACTATTCATATTTATATAATGAAAATTAAAGTAACAAATAGATTGAAGTGAATAAAATTATATATATGTAAATAAAGTTTCTCCTCCCAGGGAGTTTAATACAAATACGATCACTTTTCCATTAAAACATAAACAAATTACAATACAATAGAAAGATAGGCGATCTCCTGACAGAAGGGCGATCTCCTATTAGAAGGGCGATCTCCTATCATATAGGCGATCTCCTATCAGAAAGCAGCAAAAGGGGTGATCGCCCAACGGAAATTGAAAACAGGCGATCTCCTTCCAGCGACAATTCACTAAGGAGCTCTACTTCCTGCAACATCATCTGCTCCCGTGTAAATTATACACGATCATTACAGGTTTAAGAAGAGGCTGAACACAACACCAAGAAAACACAGGGTAAGCTAGACATTTAAAAGAGTTAGATATGAACTTTAAAATCAAGGTAAAACAAATTCAAGATATCTACGTAAACCATCAACTAAACACATATTTCACGATTCCTCGAAGGTCATTAAAATCACAACATATATCAAGTGTCTATCAATTCAAAGTTTCTCATTTCTCATGTCAGACTTCACTGACTCATCACACAAGACACTTGACTCCACTTCCGGAAGACTCGTGCGTTGAACCTAGCATCCAGGGACATGCACCTGTCATACTTCATTGGCTATAATGATTCCACAGCCATGCGCATCAACACAATCTCGGTCTCAATTCATCACTCTCACAGTATGACAAGGTAAATCCATAAGACAGGCCGAGCTCGTTCTGTTTCACACGACTCACCCATTCATATGAACCTCCTTCGACTCTCACCAACTGAGTAACTTCCTCTATGTGATTCCATTATCTCAGCAGAGTCAGGATCGCCCCATTCACAGGATACTTACAGATCAATACACTTCACAACCAAATCTCAACACGGTATTTCCTTTCCTGAAAATACTATGTCTTGACCCACATTCACGACATTCCACACACCATACCACTCAAAGAATGATTTCAATCATAGCAACAGTCATTTCAAAGGTTCATATTTTCGAATATCACATGTATATCACATTTAAATCCAAAGCAGCTTCAAACAACATCAAAAATAGGGAGTTCGCAAACAACGCCAAAACCGGCGATCTGGTTCAAAAACAGGGTATTTCGAAGTCTGTATACAAAACCGGCGACCACGTCGCCCAGACACATAGAACAGAGCATTCACGAAGATGAAAACGAAACCGGCGACCACGTCGCCCTTACTCCAGAAACAGCTAATCTATGGCTTGTATTGAAAATGAAGGCTAGCTTCCCTTACCTGGACTTGCGCAAAACACCGAGAGCTCAAACCCACCGAGCTTGAAGGATGCCTTAGCTCTGTTTTCAGTGCCTGGTTGGTAGAACTTGCAGAGAAACTCCCAGGTGCTCCAAGGGCTGTCGTCGCTCGTCGCACAGGTGCTGGAGGTTGCCTGAGTTGCAACGCAAAGGAGAGAAGAAGGGAGGGAGGAAGTTTGCACTCACTCTAACACTCTTGCGTCTGTAATGCTCTTTGCCTTCCCGCAGTGGCTTTTGAATCCCAGCTTACCTGTCCACGTATGCTGCTGCTGCCACCACTTCTGCAGGAAAGCCTGAGAACCACTGCCCTGAACAGTACGACCACTGTTGTCGCTTGTGCATGCCAACCACTGCTCTGAACAGTACGACCACTGTTGTCGCTTGTGCATGCCAACCACTGCTCTGAACAGTACGACCGCGAGTGTCTCTTGCGCATGCCAACTTTCTGATGTCACTATTCTGAACCACCCTTTTTGTCTACGTGGCGCGAGTGCAGGACATTTCATGCTGGGAGTCTGGGTCCCACTTTAC
The DNA here is from genome assembly GCA_013389735.1 of Phaseolus lunatus. Classification (NCBI taxonomy): domain Eukaryota; kingdom Viridiplantae; phylum Streptophyta; class Magnoliopsida; order Fabales; family Fabaceae; genus Phaseolus; species Phaseolus lunatus. Next base: position 25,482,332 of record CM023858.1, read on the forward strand.
TCTGTGTGAAACTCGACGTCGCGCAATAACTTTCCACCACTGACTCATCCTGGCGAACGACCGATGTCTCCCTCGCTCTGGAAGACGACCGATGTCTCCCTCGCCCTGGAAGACGACCGATGTCTATCCCTGGCGACGCCCTCATGCCTCGCGCCCTGGCGATGCCCGCATGCCTCTCGCGCCCTGGCAACGCCCGCATGCCTCGCGCCCTGGCGATGCCCGCATGCCTCTCGCGCCCTGGCCACGTCCACATGCCTCGCGCCCTGGCGATGCCCGCATGCCTCTCGCGCCCTGGCGCTCATGTGTAGCAGGCGACCGGCGATCATGTACTACTAAACTACACTTTTCTTCCTTTACTCTTCTTGATCCACACGTCATCCGACCGACCTCTACCAGCTGACCCCAGATCTTGGGCGACGTCCGAGGTCCGACTACTACGAAACTTCATTTACCAGCTCTTTGTATTTTAAATAATAACATCTTTAGGAATTATTTAAATATACCACTTTCATTCCAATTCAATTTTACAGGTCCTTACATTCTCCCCAACAAGAAAAATTTTCGTCCTCGAAAATTGAATCACAAGGAAAAGAGGTAGGGATAGGCTTCTCTCATGGTTCCTTCTAATTCCCAAGTTGTATCACCCGATCTCTCATCCCACACCACTTTCACCATATTGATGGTCTTGCCTCTGAGCTGCCTACTCTGCTGAACGTCAATCCTGACTGGTTTCGCTCCCAACAGCAAGTCATCCCTGATTTGCACATCGTCTACTTCTAACACACGACTAGGGTTGTGACACGTGAAAGACATTGTGCAGATTCGCTAAATGGGGAGGTAGGGCGATCTCATAAGCCACTAGACCGATCCTCCTTAAGATCTGATAGCTCGTCCTGCACCCTTGGTCGGTGTCACTTTCATAAATGCATGATCTCCAACAGCAAACTCCAAAGGTCTTCTCCTCTGATCTGCATAGGACATCTGTCGACTTTGAGAAGCTTTCATTCTGCCTTGCATCAGTTTCACCTTCTTGGTTGTCTGTTGAACCAACTCTTACTACTCCAATACTTCATTAAATTCCATTCTCCATCCCTGCATATGGAGTATGCTGCTCCATTGAGCGCCAACTCCAGTACTCACACTCTACTTCCAACCCTGAAGACTTGGTCGAGCAAGTCCAGAACTAAGCCCTTAACAGAACCAGGACTAGCCCCCTGTAGAGAAAAAGTGAGCAAGATCCCTTCATCGGAAGGAAAAAGGACAGCTGACTACTGCTCATGTCCCCCAGCCAATTCAAACTAGTATCCGAAATCTCCTTCTAGGAATCAACTTCCGCATCTTGATCAAAACCATCCATCGACTTCCCAACTGCTGATCTAATTCTCACGCTCCCTAAAGGAACACCTTTGGTTCACCACTATGCTACATAATTCTGCACCTTATAAAAACAAAGTTCTTGTTGCTGTTACTTTCTAAATCATCATTATGACTTCTTTTGCCAACTCGGCTCCCTGTTCCCATCATTTCCTCCTTGTTCAATGTATACATTGGATGCATTGATTTGGGTTCAGGTGCCTATCTGAAAAGGCATACAAGAACGAACGCACTATATATCTCAACCACAACCATGTAAGTAGTGGAGCCGATTGGAAAATTTCCTCTGCATCCAGAATTTCTTGCTTAAGGACAACTCTATTCCTCTTCTCCAAGATACCACATACTATTGCCACCCACATTCCCTTCCACACCTGATTCTACTTGGATGACATACGTATAAGATAAAAGTTCTCAAGGTGGGACCTCAAATCCTTATGTCGAACAAGTAGAACACTTATCCACTTGAAGCACATAGACCAGCCACGTTGCTTTAAAGTTAAAGTTAGTGGCCCACGCATCCTCCTGAAATCTCACATCCCCTCCGCCTCCAACTTTCCAAACAATGACTTTTTGGAACTAACCATCATCTTCACCCTCCTCGCACACCTTACGTACATCTCTCCACCACCACGATTGATATTTCGAATGAGCTCGGCTTCCCCCAAGTTCCGAGTCGTATTTGGATACAAGAATATCTTTCCATTTCCCTTTCTCATCACTCCTCATCCACCATTTCCATACTCATCTTCCAAATCACGATCCACAAAATAGCATCCATTCTGCGTGAAGCTTTCTCTCTTCTCCCAGTAACTTCTCTACTTGGTATTTTTCAGCAAATTTCTCTGTCTAATTGAACTTTAGACATAAATACAATATCTCCTCTTTCCTTTTAAGCTTGTGGTTAAGCTAGAGTCATCTCATGTTGTTTCATCGACATAAACATCTCCCAAGCTTCAAATAAAAGAAAATTCATTCTTTCATTTTTGGAACTTAACCCCGGTACTTCCTATGGATACACATGCTTAAGTCTTTAAACCCTCAACATTCTGCTTATATACTCTCCATAACTTATATGTAGCTGAAACTAAACCTTGGTACACTAAATCTAACTTACACTTCCTTCTTTAATTCCATCAACTCAGCTGGAGCCATTGCCACCGGTCCAGCTCCAGGTACCAAAACAATAGAGAATTCCACTTCTCTCTTAGGGGGTAACCCAGGTACTTCTTCTGGGAATACATCCGTGAAATCTTTCACCACGGGTATTCTGCTTACGTCCCCTTTATTCTCCACCTCCGACCGAGTGAGTATCACGAAGCACCTTCCACCAGGTTACCTGACTGAGGCACCTCTGCCCCTGTCATGGCAACCATTCTCCCTGCTGCCTGAGATTTGCTGCCTTCATTCCTCATCTGTTGGGAACCACTGGATTGAGTCATCCTATTTCTGCTAGGATAATCTCTAGATATGTGCCCCATCTTTTGGCATCTAGGTTTCCATCTTTGTTGCTGCTGGAACTGGGGCGAAACTGCCCCTGCCCGATGTGGTGGAGGTCCCGCATAAGGTTTGTTTTGTGGGTGCTGCACCTTGGCCTTCCCACTGAAAGAACCCCCTGGGTGTGACCTGATCACCCGAGAGTCACTCTTCTCCCGTGCCTCCACCATCATCGCCTTCCCCACTAAGGTGTGAAATTCTCTTATGCACATCGGGGATATGGTCTTCTTCAGCTCATGCTTCAGTTCCTCTTCAAACTCCCTACACCTCCAGGCCTCGGAGGTCGCCTGGGTATAGAACCGGGCGAGGTACTCAAAACGAGCAGCATAGGCGTTCACTGACATATCCCCCTGCTCCAACTTCAGGAACTCTGCTTCCCTCGCTGATGGAGATCAAGTAGAAGAGGATTTCACTAATGGAGGAAGAGGTCATCCACCCAAGCATTTAAAATTCTTCTTACTAGTCTTCTTAAAAAGTAGAACATTTTGGGTTCTCTTGAAAATTTAAAAGATAGTAGTATAAATAAATCTTTGTAAATAATCTTGTATAAATTTGTAAATAATATAGAAATATCCTTAGGAGTATGCCAAAGAGGAAAACCAAAAGAAACCTCTAAATGTAAGGCATTTTAGGCACTTTCTTTAGGAAAAAGTGACTTTTCTACTCCTTTCTCTCTTAGGCACTAGAAGGAGCTAGAAGAGTGACTCTTCCCACTCCTTCCCCTTTGTAACATGACCAGCCCTCTCCATTGTAAATAGGGGTGCTTGGTACTTTGAATAAAAAAAAGTTGAAAGTTAGAAGAAAAGAAACTATCTTGAAATTGAGAGAGAGTGAGTTTGTGAGACTTGTCTCTTCTTCTCCTTCATGTCTTATCTTGTGAGCTTTGGAGACTCTCAAGTGGCGGCACCACCCACTCATCTTGGAAGAACCACCCTCCAAGTGGCGTGAATCACATCTCCAAAAGGCTACAACCATATAAGTCATTTCTATTCATCTTCTAAAAATACCCATTTATGTTTTCTTGTAGTTTTTCCATTTTTAATCGGTTCAATCTTTTCCATGAGTTGTTTCCTTTCATTTGCTGCCATTGTTCTGCACTTTGTTTGGTTTATTTCCTTGTTTTCTTGCTGTTTTAATTTCGTCCAAACCATGGGTTTCCATATACATGTGTTGTTCTTGTTTTCCATCCATGGGTTTTTTGTTCTTTGATGAGTTTCTTGTGATTTTCTAATTCCTATTGAATTTCAATCAGTATTTTCACTTCTTCTTGGTGTTATTATGATGTTCTTGTGTTTCCTTTGAAGTTTGGTACTGTTCTTGAATTACCCATTCATATTCCATTGTTATCTTACACTACAAGTTACCTATTCATGTGTTTTTAGTATGAACTTTTGTTTTCTTGAGTAGAAACTCTATTAATTGCTCTTTAGAATTTTGATCCTAATTCTTGAAAGTGTCATGAATACAATGAAACCTATATCAACTCAACCCAAACCAAGAAAGGTTCATGAGAGACTCACATCATGTGGTATCTAGAGCCATGGTGTTGATTTGTTGATTGTGAGTTGAATAGACACTTTCTTTTTGGGCAATTTTTTTTCCAGCACCTATAATTTCGTGTTTCTTGTTTTTCCAGCACCTTATATTCATACTTTTGTTTGGTTTGAATATGTTTTAGTTGTGCCTTTTCATTGATCATACTTTTTGCTTTGAGTTTTATGTTCATAGTGTTCTAGGTGTCCAAATCTTGTCTCTACTTGCTTGCTTTTGATTTTGAAAGTTTGTGTTTCTCTTGAATTTGTTTTAGTACTTGTGATTGGAGGTTCCAAACATTTGATTTCAAGTGTTCAGTTGTCTTGAATCCTTCATAAAATTTTTGTGCAATTTGATTGATGTTTCAACTTCCATATGATGCATATTATGGTTCTTTCACTACATAAGTTCCATTTGGTATAAAAAAAAAAAGAAAAAAAAAACAGAACTGAAACAGAACAAAACAGAACCAATTCTGTTTTTAAATCCTTCAAAACAGTTTGGTATTTGCATCTATTCATTCTTTTGCACATTAATTTTCACACCAAAGTTGGATTCATAGTGATTGGCAAATTGTTGTCTACTTTGTGGAACTTTTGATCCTTGTATTTTGACAAGTTTATGAGCTGTACTTTCTTTCTTGATTATAAAGTTTAGTGAGTATTCTTTGAGTCTTATTGTGTACCTTTTATTGCTTGTCTTTCATTCCTTAAGTTTTGTCATATATCTTGTATTCTTTTTGCACTACCCTTTCTTGTTTTGTACCTTTTCTTGCTTGTCTTTTATTGTTCTTTAAGTTTTGTGGTGGTTATTTTTGGATGAGTGGTTGAGTGCTTTGGCATCTTTCATTTGAGGTTACTCCATTCCACAAGAGAAGCTTGGTTGAGGGAAGTATAATTTCTTGGAGTGATTTTGAGTGCCTTTATTTTTTGTCCAAAACTGCACCATATTTTTCTTTGTTTTCTAACATTGTTTCTTTAATTGTTTGCTATTTGTGTTTGCTGTACTGTTTTGAAAATGGCTCAATATTCAAGTGGTGAATCTTCCAAACAACACTCTCCACAACAAGCTTTCATTCTTGGTGAATTAAAAGAAGCCAAAAGGTCACTTGCACAAAAAGATGAAGCTATAAGACAATTGGAAGAAAGATTGCAAAGGCTTGAAGAGACTAATGAAAGGTCCAGCCATACACACCATACAAGACACCATTCTTCAAGGCATTCATCAAGAACTTCTTCCAACTATCATGGACATGAAGATGAAACCGAATGGAGGAGGCATCATCATTATGAAGAAAGGCGCCAACATGTGGCAAAGCCTTATTTGCAATTTGTAAAACTTCCTAGCTTTAGTGGTGAAGATGATCCCAATGTTTACTTAGGTTGGGAAGCTAAGGTAGAACAAGTGTTTAGTATTCATGAGGTTAAAGATGATCAACAAGTTAAGCTAGCTACCTTAGAATTTTTGGACTATGCCATGCAATGGTGGCATAAAACTCTTATGGACATTGGGCTAAACAAGAAGCCTCCCGTGGTCTCTTGGAATGATTTGAAAGAATGCATGTGTAACATCCCGCCAAAATAATACATACATCCATGTATAATTGAAATTAAGTGTAACCAAATAATATTGAAGAGTGCAAAATAATATGCATTTATATATATCAGCAATGAAGTTACTCCTCTTAGGGAGTTTAATACATAACCAAATCAAATGTTTGCAAGATTTTACGAAAATAAAAGAAATGCAGTAAGACAGGCGGTCTCAAAAGAAAACGGCGATCTCCAACTTTAAAACGGCGATCTCTAACAGAAGACCTCAAAACGGGCGATCTTCTATCAGGACACGAAAACCGGCGATCACCACCGAGAGGTAGAAACCGGCGATCTCTCCCTCGGCGACTACTCACTAAGGAGCTCTCCTTCCTGGAAGATCATCTGCTCCCGTGTAACAATTACACGATCATCACAGTTTTTAAAGAGAACCAAGCACAACACCAAAGAAAACACCACAGGGTAAGCCAGACATTTTAAAGAGAGTTTAAATAGGAACATTAAAATTAAGGTAAAACAAGTTTCAAGATTATCCATGTAAAACGTAGAGCTGCTCATCCCTTCACCTGATCGCCCAAAAATCATAAACTTCACAACATTCCTCAGAATCATTCTATTTCAATATACAGCATCAAGTGTCTATCAATATTCAAGTTTCTCATTTCACATGTCAGACTTTCCACTGACTCACAACACAAGACACTTGACACTACTTCCGGATTGACTCGTGCGTTGATTAGACTCAGAGATCTGCACCTGTCATACCACACCACTGTGAAATCCACACAGGGTCGCTGTGAATCCACACAGCATGCGCATATATCATCTCAATGTTACCATAGTTCTCCTGGTATGACAGGGTTAATCCATAGGACAGACGGAGCTCGTTCTTTTTCACACGAGACGCCCATCATATAGACCTCCTTCGACTCTCAACAACTGAGTAACTTCCTCTACGTGATTCCATTACCTCAGCAGAGTCAGGATATCCCCTTAGGAATCACCGATCAATGCACCTACCACAAGATCTTACACGGTATTTTCTTTCCTGAAAATACTATGCCTCGATCCCACATTCACAGCATTCAAAGACATCATGCCACACTTAAAAGAATGATTTCAATCACAGCAATAGCCATTTCAAAGGATTCATATTTTCGAATATCTCATGTAAATCTCAAGCAGTTCTCAAAACAACATCAAACACAAGGAGTTCGCAAAACAGCGCCAAAACCGGCGATCTAGTTCAAAAACAGGGTGTTTCGAAAACTGTATATAAAACCGGCGACCACGTCGCCCAAGCACACAAACAGAGCACTTTACGCAGATGAAAACAAAAATGGCGACCACGTCGCCCTCACTCCAGAGATAGCTACACTGTGGCTTGTATGGAAAAAGAGGTCTAGCTTCCCTTACCTGGACTTGCGCAAACACCAGGAGTTCCGAAATCCAACGAAGCTTGAAGAACGCCTTGACTCTGTTCTTGTGTCTGGTTTTGAAGAGCTTGCAGAGAACCACCCAAGTGCTCCAATGGTGGCTGTCGCTCGTCGTACTCTCGTGTGAAGGTGCTAGAATCGCAGCGCGAAGGAGGCAACTGGAGGAGAAGGGAGGTAACTCACTCTTTCTCTCTTTGAAGGCTGCGACGTTTCTTGTTTTTCTCAGCAGTGGGTCTTCTGCATCTTAAGCCAACTTATCCACCAAAAGCAGCTGCCACCACCCACTCTGCAGAGAAGTCTGAGAACCACTGCCCTGAACAGTACGACCACTGTTGTCTCTGGTGCATGCCAACCACTGCTCTGAACAGTACTGCCACTGTTTGTCGCTTGTGCATGCCAGCCACTGCTCTGAACAGTACGACCGTGGGTGTCTCCCGCGCATGCCAACATTCTGATGTCACTATTCTGAACCTCCCTTTTTGTCTACGTGGCGTGCGTGCACTACGCTTCATGCTGGGAGTCTGGGTCTTACCTTCAAGGTGTGAAACTCGACGTCGTGCGATAACTTTCCACTGCTGACTCATCCTGGCGAACGACCGATGTCTCCTTCGCCCTGGAAGACGACCGATGTCTTCCTCTGGGAGACGACCGATGTCTTCCTCTGGGAGACGACCGATGTCTTCCTTGGCGACGCCCTCATAACTCTCGCGCCTTGGCCACGTCCACATGCCTCGCGCCCGCGCGATGCCTGCATGCCTCTCGGGCTCGCGCGTTGCCTGCATGCCTCTCGCGCCCGCGCGATGCCTGCATGCCTCTCGCGCCCGCGCGATGCCTGCATGCCTCTCGCACCCGCGCGATACCTGCATGCCTCTCGCGCCCGCGCGACGTCCACCTGGCGCTCATGTGTAGCAGGCGACCGGCGATGATGTATAAACAAGGAACTCTTATAGTTTTTCTAGACTACACTTTCCTTCCTTTCTAACTTAGATAAAACATACTTAGAATTTACTTAAAACATACTCTTTCATTCCAATAAATTTCAGGTCCTTACAGCATGCGCGCTAGATTTGTGCCTCCACATTATAGGAAAGACCTTTTGTTGAAGCTCCAAAGGCTTCATCAAGGCACGCTTAGTGTGGATGCTTATTATAAAGAACTTGAAACGCTTTTAACTCATATTAACATGCATGAAAGTGAAGAATCTAAGATGGCTCGTTTTGTAAGTGGATTAAGACAAGATATTCAAAATGTTGTAGAACTTTATGAGTACACTTCTTTGGAAAAATTGGTTCACCTAGCCATCAAGGTTGAATCACAAATTTTGAAGAAAAATTCTTTTAAGAAAACTCATAATGATGGTTTCTATAACTCACCTTGGAAGGGTAAAACTCACATTTCAAAACTTGATACTCCTTCCAAATCTTTTAAAGAATCCACTCAACAAAAGGACTCTCATAATTCTTCTATTTCTAAATCACCAACCAAAACCTCAACTAAGAAATGTTTTAAGTGTTTAGGTTATGGTCATATAGCCGCAAATTGTCCAACAAAAAGAACCATTATGGTAAAAGGGGGTATAGTTGTAAGTGAACATAGTGATAATTCTTCTAAATCTAACTCCCCTTCCCCTAGCCCTAGTGATAATGAATGTGAAATACCATGTGAAGGTGACTTATTGGTGATAAGGCGCATGATGGGCACAATTCAAAAACCTTTGGATGATACCCAAAGAGAAAATATTTTCCATACTCGGTGCCTTATCAACAAAAAGTTATGTTCCATGATAATTGATGGGGGTAGTTGTACAAATGTGGCTAGTACAAGAGTGGTGGATAAGCTTGTTTTACCCACTATCTCTCATCCCAAGCCCTATAAGCTCCAATGGCTTACTAAAAAGGGAGAAATCATGGTTAATAAACAAGTTCTCATAAATTTTGAAATAGGAAAGTATAAAGATGAGGTTTTATGTGATGTTGTGCCTATGGAAGCAACCCATATTCTTTTAGGGAGGCCTTGGCAATTTGATAGACATGTTTTACATGATGGCCTCACCAATATAATGTCTTTTTCCTTCCAAGGGCGCAAGGTTACCTTAAAACCCCTCTCTCCACAAGAAGTTCATGAGGACCAATTAAAAATGAAAATTAAAAGAGAAAATGAAAAAGAAGAAAATGATAAAACGAGTCATAATACCTTATCAACTAAATCAATCTTTTTGACTCATGCTATGCCTCAATTTGAGCATCCAAGGTATTCTTCTTCTTTGTCTTTTTCATTACCAAAAGTTCCTACTTGCATTCCATATTGGTTGAAAAATGTTAGGGATGATTTTTCCATACCTACTAATGGTTTTTACCCTTTAAAGGGAATTTTTCCTAAGAAAATAATCATTCCCACACATTTTTTTCCAACATGGTCTGTCTATAGGACTTCTTTTTTCGACATCCCAATGATTCATAATGCTAAGTCAAGTTTGCCTTTATTATCATCCACTGCTTTATTTGATAGCAAACTGACTTTGTTATATGTAGGGATTCTAAATTCGTGGACGAATTCTCTCCAACCTGGGGAGCATGATGGAGATCAAGTAGAAGAGGATTTCACTAATGGAGGAAGAGGTCATCCACCCAAGCATTTAAAATTCTTCTTACTAGTCTTCTTAAAAAGTAGAACATTTTGGGTTCTCTTGAAAATTTAAAAGATAGTAGTATAAATAAATCTTTGTAAATAATCTTGTATAAATTTGTAAATAATATAGAAATATCCTTAGGAGTATGCCAAAGAGGAAAACCAAAAGAAACCTCTAAATGTAAGGCATTTTAGGCACTTTCTTTAGGAAAAAGTGACTTTTCTACTCCTTTCTCTCTTAGGCACTAGAAGGAGCTAGAAGAGTGACTCTTCCCACTCCTTCCCCTTTGTAACATGACCAGCCCTCTCCATTGTAAATAGGGGTGCTTGGTACTTTGAATAAAAAAAAGTTGAAAGTTAGAAGAAAAGAAACTATCTTGAAATTGAGAGAGAGTGAGTTTGTGAGACTTGTCTCTTCTTCTCCTTCATGTCTTATCTTGTGAGCTTTGGAGACTCTCAAGTGGCGGCACCACCCACTCATCTTGGAAGAACCACCCTCCAAGTGGCGTGAATCACATCTCCAAAAGGCTACAACCATATAAGTCATTTCTATTCATCTTCTAAAAATACCCATTTATGTTTTCTTGTAGTTTTTCCATTTTTAATCGGTTCAATCTTTTCCATGAGTTGTTTCCTTTCATTTGCTGCCATTGTTCTGCACTTTGTTTGGTTTATTTCCTTGTTTTCTTGCTGTTTTAATTTCGTCCAAACCATGGGTTTCCATATACATGTGTTGTTCTTGTTTTCCATCCATGGGTTTTTTGTTCTTTGATGAGTTTCTTGTGATTTTCTAATTCCTATTGAATTTCAATCAGTATTTTCACTTCTTCTTGGTGTTATTATGATGTTCTTGTGTTTCCTTTGAAGTTTGGTACTGTTCTTGAATTACCCATTCATATTCCATTGTTATCTTACACTACAAGTTACCTATTCATGTGTTTTTAGTATGAACTTTTGTTTTCTTGAGTAGAAACTCTATTAATTGCTCTTTAGAATTTTGATCCTAATTCTTCAAAGTGTCATGAATACAATGAAACCTATATCAACTCAACCCAAACCAAGAAAGGTTCATGAGAGACTCACATCACTCGCAAACTTGGCGCTGTCTGGGAAGTATTTCTCCAAGAACCTCACCCTGAAGCTCTCCCAATCCAATACATCCCCTCGGGCCTCCATCATCTGATGAGCTCCCATCCACCAGAACTCAGCTTCTCCTGATAGCAGATAGGTGGCGAACAGCAATTTCTTCTCTTCAGGGCAGGAGGTCGCCCTAAAGATTTTCTCCAACTCTCTGACCCACTGATCTGCTTGATCAGGGGTAGCATTCCCACTGAACTTAGGTGGGTTGCGCCTCATGAACTCGGTCAGTCCCATCTGCTCCTGAGGCTGACCGACGTTGGGGTTGCAGCCGATCTGGCGATCTCCTCATACTGCAGCGTAGCTTGGTGATTCTGAGATATCGCCGTACTCTGCTGCTGGATGGTACTCGCCATCATCCCAATGGCCCTGGCGATCTGGCCCATTTCGGCAGAAGGTTTGGGAGGGGTAGGCTGTCTAGGAGCCATTCTTCTCTGTAGAAGATTAGGAAACTATTGGTTTCTATATCCCCCCCCCCCCCCCCCCACAACTATAAGAATGAGATCGATAAGAAATCGATTCATTCAGGAGGTAACATCTAGACCTTACAAAGGTCAACATCTCAAAGTCATTTAGAATTTGAGTTCATCAACAGGATCATAATGCTTATAACATCAAGCATAACACCAGAACAACTACTGGTATGCAGTCATTAATCCAATCAACCACTCTCAGTCAATTACAAGAACACTAAATAAATCACACCAGAATTCAATGTAGGCTAAACATCAAACCTTTGGAATTAAGATTAAGAATCATCTCGATCCAGTTATGAGTGTGCACCCTCATTACTTTATCAGGATCTTCTCATTCTTAATACCAAGATTTTCAATTAGAGCATACATTCACTAAAGCACACACAAAATTTCAATACCAAAAACGTTTTGAAAACCTTTCACTATAGTTGTTAATTAAAACTCAAATAGATTTTATGAGCAGAAGAAACACAATGGATCCACAGCCCTCAGGTCATCCTAAGGACGAACTGCTCTGATACCATTAATGTAACATCCCGCCAAAATACTATTCATATTTATATAATGAAAATTAAAGTAACAAATAGATTGAAGTGAATAAAATTATATATATGTAAATAAAGTTTCTCCTCCCAGGGAGTTTAATACAAATACGATCACTTTTCCATTAAAACATAAACAAATTACAATACAATAGAAAGATAGGCGATCTCCTGACAGAAGGGCGATCTCCTATTAGAAGGGCGATCTCCTATCATATAGGCGATCTCCTATCAGAAAGCAGCAAAAGGGGTGATCGCCCAACGGAAATTGAAAACAGGCGATCTCCTTCCAGCGACAATTCACTAAGGAGCTCTACTTCCTGCAACATCATCTGCTCCCGTGTAAATTATACACGATCATTACAGGTTTAAGAAGAGGCCGAACACAACACCAAGAAAACACAGGGTAAGCTAGACATTTAAAAGAGTTAGATATGAACTTTAAAATCAAGGTAAAACAAATTCAAGATATCTACGTAAACCATCAACTAAACACATATTTCACGATTCCTCGAAGGTCATTAAAATCACAACATATATCAAGTGTCTATCAATTCAAAGTTTCTCATTTCTCATGTCAGACTTCACTGACTCATCACACAAGACACTTGACTCCACTTCCGGAAGACTCGTGCGTTGAACCTAGCATCCAGGGACATGCACCTGTCATACTTCATTGGCTATAATGATTCCACAGCCATGCGCATCTACACAATCTCGGTCTCAATTCATCACTCTCACAGTATGACAGGGTAAATCCATAAGACAGGCCGAGCTCGTTCTGTTTCACACGACTCACCCATTCATATGAACCTCCTTCGACTCTCACCAACTGAGTAACTTCCTCTATGTGATTCCATTATCTCAGCAGAGTCAGGATCGCCCCATTCACAGGATACTTACAGATCAATACACTTCACAACCAAATCTCAACACGGTATTTCCTTTCCTGAAAATACTATGTCTTGACCCACATTCACGACATTCCACACACCATACCACTCAAAGAATGATTTCAATCATAGCAACAGTCATTTCAAAGGTTCATATTTTCGAATATCACATGTATATCACATTTAAATCCAAAGCAGCTTCAAACAACATCAAAAACAGGGAGTTCGCAAACAACGCCAAAACCGGCGATCTGGTTCAAAAACAGGGTATTTCGAAGTCTGTATACAAAACCGGCGACCACGTCGCCCATACACATAGAACAGAGCATTCACGAAGATGAAAACGAAACCGGCGACCACGTCGCCCTTACTCCAGAAACAACTAATCTATGGCTTGTATTGAAAATGAAGGCTAGCTTCCCTTACCTGGACTTGCGCAAAACACCGAGAGCTCAAACCCACCGAGCTTGAAGGATGCCTTAGCTCTGTTTTCAGTGCCTGGTTGGTAGAACTTGCAGAGAAACTCCCAGGTGCTCCAAGGGCTGTCGTCGCTCGTCGCACAGGTGCTGGAGGTTGCCTGAGTTGCAGCGCAAAGGAGAGAAGAAGGGAGGGAGGAAGTTTGCACTCACTCTAACACTCTTGCGTCTGTAATGCTCTTTGCCTTCCCGCAGTGGCTTTTGAATCCCAGCTTACCTGTCCACGTATGCTGCTGCTGCCACCCCTTCTGCAGGAAAGCCTGAGAACCACTGCCCTGAACAGTACGACCACTGTTGTCGCTTGTGCATGCCAACCACTGCTCTGAACAGTACGACCACTGTTGTCGCTTGTGCATGCCAACCACTGCTCTGAACAGTACGACCGCGAGTGTCTCTTGCGCATGCCAACTTTCTGATGTCACTATTCTGAACCACCCTTTTTGTCTACGTGGCGCGCGTGCAGGACATTTCATGCTGGGAGTCTGGGTCCCACTTTACTCTGTGTGAAACTCGACGTCGCGCGATAACTTTCCACCGCTGATTCATCCTGGCGAACGACCGATGTCTCCCTCGCCCTGGAAGACGACCGATGTCTCCCTCGCCCTGGAAGACGACCGATGTCTCCCTCGCCCTGGAAGACGACCGATGTATCTCTCGCCCTGGAAGACGACCGATGACTCTCTTAGGAGACGACCGATGTCTATCCCTGGCGACGCCCTCATGCCTCGCGCCCTGGCGATGCCCGCATGCCTCTCGCGCCCTGGCAACGCCCGCATGCCTCGCGCCCTGGCGATGCTCGCATGCCTCTCGCGCCCTGGCCACGTCCACATGCCTCGCGCCCTGGCGATGCCCGCATGCCTCTCGCGCCCTGGCGCTCATGTGTAGCAGGCGACCGGCGATCATGTACTACTAAACTACACTTTTCTTCCTTTACTCTTCTTGATCCACACGTCATCCGACCAATGTAACATCCCACCAAAATAATACATACATACATACATGTATAGTTGAAATTAAGTGTAACCAAATAATATTGAAGAGTGCAAAATAAAATGTATATATATATATATCAGAAATGAAGTTACTCCTCTTAGGGAGTTTAATACATAACCAAATCAAATGTTTGCAAGATTTTACGAAAATAAAAGAAATGCAGTAAGACAGGCGGTCTCAAAAGAAAACGGCGATCTCCAACTTTAAAACGGCGATCTCTAACAGAAGACCTCAAAACGGGCGATCTTCTATCAGGACACGAAAACCGGCGATCACCCGATGGAGGCATAAACCGGCGATCACCCGATAGAGACGGGGATAGGCGATCTCCTTCAGGCGACCACTCACTGAGGAGCTCTACTCCCTGGAAGATCATCTGCTCCCGTGTACAATTACACGATCATCACAGTTTTGAGAAAACAACCACAATAACAGATAAAAGGGTAAGCTAGATAATTTAAAAGAAGTTTAACTCATGAACATGAAAATCCAAGTAAACCAAGTTCCAAATTATCCATGTAAAGCGTAGAACTACAATTAGCATTCAGCTGATCGCCCAAAATCACAAATTCACTACATTTCCCATAGTCATTCCATTTCACAACACAGCATCAAGTGTCTATCAATATTCCAGTTTCTCATTTCACATGTCAGACTTTCCACTGACCCACCATGCATAGACACATGACACTACTTCCAATTTGACTCGTGTGTTGACTCAGGCCCAGAGATTTGCACCTGTCATACCTACCACTGTGAATCCACACAGCATGCGCATATACCATCTCATTGTTACCATTCTCATTGTTACCATTCTCTCGGTATGACAAGGTTAATTCGTATAACAGACCGAGCTCGTTCCCATTTGAACAACTCGCCCATTCATACGAACCTCCTTCGACTCTCACCAACTGAATAACTTCATCTACGTGATTTCATTATCTCAGCAGAGTCAGGATATCTCCTTCTAGACAAGCCCCTAGTCAATACACCTATACAGATCTTACACGGTATTTCCTTTCCTGAAAATACTATGCCTCGATCCCACATTCACAGCATTCAAAGACATCATACCACTCAAGTAAACGATGCAATCACAGCAATAGCCATTTCAAAGGATTCATATTTTCGAATATCTCATGTAAATCTCAAGTAGTTTCAAAATAACATCAAAAACAGAGATTGCGTAAAACAGCGCCAAAACCGGCGATCTAGTTCAAAAACATGGTATTTCAAAGGCTATGTTTAAAACCGGCGACCACGTCGCCCAAACACATAACAGAGCACTTTACGCAGATGAAAACAAAAATGGCGACCACGTCGCCCTCACTCCAGAGATAGCTACACTGTGGCTTGTATGGAAAAAGAGGTCTAGCTTCCCTTACCTGGACTTGCGCAAACACTTAGAGTTCCGAAACCCAACAAAACTTGAAGAACGCCTTGGCTCTGTTTTTGCGTCTGGTTGAAGAACTTGCAGAGGACTGCCCAGATGCTCTAATGGTGGCCGTCGCTCGTCGTACTCTCGTGTGAAGGTGCTAGAACCGCAGCGCGAAGGAGGCAACTGGAGGAGAAAGGAGGTAACTCACTCTTTCTCTCTTTGAAGGCTGCGACGTTTCTTGTTTTTCTCAGCAGTGGGTCTTCTGCATCTTAAACCAACTTATCCACCAAAAGCAGCTGCCACCACCCACTCTGCAGAGAAGTCTGAGAACCACTGCCCTGAACAGTACGACCACTGTTGTCTCTGGTGCATGCCAACCACTGCTCTGAACAGTACTGCCACTGTTTGTCGTTTGTGCATGCCAGCCGCTGCTCTGAACAGTACGACCGTGGGTGTCACCCGCGCATGCTAACATTCTGATGTCACTATTCTGAACCACCCTTTTTGTCTACGTGGCGTGCGTGCACTACGCTTCATGCTGGGAGTCTGGGTCTTACCTTCAAGGTGTGAAACTCGACGTCGTGCGATAACTTTCCACTGCTGATTCATCCTGGCGAACGACCGATGTCTCCTTCGCCCTGGAAGACGACCGATGTCTTCCTCTGGGAGACGACCGATGTCTTCCCTGGCGACGCCCTCATAACTCTCGCGCCTTGGCCACGTCCACATGCCTCGCGCCCGCGCGATGCCTGCATGCCTCTCGGGCTCGCGCGTTGCCTGCATGCCTCTCGCGCCCGCGCGATGCCTGCATGCCTCTCGCGCCCGCGCGATGCCTGCATGCCTCTCGCGCCCGCGCGATGCCTGCATGCCTCTCGCGCCCGCGCGATGCCTGCATGCCTCTCGCGCCCGCGCGACGTCCACCTGGCGCTCATGTGTAGCAGGCGACCGGCGATGATGTATAAACAAGGAACTCTTATAGTTTTTTCTAGACTACACTTTCCTTCCTTTTTAACTTAGATAAAACATACTTAGAATTTATTTAAAACATACTCTTTCATTCCAATAAATTTCAGGTCCTTACATTCTCCCCAACAACAAAAATTTTCGTCCTCGAAAATTGGATTACAAGGAAAAGAGGTATGGATAAGCCTCCCTCATGGGTTCTTCTAACTCCCAAGTAGAATCCCCCGATTTCTCATCCCACACCACTTTCACCATGTCGATGGTCTTGCCCCTGAGCTGTTTACATTGCCGATCGTCAATCCTGACTGGTTTGGCTTCAAAGGACAAGTCATCCCTAATCTGCACGTCGTCTACATCCAGCACATGACTAGGGTCTGCCATGTACTTCCTCAGCTGTGACACGTGAAACACATTGTGCAGATTCGCCAGATGGGGAGGTAGGGCGATCTCATATGCCACTGGGCCAATCCTTCTTAAGATCTGATATGGTCCCACGAACTTAGGGGACAACTTCTTTGACTTGATCGCCCGCCCTACACCCTTGGTTGGTGTCACTTTCATGAACACGTGATCCCCAGCAGCAAACTCCAAAGGCTTCCTCCTCTGATCTGCATAGGACTTCTGCCTACTCTGAGAGGCTTTCATTCTGTTTTGTATCTGCTTCACCTTCTCGGTCGTCTGCTGAATCAATTCTGGCCCAACCAAGACAGCCTCGCCCTCCTGGTACCAACATAAGGGAGTTCTGCATTTCCTCCCATACAGGGCTTCATATGGTGCCATCCCAATGCTGGCGTGGTAGCTATTGTTATAGGTAAACTCCACTAGTGGCAACACCTCCTCCCAACCTCCCAATTGATCCAAAACGCATGCCCTCAGCAGATCTTCCAAAGATTGGATTGTCCTCTCTGACTGACCATCTGTTTGGGGATGATATGCAGAGCTCATCCTCAACTTGGTTCCCAAACACTCTTGCAAGGTCTGCCAAAACCGTGAAGTGAACCTGGGATCTCTATCTGAAATGATGCTGGAAGGCACTCCATGCAACCTCACAATCTCCTTGATGTACAGCTGTGCCAATTTGGCCATGGGCATCTTCATATTTACTGGGAGGAAGTGGGCACTCTTCGTCAGCCTATCAATGATGACCCAAATTGCATCATGGCCCTTTACCGATCTGGGTAAATGGGTGACAAAATCCATGGCAATGCTGTCCCACTTCCACTCGGGGATATCCAGCTGCTGCAACAGCCCGCCAGGTTTTTGATGCTCCA
The DNA here is from genome assembly GCA_013389735.1 of Phaseolus lunatus. Classification (NCBI taxonomy): domain Eukaryota; kingdom Viridiplantae; phylum Streptophyta; class Magnoliopsida; order Fabales; family Fabaceae; genus Phaseolus; species Phaseolus lunatus. Next base: position 25,500,482 of record CM023858.1, read on the forward strand.
CCTTCGCCTTTTGACACGTTAAGCAGGTTGCCACGTACTGGGCGACGTCCCTCTTCATGCCTGACCACCAAAATGACTCTTTCAAGTCATGGTACATCTTGTTCATGCCTGGGTGGAGGTTAAGGCGACTCTTATGACCTTCCTCTAGGATCATCTTCTTCAACTCATCATTTGCAGGTATGCAAATCCTGCCATCAAACCTCAAGATCCCATCATCGCCCATCTCAAAGCCTCTCGCCTGATCTGTTCCTAACGACTCCATAGTGCGCTTCAGGCTAGGGTCCTCCAATTGCTTATCCTTCAACATTCCCAGGAAGTCATTAGTTATAGTCAGCTTACTACAACTAATGTGATTCACGTGAAACTCTACTCCCAGGTTTAAGTCCCTGAACTGCTCGATCAGTTTCTGCTCCTCCATCATCATGGTGGCGACTTGTATAGACTTCCTACTCAAGGCATCTGCCACTACATTGGCCTTCCCTGGGTGATACATGAGTTGAAAGTCGTAGTCCTTTAGGAATTCCATCCACCTTCTTTGTCTCATGTTTAGCTCCTTCTGATCGAATAGGTACTTCAAGCTCTTGTGGTCACTGAATACCTGGAACCGAGCTCCATAAAGATAATGCCTCCAGATCTTCAAGGCAAACACTACCGCTGCCAACTCCAAATCATGAGTAGGGTAGTTTCTCTCGTGCACCTTGAGTTGCCTTGAAGCATATGCAACCACTCTCTTCTCTTGCATCAAGACGCATCCCAAGCCTTGATGTGAGGCATCACAGAAGACATCAAAAGGTCTTCCTACTTCTGGAATCACCAGCACTGGAGCACTGGTCAACCTCTCCTTTAGTTCCCTGAAGCTCTGCTCACATCGGTCGGTCCAAGCAAAGGGTTGGTCCTTGCGGGTCAGTTGTGTTAAAGGAGCCACTACTTTGGAAAAATCCTCAATAAACCTCCGATAGTAGCCCGCCAACCCCACAAAGCTCCTTATCTCAGTCACTGTCTTAGGACGTTCCCATTGCAGCACTGCCTCTACCTTGGCTGGATCTACCGAGATCCCCTGGGCAGATATCACGTGTCCTAAGAAGTTGACTTCCCTTAGCCAGAACTCACACTTAGAGAACTTGGCATAGAGCTGCTTCTCCCTCAATATTTCCAATACTGTCCTCAGGTGTTCCTCATGCTCTTCCTCGGTCCTTGAATAAATGAGGATGTCATCTATGAAGACCACTACAAACTTATCCAAGAAAGGGCGAAAGATCCTATTCATGTAGTCCATGAATAGAGCTGGAGCATTGGTGACTCCAAATGGCATCACTACATACTCGTAGTGCCCATATCTAGACCTAAAAGCTGTCTTCTGAACATCTTCAGCTTTTACCAAGATTTGGTGATACCCCGATCTCAGGTCAATCTTGGAGAACACCGAGGCTCCATGAATTTGGTCCATCAAATCATCAATCCGAGGTAGGGGGTACTTGTTCTTGATGGTCAATTTGTTCAATTGCCTGTAGTCTATACACAGCCGAGACCCTCCATCCTTCTTCTTGACTAGGAGCACTGGAGCTCCCCATGGAGATACGCTGGGTCTGATGAACTGCTTCTCCAGCAACTCTTCCACTTGTTTCTTTAACTCCACTAACTCGGCTGGTGCCATCCTGTAAGGTGCCATTGACACTGGTCCAGCTCCAGGTACCAAGTCAATAGAGAATTCCACTTCTCTCTTAGGGGGTAATCCAGGCACCTCCTCTGGGAACACATCGGTGAAATCTCTCACCACTTGTATCTTGTTTACGTCCCCTTTATTCTCTACTTCCAACCGGGCGAGCACCACGAAACACCTCGCCCCTTCTTCCAACGCTGATCGCCCTTGTTGAACTATTAACACATCCGCTTCATGGGGGTCTGGAAACGCTACCTTCTGCCTACCACAGTCTATGAGAACGTGATTGGCAGCTAACCAATCCATTCCCAGGATGACATCCAGGTCCTGAAGAGGTAGGCAGATCAAGTTCACCTTGAATCTGCGTCCTTCTACAATCACTGGACATTCAGGGCACACTGTAGAGGTCGACACCTGCCCTGACGCAGGTGTAGAGACCAACAGCTCGAAAGGTAACTCCTTCACTAGGAGGCCCAACTCGGCTACACACAGGCTTGACACAAAGGAGTGTGTCGCTCCTGAATCCAACAAGGTCCTTACACCTCTACCAGCAATAAAACAAATACCTTGGATGAGGTTACCTGACTGAGCTGCCTCTGCTCCAGACATGGCGAACACCCTCCCTGTTGCCTGAGGTCTGCCGCCCTCGTTTCTCAACTGCTGAGAGCCACTGGGCTGGGTCGCCCCATTCTGGTTAGGGCATTCTCTAGCAAAATGCCCCGCCTTTTGGCAGATGTAGCACCTTCTCTCCGAACTCTTCTTGGGGCATGCGTTGGAGGCGTGTGGTCCACCACAATTGAAGCACTTGGGTTTCCAAGATTGCTGCTGCTGGAACTGGGGAGGTGCTGCTCCTGCCCGATGTGATGGGGGTCTCGCATAGGGCTTGCTGTGTGGGTGCTGTGCCTTAGCTCTCCCACTGGAAGGACCTCCTGGGTGTGACCTGATCACCCGAGACTCACCCTTTTCCAGGGTCTCCACCATCTTCGCCTTCTCCACTAAGGCGTGGAACTCCCTGATGCACATCGGGGCTATGGTCTTCTTCAGCCCATGCTTCAGCCCTTCCTCGAACTTCCTACACCTCCAGGCCTCGGAGGTCGCCTGGGTATAGAACCGGGCGAGGTACTCAAAACGGGCAGCATAGGCGTTCACTGACATATCCCCCTGCTCCAGCCTCAGGAACTCAGCTTCCCTTGCAAACTTGGCGCTGTCTGGGAAGTATTTCTCCAAGAACTTCACCCTGAAGCTCTCCCAATCCAGAACATCCCCTCGTGCCTCCATCATCTGCTGAGCTCCCATCCACCAGAACTCAGCTTCTCCTGATAGCAGATACGTGGCAAACAACAGCTTCTTCTCTTCAGGGCAGGAGGTCGCCCTAAAGATTTTCTCCACTTCCCTGACCCACTGATCTGCCTGGTCAGGGGTAGCATTCCCACTGAACTTAGGTGGGTTGTGCCTCATGAACTCGGCCAGTCCCATCTGTTCTTGGGGCTGACCGACGTGGGAGTTTGTCTCAGCAGATCGGGCAGTTTCCCAGTGCTGCATTGTGGCTTGATGGTTCTGAGCCATCGCCGCATTCTGCTGCTGAATGGCAGTCGCCATCATCTCGATGGCCTTGGCGATCTGACCCATCTCTGAGGAAGGTGGAGGTGGGGTAGCAGGTCTACGTGCCATCTTCTGAATCTATTGACTTCTATATTCCCTACAACTATAAGAATGAAATCGATAAGAATCAATTCATTCAAGGGGTAACAGCTAGACCTTACAAAGGTCAGCATCTCAAAGTCATCTAGAATTTGAGTTCATCAACAGAATCACAACACTTATAACTTCACACAAAACACCAGAACAGTTACTGGTGTGCAAACATCAGTCCAAACTACCACCTCAGTCAAATTCAAGAACACTCAAAAATCACACCAGAATTTAATGTAGGCTAAACATCAAACCTTTGGAATTAAGATTAAGAATCATCTTGATCCAGTTATGAGTGTGCACCCTCACCACTTTATCAAGACCTTCTTATTCTTAATACTAAGATTTTCAGTTAGGCATACATTCACCAAAGCACACGCAAGAGTTCAAAACTAAAACGTTTGAAAACCTCCCACTATAGTGGTTATTTAAAACTCAATTAAATTTTTTATGAGCAGAAGAAACACAATGGATCCACAGCCCTCAGGTCATCCTAAGGCGAACTGCTCTGATACCATTAATGTAACATCCCACCAAAATAATACATACATACATACATGTATAGTTGAAATTAAGTGTAACCAAATAATATTGAAGAGTGCAAAATAAAATGTATATATATATATATCAGAAATGAAGTTACTCCTCTTAGGGAGTTTAATACATAACCAAATCAAATGTTTGCAAGATTTTACGAAAATAAAAGAAATGCAGTAAGACAGGCGGTCTCAAAAGAAAACGGCGATCTCCAACTTTAAAACGGCGATCTCTAACAGAAGACCTCAAAACGGGCGATCTTCTATCAGGACACGAAAACCGGCGATCACCCGATGGAGGCATAAACCGGCGATCACCCGATAGAGACGGGGATAGGCGATCTCCTTCAGGCGACCACTCACTGAGGAGCTCTACTCCCTGGAAGATCATCTGCTCCCGTGTACAATTACACGATCATCACAGTTTTGAGAAAACAACCACAATAACAGATAAAAGGGTAAGCTAGATAATTTAAAAGAAGTTTAACTCATGAACATGAAAATCCAAGTAAACCAAGTTCCAAATTATCCATGTAAAGCGTAGAACTACAATTAGCATTCAGCTGATCGCCCAAAATCACAAATTCACTACATTTCCCATAGTCATTCCATTTCACAACACAGCATCAAGTGTCTATCAATATTCCAGTTTCTCATTTCACATGTCAGACTTTCCACTGACCCACCATGCATAGACACATGACACTACTTCCAATTTGACTCGTGTGTTGACTCAGGCCCAGAGATTTGCACCTGTCATACCTACCACTGTGAATCCACACAGCATGCGCATATACCATCTCATTGTTACCATTCTCATTGTTACCATTCTCTCGGTATGACAAGGTTAATTCGTATAACAGACCGAGCTCGTTCCCATTTGAACAACTCGCCCATTCATACGAACCTCCTTCGACTCTCACCAACTGAATAACTTCATCTACGTGATTTCATTATCTCAGCAGAGTCAGGATATCTCCTTCTAGACAAGCCCCTAGTCAATACACCTATACAGATCTTACACGGTATTTCCTTTCCTGAAAATACTATGTCTCGATCCCACATTCACAGCATTCAAAGACATCATACCACTCAAGTAAACGATGCAATCACAGCAATAGCCATTTCAAAGGATTCATATTTTCGAATATCTCATGTAAATCTCAAGTAGTTTCAAAATAACATCAAAAACAGAGATTGCGTAAAACAGCGCCAAAACCGGCGATCTAGTTCAAAAACATGGTATTTCAAAGGCTATGTTTAAAACCGGCGACCACGTCGCCCAAACACATAACAGAGCACTTTACGCAGATGAAAACAAAAATGGCGACCACGTCGCCCTCACTCCAGAGATAGCTACACTGTGGCTTGTATGGAAAAAGAGGTCTAGCTTCCCTTACCTGGACTTGCGCAAACACTTAGAGTTCCGAAACCCAACAAAACTTGAAGAACGCCTTGGCTCTGTTTTTGCGTCTGGTTGAAGAACTTGCAGAGGACTGCCCAGATGCTCTAATGGTGGCCGTCGCTCGTCGTACTCTCGTGTGAAGGTGCTAGAACCGCAGCGCGAAGGAGGCAACTGGAGGAGAAAGGAGGTAACTCACTCTTTCTCTCTTTGAAGGCTGCGACGTTTCTTGTTTTTCTCAGCAGTGGGTCTTCTGCATCTTAAACCAACTTATCCACCAAAAGCAGCTGCCACCACCCACTCTGCAGAGAAGTCTGAGAACCACTGCCCTGAACAGTACGACCACTGTTGTCTCTGGTGCATGCCAACCACTGCTCTGAACAGTACTGCCACTGTTTGTCGTTTGTGCATGCCAGCCGCTGCTCTGAACAGTACGACCGTGGGTGTCACCCGCGCATGCTAACATTCTGATGTCACTATTCTGAACCACCCTTTTTGTCTACGTGGCGTGCGTGCACTACGCTTCATGCTGGGAGTCTGGGTCTTACCTTCAAGGTGTGAAACTCGACGTCGTGCGATAACTTTCCACTGCTGATTCATCCTGGCGAACGACCGATGTCTCCTTCGCCCTGGAAGACGACCGATGTCTTCCTCTGGGAGACGACTGATGTCTTCCCTGGCGACGCCCTCATAACTCTCGCGCCTTGGCCACGTCCACATGCCTCGCGCCCGCGCGATGCCTGCATGCCTCTCGGGCTCGCGCGTTGCCTGCATGCCTCTCGCGCCCGCGCGATGCCTGCATGCCTCTCGCGCCCGCGCGATGCTTGCATGCCTCTCGCGCCCGCGCGATGCCTGCATGCCTCTCGCGCCCGCGCGATGCCTGCATGCCTCTCGCGCCCGCGCGATGCCTGCATGCCTCTCGCGCCCGCGCGATGCCTGCATGCCTCTCGCGCCCGCGCGACGTCCACCTGGCGCTCATGTGTAGCAGGCGACCGGCGATGATGTATAAACAAGGAACTCTTATAGTTTTTTCTAGACTACACTTTCCTTCCTTTTTAACTTAGATAAAACATACTTAGAATTTATTTAAAACATACTCTTTCATTCCAATAAATTTCAGGTCCTTACAACCAACCTCTACCAGCTGACCCCAGATCTTGGGCGACGTCCGAGGTCCGACTACTACGAAACTTCATTTACCAGCTCTTTGTATTTTAAATAATAACATCTTCAGGAATTATTTAAATATACCACTTTCATTCCAATTCAATTTTACAGGTCCTTACATTCTGCGCATACCAACTCTCTGATGCTAACTAGTCTGAAACACTCTTTCTGTCTACGTGTCGCGCATGCAGAACGTTCATGCTGGGAGCCTGGGTCCCACCTTATCTGTGTGAAACACGACATCGCGCGATAACCATTCACCGATGACTGCTCGCGCGATGACCATGCCTCTCATACCGGCGATGACCGATGCCTCTCATACTGGCGATGACTGATTCCTCTTCCTGACGGACGACTGATTCCTCGCCCTGGCAGACCACCGATGTCTCACCCTGGCAGACAACCGATGTCTCACCCTGGCAGACCACCGATGTGTCTCCCATCCTGGTTGATGACCGATGTTCCTCTCATCCTGTTGGCGATCTCTTATCGCCCTTGTGTGTGACGAGGACACATCTCCTCACTCTGGTCACCGATGTCACATCGTCACACCCAGCTGAGGGCTCGTCCTCCCATTCCTCTAAGTCTGTGGTATCACGGTTAACACTACTCATGGTGGCAGATATGCCTCCTATCTTCTATATCACTCATCTTCTGTATTTAGACCACATACTAAGTGCTTACCAAGTCTTCTCGAATACTCGGAAATGTGCTCTTTTCGGCGATCATGTGCACCATAGGCAATTGGCGATTTCATACGGGGGAAGTCGGTGGCCGCCACCTTCTTCGACAAACGGCGATCTCATCGACTTCTAAGCTACACCTTCCTTTCTCTTACCCTTCTTGATTCACGTGCCTCCTCCCTTCAAGCACGCCCACGTGATTACCTCCCGATAAAGTCATCGCACCTGACTACTTGGTTAGTACAATGGTCAACCGATCGCCCTCTACCAGCTGATCCCAGATCTTTGGCGACGTTCGAGGTCTGACCACTATGAGATTTCTATTTTTATGTCCTTTTTATTTTAAATAATAACATACTCAGAAATCATTTAAAATATAACACTTTTATTCCAAATAAATTTATAGGTCCTTACACCTGATGTTTTCTGTGCAGGAAGCCACGCCATCTGTGAAGGTGGTCCTCAGCTCTATGTGCCCCCGCACTTCAACCTGGTCTCCAGCAAATGCATCTAAGCAACCAGTGTAGTGTCTTAACTGGTCTAGAGACAACTGCAGCTTGTTGAAGGTCGACCAAAACATCACATCGGCAGAGCTTCCTTGATCCACAAGCACCCAATGCACCTTTCTTTCCACTGTTACCACTGATATCACCGCTGGATCATTGTCATGAGGGACAACATCTTGGCGATCAGCCTTTGTGAAAGTGAGGTCAACATCAAGGAAGTGGTCTTCCTTGTACGCCTCCATCGCCATCACAGATCGTGCATATTTCTTCCGTTGTGATGCGGTGCACCCCCTCTGAGAACCCTCCTGAGATGGTGTGGATCTCACCATGTATTGGCACCTCATGCCCCTGATCAGTCCTCAGGGTCACCACCACCTCGCCCCCCTGTGACTCCTGTAGGTAGTCATTCAAGAAGCCACTCTTCACCAACTCATCCAACTAGTGACCCAGGGCCAAACAGTTGCGGATTGGATGGCCAAACGCCTGGTGGAACTCGCACCACGCGTTCTTGTTGGGCCTCAGTCTCTTGTATGTCTTTAGGGGCATCTTCAACCTTTTCGCTACGTTTGGAATAGCGATCAGCTCCTTCAATTCCACCAGGAGGTTATGCCTAGGAGGCACATCCTCCTTCGCACGGGCCCTAGTCTGGGGTTTCCTCACCTCGTAGGGTTTCTGCTTCCCCTGCGTTCTTTTCTTCATTGTCGTCTTGTGCACCTGCATGGGTTGAGGTCAACTAGGCCCTCATGATTGAGTGGGAGCAATGCTCTCACGTTTTTCAATGAGTTCCCCCTCTGCTACAATGTGGGCAACAGCACGACACCTGATGTCGCCAAAGGTCTTGGGGCGATTTCTAATGAGTGACTCCCTGAAGGGTCCTGGCAGAATCCCCTTCCTGAAGGCGTGCACCACCATATCCTCGTCCTTGGTGTGCAGCCTCACAACCATTGCCCTAAACCTGTTGAGATAATCCCTTAGGGACTCTCCCTGATACTGCCTTACATCGAAGAGATCATAAGACACTGGCGGGGGAGCCCGATTGACAATGTATTGCTCCCTGAACAGCGTGGAAAACTTCGTGAACGATGTTATGTATCCCTTAGGCAGGCTGATGAACCACTCCAACGTTGTCCCTGTCAATATGGTAATGAAGTGCTTGCAATGCACCACATCGGAGCCTCCTAACAATATCATCTGAGTGTGAAACGCTGTGACATCCGCCTCTGGGTCCTCCACCCTTGTAAAAATGGTTTTAGGGCCCACGAAGGTGGCTGGCACTACAGTGTCCATGATCACTTGGGAAAAAGGCATAGGGAATGCCTTGGGTGGCATCGGCGGGGCTCGATCATCGACCATGCGATCCCTTGTCTGCTGCAAATTTCGTAGATTCATGTGCAACTCTTCATTTGTCCTATGCAGCTCTTCATTCCTGGCTTGCGATGCGGCCAGGTCCATCGAATGCATGCCTGATCCGCCCTGGATTCTGCCACCGTTTCCTGGAGGGCGCACATCTTTTCCATGAGTTGCTGCATGGTGACGCCTTCGCCCGTATTTGGTGGGACAGATCCTTGTCTAGTATTCCTCATGTCGCTAGATTCTTCTCTTTCGCTTGTGAATGGGACCTTGTTTTATTTCGGTCCTACGGTGGGTGCCAAATGTTCTTACTGGTTGACTCTCCTATCGGTTGACTCTACGATAATCTCGCGCCTTCGTCCTTCTCCTTAGGTAATGCTTCACTGGATCGAAACAACCTGCACCTGCAAAGATAGAAGGGGCGCCCTAGAGGCCGTTTGCACTCCGACGCTCAAGTCAATGCTGGGGAAAGCACACCAAGTGTATAGTATATCAGTTTCAGTCTCAAAACTGCGTACCTTTGTGATGTGTTTTACTACCCTTTATATAGTCTAGGGTTTCCTTTACGTCGCTACCCACATTTAGGGTTTCCGAGACATGCCGTTACGCGCCGCTATCATTCAATCTGAGAGTAATCTGGCATGTAATGTTCCCTTAACTGGAGTGCAAATTCTAATAGGATGGCCACCTGGGTACCCACTCGTGCACCTAATCTTTGGGGCCATCTGTCTTGGGAGTACCCTTACTATTCATGTGCCATGCATGTAGCTTCACTTGGAAACCTTAATCCTGATGGGCACTCAAGCCCTTCAAGACTCTGCACCTGTTCTTGCCGGTTGACACGCTTGTCAGTTGACTCCATGACACTCACATGCCTCCTTCCTCACGTTGATACGTGCTTGATTCTTGCGAAACAATCTGCACCTGCAAAAGAGAAAGGGGCGCCCTAGAGGCCGTTTGCACTCCGACGCTCAAGTCAATAGTGGGCAAGCAACACCAATGTATTGAGTTTCTCTGTGTTTAGGTCTAGAAACTGCATACCTTTGTGAAGTAGTTTACTGTCCCTTATATAGTCTAGGGTTTACTGTGCCGCTAGCCCTAATTAGGGTTCGCTGCGCTGCTAGCCATATTCAGGGTTTACTGGAATACCCTTGCGCCGCTATCACCCAATCTTAGGGTAATCTAGCACATAAGGTTTCCTTCTATGGAGTGCAAACTCTAACAGGGTGACCACCTGGATGCCTCCTTGTGCACCTAGTCTCTGGGGCCACCTGTTCTGGGAGTGCCTTCACTGTTCACGTGCCATGCATGTAGCTTTACTGGGAAACCCTAGGTCTGATGAGCACTTGACCCCTCAGGACTCTGCACCTAACTGTGCACTCCCTGCTACCCGCATAGGCTCTTCGTGATCCAGGCCTCTCCCTACCTCTGGGTATTTAACTGGTCATTGGCCCACTCTGGGAACCAATCTGAGCTGTTCTGTTTACGCTGTTCAAATCACCCAAGACCGATGTCACCTCGCCACACTCTGTTGCCGAGGACTCCTCAACCTGCGGAGTGATGAAGACACATCAACCCTTTCTGGTGATCGTCACGCTGATGACTAATCACCCTTCTCTGAGGGGACACACCGATGACTGATCACCCTTCTCTGAGGGGACATACCGATGACTGATCACCCTACTCTGATTGGGCACACCGATGACTGATCACCCTTTAATCCAAGCTGCTTGCAGGGTCCACTCCACGTGGCTTTGGTCCATGCTGTAGGACCCAGCTGACCTGGATCGCCTTTTACTATCTGTTCTCGGTGTCTGAGGACTGGTCGGTACAACACCTAACTGTGCTTTCCATGTCACATGCATGGATGCTTCATGACCTAGGTTTCTCCCTACCACTGGGCATTTTACTAATAACTGGTCTTGTTCTCGGGACCCACCTTCCATGATCTAGTTTAGCTGTTCAAAACACCCAGGACCGATGTCACATCGTCCCATTCTATTGCCGAGGACTCATCGCCCTATTGTGTGACAAGGACACATCGTTCCACTCTGGTGATCAACATGTTGATGACTAATCAGCCCACTGGTCCATGCTACTCGTAGGACGCAGCCCACGTGGCTCTGGCCCATGCTGTGGGACCCAGCTCACGTGGCTCTGGCCCATGCTGTGGGATCCAAATCACATGGCTCGCCATTACTAGCTATTCTCGGTGTCCGAGGACTGGTCGGTACAGGTGGGATCAAATTTTCTGCAACGAATCTTGAAGAACTTCCTTTTGAAGCCCTTGTATGATTGCGGCAAGAGGAACATTAGAACCTTTCCTGCTACGCCATTGAAGCTCACCCACAGCTTCTTCCCTGGGCTCTTGGCCTCGAAAAAATATAAAAAGACATCCACCGACGGCGTATGCCCAAAATAATTGCAGAGGATGGAGAAGGCTCTAACAAAGGCCCAATTGTTGGTGTGTAGCTGAGTGGGGGCCACATTGACTTCGTTGAGGAGGGCACGCTCAAAGCCAATGAAGGGTAGACGAAGGTTGATTTTTCTAAAGACCGTGGAATAAATAAAGCAGAAGGGGTCCTCTAGGTCTGACAATTCATCGGCGCATACCGGCTCATCTTTTCCACACGGCATGACCTTTATGGATCTATCGTGCTCCTTCCCATAGATACGAGACTTAGGGCAGGTCTCACTCTCCTTATATGTGGTTATGCTTGCAAAGGAGGTATAGCTAGAGGTTTCGCTCAGGAGATTGGTGGGAGCCCAATTGTATAGGGATTTATAGTCATAGGTGGGAGGAGTAGGTTTCGGGGGAGCCATCTTGAGAAGAAAAAGGAAAACTTTCAGAGAAAAAAAGAAATGGTGTGTTTCGAACATTTGAGAAGTAGAAAAATGGGAAAGTGAAGAATAGAGATAATAAAATGCAGAAAACATAAACAGTCCTAGAGCAGTTAAGACAGATCATGAACGTCGGAATGATACGGCAAAGGCAGTTATGAGATAAAAAATGTACCTTGGAGTGATTGTAGTTCGAGGAATCGAGGTGAGCGGGGAAGAAAGGCAGAGCGTTTCTGAAAGAGCAAGAGGGTTCGAGAAATGCTTGAGAAAGGTAATGGAATAGTGAAGGGAGCGTAGGGTTTGAGAGGTTTAAGGTATCAGAGAAGCGCAAGCGGCAACGAGCCTCGACCGTTGATCTTGCCACGTGTACGCTGGTGAAAAAATATGGTGAGATGTCACCTCGATGAATTATGCATGTCTTGTCACTTATTTCCCACGTAGGTCGCCATGGGTGATCACTTAGCCTCTTCACTAAAACCAGTTATAGCTCTAGCCTGGGGGGCTTGTGTTGATGTAGTAGTGCCTTCATCCGTGAGCTTGATTTTGAGATTGGAAGTGGTTGGCGGAAGCATTGATTGATTGAAACGTGCAAGGCACTCCTAGGAGCTGCAGAAACCTTGAAGGTGAAGTGTTAGGTGTGGAGAGTGAGTGGCGAGGCCATCTCACTTGAGTTAGGGAAAGTGTGAAGACTAAAGCTCTATCCAAAAGGTAGGAGACAAGAGTGAACAATTGGCACAATTTTGGCAGCAATTTCACTCATATTAATATTGAGAAATACATGAGCCAAGCCCTCTTATTTATACTGTTAGAGGGCTGAAAATTCAAAAGAAAGGGGAGGGAAATTCAAAATAAAACTCTCCAATGAGAAGGTGCCATGTGGAGTCATGCTTTCCATGTTTAGCTCACACCTTCCATGCTAAATCCTCTCCACTCCTATGCTGCCATGTGGACGTCCATGTGCTCCATGCCAAGGTTATTTTCGTCCTCCAACATACCCTAGACGTTTTAGGGTTATATTGGGCTCAAAGAAGCCCAATTGTTATCCTAACTAGTCACTTTTAATCCTAACTAGTCATATTTTACTATTGGCCCAAATACAAGCCCAAAAATCTATGTTACTTGGCCCAAATATCTGGTCCAATTATTTTATGCTACTAGGCCCAATACATGCCCATGAAATCCTAAACAACTTTATATAATTTATTTAAGCTAAAGCTTGGCCTGAAAATAATGTTGACTAGTTAGCAAGAACTCAATCTTCTTGTGTTCTTCTGACCAAAGCTTTAGTTTATGTTTTGATGACTTGGAGGTCTTCTTGGATATGATTGTACATTCCTTCACCCTAGAGTTCTCCTCTTGATTGGGCCTACAAAAAGAAACAAAAGCCCAATTAGACCCATATTTGCAAATAAATCCATAAACAACCTCTAGGTCTTCATCCTCCTTATTATGTGGTTGTGTGTGGCTAGACAGTTTCCATCATGTGTATTGACCAGTCCTCAGACATTGGACACCAGCATCGGACATCGGACATCGGCGCTCCAATGTCATTGATGGGTCACGTAAGCAGGCCCCCGAGACAGTAATAAGATATCATGCAAAACAGGAAAGACCTAAATTCACAAGAGGATCGATGCATGAGGTGTGTATAGCATGTTCAGGGCTAGCACGAGTAATTATTCCCTGGAGGCGCTAAGGCCCATGAGGGTTAGGGTTTCAAGGGAGGGTAGCATGCATGGCAAGTGAATACTTAGGGAACCTACAGAACATATGGCCCTGCAGCACTGGTGCATGAGTTGGTACCCTGGCGGCCATACTGTTAAGACTATGCACTCCAGGAAAGGAAGGTTCTGTGCGACGACTATGCTAAGCATGTGCAACACGTAACAGATGCCTTAGTGGTAACCCTAATTCTACTTAAGGAAAGGTTTTCGTGAGACAAAGAGTTGACCTAGATACAACCTATAAAAAGGGTGGTAAGAACCCTAGAAAGGTACGTAGTTCTAAGCTTGAACTATTTTACTTACTCATTATTTTCTAGCCTAGTATTGACTTGATCATTGGAGTGCAGTCAACAGATAGGGCCCCCTCTATTTCAGCAGAGCCACCCTTGAGAGTGCAGAAACCACTTGAAATAGGAGGAGCCACCGCCTGCCCTCAAAGTCAACGACGACTGAGTCAACCGGCGAGAACAGTTACTATACACAAATTGTGTTAGAGTATTGTGAGCATTGTCTCCTTACACCATAGTCTTATCTTATGAGATTTAGAGAGCTCTCAAGTGGCGGCATTCCTCACTCATTTTGGAGCAAACCACCATCCAAGTGGCATGATCAGTTCTCTAGCTTCATTCTCTTAAGTTTCCTTTCACTCATCTATTTCCATTCCATTTCCATTCCAAATTTTCAATTCCAAAATATGTCTTGTTCTTGTTTTTGTTTTCTTAAATTAAATTCGGTAATCTATGTTGTTTAGCCTTCCTTTGTTCAATTCCACACCTTAATCTTGTCATCATCATCACCTATAATTGTGTTTTCTTCCTTTTGACCTTATGGAAATGAACCTTCACATCTACTTAGCACTTGTTAAGTTAATGTCTAGTGGGGATTTTTCTTAGGTTTCTCACTTTAATTGTTTAAACAATCTCAATCTTAAATCTAAAGTGTCACCTAAATGATTCAATCTAAAATCAACTCACATTAGTATTGTGTGAGGTGAGGCTTGGCAAGAGCGAGGCATGTGACCCATTGCCCAAGTCTGCAAAGTGCACCTGGGTATGTCTAGTTTGAGCATTGACTCATACTGGTTATGGGGTATAGTTCAGCATAAGGTTAGTTCTTTGTCAAAATTGAATTCTTGTTATTCCATGATGAAATGAGTTAGCTTAAGTGATAAGTCATTCGCATGTGTAGTTGTTATCCTTAAGCGCATGTGCGTTAATAAAGGTTGTTATCCCTAAGATGGTTGAGATTTATTATGGCATGCATTTGCAAAGTTTTCAAGGCATCCCATGATGGAGGACGGCTAGTCACACCCCCTCTAGTGCCAAGACGTGAGCTTGAAAGGATAGATCAAGAGCTTCTAGACCAAGAGGAAGACCGTCTAGCACCTTGCATGGAGCGTCTAGGACCTATCACAAGGTCCATGGCCAAACAAATCCAAGAGGAGACGGCCCAAGCTAAGGATGGGAGAGAAAGATACCTATACATGTTGCAAGAAGGCCCATCATGAAATTAGCTTAGTTTATGTGGTGTAAATAGCATTTTTCTTTCAAGACTTGACCTATCTTGCTTGGCAAGTTTGTGCCCACTTTTGCATTTCATTTCAAACACATTTGGTTAGCATCTAGGGTAACATTTAAGGTACTCCTTAGCTTATAAAAGGGGTAGCCTCCTTCATGAAACTTAAGATTAATTTGAGTAAAGTTATGCTGCCAAATTTGTGCCATACTTACTCTGATGGCATTTTCATGTGTTCTTCTTGAATCAAAGTAGAAATAGATGGAAATGCCATCATTTGGTATCATGAGCTTTTGGTTCTTCAAGATGAGTAGCTTGTCTTTTTAAATTTTCAGTTCTTCTTTATTTTCATCTTGTCATTTCAATTCCATAATTGTCTTGCTATTTTTTACATTTTAAATTGTTCTTGGTGTGCTTATGGAAGATCCAACCGAAGCACATGTGTTCAATTGATCTTGAACATTTTCTTGTGCAATTGTGATAGGATTCCTTACACATTGAGTGGCTGTTTTCTTTTAGGAATTTGAGTCTTTATTGCTTTCTTATAATTGCTTCATTTTATGCTTTGAGTATTTATTTTTCTGAATCTATAAATGTTGTGTCAAGTCATGTGAATCCATAATTGTCATCAATTCTTAGTAGTCCTATTTTTTGGCTTGATTGTTTCTTGTTTTTGGGTCTCTTTAAGTTGCCTTAATCTGCTGTTATTTTTTTGATCCTTTGCTGCCTTTTTAATTTTAGTTTGAGTTCATAATTGTGTCTTAGTTCTTACACAATTTCCTTCTTACATTTCCTTTGTGTTAAATTTTGGTATCTTGCTGTTTTGTTTTTTTTTTCCAGTTTTCCAGATTTCCCCTGTTTCTCTCTCTGTCTGGCTGTTTTTTTGTTTCAAAAATTATTTCCACTCATAGGAAATTTGTGATTCTCTGGAAAATGCAAGTTTGAAGTGTTACAAAAAGGACAAAAAAAGAATCAGATCAAAAAAGGCAACAGAAAAGATATGATAAATCTTACAAAATCATAGTGCAAACCTTGAGCGCTCCAGCTGGCCTAACTGCACACCAAATTTGCAAAAATTATTAAAAAAAAATGGTGCATGCGTTTTAGGCGATTCCAAAGCCATTGTTTAGATAAGATCCTGAATTTTTCTTGCATATAAATTTCAGAGACAAATTTTAAAAATACAGCTCAGCATAAATCGGGGAACAAACACGTTTTCTGGCCCACAACAATTTTCAGTGGTGCTGTTTTTTTATTTGGTCATCTAATCTAGTGCTTTTCTTTAGGTATTCCTTTTGTGTGCCAACTTTTATTGAGTACCTTTAATTGTTTGCTTTAATTTCTTGACTCTCTTTCTAAGTTGTCATATTATAAATCCTTTTGGTGGTACTGTTTTTATTCAATTAAATTTGTTTCTTGCTTTTGTTTCTTGGCCTCTCTTTTGGGTGCTGGAATTTAATTCTCCTTGGTGCATATGTGCATGGAACTTGACTTGGTTTAGGTTTAGTTCTTGTGAATAGGTGCTGGAAATTGGAGAATTAAAGCCATCATTTTAAGGAGCAGACAAAGCTAAAGCCGAAACAAGGTTGCTTGAAACAAACAATACAAACACCTAAAAGATCAAAAATTCAAGACAACAAGGAAGTGCACTAACCCAAAAAAGGATCAACAAAGGGAGTCTTCTTTTCCTTTGCAACTTGGTTTATTGTTAATTACCTCTTTAATTACGTTTAGACGGTGAGTGTGTCTTCAAGGGCTCAAAGTGTCCAAGAAGCCTCACCTAGGGCCGAATAGCATAGTAAATTTTTTACTTAGTAATTTGTTGCTTGTTTAAACTTGTTTTCTATTGTTTTGGTAGAAACGTTTTGCATGATTAGTTTAGTTTAATTTTGTGCTAAAACCGACTAGTTTGTTGCATATTTTTTTTTTTAGCTTACATAGTTTTATTGCTTTTTGATTTCTCAACTTCTTGTGTTTTAAGTGTTTCACTAAGAGAAATTTTTGTGTGAAGGCATTGGAGACTAGTTTTTGGCAAGGAAAAGGCTTGGTACTTAAGTAGTCCTTTGAGACTCACCTCCCTTACCTAGAAAACTACCTTCTTTATCTTCCCTAATCTTTCTCAAAGTAAAAACGCCTAAATACACAAAGGTATAGCCATGTCTTCTTCTTCTAATTCTCCAAAGTCTATAGAATGTGAAGTAAAATCTTTGAAAACCCTTTTGAAAGAGGTATCCCAAGCGGTACAATTAATCTCTTTTAGGCAAGTGGAGAATGAAAACAAGATTAATGAGTTGGCTAGAGCTCAAGAAGAGAAATCCCAAAAATCTCAAAAATCAAAAAAAACAAATACTCATGCATCACAAAGCATTGCAACTCTAGGGGAGGGAAGCCTTAGAATTAATGACTACTACCAACCACCCCCTAGAAGAACTAGGCAAAGGGAACAAGAGGTGCCAAGGGAAACTAGAGTAGACCTACCTCATTTTCATGGAAAGGAAAATGTAGAAATATATCTAGATTGGGAGATGAAGGTAGAGCAACTCTTTGCTTGCCATAGGGTAAGTGAGGAACGAAAAGTACCCTTAGCCACCCTTAGTTTCCAAGGAAATGCCATGTATTGGTGGACCTCTTTAGAAAGAGACCGACGTCTTCATAGGGAACCTCCCATAGAATATTGGAATGACATTAGGGGAGCCCTAAGACGTCAACATATACCTTCTTACTACCATAGGGAGTTGATGGACAAGCTCCAAAGACTCCAACAAAAGAATATGAGTATAGAAGAGTATAGGCAAAAGATGGAGCTCTATATGATGAGAGCCTCTATTAGAGAGGAAGAGGAAACCACCATATCTAGGTTCCTTAGTGGCCTATCACTTGAGATAAGAGATAGAGTAGAGCTCTTACCTTATCAAGACTTGAATGATTTGGTTCAACTTTGCATTAAAGTTGAGCAACAAAATTTGAGCAAAACATCAAGTCAAAAGGTGAGCCCCTATTCTAACTTTTATCCCAAGAGAGAGTTTAAAAGGGAGGGTAGTACATCTAAGGAAAAACCAAAAGAACCTACCAAACCCTTCACCAAAGAAACCTCAACCCCACCCATCCGAGCTAGAGATGTTAAATGTTTTAAGTGCTATGGTAGGGGGCATGTGCAAGCACAATGTCCAAACCAAAGGACTTTGTTTCTTAAAGGTGTAGACGAATACACTAGTGGCGAGGATGAGCTTAGTGAGAAAGAGGAAGGGGGAGAGGATGAGAGGGTAGCTCCATTAGAGGGAGAATTGCTTATGATTAGGAGAACCCTCAACAATCACCCTAGCACATCCATTGAAACACAAAGGGAGAACATATTTCATACAAGATGCAATGTTTTAGAAAATATATGTTCCCTCATTGTGGATAGTGGATCTAGTTGTAATTGTTGTAGTGCTAGGATGGTTGAAAAGCTTAAGCTACAAGTGGTTCCTCACCCAAAACCTTACAAACTTCAATGGCTTAATGAAAATGGGGAACTACATGTAGATAAGCAAGTGGAAATCAAGTTTTCCATAGGGAACTACAAAGATAAAGTTTTATGTGATGTAGTGCCTATGGAAGCTTGCCATATCTTATTAGGGAGGCCATGGCAATTTGACAAGAAAACCTTGCATGATGGTCTCACTAATGAGATTTCCTTCACCCATAAATATAAGAAGTTTGTACTTAGTCCTTTACCACATTCTCAAGTGGTGAAAGACCAAATACAAATGAAACAAAAGAGGGATGAGGAAAAAAAAAAAAAAGAGTGCTAAGAAAAGAGAAAATCCTTAGGGATAGGAAGGCGTGGGAGAAGAGTGTTCCTTCCCACAAGGTTGGTCTACAAGAAAAGCCTTTTGAAAATGTTTTAGAAAACTTGCTTCTTGTTGAACAACCAAGCCTTATCTTTTGTAAAGGAGCACTTACATGCACTGCCACAAGTAATGAACTCATGGTTTTACCTCCTCAAATAGAAAACCTTTTGAGTGAATTTGACGATCTATTCTCACAAGAAGGACCCAATGGGCTTCCTCCTCTTAGGGGGATAGAACATCAAATTGACTTCATTCCGGGGGCAAGCCTACCAAATAGGCCTGCTTATAGAACCAACCCCGAGGAAACAAAGGAGATAGAATCACAAGTTCAAGACTTGTTGGAGAAGGGTTGGGTTCAAAAGAGTCTAAGCCCTTGTGCTGTACCTGTCTTGTTGGTGCCCAAAAAAGATGGAAAATGGCGCATGTGTTGTGATTGTAGAGCAATCAACAACATCACCATCAAGTATAGGCATCCAATCCCAAGGCTTGATGATATGCTTGATGAATTGCATGGGTCAACTCTATTCTCCAAAATTGACCTTAAAAGTGGATATCACCAAATTCGAATCAAGGAGGGTGATGAGTGGAAAACCGCTTTTAAGACCAAATTTGGATTATATGAGTGGTTGGTGATGCCCTTTGGACTCACTAACGCTCCAAGCACATTCATGAGGCTTATGAATCACACCTTGAGGGATTGTATAGGTAAATATGTAGTAGTTTACTTTGATGATATCTTAGTATATAGTAAAACCCTAGAAGACCATCTAAGTCACCTTAGGGAAGTCTTTCTAGTTCTTAGGAAAAATAGTCTTTTTGCAAATAGGGATAAGTGTACCTTTGGTGTAGATAGTGTAGTCTTTTTAGGCTTTATAGTAAACAAAAAGGGGGTGCATGTAGATCCCGAGAAAATCAAAGCCATCCAAGAGTGGCCAACTCCACAAAATATAAGTGATGTAAGAAGTTTTCATGGGTTAGCTAGCTTCTATAGAAGGTTTGTGCCTAATTTTTCTAGCCTAGCTTCGCCTTTGAATGAACTTGTTAAAAAAGATGTTGCCTTTTGTTGGAATGAAAAGCATGAGCAAGCCTTTCAAAGGCTAAAAGCTCAACTCACCAATGCACCCATCCTATCTCTCCCAAATTTTTTCCAAAACTTTTGAGATAGAGTGTGATGCATCGGGAGTAGGCATAGGCGCGATATTGTTGCAAGGTGGATGTAAGGACCTGTAAAATTGAATTTGGAATGAAAGTGGTATATTTAAATAATTCCAGAAGATGTTATTATTTAAAATACAAAGAGCTGGTAAATGAAGTTTCGTAGTAGTCGGACCCCGGACGTCGCCCAAGATCTGGGGTTAGCTGGTAGAGGTCGGTCGGATGATGTGTGGATCAAGAAGAGTAAAGGAAGAAAAGTTAAGTTTAGAAGGCTATGGGATCGCCGGTCGCCTGCTAAACATGAGCGCCAGGTGGACGTCGCCAGGGCGCGAGGCATGCAGGCATCGTGCGGGCGCGAGAGGCATGCAGGCATCGTGCGGGCGCGAGAGGCATGCAGGCATCGCGCGGGCGCGAGGCATGCGGGCATTGCCAGGGCGCGAGGCATGCGGGCATTGCAAGGGCGCGAGGCATGTGGACGTGGCCAAGGCGCGAGAGGCATGCGGGCATCGCCAGGGCGCGATGCATGTGGACGTAGCCAGGGCGCGAGAGTTATGAGGGCGTCGCCAGGGAAGACATCAGTCGTCTTCCAGGGCGAAGGAGACATCGGTCGTCTTCCAGGGCGAAGGAGACATCGGTCGTCTTCCAGGGCGAAGGAGACATCGGTCGTCTTCCAAGGCGAAGGTGACAACGGTCGTCTTCCAGGGCGAAGGAGACATCGGTCGTTCGCCAGGATGAGTCAGCAGTGGAAGGTTATCGCGCGATGTTGAGTTGCACACAGAGAAGGTAAGACCCAGACTCCCAGCATGAAGCGTAGTGCACGCACGCCACGTAGACAAAAAAAGGGTGGTTCAGAGTGGTGACATCAGAATGTTGGCATGCGCAGGAGACACTCGCGGTCGTACTGTTCAGAGCAGTGACTGGCATGCACAAGCGACAACAGAAGTCGTACTGTTCAGAGCAGTGGTTGGCATGCACAAGCGACAACAGTGGTCGTACTGTTCCGGGCAGTGGTTCTCAGACTTCTCTGCAGAGTGGGTGGTGGCAGCAGCAGCATGCGTGGACAGGTAAGTTGAGATTCAAAAGCCACTGCGTGAAGGCAAAGAGCATTACAGACTCAAGAGTGTGAGGGTGAGTGCAAACTCCCTCCCCCCTTCTTCCCTTCCTTGCGTTGAGACTCAGGCAACCTCCAGCATCAGTGCGACAAGCAACGTTGCCCTTAGAGCACCTAAGAGGTTCTCTGCAAGTTCTACAGACCAGGTGCTGAAAACAGAGCTAAGGCATCCTTCAGGCTCGGTGGGTTTTGAGCTCGCGGTATTTTTACGCAAGTCCAGGTAAGGGAAGCTAGACTTCATTTTCAATACAAGCCATAGATTAGCTGTTTCTGAAGTGAGGGCGACGTGGTCGCCGGTTTCGTTTTCATCTTCGTGGATGCTCTGTTTCTATGTGTTTTGGGCGACGTGGTCGCCGGTTTTATATACAGACTTCGAAATACCTTGTTTTTGGACCAGATCGCCGGTTTTGGCGTTGTTTGCGAACTCTCTGTTTTTGGTGTTGCTTTGAAACTGTCTGAGATTTAAATGAGATATTCGAAAATAAGAACCTTGGATTGAGTTTTGCTGTGATTAAAATTGTTCCTTTAAGTGCTATGAGATGTGTTGCATGATGTGAATGTGGGATCGAGGCATAGTATTTTCAGGAAAGAAAATACCGTGTAAGATCGTGTAGGATGTGCATTGATCGGTGATTCCTAAGGGGATATCCTGACTCTGCTGAGAAAATGGAATCACATAGAGGAAGTTACTCAGTTGGTGAGAGTCGAAGGAGGTTCATATGAATGGGCGTCTCGTGTGAAAAAGAACGAGCTCCGCCTGTTCTATGGATTAACCCTGTCATACCGGGAGAACTATTGACATTGAGATTATATATGCGCATGCTGTGTGGATTCACAGCGACCCTGTGTGGATTTCACAGTGGTATGGTATGACGGGTGCAGATCTCTGAGTCTAATCAATGCATGAGTCTTCCGGAAGTAGTGTCAAGTGTCTTGTGTGCTGGGTCAGTGGTGGTCTGACGTGTGAAATGAGGAACTTGGAATTTATAGACGCTTGATGCTGTTTGTGAAATAGAACGACTCTGGAAAATATTGCGAAATGTGTGATTTCTGGGCGATCAGGTGAAGAGTATGAGAAACTTGATAACCTTACGTGAATATCTTGAAATTGTTTACCTTGATTTTATTTTAATTATCCTTATTTAAACTCTCTTTAAAATATCTAGCTTACCCTACGTGTTTTTGGTTCTGTGGCTGTTCTCTTAAAACTGTGATGATCGTGTATAACTTACACGGGAGCAGATGATCTTCCAGGAAGTAGAGCTCCTTAGTGAGTGGTCGCCGGAAGCAGATCGGCTGTTTTTGGGTCCCCCGATGGGAGATCGGCCTCGTCCGATAGGAGATCGGTCTCTTCCGATAGGAGATCGCCTGCTTTGTTTTTTTTTACTGTATTTTGTTTATGTTTCTGGAAAATTTGAACGAATTTGTATTAAACTCCCTGTGAGGAGAAACTACATTTCATATATATAATATTTAGTTCACTTCAATCTATTTGTTACCTTTATTTTCATTATACACATTTGTATAGTATTTTGGCGGGATGTTACAGTGGACACCCCATTGCTTATTTTAGTGAAAAACTCCATGGTGCCACCCTCAACTACCCCACTTATGACAAAGAGCTCTATGCTCTTGTGAGAGCCCTAAAGACTTGGGAACACTATCTTGTGTCCAAAGAATTTGTTATCCATAGTGATCACGAGTCTTTAAAATATTTAAAGGGCCAACACAAGCTCAATAAGAGACATGCAAAATGGATGGAATTTCTTGAACAATTTCCTTATGTAATCAAATACAAGAAAGGAAGCACCAATATAGTGGCCGATGCTCTTTCAAGACGCCACACACTCTTTTCAAAATTGGGTGCCCAAATTCTTGGATTTGACCACATAAGAGAGCTTTACCAAGAAGATCAAGAACTTTCATCCATCTATGCCCAATGTCTACATAGAGCGCAAGGAGGTTACTATGTGTCCGAGGGATATCTTTTTAAAGAAGGAAAACTTTGCATTCCTCAAGGAACACATAGAAAACTCCTTGTCAAAGAATCACATGAAGGGGGACTCATGGGCCATTTTGGAGTTGATAAGACTCTAGATCTTTTGAAAGCAAAATTTTGTTGGCCACACATGAGGAAAGATGTCCAACGCCATTGCTCTAGATGTATCTCATGTTTAAAAGCAAAGTCTAGAACAATGCCGCATGGACTCTACACCCCTTTGCCGATTGCAAATGCTCCTTGGGAAGACATTAGCATGGATTTCATTTTAGGACTTCCTAGGACTGCAAGAGGCCATGACTCTATCTTTGTGGTAGTAGACCGTTTTAGCAAAATGTCTCACTTTATTCCATGCCACAAAGTAGATGATGCTCAAAATATTTCTAAACTCTTCTTTAGAAAAGTGGTGAGACTCCATGGTCTCCCTAGAAGTATAGTGTCCGATAGAGATCCCAAGTTTATAAGTCACTTTTGGAAAACTCTTTGGGGTAAACTTGGAACAAGACTACAATTTTCAACTTCTTGTCATCCTCAAACGGATGGGCAAACCGAAGTAGTCAATAGATCTCTTGGAACTATGCTTAGGGCTATCATGAAGGGCAGCCACAAATCTTGGGATGAGTACTGTAACATCCCGCCAAAATACTATTCATATTTATATAATGAAAATAAAAATAACAAATAGATTGAAGTGAATGAAATTGTATATAAGTAAATAAAGTTTCTCCTCCCAGGGAGTTTAATACAAATACGATCACTTTTCCATTAAAACATAAACAAATTACAATACAATAGAAAGATAGGCGATCTCCTGACAGAAGGGCGATCTCCTATTAGAAGGGCGATCTCTTATTACAAGGGCGATCTCCTATCATATAGGCGATCTCCTATCAGAAAGCAGCAAAAGGGGTGATCGCCCAACGGAAATTGAAAACAGGCGATCTCCTTCCAGCGACAATTCACTAAGGAGCTCTACTTCCTGCAACATCATCTGCTCCCGTGTAAATTATACACGATCATCACAGTTTAAAGAGAAAAACAGCCAACGAGCAAAACACGCAGGGTAAGCTAGATATTTTAAAGAGAGTTTAAATAAGAACATTAAAATCAGGGTAAGCAATTTTCAAGATATTCACGTAAAGCTATAGATTTTCTCAATACCCTTCACCTGATCGTCCAGAAATCACACATTTCACAATATTCTCAAGAGTTATTCTATTTCACAAAACTGCATCAAGTGTCTATAAATTTCAAGTTCCTCATTTCACATGTCAGACCACCACTGACCCAGCACACAAGACACTTGACACTACTTCCGGAAGACTCGTGCATTGACTAGACTCAGAGATTCTGCACCTGTCATACAAAGCTGTTGTAATGTTTCCACAGCTATGCGCATCAACACATTCTCGATCTCAAGTTCACCATTCTCACAGTATGACAGGGTTAATCCATATGACAGGCCGAGCTCGTTCTGTTTCACACGACTCACCCATACATATGAACCTCCTTCAACTCTCAACGCCTGAATAACCTCATCTATATGAATCCATTATCTCAGGAGAGTCAGGATAATCTCATTATAGACATCACCGATCAATGCACATCCTACACGATCTTACACGATATTTTCTTTCCTGAAAATACTATGCCTTGATCCCACATTCACATCATGCAACACATCTCATAACACTTAAAGGAAAGATTTCAATCACAGCAAAACTCACTCCAAGGTTCTTATTTTCGAATATCTCATTTAAATCTCATACCGTTTCAAAGCAACATCAAAAACAGGGAGTTCGTAAACAACGCCAAAACCGGCGATCTAGTTCAAAAATAGGGTATTTCGAAGTCTGCATTTAAAACCGGCGACCACGTCGCCCAAACACATAGCACAGAGCATTTTACAAGGATGAAAACGAAAACCGGCGACCACGTCGCCCTCACTTCAGAAATAGCTAAACTATGGCTTGTATTGAAAATGAAGTCTAGCTTCCCTTACCTGGACTTGCGCAAAACACCGAGAGCTCATAACCCAACGAAGCTTGAACAACGCCTTGGCTCTGTTTTTGCGTCTGGTTGAAGGACTTGCAGAGAACCTCCCAGGTGCTCTAATGTGTGGAATGAGGAACTTGGAATTTATAGACACTTGATGCTGTTTGTGAAATAGAACGACTCTGGGAAATATTGTGAAATGTGTGGTTTTTGGGCGATCAGGTGGAGGGTATGAGCAACTTTAAGTTTTACATGGATATCTTGAAAAATGTTTTTACCTTGATTTTAATGTTCTTATTTAAACTCTCTTTAAAATATCTAGCTTACCCTGCGTGTTTTGGTCCTGTGGCTGTTCTCTTAAACTGTGATGATCGTGTAATTGTTACACGGGAGCAGATGATCTTCCAGGATGTAGAGCTCCTTAGTGAGTGGTCGCCGAGGAAGAGATCGCCGGTTTTCTACCTCTTGGTGGTGATCGCCGGATTTATGTCCTGCTGCAGATCGCCTGTTTTGGGCCTTCTGTTACCAGATCGCCGGTTCATGTATGGAGATCGCCGGTCTTGTTGTATTTGGTTGAATTTCATTTTAAATTTTGAAAACATTTGACCTGGTTATGTATTTAACTCCCTAAGAGGAGCAACTTCATTTCTTATATATATAATATCATGTACTCTTCAATATTATTTGTTTACCTTTATTTTCATTATACATGTATTTATGGTTTTATTTTGCGGGATGTTACACTGCCTCTCGTCGTACTCTTGTGTGAAGATGCTAGAATCGCAGCGCGAAGGAGATATCTGGAGGAGAAGGGAGGTAACTCACTCTTTCTCTCTTTGAATGCTGCAACATTTTTTTTTCTCTCAGCAGTGGGTCTCTGCATCTTAAACCAACTTATCCACCAAAAGCAGCTGCCACACCCACTCTGCAGAGAAGTCTGAGTGTACGTTTCCCTGAACATTACGACTACAGTTGTCTCTTGCGCAGGCCAACCACTCCCTGAACAGTACTACTGAGCGTGCCTCTGCGCAGGCTAACACTCTGAGGTCACTATTCTGAACCACTCTTTTTGTCTACGTGGCGCGCGTGCAGGACGTTCCATGCTGGAAGTCTGGGTCCCACCTTCTCTGTGTGTAACTCGACGTCGCGCGATGACCTTTCACTGATGACCACAGGCGCGAAGTCTATCCACCGATGACCTCTCCCGCGAAGGCTATCCACCGATGACCTCTCGTGCGAGGGCCATCCACCGATGACCTCTCGCGCAAAGGCTATCCACCGATGACCTCTCACGCGAAGACAATCCACTGATGACCTCTCGCTGGCGAACGACCGATGTCTCCCCCTGGCAAAGCCCGCATGCCTCTCGTGCCCTGGCAATGCCCGCATGCCTCGCGCCCTGGCGATGTCCGCATGCCTCTCGCGCCCTGGCAATGCCCGCATGCCTCTCGCCCGCGCGATGCCTGCATGCCTCGCGCCCTGGTGCTCATGTGTAGCAGGCGACCGGCGATCATGTACTACTAGGCGATCTCATAGTCTTCCAAACTACACTTTCCTTCCTTTTCATTTTAAATAAAGACATACTTAGAATTCATTTAAAATATATCTCTTTTATTCCAATTTAATTTTACAGGTCCTTACATTCTCCCCATCAAGAAAAATTTTCGTCCCCGAAAATTGAATTACAAGGAAAAGAGGTATGGATAAGCCTCCCTCATGGGTTCTTCTAACTCCCAAGTTGAATCCCCCGATCTCTCATCCCACACCACTTTCACCATGTTGATGGTCTTGCCTCTAAGCTGTTTACTTTGCCGATCGTCAATCCTGACTGGTTTTGCTTCAAAGGACAAGTCATCCTTGATCTGCACATCGTCTACATCCAGCACATGACTAGGGTCTGCCATGTATTTCCTCAGTTGTGACACGTGAAAGACATTGTGCAGATTCGCTAAATGGGGAGGTAGGGCGATCTCATAAGCCACTGGACCAACCTTTCTTAAGATCTGATATGGTCCCACGAACCTAGGGGACAACTTCTTTGACCTGATCGCCCGTCCTACACCCTTGGTTGGTGTCGCTTTCATGAACACGTGGTCTCCAGCAGCAAACTCCAAAGGCTTTCTCCTCTGATCTGCATAGGACTTCTGCCTACTCTGGGAAGCTTTCATTCTGCTTTGTATCTGTTTCACCTTCTCGGTCGTCTGCTGAATCAACTCTGGCCCAACCAAGACTGCCTCGCCCTCCTGGTACCAACATAAGGGAGTTCTGCATTTCCTCCCATACAGGGCTTCATATGGTGCCATCCCAATACTGGCGTGGAAGCTATTATTATAGGTAAACTCCACCAGTGGCAACACCTCGTCCCAACTTCCCAATTGATCCAAGACGCACGTCCTCAGCAGATCTTCCAAGGATTGGATCGTTCTCTCTGACTGACCATCTGTTTGGGGATGATATGCAGAGCTCATCCTCAACTTAGTTCCCAAGCACTCTTGCAAGGTCTGCCAAAACCGTGAAGTGAACCTGGGATCTCTATCTGAAACGATGCTGGAAGGCACTCCATGCAACCTCACTATTTCTTGGATGTATAACTGTGCCAGCTTGGCCATAGGCATCTTCATATTCACTGGAAGAAAGTGGGAACTCTTCGTCAGCCTATCAATGATAACCCAGATTGCATCATGACCCTTTACCGATCTGGGTAAATGGGTGACAAAATCCATGGCGATGCTGTCCCATTTCCACTCAGGGATATCCAGTTGCTGCAACAGCCCGCCAGGTCTTTGATGCTCTACCTTCGCCTTCTGACACGTTAAGCAGGTTGCAACATACTGGGCGATGTCTCTCTTCATGCCCGACCACCAAAATGACTCCTTCAAGTCATGGTACATCTTGTTCATGCCTGGATGAAGGTTAAGGCGACTCATATGACCTTCTTCTAGGATCATCTTCTTCAACTCTTCATTTGCAGGGATGCAAATTCTGCCATTAAATCTCAAGATCCCATCATCGCCCATCACAAAGTCTCTCGCCTGATCTGTCCCTAGTGACTCCACAGTACGCTTTAGACTAGGGTCCTCCAACTGCTTATCCCTTAACATCCCAAGGAAGTCATTAGTTATAGCCAGCTTACTACAACTAATGTGATTCACGTGAAATTCTATTCCAAGGTTTAAGTCTCTGAACTGCTCGATCAGTTTCTGCTCTTCCATCATCATGGTGGCGACTTGTATTGATTTCCTACTCAAAGCATCAGCCACTACATTGGCCTTCCCTGGATGATACATGAGTTGAAAATCGTAGTCCTTTAGAAACTCCATCCACCTTCTTTGTCTCATGTTTAGTTCCTTCTGATCGAACAGATATTTCAGGCTCTTATGGTCACTGAACACCTGGAACCGAGCTCCATATAAATAGTGCCTCCAGATCTTCAAGGCAAATACCACAGCCGCCAACTCCAAATCATGCGTGGGGTAGTTTCTCTCATGAACCTTGAGTTGCCTTGAAGCATATGCAACCACTCTTTTCTCTTGCATCAAAACACATCCCAAGCCCTGATGTGAAGCGTCACAGAAGACATCAAAAGGTCTTCCTACTTCGGGGATCACCAGCACTGGAGCACTAGTCAACCTCTCCTTCAGTTCCATGAAGCTCTGTTCACATCGGTCGATCCAAGCAAAAGGTTGATCCTTGCGGGTCAGCTGTGTTAAGGGAGCCACTACCTTGGAAAAGTCCTCAATAAACCTCCGATAGTAGCCCGCCAACCCCACAAAGCTCCTTATCTCGGTGACTGTCTTTGGACGTTCCCACTGCAGCACTGCCTCTACCTTGGCTGGATCCACCGAGATCCCCTGGGCAGATATCACGTGTCCTAAGAAGTTGACTTCCCTCAGCCAGAACTCGCACTTAGAGAACTTGGCATAGAGTTGCTTCTCCCTCAGTATCTCCAATACTGTCTTCAGGTGTTCCTCATGCTCTTCCTCGGTCCTTGAATAAATGAGGATGTCGTCTATGAAGACCACCACAAACTTATCCAGGAAAGGGCGAAAAATCCTATTCATGTAGTCCATGAACAGGGCTGGAGCATTGGTGACTCCAAACGGCATCACTACATACTCATAGTGCCCATACCGAGACCTAAAAGCTGTCTTTTGAACATCTTCAGCTTTTACCAAAATTTGGTGGTACCCCGATCTCAGATCAATCTTGGAGAACACCGAGGCCCCATGTATTTGATCCATCAAATCATCAATCCTAGGCAGGGGGTACTTGTTCTTGATGGTCAACTTGTTCAACTGCCTGTAATCTATACACAGCCGAGACCCTCCATCCTTCTTCTTGACTAGGAGCACTGGAGCTCCCCATGGAGATACACTGGGTCTGATGAATTGTTTCTCCAGTAACTCTTCCACTTGCTTCTTTAACTCCACTAACTCGGCTGGTGCCATCCTGTAAGGTGCCATTGACACTGGTCCAGCTCCAGGTACCAAGTCAATAGAGAATTCCACTTCTCTCTTAGGGGGTAACCCAGGTACTTCTTCTGGGAATACATCCGTGAAATCTTTCACCACGGGTATTCTGCTTACGTCCCCTTTATTCTCCACCTCCGACCGAGCGAGTATCACGAAGCACCTCGCCCCTTCTTCCAACTCTGACTGCCCTTGCTGAGCAGATATTACATCTGATCCTTGGAGGTCTGGAAACGCAATCCTCTGACTACCGCAGTCAATGAGAACGTGATTGGCAGCTAACCAATCCATTCCCAGGATAACATCTAGGTCCTGAAGAGGTAGGCAGATCAAGTTCACCTTGAATCTGCGTCCCTCTACAATCACTGGACATTCGGGGCACACTGTAGAGGTCATCACCTGTCCTGACGCAGGTGTAGAGACCAACAGTTCGAAAGGTAACCCCTTCACTAGAAGGCCCAACTCGGCTACACACAGGCTTGACACAAAGGAGTGTGTCGCTCCAGAATCAAACAAAGCTTTTACACCTCTACCAGCTATAAAACAAACACCTTGTACGAGGTTACCTGACTGAGATGCTTCTGCTCCAGACATGGCAAACACTCTCCCTGTCGCCTGAGGTCTGCTGCCTTCGTTTCTCATCTGCTGGGAGCCACTGGGTTGGGTCGCCCCATTCCTGCTAGGGCATTCTCTAGCAACGTGCCCTGTCTTTTGGCAGGCAAAACACCTTCTCTCTGAAGCCTTCTTGGGGCACACGTTGGGCGTGTGTGGTCCACCACAATGGAAACACTTGGGTTTCCAAGGTTGCCGCTGCTGAAACTGGGATGACATTGTTCCCACCCGATGTGGTGGAGGCCTCGTATAGGGCTTGCTTTGTGAGTGCTGTGCCTTAGCTTTCCCACTGGAAGAACCTCCTGGGTGTGACCTGATCACCCGAGAATCACCCTTCTCCAGGGTCTCCACCATCTTCGCCTTTTCTACTAAGGCGTGAAATTCCCTGATGCACATTGAGGCTATGGTCTTCTTCAGTCCATGCTTCAGCCCCTCTTCGAACTTCCTACACCTCCAGGCCTCAGAGGTCGCCTGGGTATAGAACCGGGCGAGGTACTCAAAACGAGCAGCATAGGCGTTCACTGACATATCCCCCTGCTCCAACTTCAGGAACTCAGCTTTCCTCGCAAACTTGGCGCTGTCAGGGAAGTATTTCTCCAAGAACTTCACCCTGAAGTTCTCCCAATCCAATACATCCCCTCGGGCCTCCATCATCTGCTGAGCTCCCATCCACCAGAACTCAGCTTCTCCTGATAGCAGATAAGTGGCGAACAGCAATTTCTTCTCTTCAGGGCAGGAGGTCGCCCTAAAGATTTTCTCCAACTCTCTGACCCACTGATCTGCCTGGTCAGGGGTAGCATTCCCACTGAACTTGGGTGGGTTGTGCCGCATGAACTCGGTCAGTCCCATCTGTTCTTGAGGCTGACCGACGTGGGAGTTTGTCTCCGCAGATCGAGCAGTTTCCCAGTGTTGCATTGTAGCTTGATGGTTCTGAGCCATGGCTGCATTCTGCTGCTGAATGGCAGTTGCCATCATCTCGATGGCCTTGGCAATCTGGCTCATCTCTGAGGAAGGTTGGGGTGGGGTAGAAGGTCTACGTGCCATCTTCTTCGTTTTTGATTCTGAATCTATTGGTTTCTATATTCCCTACAACTACAAGAATGAGATCGATCAGAAATCAATTCATTCAGGATGTACCATCTAGACCTTACAAAGGTCAGCATCTCAAAGTCATTAAGAATTTGAGTTCATCAACAGGATTATCACACTTATAACTTCAAACAAAACACCAGAACAGTTACCGGTGTGTAAACATCAATCCAAACGACCACTCTCAGTCAATTACAAGAACACTAAATAAATCACACCAGAATTCAATGTAGGCTAAACATCAAACCTTTGGAATTAAGATTAAGAATCATCTCGATCCAGTTATGAGTGTGCACCCTCATTACTTTATCAAGATCCTCTCATTCTTAATACCAAGATTTTCAATTATGGCATACATTCACTAAAGCACACACAAAATTTCAATACCAAAAATGTTTTGAAAACCTTTCACTATAGTTGTTATTTAAAACTCAAATAGATTTTATGAGCAGAAGAAACACAATGGATCCACAGCCCTCAGGTCATCCTAAGGACGAACTGCTCTGATACCATTAATGTAACATCCCACCAAAATACTATTCATATTT
Organism: Phaseolus lunatus; assembly: GCA_013389735.1. Lineage (NCBI taxonomy): Eukaryota > Viridiplantae > Streptophyta > Magnoliopsida > Fabales > Fabaceae > Phaseolus > Phaseolus lunatus. The sequence continues at coordinate 25,532,369 of CM023858.1, forward strand.
ATATAATGAAAATAAAAATAACAAATAGATTGAAGTGAATGAAATTGTATATAAGTAAATAAAGTTTCTCCTCCCAAGGAGTTTAATACAAATACGATCACTTTTCCATTAAAACATAAACAAATTACAATACAATAGAAAGATAGGCGATCTCCTATTAGAAGGGCGATCTCCTATTACAAGGGCGATCTCCTATCATATAGGCGATCTCCTATCAGAAAGCAGCAAAAGGGTTGATCGCCCAACGAAAATTGAAAACAGGCGATCTCCTTCCAGCGACAATTCACTAAGGAGCTCTACTTCCTGCAACATCATTTGCCCCCGTGTAAATTATACACGATCATCACAGTTTAAAGAGAAAAACAGTCAACGAGCAAAACACGCAGGGTAAGCTAGATATTTTAAAGAGAGTTTAAATAAGAACATTAAAATCAGGGTAAGCAATTTTCAAGATATTCACGTAAAGCTATAGATTTTCTCAATACCCTTCACCTGATCGTCCAGAAATCACACATTTCACAATATTCTCAAGAGTTATTCTATTTCACAAAACTGCATCAAGTGTCTATAAATTTCAAGTTCCTCATTTCACATGTCAGACCACCACTGACCCAGCACACAAGACACTTGACACTACTTCCGGAAGACTCGTGCATTGACTAGACTCAAAGATTCTGCACTTGTCATACAAAGCTGTTGTAATGTTTCCACAGCTATGCGCATCAACACATTCTCGATCTCAAGTTCACCATTCTCACAGTATGACAGGGTTAATCCATATGACAGGCCGAGCTCGTTCTGTTTCACACGACTCACCCATACATATGAACCTCCTTCGACTCTCAACGCCTGAATAACCTCATCTATATGAATCCATTATCTCAGGAGAGTCAGGATAATCTCATTATAGACATCACCGATCAATGCACATCCTACACGATCTTACATGGTATTTTCTTTCCTGAAAATACTATGCCTTGATCCCACATTCACATCATGCAACACATCTCATAACACTTAAAGGAAAGATTTCAATCACAGCAAAACTCACTCCAAGGTTCTTATTTTCGAATATCTCATTTAAATCTCATACCGTTTCAAAGCAACATCAAAAACAGGGAGTTCGTAAACAACGCCAAAACCGGCGATCTAGTTCAAAAACAGGGTATTTCGAAGTCTGCATTTAAAACCGGCGACCACGTCGCCCAAACACATAGCACAGAGCATTTTACAAGGATGAAAACGAAAACCGGCGACCACGTCGCCCTCACTTCAGAAATAGCTAAACTATGGCTTGTATTGAAAATGAAGTCTAGCTTCCCTTACCTGGACTTGCGCAAAACACCGAGAGCTCATAACCCAACGAAGCTTGAACAACGCCTTGGCTCTGTTTTTGCGTCTGGTTGAAGGACTTGTAGAGAACCTCCCAGGTGCTCTAATGGTGCTGCCTCTCGTCGTACTCTTGTGTGAAGATGCTAGAATCGCAGCGCGAAGGAGATATCTGGAGGAGAAGGGAGGTAACTCACTCTTTCTCTCTTTGAATGTTGCAACGTTTTTTTTTTCTCTCAGCAATGGGTCTCTGCATCTTAAACCAACTTATCCACCAAAAGCAGCTGCCACACCCACTCTGCAGAGAAGTCTGAGTGTACGTTTCCCTGAACAGTACGACTACAGTTGTCTCTTGCGCAGGCCAACCACTCCCTGAACAGTACTACTGAGCGTGCCTCTGCGCAGGCTAACACTCTGAGGTCACTATTCTGAACCACTCTTTTTGTCTACGTGGCGCGCGTGCAGGACGTTCCATGCTGGAAGTCTGGGTCCCACCTTCTCTGTGTGTAACTCGACGTCGCGCGATGACCTTTCACCGATGACCACAGGCGCAAAGTCTATCCACCGATGACCTCTCCCGCGAAGGCTATCCACCGATGACCTCTCGTGCGAGGGCCATCCACCGATGACCTCTCGCGCGAAGGCTATCCACCGATGACCTCTCACGCGAAGACAATCCACTGATGACCTCTCGCTGGCGAACGACCGATGTCTCCCCCTGGCAAAGCCCGCATGCCTCTCGTGCCCTGGCAATGCCCGCATGCCTCGCGCCCTGGCGATGTCCGCATGCCTCTCGCGCCCTGGCAATGCCCACATGCCTCTCGCCTGCGCGATGCCTGCATGCCTCGCGCCCGCGCGATGCCTGCATGCCTCTCGCCCGCGCGATGCCTGCATGCCTCTCGCCCGCGCGATGCCTGCATGCCTCGCGCCCTGGCGACGTCCACATGCCTCGCGCCCGCGCGATGCCTGCATGCCTCGCGCCCTGGTGCTCATGTGTAGCAGGCGACTGGCGATCATGTACTACTAGGCGATCTCATAGTCTTCCAAACTACACTTTCCTTCCTTTTCATTTTAAATAAAGACATACTTAGAATTCATTTAAAATATATCTCTTTTATTCCAATTTAATTTTACAGGTCCTTACAAGTACCTTCCCCACATTGAATTTGCTTACAATAGAGTAGTTCACAAGACTACTAATGCTTCTCCTTTTGAGGTAGTATATGGTTTTAATCCTCTCACGCCCATGGATTTAATTCCCCTTCCTAATCCACAAGATTTTGTGCATAAGGAAGGAGTAATCAAGGCTGATTTTGTCAAGAAAATGCATGAGAAGATTAAAATTCAAATACAACAACAAAATGAGAAGTACACAAAACACAACAAAAAAGGGAAGAGAGAAATAATTTTTGAGGAAGGAGACTTTGTTTGGCTTCATCTTCGAAAAGATAGATTTCCAAATCAAAGGAAGTCCAAACTAAGTCCCCGAGGTGATGGACCCTTCCAAGTCCTTAAGCGAGTCAACAACAATGCGTATAAATTGGACCTACCTCTTGAATATGGAGTACATGACACATTTAATGTAATTGATCTTTCTCCATTTGTAGGTACCAATGACGATGACAAACTGGATTTGAGGACAAATCCTTTCCAAGGGGGAGGGGATGATGGAGGAGGGCCAAGCACATCTAGCCAAGGAAGCCAAGGCCCAAACCAAGAAGACCGTCTAGACCAAGAGGAGCGTCTAGCTCCAGGAAGTGAGCGTCTAGAATGTGAAGGAGGGAGGCTATCCATGGAGCTAGACCGTCTAGGACCTCTCACAAGATCCATGGCTAAACATATCCAAGCACACATAGAAGAAGCCACGGATGGAAGAGAGAGATCCTTGTACATGTTTCATAAAGGCCCAAAGGGGGAGGGGGTGCTTAGTAGATTAGTGTAGTGTAGAAAGCAAAACTTGCTCACTTAGGGGTGTGCTATCAAAAAGGTGCCCCTAGCAATAGAAGGAGGGGTGTGCTAGCAAATAGGTGCCTTTAGCAAAAGAAGGAGGGGTGTACTATCAAATGTTGCACTTTTGACCTATCTTCTAGAATATTAGGATGATGGTGTGGTTTGACTAAAGTCAATACCCTAGGCAGCCCCACTTTTTGTATTTCCATCCCTACCCTTTAAGCTTGCTCACCAAGGCTCCTAAATCTATAAATAAGGAGGCCTACCTCATGTATTTTCAAGTTTATTTGAGTAATGTTATGCTGCCATTTTTTGTGCACAAGCTTTACTCCTCCTAGAAATCTAGGCTATAAACTTCAATCCTTTCACCTTCTCCCTTGAGCTGGCCGAACCACTCAACCCATACTCACCATGCACCTTCAAGACCAACACAACTCCTAGGAGGGTCTTGTTTCACTCATCCATTGCTTCCGCTCCATCTATTTCTACTTTGATTCAAGAAGAACACATGAAAATGCCATCATACTCCCTTGCCTAAATCTCTTGATTTATGGTTTTAATCTTCACTCCTTCACCACCAAAGAGAGTTGGCCAAACCTCTCTCATTTTCATACACTTCATGCACCTACAAGCCACCACCACTCTTAGGAGGGCTTGACCCATTTCATCCATTGAACTTCCGTTGCATTCATCACCCAAAACGCACCATGAAGAACTCAAGAATGCCACCATTTGGTATCATGAGCTATGGTTCTTCAAAGATGAGTGTCTCTTCATTTTTTTTTTTTTGAGTTCTTCTTATATTCAAGTTGTTCATCTTGGCTCCAAGTTGTCTTGCTGTTTTTTGCTTTTTATTTTTGCATTGGATGCTATTCTTGGCATTTCAATCGGTAGAATTGTTCAATTTGTGCTTAAGCATCTCTTGTCAAATTTTTTTGTAGGTTTCTTGCTATATTTGTGTGGCTGTCTTTTATTTTTAGGTATTTGAGTCTTGCTTGTTTTTATTTTCTTTTGGGTCATATGATGCTTTGAGTCTTTTTATTTTATGAATCCATATGTGATGTGAATTCAAGAACATAATATGAAAAGTTCTTGACATTCTTAGGAGACATCTTGAGTTGGTCATATGAGAGGCACTTTCTCTTAGAATTGGATCAATGTTCTAAGACAAGAACTCACCAAAACTAATGCCAAAACACAATCTCAATTAGACGTTCCATCTATTGTCAAATTGAACCGATTGAAATACAAGAAAAAGGAAAAGAAACAGAACATAGGTGCTGGAAAATGAAAAAATGCTGGACAGATTTGAAAATAGGAACAAAAAAACACCGAATAGAATTGCAAGATAAGAACAAAATAGGAAATGGAATGGAGAATGGATTAGAAGACTTATGAAGAGGAGACTTGGAGATGATCTCGCCACTTGAAGGTTGGATTGCTTCAAAATAAGAGTGTGATGCTGCCACTTGAGTTCCAAGAGCTCTCAAGATGAAGCAAGGAAGAAGAGACACACAAGTGCTCACAAATGCTCTTAAAAAAATGAGTAGAGTTTTCTTACTAATAATTTCCAATCTGCATATACAAGGGGCAGCACCTCTATTTATAGTTTTTAGGTGCTGAAAAATAGGTGGGAAAATTCTAAAGAAACTCCTTTGAAATTCCCACCAAAACAAGTCACATGGGAGGTGTGACCTTTTTCTACTATGACACCTCCTAAAAACTACACTTACACCTACTCTCCTAAGTCACATGTACAATGTGACTTTATTTTACATATTCACACTACTATATTTAATATCCACACCTCCTACAACTTATACAAAAGAAATACAAATGATGCTCTTTTATTAATGCTTGGCCTTGCTTCTCATGGGTTGGACTTGGGCTTCTTGGGCTTGGCCTTTTTGGGATTGGGCTTTGGGCTTGGGCCTCCTGTAAGGACCTGAGATTTATTGAAATGAATGAGTATGTTTTAAGTAAATTCTATGTATGTTTTATCTAAGTTAAAAAGGAAGGAAAGTGTAGTCTAGGAAAAACGATAAGAGTTTCTTGTTTATACATCATCGCCGGTCGCCTAGACCACACGTCATCGCCTGGGCGCGAGGCATGCAGGCGTCATCAGAGAAGAGAGACATCGGTCGCTCGCGCGAGAGGTCATCAGCGGGTGTCATCGCGCGATAGCTCATCAGCGGGTGTCATCGCGCGATAGCTCATCAGCGGGTGTCATCGCGCGATAGCTCATCAGCGGGTTGTCATCGCGCGATAGCTCATCAGCGGGTTGTCATCGCGCGATAGCTCATCGGCGGGTTGTCATCGCGCGATAGCTCATCAGCGGGTTGTCATCGCGCGAGAGGTCCTCAGGGGTTGTCTTCGCGAGAGAGGCATCGGTGGAGGGTCTTCGCGCTGGTAGCCATCGGCGAAAGGTCATCGCGCGGCGCTTGGTTAAACACCGAGAACGTAGGACCCAGACTCCCAGCAAGAGACGTTCTACACGTGCGCCACGTAGACGAAAGGTGGTTCAGAATAGTGACCTCAGAGCGTAGCCTGCGCAGAGGCACGCTTAGTAGGACTGTTCAGGGAGTGGTAGGTCTGCGCAGGAGGCAGCTATAGTAGTACTGATTAGTGCGGCGCAACTTCCCTGCAGAGTGGGCGGTGTCAGCTGCTTTTGGGGGAGGGATAAGTTGGTTTAAGTTACAGAAAACCCACAGCTGAGAGAAGAAAAGAAAACGTTGTTGTATTCGAAGAGAGAAAGAGTGAGTTCCCTCCTCCGCGTGCGATTTCAGCCTCTCCACACAAGAGTACGACGAAGCAACGCCATTGGAACACCTGGGAAAGTCTCTGCAACTCCTTCAAACCAGACTCAAGAACAGAGCCAAGGCGTTCATCAAGCTCTGTTGGATTTAGAAGCTCCTAGTGGATTGCGCAAGTCCAGGTAAGGGAAGCTAGACCTCTTTTCCATACAAGCCTTAGCGTAGTCTTTTCTGAAGTGAGGGCGACGTGGTCGCCATTTTCGTTTTATCTGTGTGAAATGCTCTGTTCGTATGCTTGGGCGACGTGGTCGCCGGTTTTGATAAACAGTCTTCGAAACGCCATGTTTACTAACCAGGTCGCCGGTTTTGGCGCTGTTTTGCAAAATCCTTGTGTTTGATGCTGTTTTGAGAACTGCTTGAGGTTTACATGAGATATTCGAAAATATGAATCCTTTGAAATGGCTATTGCTGTGATTGAAATCATTTCTTTGAGTATGGTATGATGTGTTTGAATGTTGTGAATGTGGGGTCGAGGCATAGTATTTTCAGGAAAGGAAATACCGTGTAAGACCATGTTAGATGTGCATTGATCGGTGATTATGAACGAGATATCCTGACTCTGCTGATAATGGAATCACATAGAGGAAGTTACTCAGTTGGGAGAGTCGAAGGAGGTTCACCTGTATGGGTGGGTTGTTTGAAAGAGAACATACCGACCTGTTTTGCGTGGATTTACCTTGTCATACTGTATGGTGATGTGTTGAGATTCATCATATGCCTGTGAATGTGTGAGATTTCACGGCGACCCTGTGGATGTGCGAGATTCCACAGTGGGCAGTGTGACAGGTGCACATCTCCGAGTCTAATCAATGCATGAGTCAATCCGGAAGTAGTGTCAAGTGTCTTGTGTGGTGAGTCAGTGGAAAGTCTGACATGTGAAATGGTGAAATGAGAAACTGGAATACTGATAGACACTTGATGCTGTGGTGTGAAATGGAATGACTATGGGAAATGTTGTGAATTTGTGAATTTGGGCGATTAGTTGAATGCTATGAGTAGCTCTACGTTTACTTGGATAGTTTGGAAACTTGGTTTACTTGGGTTTTTCATATGCATGATTTAAACTCCTTTCATATTATCTAGCTTACCCTTTTATCTGTCATTTTGGTTGCCTTCTCAAAACTGTGATGATCGTGTAATTGTTACGCGGGAGCAGAAGACCTTCCAGGAAGAAGAGCTCCCTAAAGGGGTGGTCGCCGAGGGCAGAGATCGCCCATTTCCACCTCTCGGTGGAGATCGCCGGTTCTTGTGTCCTGGTAGGAGATCGCCAGTTTGAAGTCTTCTGTGTGGGATCGCCGTTTTAAATGTTGGAGATCGCCGTTCCTTTTAGACCGCCGGTTTTACTGCATTTCCTTTAATTTTGTTAAACATTGCAAACATTTGATTTGGTTATGTATTAAACTCCCTAAGAGGAGTAACTTCACTTCTGGTATATATATATACATATGATTTTGCACTCTTCAATATTATTTGATTACACTTAATTTCAATTATACATGTATGCATGTATTATTTTGGCGGGATGTTACATTAATGGTATCAGAGCAGTTCGCCTTAGGATGACCTGAGGGCTGTGGATCCATTGTGTTTCTTCTGCTCATAAAACTTATTTGAATTTTAAATAACCACTATAGTGGGAGGTTTTCAAACGTTTTTGTGTTGAAATTTTGTATGTGCCTTAGTGAATGTGTGCCTAACTGAAGATCTTAGCATTGAGAATGAGAAGGTCTTGATACAGTGGTGAGGGTGCACACTCATAACTGGATCAAGATAATTCTTAGTCTTAATTCCAAAGGTTTGATGTTTAGCCTACATTGAATCCTGATGTGATTATTGAGTGTTCTTGAATTTGACTGAGGTGGTAGTTTGGATTGATGCGTGCCCACCAGTAGCTGTTCTGGTGTTTTGTTTGAAATTATAAGTGTTGTGATTCTGTTGATGAACTCAAATTCTTAATGACTTTGAGATGCTGACCTGTGTAAGGTCTAGCAGTTACCCCCCTTGAATGAATTGATTCTTATCGGTTTCATTCTTATAGTTGTAGGGATTATAGAAGCCTATAGATTCAGAATTCAGAGCGAAGAAGATGGCACGTAGACCTGCTACCCCACCCCAACCTTCCTCAGAAATGAGTCAAATCGCCAAGGCCATTGAGATGATGGCGACTGCCATTCAGCAGCAGAACGCCGCAATGGCCCAGAACCATCAAGCCACAATGCAGCACTGGGAAACTGCCCGATCTGCTGAGACAAACTCCCACGTTGGTCAGCCCCAGGAACAGATGGGATTAGCTGAGTTCATGAGGCACAACCCACCTAAGTTCAGTGGGAACGCTACCCCTGACCAGGCAGATCAGTGGGTCAGGGAGTTGGAGAAAATCTTTAGGGCGACCTCCTGCCCTGAAGAGAAGAAGCTGCTGTTCGCCACTTATCTGCTATCAGGAGAAGCAGAGTTCTGGTGGATGGGAGCTCAGCAAATGATGGAGGCACGGGAGGATGTTCTGGATTGGGAGAGCTTCAGGGTGAAGTTCTTAGAGAAGTACTTCCCAGACAGCGCCAAGTTTGCAAGAGAGGCTGAGTTCCTGAAGTTGGAGCAGGGGGACATGACTATAAACGCATATGCTGCCCGTTTTGAGTACCTCGCCCGGTTTTATACCCAGGCGACCTCCGAGGCCTGGAGGTGTAGGAAGTTCGAGGAAGGACTGAAGCATGGGCTGAAGAAGACCATAGCCCCGATGTGCATCAGGGAGTTCCACGCCTTAGTGGAGAAGGCAAAGATGGTGGAGACCCTGGAAAAGGGTGAGTCTAGGGTGATCAGGTCACACCCAGGAGGTCCTTCCAGTGGGAGAGCTAAGGCACAGCACCCACAAAGCAAGCCATATGCTAGGCCTTCACCACATCGGGTGGGAACAGCTTCATCCCGGTTCCAACAGCAACAACCTGGGAAACTTAAATGTTTCCATTGCGGTGGACCCCATACAGCCAGCGTGTGCCCCAAGAGGGATCCAGAGAGGAGATGTTTTGTCTGCCAAAAGACGGGGCATTTTGCTAGAGAATGCCCTAACCAGAATAGGGCGACCCAGCCCAGTGGCTCTCAGCAGACGAGGAACGAGGGCAGCAGACCTCAGGCAGCAGGGAGGGTGTTCGCCATGTCTGGAGCAGAGGCAACTCAGTCAGGTAACCTCATCCAAGGTGTTTGTTTTATTGCTGGTAGAGGTGTAAGGGCTTTGTTTGATTCTGGAGCGACACACTCCTTTGTGTCAAGCCTGTGTGTAGCTGAGTTGGGTCTCCTAGTGAAGGAGTTACCTTTTGAGCTGTTGGTCTCTACACCTGCGTCAGGACAGGTGTCGACCTCTACAGTGTGCCCTGAATGTCCAGTGATTGTAGAAGGACGTAGATTCAAGGTGAACTTGATCTGCCTACCTCTTCAGGACCTGGATGTCATCCTAGGAATGGATTGGTTAACTGCCAATCACGTCCTCATAGACTGTGGTAGGCAGAAGGTAGCGTTTCCAGACCCCCATGAAGCGGATGTGTTAACAGTTCAACAAGGGCGATCAGCATTGGAAGAAGGGGCGAGGTGCTTCGTGGTGCTCGCCCGGTTGGAAGTGGAGAATAAAGGGGACGTAAACGAGATCCAAGTGGTGAGAGACTTCACCGATGTGTTCCCAGAGGAGGTGCCTGGATTACCCCCTAAGAGAGAAGTGGAATTCTCTATTGACTTGGTACCTGGAGCTGGACCAGTGTCAATGGCACCTTACAGGATGGCACCAGCCGAGTTGGTGGAGTTAAAGAAGCAATTGGAAGAGTTGCTGGAGAAGCAGTTCATCAGACCCAGCGTATCTCCATGGGGAGCTCCAGTGCTCCTAGTCAAGAAGAAGGATGGAGGGTCTCGGTTGTGCATAGACTACAGGCAATTGAACAAATTGACCATCAAGAACAAGTACCCCCTACCTCGGATTGATGATTTGATGGACCAAATTCATGGGGCCTCGGTGTTCTCCAAGATTGACCTGAGATCGGGGTATCACCAAATCTTGGTAAAAGCTGAAGATGTTCAGAAGACAGCTTTTAGGTCTAGATATGGGCACTACGAGTATGTAGTGATGCCATTTGGAGTCACCAATGCTCCAGCTCTATTCATGGACTATATGAATAGGATCTTTCGCCCTTTCTTGGATAAGTTTGTGGTGGTCTTCATAGATGACATCCTCATTTATTCAAAGACCGAGGAAGAGCATGAGGAACACCTAAGGGCAGTATTGGAAATACTGAGGGAGAAGCAGCTCTATGCCAAGTTCTCCAAGTGTGAGTTCTGGCTAAGGGAAGTCAACTTCTTAGGACACGTGATATCTGCCCAAGGGATCTCGGTAGATCCAGCCAAGGTAGAGGCAGTGCTACAATGGGAACGTCCTAAGACAGTGACTGAGATAAGGAGCTTTGTGGGGTTGGCGGGCTACTATCGGAGGTTTATTGAGGATTTTTCCAAGGTAGTGGCTCCTTTGACACAGCTGACTCGCAAGGACCAACCCTTTGCTTGGACCGACCGATGTGAGCAGAGCTTCAGGGAGCTAAAGGAGAGGTTGACCAGTGCTCCAGTGCTGGTGATCCCCGAGATAGGAAGACCTTTTGACGTCTTCTGTGATGCCTCACATCAAGGCTTGGGATGCGTCTTGATGCAAGAGAAGAGGGTGGTTGCATATGCTTCAAGGCAACTCAAGGTGCATGAGAGAAACTACCCTACTCATGATTTGGAGTTGGCAGCGGTAGTGTTTGCCTTGAAGATCTGGAGGCATTATCTATATGGAGCTCGGTTCCAGGTGTTCAGTGACCACAAGAGCTTGAAGTACCTGTTCGATCAGAGGGAGCTAAACATGAGACAAAGAAGGTGGATGGAATTCCTAAAGGACTACGACTTTCAACTCATGTATCACCCAGGGAAGGCCAATGTAGTGGCAGATGCCTTGAGTAGGAAGTCTATACAAGTCGCCACCATGATGATGGAAGAGCAGAAGCTGATCGAGCAGTTCAGGGACTTAAACCTGGGAGTAGAGTTCCACGTGAATCACATTAGTTGTAGTAAGCTGACTATAACTAATGACTTCCTTGTGATGTTGAAGGACAAACAATTGGAGGACCCTAGCCTGAAGCGCACTATGGAGTCACTAGGGACAGATCAGGCGAGAGGCTTTGAGATGGGCGAGGATGGGATCTTGAGGTTTGATGGCAGGATCTGCATACCTACAAATGACGAGTTGAAGGAGATGATCCTAGAGGAAGGCCATAAGAGTCGCCTTAACCTCCACCCAGGCATGAACAAGATGTACCATGACTTGAAGGAGTCATTTTGGTGGTCAGGCATGAAGAGGGACGTCGCCCAGTACGTGGCAACCTGCTTAACGTGTCAAAAGGCGAAGGTGGAACACCAAAGACCTGGCGGGCTGTTGCAGCAACTGGATATCCCTGAGTGGAAATGGGACAGCATCGCCATGGATTTTGTCACCCATTTACCCAGATCAGTAAAGGGTCATGATGCAATCTGGGTCATCATTGATAGACTGACGAAGAGTGCCCACTTCCTCCCAGTAAATATGAAGATGCCCATGGCCAAGTTGGCACAGCTGTACATCAAGGAGGTTGTGAGGTTGCATGGAGTGCCTTCCAGCATCATTTCAGATAGGGATCCCAGGTTCACTTCACGGTTTTGGCAGACCTTGCAAGAGTGTTTGGGAACCAAGTTGAGGATGAGCTCTGCATATCATCCCCAAACAGATGGTCAGTCAGAGAGGACAATCCAATCTTTGGAAGATCTGCTGAGGGCATGTGTTTTAGATCAATTGGGAGGTTGGGAGGAGGTGTTGCCACTAGTGGAGTTCACCTATAACAATAGCTACCACGCCAGCATTGGGATGGCGCCATATGAAGCCCTGTATGGGAGGAAATGCAGAACTCCATTATGTTGGTACCAGGAGGGCGAGGCAGTCTTGGTTGGACCAGAGTTGATTCAGCAGACGACCGAGAAGGTGAAGCTGATACAAAGCAGGATGAAAGCCTCTCAGAGTAGGCAGAAGTCCTATGCAGATCAGAGGAGGAAGCCTTTGGAGTTTGCTGCTGGAGATCACGTGTTCATGAAAGTGACACCAACCAAGGGTGTAGGGCGGGCGATCAGGTCAAAGAAGTTGTCCCCTAAATTCGTGGGACCATATCAGATCTTGAGAAGGATTGGCCCGGTGGCATATGAAATCGCCCTACCTCCCCATCTGGCAAATCTGCACAATGTGTTTCACGTGTCACAGCTGAGGAAGTACATGGCAGACCCTAGTCATGTGCTGGATATAGACGACGTGCAGATTAGGGATGACTTGTCCTTTGAAGCCAAACCAGTTAGGATTGACGATCGGCAGTGTAAACAGCTCAGGGGCAAGACCATCAACATGGTGAAAGTGGTGTGGGATGAGAAATCGGGGGATTCTACTTGGGAATTAGAAGAACCCATGAGGGAGGCTTATCCATACCTCTTTTCCTTGTAATCCAATTTTCGAGGACGAAAATTTTTGTTGTTGGGGAGAATGTAAGGACCTGAGATTTATTGAAATGAATGAGTATGTTTTAAGTAAATTCTATGTATGTTTTATCTAAGTTAAAAAGGAAGGAAAGTGTAGTCTAGGAAAAACGATAAGAGTTTCTTGTTTATACATCATCGCCGGTCGCCTAGACCACACGTCATCGCCTGGGCGCGAGGCATGCAGGCGTCATCAGAGAAGAGAGACATCGGTCGCTCGCGCGAGAGGTCCTCAGCGGGTGTCATCGCGCGATAGCTCATCAGCGGGTGTCATCGCGCGATAGCTCATCAGCGGGTGTCATCGCGCGATAGCTCATCAGCGGGTTGTCATCGCGCGATAGCTCATCAGCGGGTTGTCATCGCGCGATAGCTCATCGGCGGGTTGTCATCGCGCGATAGCTCATCAGCGGGTTGTCATCGCGCGAGAGGTCCTCAGGGGTTGTCTTCGCGAGAGAGGCATCGGTGGAGGGTCTTCGCGCTGGTAGCCATCGGCGAAAGGTCATCGCGCGGCGCTTGGTTAAACACCGAGAACGTAGGACCCAGACTCCCAGCAAGAGACGTTCTACACGTGCGCCACGTAGACGAAAGGTGGTTCAGAATAGTGACCTCAGAGCGTAGCCTGCGCAGAGGCACGCTTAGTAGGACTGTTCAGGGAGTGGTAGGTCTGCGCAGGAGGCAGCTATAGTAGTACTGATTAGTGCGGCGCAACTTCCCTGCAGAGTGGGCGGTGTCAGCTGCTTTTGGGGGAGGGATAAGTTGGTTTAAGTTACAGAAAACCCACAGCTGAGAGAAGAAAAGAAAACGTTGTTGTATTCGAAGAGAGAAAGAGTGAGTTCCCTCCTCCGCGTGCGATTTCAGCCTCTCCACACAAGAGTACGACGAAGCAACGCCATTGGAACACCTGGGAAAGTCTCTGCAACTCCTTCAAACCAGACTCAAGAACAGAGCCAAGGCGTTCATCAAGCTCTGTTGGATTTAGAAGCTCCTAGTGGATTGCGCAAGTCCAGGTAAGGGAAGCTAGACCTCTTTTCCATACAAGCCTTAGCGTAGTCTTTTCTGAAGTGAGGGCGACGTGGTCGCCATTTTCGTTTTATCTGTGTGAAATGCTCTGTTCGTATGCTTGGGCGACGTGGTCGCCGGTTTTGATAAACAGTCTTCGAAACGCCATGTTTACTAACCAGGTCGCCGGTTTTGGCGCTGTTTTGCAAAATCCTTGTGTTTGATGCTGTTTTGAGAACTGCTTGAGGTTTACATGAGATATTCGAAAATATGAATCCTTTGAAATGGCTATTGCTGTGATTGAAATCATTTCTTTGAGTATGGTATGATGTGTTTGAATGTTGTGAATGTGGGGTCGAGGCATAGTATTTTCAGGAAAGGAAATACCGTGTAAGACCATGTTAGATGTGCATTGATCGGTGATTATGAACGAGATATCCTGACTCTGCTGATAATGGAATCACATAGAGGAAGTTACTCAGTTGGGAGAGTCGAAGGAGGTTCACCTGTATGGGTGGGTTGTTTGAAAGAGAACATACCGACCTGTTTTGCGTGGATTTACCTTGTCATACTGTATGGTGATGTGTTGAGATTCATCATATGCCTGTGAATGTGTGAGATTTCACGGCGACCCTGTGGATGTGCGAGATTCCACAGTGGGCAGTGTGACAGGTGCACATCTCCGAGTCTAATCAATGCATGAGTCAATCCGGAAGTAGTGTCAAGTGTCTTGTGTGGTGAGTCAGTGGAAAGTCTGACATGTGAAATGGTGAAATGAGAAACTGGAATACTGATAGACACTTGATGCTGTGGTGTGAAATGGAATGACTATGGGAAATGTTGTGAATTTGTGAATTTGGGCGATTAGTTGAATGCTATGAGTAGCTCTACGTTTACTTGGATAGTTTGGAAACTTGGTTTACTTGGGTTTTTCATATGCATGATTTAAACTCCTTTCATATTATCTAGCTTACCCTTTTATCTGTCATTTTGGTTGCCTTCTCAAAACTGTGATGATCGTGTAATTGTTACGCGGGAGCAGAAGACCTTCCAGGAAGAAGAGCTCCCTAAAGGGGTGGTCGCCGAGGGCAGAGATCGCCCATTTCCACCTCTCGGTGGAGATCGCCGGTTCTTGTGTCCTGGTAGGAGATCGCCAGTTTGAAGTCTTCTGTGTGGGATCGCCGTTTTAAATGTTGGAGATCGCCGTTCCTTTTAGACCGCCGGTTTTACTGCATTTCCTTTAATTTTGTTAAACATTGCAAACATTTGATTTGGTTATGTATTAAACTCCCTAAGAGGAGTAACTTCACTTCTGGTATATATATATACATATGATTTTGCACTCTTCAATATTATTTGATTACACTTAATTTCAATTATACATGTATGCATGTATTATTTTGGCGGGATGTTACACCTCCTCTTTTAAAAAGACTAATAAGAAAAAATTTAAATGTTTTGGTGGATGGCCTCTTCCTCCATTAGTGAAATCCTCTCTTCCTTGATATCCATCATACTCCCCGAGTTGGAGAGAATTCGCCCACGAATTCCGAATCCCTGCATATGACAAAGTCAGTTTACTATCAAAATTAATAGATGAAAAAGAAAAAGGCAAACATGACTTAGATTTTGAAAGTAGTGGGAGTTTAGAAAAAGAAGTCCTATAGACAGACCAAGTTGGAAAAATTTGTTTGGGAATGATGATATTTTTTGGAAAAAATCCGCTTAAATGGTGAAAACCATTAGGAGGTATGAAAAAATCATCCCTAACATTTTTTAACCAAGATGGTGGTGAAGTAAGAACCTTTGGTAATGAAAAAGATAAGGAAGGAAAACACCTTGGAGGGGAAAGGATAAGTCGCTTGTCACTTTGGCCTTCTTTGTTTTTATCTTTTGCACCTTTGGTAGGTGGTTGAGTTAGGTCTTGATTTACCTTGTTTATTATGAAAGTTCGTGATGCAAGTCAAGACCACTTAAGGATGACCAAAGATGCTATATATAAAGGGTCATCTCAGCAATCAAAAGAAGACTTCACAAAAATAAGAAAGGGCCATATTCCAAAGCACTTGAAGTTCTTCTTACTAGTCTTCTTAAAGAGTAGAACATTTTTGTAAATAATTGGGTTCTCTTGAAGAATCCAAGTAGTAGTATAAATAAAGAGGGCCCAAGCCCAAGAAGCCCAAGCCCAAGAAGCCCAAGCCAAGAAGCCCAAGTCAAGTTGTAACATCCCGCAAAATAAAACCATACATACATGTATAATGAAAATAAAGGTAAACAAATAATATTGAAGAGTACATGATATTATATATATAAGAAATGAAGTTGCTCCTCTTAGGGAGTTAAATACATGACCAGGTCAAATGTTTTCAAAATTTAAAACGAAATTCAACCAAATAGAACAAGACCGGCGATCTCCATTCATGAATCGGCGATCTGTAACAGAAGGCCCAAAACAGCCGATCTGCTATCAGGACAGAAAAACAGGCGATCACCCGATGGAGGCATAAACCGGCGATCACCCGATAGGGAAGGAAATAGGCGATCTCCTTCCGGCGACCACTCACTGAGGAGCTCTACTCCCTGGAAGATCATCTGCTCCCGTGTAAAATACACGATCATCACAGTTTTTAAGAGGAAACAGCCACAGAGCAATACAAAATAAAGGGTAAGCTAGATATTTTTAAAGAGAATTTAGATATGAAACTTTAAAATCAAGATAAAACAATTTTCAGATACCCACGTAAAACTATCAATTCCCCATTCATATCACACAGCCATCAAGAAGTCACATATTTCCCAATTTCCTCAAGAGTCGTTCAGTTCACATAATTCCATCAAGTGTCTATCAATTCAAAGATTCTCATTTCTCACGTCAGACTTCACTGACTCATCACACAAGACACTTGACTCCACTTCCGGAAGACTCGTGCGTTGAACCTAGCATCCAGAGACATGCACCTGTCATACTTCATTGGCTGGAATGTTTCCACAGCCATGCGCATCAACACAATCTCGATCTCAATTCATCACTCTCACAGTATGACAGGGTTAACCCATATGACAGGCCGAGCTCGTTCTTTTTCACACGACTCACCCATTCATATGAACCTCCTTCGACTCTCACCAACTGAGTAACTTCCTCTATATGATTTCATTACCTCAGCAGAGTCAGGATCGCCTCATTCACAGGATACTCACAGATCAATACACTTCACAACCAAATCTCAACACGGTATTTCCTTTCCTGAAAATACTATGTCTTGATCCACAATCACGACATTCCACACATCACTCAAAGAATGATTTCAACCACAGCAACAGTCATTTCAAAGGTTCATATTCTCGAATATCACATGTATTTAACATTTAAATCTCAAACAGCTTCAAACAATATCAAAAACAGGGAAGTTCGAAATCCGTATTTAAAACCGGCGACCACGTCGCCCAACCACATAGAACAGAGCATTGCGAAAAGAAACAGGAAACTGGCGACCACGTCGCCCTCACTTCAGAAACAGCTAATCTATGGCTTGTATTAAAAAAAGAAGTCTAGCTTCCCTTACCTGGACTTGCGCAAACACCTAGAGTTCCGAAACCCAACAAAGCTTGAAGAACGCCTTGGCTCTATTTTTGCGTCTGGTTGAAGGACTTGCAGAGGACTGCCCAGGTGCTCTAATGGTGGCTGTCGCTCGTCGTACTCTCGTGTGAAGGTGCTAGAATCGCAGCGCGAAGGAGGCAACTGGAGGAGGTAACTCACTCTTTCTCTCTTTGAAGGCTGCAACGTTTCTTCCTCTCAGCAGTGGGTTTTCTGCATCTTAAACCAACTTATCCACCAAAAGCAGCTGCCACCACCCACTCTGCAGAGAAGTCTGAGAACCACTGCCCTGAACAGTACGACCACTGTTGCCTCTGGTGCATGCCAACCACTGCTCTGAACAGTACTGCCACTGTTGTCGCTTGTGCATGCCAGCCACTGCTCTGAACAGTACGACCGCGAGTGTCTCCCGCGCATGCCAACATTCTGATGTCACTATTCTGAACCACCCTTTTTGTCTACGTGGCGTGCGTGCACTACGCTTCATGCTGGGAGTCTGGGTCTTACCTTCTCGGTGTGAAACTCGACGTCGCGCGATAACTTTCCACTACTGACTCATCCTGGCGAACGACCGATGTCCCCTTCGCCCTGGAAGACGACCGATGTCTTCCTCTGGGAGACAACCGATGTCTTCCCTGGCGACGCCCTCATAACTCTCGCGCCTTGGCCACGTCCACATGCCTCGCGCCCTGGCAATGCCCGCGTGCCTCGCGCCCGCGCGATGTCCGCATGCCTCTCGCGCCCGCGCGATGCCTGCATGCCTCTCGCCCCCGCGCGATGCTTGCATGCCTCTCGCGCCCGCGCGATGCCTGCATGCCTCTCACGCCCGCGCGATGCCTGCATGCCTCTCGCGCCCGCGCGATGCCTGCATGCCTCTCATGCCCGCGCGATGTCCACCTGGCGCTCATGTGTAGCAGGCGACCGGCGACCTCGTAGCCTTCTAAACTTAACTTTTTCCTCCCTTTCTATTCTAAATAAAAACATACTTAGAATTCATTTAAAATATAACTCTTTTATTCCAATTTAATTTTTCAGGTTCTTACATTCTCCCCAACAAGAAAAATTTTCGTCCTCGAAAATTGAATTACAAGGAAAAGAGGTATGGATAGGCTTCTCTCATGGGTTCTTCTAATTCCCAAGTTGAATCACCCGATCGCTCATCCCACACCACTTTCACCATGTTGATGGTCTTGCCTCTGAGCTGCTTACTTTGACGATCTTCAATCCTGACTGGTTTCGCTTCAAAGGACAAGTCATCCCTGATCTGCACCTTCTCGGTCGTCTGCTGAATCAACTCTGGTTCAACCAATACTGCTTCCTGGTACCAGTACAAAGGAGTTCTGCATTTCCTTCCATACAAAGCTTCATACGTTGCCATCCCAATGCCAGCATGATCACCGTTATTATAGGTAAACTCTTTCAACTCGGCTGGGGCCCTCCTGTAAGGTGCCATTGACACTGGTCCAGCCCCAGGTACCAAAATCAATAGAGAACTCCACTTCTCTCTTAGGAGGTAATCCGGATATTTCTTCTGAAATTACATCCATGAAATCTTTCACCACAGGTATTCAACTTACGTCCTCTTCATTCTTCACTCCCAACTGAGCTAGGATTCACGAAGCACCTCGCCCCTTCCTCCAACACCGACCACCCTCGCTGAGTAGATATCACGTCTGCCCCTTGGAGGTCTGGAAACGCTATCTTCTGACTACCACAGACTACGAGAACGTGATTGGCAGCTAGCCAATCCATTCCCAGGATAACATCCAGATCCTGAAGAGGTAGGCAGATCAAGTTCACCTTGAATCTGCGTCCCTCTACCATCACTGGACATTCGGGGCAACTGCAGAGGTCAACACCTGTCCTGATGCAGGTGTATAGACCAACAGTTTCAAACGGTAACTCCTTCACTAGAAGGCCCAACTCGGCTACACACAGGCTTGACACAAAGGAGTGTGTCGCTCCAAAATCAAACAAAATTCTAACGCATCTACCAGCTATAGAGCAACATTCTGTACTAAGTTACCTGACTGAGATGCCTCCGCTCCAGTCATGGCAAACACTCTCCCTGCTGCCAGAGGTCGACTGCCTTCATTCCTCAACTGCTGGGAACCCACGGGTTGAGTCATCCTTTTTCTGTTAGGACAATCTCTAGAAATGTGTCCCATCTCTTGGCATGTGAAACACCTGGGTCTCCATGTTTGTTGTTGCTGAAACTGGGGCGGCGCTGCTCCTGCCCTATGCTGGGGAGGTCTCGCATAAGGCTCATTCTGCTGCTGCTGAACCTTTACCTTCCCACTGGAGGAACCCCCTGGGTGAGACCTGATCACCCGCGAATCACCCTTTTCCAGAGTCTCTACCATCTTCGTCTTCTCCACTAAGGCGTGAAATTCCCTGATGCACATCGGGGCTATGGTCCTCTTCAGCCCATGCCTCAGTCCTTCTTCGAATTTCCTACACCTCCAAGCCTCGGAGGTAGCTTGGGTATAAAACCGGGCGAGGTACTCAAACCGAGCAGCATAAGCATTCACTGACATCTCTCCCTGCTCCAATCTGAGGAATTCAGCTTCCTTGGCAAACCTTGCACTATCTGGGAAGTACTTTTCCAGAAACTTCACCCTGAAGCTCTCCCAATCCACCACTTCCTCTCGGGCTTCCATCATCTGCTGAGTTCCCATCCACCAGAACTCAACTTCTCCAGACAGAAGATATGTGGCGAATACCAGCTTCTTATCTTCAGGGCAGGAGGTCGCCCTGAAGATTTTCTCTAACCCCCTGACCCACTGATCTGCTTGATCAGGGGTAGCGTTCCCACTGAACTTAGGTGGGTTGTGCCTGAGGAACTCGGTCAGTCCCATCTGTTCCTGAGGTTGACTAACGTGAGAGGCTGTCTCAGCCGACCGAGCAGTCTCCCAGTGGTGCATCGCAGCTTGGTGATTCTGAGCCATTGCTGCATTCTGTTGTTGGATGGCAGTTGCCATCATCTCAATGGCCTTGGCGATCTGGCCCATCTCTGAAGAAGATTGGGGAGGGGTAGAAGGTCTACGTGCCATCTCCTTCGTTTTCAGATTTTGAAACTATAAGATTCCTATATTTCCCTACAACTAAAAGAATGAGATCGATAAGAAATCAATTCATTCAAGGGGGTAACAGCTAGACCTTACAAAGGTCAGCATCTCAAAATCATTAAGAATTTGAGCTCATCAACAGAATCATAATGCTTATAACATCAAGCATAACACCAGCACAACTACTGGTATGCAGTCATCAATCCAATCAACCATTTTCAATCATTACAAAGACACTCAAGAAAATGAAATAGCTCACACCAGAATTCAATATATGCCAAACATCAAACCCTTGGAATTAAGATTGAGACTCATCTCGATCCAATTATGAGTGTGCACCCTCACTACTTTATCAAGACCTTCTCATTCTTAATACTAAGATTTTCAGTCAGAACATATATTCACCAAAGCACACACAAAACTTCAATACAAAAACGTTTGAAAACCTTTCACTATAGTTGTTATTTTAAACTCAAATAAATTTTCATGAGCAGAAGAAACACAATGGATCCACAGCCCTCAGGTCATCCTAAGGACGAACTGCTCTGATACCATTAATGTAACATCCCGCAAAATAAAACCATACATACATGTATAATGAAAATAAAGGTAAACAAATAATATTGAAGAGTACATGATATTATATATATAAGAAATGAAGTTGCTCCTCTTAGGGAGTTAAATACATGACCAGGTCAAATGTTTTCAAAATTTAAAACGAAATTCAACCAAATAGAACAAGACCGGCGATCTCCATTCATGAACCGGCGATCTGTAACAGAAGGCCCAAAACAGCCGATCTGCTATCAGGACAGAAAAACAGGCGATCACCCGATGGAGGCATAAACCGGCGATCACCCGATAGGGACGGAAATAGGCGATCTCCTTCCGGCGACCACTCACTGAGGAGCTCTACTCCCTGGAAGATCATCTGCTCCCGTGTAAAATACACGATCATCACAGTTTTTAAGAGGAAACAGCCACAGAGCAATACAAAATAAAGGGTAAGCTAGATATTTTTAAAGAGAATTTAGATATGAAACTTTAAAATCAAGATAAAACAATTTTCAGATACCCACGTAAAACTATCAATTCCCCATTCATATCACACAGCCATCAAGAAGTCACATATTTCCCAATTTCCTCAAGAGTCGTTCAGTTCACATAATTCCATCAAGTGTCTATCAATTCAAAGATTCTCATTTCTCACGTCAGACTTCACTGACTCATCACACAAGACACTTGACTCCACTTCCGGAAGACTCGTGCGTTGAACCTAGCATCCAGAGACATGCACCTGTCATACTTCATTGGCTGGAATGTTTCCACAGCCATGCGCATCAACACAATCTCGATCTCAATTCATCACTCTCACAGTATGACAGGGTTAACCCATATGACAGGCCGAGCTCGTTCTTTTTCACACGACTCACCCATTCATATGAACCTCCTTCGACTCTCACCAACTGAGTAACTTCCTCTATATGATTTCATTACCTCAGCAGAGTCAGGATCGCCTCATTCACAGGATACTCACAGATCAATACACTTCACAACCAAATCTCAACACGGTATTTCCTTTCCTGAAAATACTATGTCTTGATCCACAATCACGACATTCCACACATCACTCAAAGAATGATTTCAACCACAGCAACAGTCATTTCAAAGGTTCATATTCTCGAATATCACATGTATTTAACATTTAAATCTCAAACAGCTTCAAACAATATCAAAAACAGGGAAGTTCGAAATCCGTATTTAAAACCGGCGACCACGTCGCCCAACCACATAGAACAGAGCATTGCGAAAAGAAACAGGAAACTGGCGACCACGTCGCCCTCACTTCAGAAACAGCTAATCTATGGCTTGTATTAAAAAAAGAAGTCTAGCTTCCCTTACCTGGACTTGCGCAAACACCTAGAGTTCCGAAACCCAACAAAGCTTGAAGAACGCCTTGGCTCTGTTTTTGCGTCTGGTTGAAGGACTTGCAGAGGACTGCCCAGGTGCTCTAATGGTGGCTGTCGCTCGTCGTACTCTCGTGTGAAGGTGCTAGAATCGCAGCGCGAAGGAGGCAACTGGAGGAGGTAACTCACTCTTTCTCTCTTTGAAGGCTGCAACGTTTCTTCCTCTCAGCAGTGGGTTTTCTGCATCTTAAACCAACTTATCCACCAAAAGCAGCTGCCACCACCCACTCTGCAGAGAAGTCTGAGAACCACTGCCCTGAACAGTACGACCACTGTTGCCTCTGGTGCATGCCAACCACTGCTCTGAACAGTACTGCCACTGTTGTCGCTTGTGCATGCCAGCCACTGCTCTGAACAGTACGACCGCGAGTGTCTCCCGCGCATGCCAACATTCTGATGTCACTATTCTGAACCACCCTTTTTGTCTACGTGGCGTGCGTGCACTACGCTTCATGCTGGGAGTCTGGGTCTTACCTTCTCGGTGTGAAACTCGACGTCGCGCGATAACTTTCCACTGCTGACTCATCCTGGCGAACGACCGATGTCCCCTTCGCCCTGGAAGACGACCGATGTCTTCCTCTGGGAGACAACCGATGTCTTCCCTGGCGACGCCCTCATAACTCTCGCGCCTTGGCCACGTCCACATGCCTCGCGCCCTGGCAATGCCCGCGTGCCTCGCGCCCGCGCGATGTCCGCATGCCTCTCGCGCCCGCGCGATGCCTGCATGCCTCTCGCCCCCGCGTGATGCCTGCATGCCTCTCGCGCCCGCGCGATGCCTGCATGCCTCTCACGCCCGCGCGATGCCTGCATGCCTCTCGCGCCCGCGCGATGCCTGCATGCCTCTCATGCCCGCGCGATGTCCACCTGGCGCTCATGTGTAGCAGGCGACCGGCGACCTCGTAGCCTTCTAAACTTAACTTTTTCCTCCCTTTCTATTCTAAATAAAAACATACTTAGAATTCATTTAAAATATAACTCTTTTATTCCAATTTAATTTTTCAGGTTCTTACACAAGTGGGGCCCAAGCCCAATCCATGAGCATCAATAGGAGCAAGGCCAAAGCTTTGGGAAATAAGCATGAATGGATGTATCTCTTTTGTAATTTCTTTTGTGTAGTTTTTAGTAGAACATTAAAGGAAGGTGTAGATATTAAAATAAGGGGTGCTAATGTACAAAAACAAGTCACACCTTCCATGTGACATAAAAAGTAGGTGTAGGTGTAGTTTTAGGAGGTGCCAAAGTAGAAATCAAGTCACACCTCCCTTGTGACATGTGTTTTGGCTCCAAATTCAAATGCTTCTCATTTGAATTTTCCCACTTTAATTTCAGCCCTCTCACACTATAAATAGAGGTGCTATGGTCATGTAAAAGAAGATTGAAATTAGAAGAAAAGTTACTATACTCAAATTGTGAGTGAATTTTGTGAGACTTGTTCTCCTCTTCCTTGTCTTATCTTGTGAAGCTTTGGGAGCACTCAAGTGGCGGCAAATCTGCACTTATCTTGGATCATCACCTCCAAGTGGCGTGTCCATTCCCAATCCATGGCTACAACCACATAAGTTTCATCTTCTTTCATCTTCCATTGTCATTTCAATCGGTAGTTTTGATTCTATGTCTTGTTCTTGAATTTCAATCGGTTCTTTTGTTTCAATTTGTGTTTCCATTCTGTTTTTTTTTTGTGTTTAAATTCTGCACCTATTCTTTTTTTGAGTTCAGCACCTTGTTCTTCATTCATTCATCACCATTAATTGTGTTTTAACCTTGGACCTTTGGAAATGAACCTTCACATCTACTTAACACTTGTTAAGTTAATGTCCAGTGGGGATTTTCCTTAGGTGACTCACTCTAAATTGTTAAGAATCTTGATCCTAATTCTAAGAAAGTGTCACAAACATAATGAACCTAAAATCAACTCACATCATGTGGTATCATGAGCTATGGTGATGTTTTGTTCTTGTTGAGTTGAATTGACACTTTCTATTCAAGCAATTTCCATTTTCCAGCACTTTATTTTTGTGCAGAATTTTTTTTTTTAGGTTCCTTGTTGTGTTAGTTATTCTGTTTTTGCTTTAATTTGAGTCTTTCCTTGCTGTTTTAATTGGTGCAAATTAATTGTGTTTGAGTCATTTTGCTTTTTGAATCCATACAAGTTTTGTCAAGTCATGTTTCTCCTAAATTGTCATCACTTCTATGTAGTACTTTTCTTGATAATTTTTGGTTGATTGCTTTTAATTTTGAGTGCAGTTTCTAATCTGTTTTGTTGAGCCTTTGGTGCATTTTTAATTTTAGATTTGAGTTCATGCTTGTGTGATAGATCCATACAAGTTCACATACATCAATTCTATTGTGTCTTTGAAGTTTCTTAATATTGTTTTAATTCCAAATTAGGCTTCCTCTGTTTTTGTTGAAACTGTGCTGGCTGTTTTTGTTTACAGAATTTAATTCCGTTTATGAAAAATTCTAAAATTCTGGATCTGAACAGATTGATGTGTTAGAAAAAAGTGAAAAAAAAAAGTGAAGAAAAATTCAAAATAGAAAAAAAATGATAAATCAAATACAATCAGTGTGCAATTCTGGCGCGAAAAAAACGGTGAAGTGGCATCAGATTTGGAAAAATTATCACAATTTATTGGTGCATCATTTTGGTGTGATTCCAGTGCCAAATTTGAGCTAAGATCTTGAAATTTCTGTGGTTTAAATTTCAAATTCAAATTTGAATTATCCAGCTCAGCATAATTTGTTTAAGTCACGCATTTTGACACCTTAATATTCTGTAGTACTGTTTTGGTTTTGTTAATCCAATTCTAGTACCATTCTCTAGGTTCTATTTATTGAGTGCCTTATTTTCTTTGCTTGTCATTTTTATTCAATATTCTTTTCCAAAGTTTTGTCATATCTTTACTTCCACTTTGGTTTAGCTTTTCTTGCTTATACCTTTTCTTGCTTGTCTTTCTTGTTTCCTCTAGTTTTGTGGTGAATTGTTCTTTGACTAAGTGTGGTTTGCTTTGGCATCTTTCACTTGAGGCTCATCCAATCCACAAGAGAGGCTTGGTAAAGGAAGGATATATTTTCTTGGAGTGGTTTGAGAGATTTTACATCATTTCCGCAAGCTATATTTGTTTTTCACCTTGTTTTTCTAACTTTGTTTTCTATAATAGTTTCCTCTTTGTGTTTTTGTGTTTCATTTTATCATGGCTAATCTTTCTAGTGGAGAATCATCTAAGCCTCACTCACCTCAAAAAGCATACCTAATTGGTGAATTAAAGGATGCTAAACTCACAATTGCACAAAAAGATGAGGCATTAAGACAAATGGAGGCAAGGCTCCAAAGATTGGAGTTGGACCGTGAAGATCATCATCACAACCATGAGAGAAGACACCATCATCATCATCATAGGCATACCTCAAGGTCTTCTCAAATTTCTTATGGATATCATGAAGAAACCAATTGGAGGATGCATCACAATCATGAAGATAGGTGCCAAAATGTGGCTAAGCCTTTTATGCCTTATGTAAAATTACCTAGTTTTAGTGGTGAAGGAGATCCTAATGTGTATTTAGGATGGGAGGCTAAGGTAAAGCAAATATTTTTTGTACATGAGGTCCAAGAAGACCAAAAGGTTAAGCTAGCCTCCCTAGAATTTACGGACTATGCCATGCAATGGTGGCACAAAACTCTCATGGACATTGGGCTAAACAAGAGGCCGCCCGTG
Organism: Phaseolus lunatus; assembly: GCA_013389735.1. Lineage (NCBI taxonomy): Eukaryota > Viridiplantae > Streptophyta > Magnoliopsida > Fabales > Fabaceae > Phaseolus > Phaseolus lunatus. The sequence continues at coordinate 25,558,364 of CM023858.1, forward strand.
GTCTCTTGGGATGATTTAAAAGCTTGCATGCGCGCTAGATTTGTGCCTCCACACTTTAGGAAAGACCTATTGTTGAAGCTCCAACGGCTTCACCAAGGCACGCTAAGTGTGGATGCTTATTATAAAGAACTTGAAACGCTTTTAACTAGAGCCAATATGCATGAGAATGATGAAGCTAAAATGGCTAGATTTGTTAGTGGTCTTAGAAGGGATATCCAAGATGTTGTGGAACTTAATGAGTATTCTTCTTTAGAAAATTTGGTTCACCTTGCCATCAAGGTAGAATCTCAACTTGCAAGGAAAAGTTCTTTTAAAAATACTCATAATGATGGCTATTACCACTCTTCTTGGAAAAACAAAAACAAATCCTTTTCAAAGTCTCCTTCTAAAGAATCTACTTCCAGATCTAGAGATTTTCAAGCCTCACCTTCTACTCCTAAATCACCCACTAAATCTTCAAGTAAAAAGTGCTTTAAATGTTTAGGCTATGGTCATATAGCGGCTAATTGTCCTTCAAAGAGAAATATGATGATGCTTGATAATGGGGAAATTGTAAGCGAACATAGTGATAATTCTTCAAAGTCTAATTCCCCTTCCCCTTTCCCTAGTGACCATGAATGTGAGATTCCATGTGAAGGTGACTTGTTAGTGATAAGGAGATTCCTTGGTCAAATTCAAAAACCTTTTGATGAAACTCAAAGAGAAAATATCTTTCACAGAAGGTGCCTTATCAATAACAATTTGTGTTCCTTAATTATTGATGGAGGAAGTTGTACAAATGTGGTAAGCACAAGAGTAGTAGATAGGCTTGGATTATCTACTATCTCTCATGCTAAACCCTATAAACTCCAATGGTTAAGTAACAAAGGGGAAATTATTGTAAATAAACAAGTCCTCATTGCTTTTTCAATTGGCAAATATAAAGATGCGGTCTTATGTGATGTTGTCCCTATGGAAGCAACTCATATTCTTTTAGGTAGGCCATGGCAATTTGATAGGAAAACTTTACATGATGCCCTCTTTATTTATACTACTACTTGGATTCTTCAAGAGAACCCAATTATTTACAAAAATGTTCTACTCTTTAAGAAGACTAGTAAGAAGAACTTCAAGTGCTTTGGAATATGGCCCTTTCTTATTTTTGTGAAGTCTTCTTTTGATTGCTGAGATGACCCTTTATATATAGCATCTTTGGTCATCCTTAAGTGGTCTTGACTTGCATCAGTTCGTTTTTGTGGACAATGAAGAGCTATGTGCCCAAAACCTAAACATTGAAAACATTTGGTGTGTGAAGTTTTGGTAGGTGACTTAAGGGTAGAAGGATTTGAAGTAGAAACTTTTTTTGGCAAAGTGGTTTGTTTGGAAAAATTGGAAGGAGAAATTTGAGGAGAAATTTTGTTTGCATCCTTCCTTGAAGATTTGTAGAAACCATCATCATTAGCATGTTTGAAAGTTGGTTTCAAATAGGAATCTATTTTGATGGCTCGGTGAACCACTTTCTTTAAAGAAGAGTACACATCTAGGTCTACCAAATCTCTAATGTCTTCTTAAACCACTTACAAACCATTTTATCTTTGACTCTTGTTCCGGCCGCTTGACTCGAACGTGGAGGACTGCCTCGTCACTCCTTCGTCTAGCCCTCTGTTCTGCAGGAATGCTCCAAGAACCACCGCCGGAACTCCAAACGCTGCCTGCAAAACACACAGACGACGCCTTTAGCAGCCGTTGTAGCTCCGATGCTCAAGTCAGGCAACAGGAACACGAAAACTATATCTGAATCTCTCTGTGAGACCCGTGTGTGACTGAAACCCTCAGATGTGTGAGCTATGAGAATCTGAAAAAAACCTCCTCTCAATTTCGTTAAGAGTTTGTATATATACCTGAGTATTTCTCTCTCCTGACGGTTATTCCTCTTGACACGTGGATAACATCTGGTCGTACACGTGTCACCATCTGGAGTATCTGCAGTTGAAACGTTACTTCCACTGTGCCCCTGCGACTAAGTTATCCACACAGGGAGTAGCTTAGTACGCAGGCTACTCTAGGCGCAACCTTAACATGGCGAGCTGGTTAACCCTGGGCATTGCAGCTCACACTACACATGGTGGCAGATATGCCACTTATCCTCTGTACTTAGACCATACAACAAGTGCATGCCAAGTCTTCTCAAACACCCGGCGATGTGCTCTTTCGGCGACTTGCTGACCACCTGATCTCCCAACCTTAACACACGGCGATCATGTGCAATCTGGGCGATCACTGATCCTTACCGGCGATGACCGATTACTCATCTTCAAGGCGATAGGCGATTACCCAACATCACAGGCGATAGGCGATTACCATTCTGAGTGATCGCCTCCCTGATTCGCCTGCTATCCTCTACCACGTGTTACCCTGTGAATGGTCCACGTGGTCAACTGCTGCTGATGTCATCGACTACCGATGACCGACCGAAACACAAGCCCCCCAGTCTCGAGCTGTGAACTTGTTCTCAGGGAAGAGACTAAGAAATCGTCTTCTGGCGGTCTACAGGAGCGCACACTCTGGTACTAACACTGTTTCATTTCTTCTTCTTCGCCTTCAAACATTCAAAGCATCTCTCTGGATCATGTAGAGATTCACCTTCCCTGTTTTCTTCTCAAACGCCCTAGGGTTCGCTGCGTTTCTTCTCTTTAACTCTCTGCATGTGACTAACTGCTGACTAGCTTAGGCTTTAGCGCGATCTAACTGCAACCCCTCAAACTTGGCCTCTGACTTGATCGCGGCTAGCTGTTGCCTTAGCATTGCCTTCAACATAACTTTGTGCTGGATGACTGACTTAACGGGCCTAAACGCTTCGGCTTCACGCAGCAGGACTTGCTTCTACCACCGACCACCGACTAGCATGTTAGTGCACCACCGATCAGTCATCGCGCTTCGGGCTTCGCTGCACTTCTCTGCCACACCAGCGCTGAGTGCATAGAGGGTCTGAACACCAACTATGACGCCTGTGTTTTGGGGAAGAAAAGTGCTTCTTGATGACCCCTCTTGTCCCAACCTTGCTGTAAGAAGTCGTGGGTGAGGTCTTGCTTCTCTCACCTCAGCGTCGCTGTAAAAAGCAGAGGGAAGGGACTTGGTTCTCTTGCCTCAACCTTGCTGTAAAAAGCAAAGGGAAGAGGACTTTTCCTCATGCCTCAGCCTCGCTGTACAAAGTCGAGGTGAGGACTTGGTTCTCTCGCCTCAACCTAGCTGTAAGAAGCAAAGGGAGAGGACTTTCTCTATTGCCTCAGTGTAAGGACCTGTAAAAATTGAATTGGAATAAAAAGGGTTATATTTCAAAGGAATTCTGTGTATGTTTTATTCAAAATAAAAAGGAAGGAAAGTTAAGTTTAGAAAGGTATGGGATCGCCAGGGCGCGAGGACGTCGCCAGGGCGCGCGAGGCATGTGGACGTCGCCAGGGCGCGAGGCATGCGGGCATCGCGCGGGCGCGAGAGGCATGCGGGCATCGCGCGGGCGCGAGAGGCTTGCGGGCGTCGCCAGGGCGCGCGAGGTATGTGGGCGTGGCCAAGGCGCGAGAGTTATGAGGGCGTCGCCAGAGAAGACATCGGTCGTCTCCCAGAGGAAGACATCGGTCGTCTTCCAGGGCGAAGGGGACATCGGTCGTTCGCCAGGATGAGTCAGCGTTGGAAAGTTGTCGCGATGGCGAGCCTCACACAGATAAAGTGGGACCTAGACTCTCAGCATGACACGTCCTGCACGCGCGCCACGTAGACAAAAAGGATGATTCAGAGTGGTGACATCAGAATGTTGGCATGCGCAGGAGACACTCGCGGTCGTACTGTTCAGAGCAGTGGCTGGCATGCACAAGCGACAACAGTGGCAGTACTGTTCAGGGCAGTGGTTCTCAGACTTCTCTGCAGAGTGGGTGGTGGCAGCTGCTTTTGGTGGATAAGTTGGTTTAAGATGCAGAAAACCCACTGCTGAGAAAAAGAAACGTTGCAGCCTTCAAAGAGAGAAAGAGTGAGTTACCTCCCTTCTCCTCCAGTTGCCTCCTTCGCGCTGCGATTCTAGCACCTTCACACGAGAGTACGACGAGCGACAGCCACCATTAGAGCACCTGGGAGGTTCTCTGCAAGTCCTTCAACCAGACGCAAAAACAGAGCCAAGGCGTTGTTCAAGCTTCGTTGGGATTCGGAGCTCCTGGTGTTTTGCGCAAGTCCAGGTAAGGTGATGGAAGAGGGCCAAGCACAACCTTCCATGAAAGGCAAGAGCCAAGTCAAGAGCGTCTAAGACCAAGCTAGGAGCGTCTAAGACAAGCTAGGAGGGTCTAGGACGAGAAGGCCAAGCTAGAAGCGTCTAGGACAAGAAGACTTGGATCAAAGCTATGAATGGGAGAGTGGCATACTAGCACATATTCCGTGAAGGCCCATCAAATGTAGTTTAGCTTTAATTGGGGTGTAAATAGCATAGCCATGTGGACAAATGTTTATTTTTCTGCACATTAGAATTAAGGAGAAGTTAACCTTCCCACTATTCTAGAAAGCCCATGGAGGGGGTGAACTTACAAACTAGACACACCCCTCCCCATGTGCTCACACTTTCCATGTGGCCCATGTGCTTCACATTTACATTTCATTTGGCTAGCATTAGGGTTGCATTATGGTCCTCCTTAGCCTATAAAAGGAGGAGCCTACACCTTGTATTTTCAAGATTAAATAGAGTATTGTTATGCTGCCAAAATTGTGCCATACACCACTCTTTGCCTAACACTTAGGTTTTAGTCTTCAATTCATCACTACCAAAGGGGCTGGCCAAACCTCCCCATTTCCTCACTCTTCATGCACCTTCAAGGCACCCATGCTTCCTAGGAAGGCCTTGCTCACCTCCTCCATAAGCTTCCGCATCCATCATCACCAAGGAACTCCAAAATCCAAAGAAGAGCTCATAGGAATGCTATCATTTGGTATCTAGAGCTATGGTTCTTCAAAGATGAGTATCTCTTTTCATTTTCTTTTTGAGTTCTTCTTTTCTCCAAGTTGTTCATCTTTATTCCAAGTTGTCTTGCTGTTTTTTGTGTTTTAATATGATTTGAATGCTTGTTTATTCATTTCATTTGGTGGGTTTGTTCAAACTTGTGCTTGAACATCTATTTTCAATTTTGTGTAGGATTCTTGATATATTTGTGTTGCTGTTTTTATTTTTAGGTATTTGAGTCTTGCTTGAAATTTCATTTGGGTCATATGATGTTCTTGTGTCTTTTCATTTTATGAATCCATAAGTTTTGTCTAAGTCATGTGTTTCCATATTTGTCATCAAATCCTAGTAGTACTCTTTTTGATTTATTTGTTTCTTGTTTTTGGTCTGAATGTTTGATCTGAAATCTGTTTTGTGTTGATCCTTTGGTGCATTTTTAATTTTAGTTTGAGTTCTTATTTGTGTGTTAGATCCACACAAATTCCATCATATTAACTCCATTGTGTTTTTGAGGTATATCATTCTGTTTTTCATTCCAGTTTTCAGAACCCCCTGTTTTTCACTTTTCTGTGCTGACTGTTTTGATTTATGAAAATGACATACATCATCAAAAATTTCTGAGCCTCTGGATTTCACAAATTTGAGGTGTTATCAAAAGGACAAAAAAAGAACCATCTGAAAAGAAGAAATATAAAAAAAAAGATAAATATTACAAAAAAAGTGTGCAATCCTGACGTTCCAGCTGGCAGCTCTGAGCACTGATTTTATAAAATTTACCAAAATTAATTGGTATATGCTTTTGGAGTGAAACCAACGCCAAAAGTTTGTTAAGATCTTGTTCTGATTGTGTCTCAATTTTCAGAAGCAAATACAAAAGGGTCAGCTCAGCATAAATCTTTTAAAGATACGCTTTCTGGACCACAACAATTTGTGCTTTTCTGTGGTGCTGTTTTTTGGTTTTTAAATCAAATCTAGTGCTATTCCTAGGTTCCTTTTTGTGTGCCATCCATTATTTGAGTACCTTTTATTTGCTTGTCTAATTTTATTTGAACTCTTTCTAGTTGTGTCACATTTAATTCCATTTGTGTGGTACTGTTTTTCAAATTAATTTGTTTCTTGCTATCTTTCTTTGGCCTCTAAGCTTGTTGGTGGATTAAATATCAATTGGTACTTGTTGAGTGGGAATTTGACTTGAGGGGAGTCTAGCTTGCTTAATAGGTGCTGGATTGAAGATTTTATTGACCTAATTCCAAGAGGAACAAAGGCAAAGGGCAGCAACAAACACCATACTACAAATACACCACACACTTTGGAAGGCCCAACAAGTAGAAGAGCAACAAAAGGGGTGCAACTAGAAGAACAACAAAAGGGGTGCAAATAGTAAAAGCAACAAAGGGAGTGTCATTTAATTTCTTTGCAATCTTGCTTGTGTTAATTACTTGTTAATCACGCAATTAGTCGGTGAGTGTGTCTTCAAGGGCTCCAAGTGTCCAAGAAGCCTCACCTAGGGCCGTCTAGCTTAATTTGTTTTTGTTAATTGCTTTAATTGAACCAACTTGCTTTAATCACTTTGTTAATTTCTTGTTTAATCTTGTTTAAGGCTTTGATAATTTGCTTCATTTGCTAGATAGCTTGCATTGTTTTCTTGCATTAAAAATTTGATTTCTTCATCCTCATTGTGTTCTAAGTGTTTTACCTAAAGAAGGACTTGTGTAAAGGTTTTGGAGGGATAGTTTTTGGCTAAGGCAAGACTTGGTATTTAAGTAGTCCATTGTGACTCACCTCTCTTACCTGGAAAGCTACCTTCATTAACTTTCCTCTTCTTTCTTAAAAGTAAAACATTTATATACACAAAGTTCTAGTCATGTCTACTCACTCTTCCAAGTCCATTGAAAGTGATGTAGGGTCCATAAAATCTCTTTTGAAACAACTCTCCAAGGACGTACAACATATTTCATATAGACAATTGGAAAATGAGTCTAAAATCAATGAATTAACTAGAGCAAAGGAAGAAAAATCTCAAAATTCAAAAAAAACACATACCCATGCATCTCAATCACAAATCCAAGAGTCTCTAGGGGAGGGAAGCCTTAGAATCAATGATTACTACCAACCACCCCCTAGGAGAAATAGGAGAAGAGAGGAAGAAGCCCCAAGGGAGGTTAGAGTAGACCTACCTCATTTCTATGGTAAGGACAATGTAGAAGTTTACCTAGATTGGGAAATGAGGGTAGAAAAATTATTTGCTTCCCATAAAGAAAGAAAGGAAAGAAAGATACAAAAGAAAAGAGAGGAAGCCGAAAGGGAAGCTAAAGAAAAAGAAAAAGAAAAAGAAAAGCATGAGAAGACCCTTGAGAAACAAAAGGCGTGGGAGAATAGTGTTCCTTCTCACAAGGTCATTCAACAAGACAAAAGATTTAAAAATACCTTTGAAAATATGCGTCTTGTTGAACAACCTAGCCTTTCCTTTTGTAAAGGAACACTTGCAAGCATAGTAACAAAAAAAGAGTCTTTAAAAGAAGCTCGCATAGATAAAGATAAAGTGGATTATTTCTCATATGTGCTAGGATATCACCAAGTGAATGTCAAGTTATTTACAAGCATCTACAAAAACAAATTTTTATGTGAAGTAGTGCCTAAAGAAACTTGTCATGTCCTATTGAGACAACCATTGCCAAGTGTGCAACTTCTCATAAACAATGGTTGTAACAACGAGACTATCTTTACACATAAGAGAAAAATTCTTCATGAAGGAGAACTCATGGACCAAATTAGAGTTGATAAAACTCTAGAGCTTTTAAAAGGAAAACTTTTGTCACCCATGAGAAAAGATGTTCAAAGACATTACCCTAGATACATTTCTTGTTTTAAAAATACACCTAAGGTGATGTCTCATGAACTATATACTCCTTTACCTTTTGCAAATGATCCTTGGGAAGACATAAACCTCAATTTTATCTTAGAGCTTCCTAGGACAACAAAAGGTTTTGATTCCATTTTTATGGATATGGATAATCTCTTCTATATAGAAGTGACAAGTCTTAATGGTTTATCTTCAAGCATAGTATTGGATAGAGCTCCAAAATTTGAAAACCATCATTTGAGGAATCTTTTAGAAAAACTTGAAATTAAGTTGTACTCTTCAAATTTTTATCCTCAAAAGAATGGTCAAAATAAAATTGAAAACATAGCTCTTTTTACAATGCCTAGAGAAATCATGAAAGACAATCACAATTCTTGGGATGAGTATCCTTTTGAGCATGCATACAATGGAGTAGTCCACAAGACTACTAATATTTCTACATTTGAAATTGCATGTGGACTTAATCCTCTTTCGCTTTTTAAGTTGTTACCCTTTCCTAAAGGTATTGTGCCTAAGGAAAAGGTAACCAATATTGAAAATTTTCAAATACATAAGAGGATTAGAGAACACATACAACCATCAAAAGAGAAATATTGTACAAAGTTGCCAAAAACAAAAGAAAAACAAAAATGGCAACTTCATACAATTAAGTTCTCTCCAATTGCTCACACTAACACCTTTACTTTGTTTGATGATTTCCATAGGTGGACGTTTGATCCGGGAGGACAAGCCTTGCCGAAACAATAGGCTACTATCCGAGATCAAATCTGTAGATCTGAGGATAGATCTTCTCAAAGGAGGAGGAGATGATGGACACCATCCAGCCCCATCCATCCCCTTAGTTGAAGACAAAGCAAGGGATTTGAGGACAAATCCTTTTTCAAGAGGGAGGGGATGATGGAAGAGGGCCAAGCACAACCTTCCATGAAAGGCAAGAGCCAAGTCAAGAGCGTCTAAGACCAAGCTAGGAGCGTCTAAGACAAGCTAGGAGGGTCTAGGACGAGAAGGCCAAGCTAGAAGCGTCTAGGACAAGAAGACTTGGATCAAAGCTATGAATGGGAGAGTGGCATACTAGCACATATTCCGTGAAGGCCCATCAAATGTAGTTTAGCTTTAATTGGGGTGTAAATAGCATAGCCATGTGGACAAATGTTTATTTTTCTGCACATTAGAATTAAGGAGAAGTTAACCTTCCCACTATTCTAGAAAGCCCATGGAGGGGGTGAACTTACAAACTAGACACACCCCTCCCCATGTGCTCACACTTTCCATGTGGCCCATGTGCTTCACATTTACATTTCATTTGGCTAGCATTAGGGTTGCATTATGGTCCTCCTTAGCCTATAAAAGGAGGAGCCTACACCTTGTATTTTCAAGATTAAATAGAGTATTGTTATGCTGCCAAAATTGTGCCATACACCACTCTTTGCCTAACACTTAGGTTTTAGTCTTCAATTCATCACTACCAAAGGGGCTGGCCAAACCTCCCCATTTCCTCACTCTTCATGCACCTTCAAGGCACCCATGCTTCCTAGGAAGGCCTTGCTCACCTCCTCCATAAGCTTCCGCATCCATCATCACCAAGGAACTCCAAAATCCAAAGAAGAGCTCATAGGAATGCTATCATAAGGGAAGCTAGACTTCTTTTTCCATACAAGCCATAGTTTAGCTATTTCTGAAGTGAGGGCGACGTGGTCGCCGGTTTTCGTTTTCATCTTTGTAAAATGCTCTGTGCTATGTGTTTGGGCGACGTGGTCGCCGGTTTTAAGTGCAGACTTTGAAATACTCTGTTTTTGAACTAGATCGCCGGTTTTTGGCGTTGTTTGCGAAACTCCCTATTTTTGATGTTGCTTTGAAACTGTTTGAGATTTAAATGAGATATTCGAAAATAAGAACCTTGGGTTGAGTTTTGCTGTGATTGAAATCATTCCTTTAAGTGTTATGTGATGTGTTGAATGCTGTGAATGTGGGATCGAGGCATAGTATTTTCAGGAAAGGAAATACCGTGTAAGATCGTATGTAATGTGTATTGACCTGGGGCTTGTCTAGAAGGAGATATCCTGACTCTGCTGATATAATGGAATCACGTAGATAAAGTTATTCAGTTGTGGAGAGTCGAAGGAGGTTCATACGTATGGGTGAGTTGTTCAAAAGGGAACGAGCTCGGCCTGTTATATGAACTAACCTTGTCATACCGGGAGAATTATTGACATTGAGACTATATGCGCATGGCTGTGTGGATTTCACAGCAACCCTGTGTGGATTTCACAGTGGTATGGTATGACAGGTGCAAATCTCTGGGCCTGAGTCAACGCACGAGTAAATCCGGAAGTAGTGTCAAGTGTCTTGTGTGCTGAGTCAGTGGTGGTCTGACATGTGAAATGAGGAACTTGAAATTGATAAACACTTGGTACAGTTGTGAAATAGAATGACTCTGGAAAATATTGTGAAAAGTGTGATTTCTGGATGATCAGGTGAAGAGTATGAGAAACTTGATAACTTTACGTGAATATCTTGAAATTGTTTACCTTGATTTTATTTTAAGTATCCTTATTTAAACTCTTTTTAAATGTCTAGCTTACCCTGTGTTTTCTTTTGTGTTGTGGCCTTTTCTTAAACCTGTAATGATCGTGTATAATTTACACGGGAGCAGATGATGTTGCAGGAAGTAGAGCTCTTTAGAAAATTGTCGCTGGAAGGAGATCGCCTGTTTTCTTTTCTGTTGGGTGATCGCCCCTCTTGCTGCCTTATAATAGGAGATCGCCTTTATGAAAGGAGATCGCCCTTCTTATAGGAGATCGCCCTTTCTGCCAGGAGATCGCCTATCTGTTTTTTTTGTATTGTATTTCGTTTACGTTTTTAATGGAGAAGTGATCATTTGTAATAAACTCCCTGTGAGGAGAAACTTATTTATTTTATATAAAGATTTTGCTCACTTCAATCTATTTGTCACCTTTATTTTCGTTTTATATTTATTTTCAAAGTAATTTGGCGGGATGTTACATTAATGGTATCAGAGCAGTTCGTCCTTAGGATGACCTGCGGGCTGTGGATCCATTGTGTTTCTTCTGCTCATGAAAGTTATTTGAGTTTAAAATAATAACTATAGTGAAAGGTTTTCAAACGTTTTTGTATTGAAATTTTGTGTGTGCTTTGGTGAATATATGTTCTAACTGAAAATCTTAGTATTAAGAATGAGAAGGTCTTGATAAAGTAGTGAGGGTGCACACTCATAACTGGATCGAGATGAGTCTCAATCTTAATTCCAAAAGTTTGATGTTTAACATATATTGAATTCTGGAATGAGCTATCTCATTCTCTTGAGTGTCTTTGTAATTGATTGAAAATGGTGGATTGGATTGATGACTGCATACCAGTAGTTGTTCTGGTGTATGCTTGATGTTATAAGCATTATGATTCTGTTGATGAGCTCAAATTCTTAATGATTTTGAGATGCTGACCTTTGTAAGGTCTAGCTGTTACCCCCCTTGAATGAATTGATTCCTTATCGATCTCATTCTTGTAGTTGTAGGGAATATAGGAATCTTATAGTTTCAAAATCTGAAAACGAAGGAGATGGCACGTAGACCTTCTACCCCTCCCCAATCTTCTTCGGAGATGAGCCAGATTGCTAAGGCTATCGAGATGATAGCAACTGCCATCCAGCAACAGAATGCAGCGATGGCTCAGAACCATCAAGCTACAATGCACCACTGGGAAACTGCTCGGTCGGCTGAGACGAACTCCCACGGCGGTCAGCCTCAAGAACAGATGGGACTGACTGAGTTCATGAGGCACAACCCACCCAAGTTTAGTGGGAATGCTACCCCTGATCAGGCAGATCAGTGGGTCAGAGAGCTGGAGAAAATCTTCAGGGCGACCTCTTGCCCTGAAGAGAAGAAATTGGTGTTCGCAACCTTTTTGCTATCTGGGGAAGCTGAGTTCTGGTGGATGGGAGCTCAGCAGATGATGGAGGCCCGAGAGGATGTGTTGGACTGGGAGAGCTTCAGGGTGAAGTTCCTGAAGAAATACTTCCCAGACAGCGCAAGGTTTGCGAGGGAAGCTGAATTCCTAAAGTTGGAGCAGGGGGATATGTCTGTGAACGCCTATGCTGCTCGATTTGAGTATCTCGCCCGATTCTACACCCAGGCGACCTCTGAGGCTTGGAGGTGTAGGAAGTTTGAAGAGGGACTGAAGCATGGGCTGAAGAGGACCATAGCCCCGATGTGCATCAGGGAATTTCACGCCTTGGTAGAGAAGGCGAAGATGGTTGAGACCCTGGAAAAGGGTGATTCTCGGGTGATCAGGTCACACCCAGGGAGTTCTTCCAGTGGGAAGGCTAAGGTGCAGCACCCACAAGACAAGCCTTATACGAGACCTCCACCACGTCGGGCGGGAGCAGCGTCATCCCAGCTTCAGCAGCAACAACCTTGGAAACCCAAGTGTTTCCATTGTGGTGGACCTCACACGTCCAATGTGTGCCCCAAGAAGGCTTTTGAGAGAAGGTGTTTTGTCTGCCAAAGGACGGGGCACATTGCTAGAGATTGCCCAAGCAGGAATGGGGCGACTCAACCCAGTGGCTCTCAGCAGATGAGGAACGAAGGAGGCAGACCTCAGGCAACAGGGAGAGTGTTTGCCATGTCAGGAGCAGAGGCATCTCAGTCAGGTAACTTAGTACAGAGTGTTGCTCTATAGCTGGTAGATGCGTTAGAATTTTGTTTGATTCTGGAGCGACACACTCCTTTGTGTCAAGCTTGTGTGTAGCCGAGTTGGGCCTTCTAGTGAAGGAAGTACCGTTTGAACTGTTGGTCTCTACACCTGTATCAGGACAGGTGTTGACCTCTACAGTTTGCCCTGAATGTCCAGTGATGGTAGAGGGACGCAGATTCAAAGTAAACTTGATCTGTCTACCTCTTCAGGATCTGGATGTTATCTTAGGAATGGATTGGCTATCTTCCAATCACATTCTCATAGGTCGCGGTAGGCAGAAAATTAGCGTTTCCAGATCTCCAAGAGTCAGATGTGATATCTGCTCAGCATGGGTAGTCGGAGTTGGGAGAAATGAGCGGGGTGCTTCATGATCCTAGCTCGGTTGGGAGTGAAGAGGACGTAAGCAAGATACCTTGGTGAAAGATTTCATGGAAGTATTTCCAGAAGAAATACCTGGATTACCTCCTAAGAGAGAGGTGGAACTCTCTATTGTTTTGATACCTGGGGCTGGACCTGTGTCGATGACTCCAACTGAGTTGATGGAATTAAAGAAGGAAGTGTAAGTAGATTTAGTGTACCAAGGTTTAGTTCCAGCTACACATAAGTTATGGAGAGTATATAAGCTGAATGTTGAGGGTTTAAGGACTTAAGCATGTGTATCCATAGGAAGTACCGGGGTTAAGTTCCAAAAATGAAAGAATGAACTTTCTTTTATTTGAAGCTTGGGAGATGTTTATGTCGATGAAACAGCATGAGATGACTCTAGCTTAACCACAAGCTTAAAAGGAAAGAGGAGATATTGTATTTATGTCTAAAGTTCAATTAGACAGAGAAGTTTGCTGAAAAATACCAAGTAGAGAAGTTAGTGGGAGAAGAGATGAAGCTTCACATAGAATGGATGCTGTTTTGTGGATCGTGATTTGGAAGATGAGTATGGAAATGGTGGATGAGGAGTGATGAGAAAGGGAAATGGAAAGATATTCTTGTATGACTCGGAACTTGGGAGAAGCCGAACTCATTCGAAATATCAATCGTGGTGGTGGAGAGATGTACGTAAGGTGTGCGAGGAGGGTGAAGATGATGGTTTATTCCAAAAAGTCATTGTTTGGAAAGTTGGAGGCAGAGGGGATGTGAGATTTCAGGAGGATGCGTGGGCCACTAACTTTAACTTTAAAGCAACGTGGCTGGTCTATGTGCTTCAAGTGGATAAGTGTTCTATTTGTTCGGCATAAGGGTTTGAGGTCCCACCTTGAGAACTTTTATCTTATACGTATGTCATCCAAGTAGAATCAGGTGTGGAAGGGAATGTGGGTGGCAATAGTCTGTTGTATCTTGGAGAAGAGGAATAGAGTTGTCCTTAAGCAAGAAATTCTGGATGCAGAGGAAATTTTCCAATCGGCTCCACTACTTACATGGTTGTGGTTGAGAGATATGGTGTGTTCGTTCTTGTATACCTTTTCAGATAGGTACCTGAACTCAAATCAATGCATCCAATGTATACATTGAACAAGGAGGAAATGATGGGGACAGGAAGCCGAGTTGGCAAGAGAAGTCATAGTGATGATTTGGAAAGTAACCGCAACAAGAACTTTGTCTTTATAAGGTGCAGAGTTATGTAGCATAGTGGTGAACCAAAGGTATTCCTTTAGGGAGCGTGAGAATTAGATCAGCAGTGGGAAGTCGATGGATGGTTTTGATCAAGAGGCGGAAGTTGATTCCTAGAGGGATATTTCGGATCCTAGTTTGAATTGGCTAGGGGGCATGAGCAGTAGTCAGCTGCCCTTTTTCCTTCCGATGAAGGGATCTTGCTCACTTTTACTCTACAGAAGACTAGTCCTGGTTCTGTTAAGGGATTAGTTCTGGACTTGCTCGACCAAGTCTTTAGGGTTGGAAGTAGAGTGTGAGTACTGGAGTTGACGCTCAATGGAACAGCATACTCCATATGCAGGGAAGGGGAATGGAATTTGATGAAGTATTGGAGTAGTAAGCGTTGGTTCAACAGACAACCGAGAAGGTAAAACTGATGCAAGGCAGAATGAAAGCTTCTCAAAGTCGACAGATGTCCTATGCAGATCAGAGGAGAAGACCTTTGGGGTTTGCTGCTGGGGGATCATGTCTTTATGAGGGAGGACACCAGCCAAGGGTGTAGGATGGGCGATCAGATCAAAGAAGCTGTCCCCTAAGTTCGTTGGGCCATATCAGATCCTAAGGGGGATCAGTCCAGTGGCTTATGAGATAGTCCCACCTCCCCATTTAGCAAACCTGCATAGTGTATTTCACGTATCACGGCTAAGGAAGTATCTTGCAGACTCTAGTCACGTATTAAAAGTGGACGACGTGCAGATCGGGTGATCCAGCATGGGAAATAAAAGAAACCACGAGAGAAGCCCATCCATACCTTCTTTCCTTATAATTCAATTTTCGAGGACGAAAATTTTTCTTGTTGGGGAGAATGTAAGGACCTGTAAAAATTGAATTGGAATAAAAAGGGTTATATTTCAAAGGAATTCTGTGTATGTTTTATTCAAAATAAAAAGGAAGGAAAGTTAAGTTTAGAAAGGTATGGGATCGCCAGGGCGCGAGGACGTCGCCAGGGCGCGCGAGGCATGTGGACGTCGCCAGGGCGCGAGGCATGCGGGCATCGCGCGGGCGCGAGAGGCATGCGGGCATCGCGCGGGCGCGAGAGGCTTGCGGGCGTCGCCAGGGCGCGCGAGGTATGTGGGCGTGGCCAAGGCGCGAGAGTTATGAGGGCGTCGCTAGAGAAGACATCGGTCGTCTCCCAGAGGAAGACATCGGTCGTCTTCCAGGGCGAAGGGGACATCGGTCGTTCGCCAGGATGAGTCAGCGTTGGAAAGTTGTCGCGATGGCGAGCCTCACACAGATAAAGTGGGACCCAGACTCTCAGCATGACACGTCCTGCACGCGCGCCACGTAGACAAAAAGGATGATTCAGAGTGGTGACATCAGAATGTTGGCATGCGCAGGAGACACTCGCGGTCGTACTGTTCAGAGCAGTGGCTGGCATGCACAAGCGACAACAGTGGCAGTACTGTTCAGGGCAGTGGTTCTCAGACTTCTCTGCAGAGTGGGTGGTGGCAGCTGCTTTTGGTGGATAAGTTGGTTTAAGATGCAGAAAACCCACTGCTGAGAAAAAGAAACGTTGCAGCCTTCAAAGAGAGAAAGAGTGAGTTACCTCCCTTCTCCTCCAGTTGCCTCCTTCGCGCTGCGATTCTAGCACCTTCACACGAGAGTACGACGAGCGACAGCCACCATTAGAGCACCTGGGAGGTTCTCTGCAAGTCCTTCAACCAGACGCAAAAACAGAGCCAAGGCGTTGTTCAAGCTTCGTTGGGATTCGGAGCTCCTGGTGTTTTGCGCAAGTCCAGGTAAGGGAAGCTAGACTTCTTTTTCCATACAAGCCATAGTTTAGCTATTTCTGAAGTGAGGGCGACGTGGTCGCCGGTTTTAAGTGCAGACTTTGAAATACTCTGTTTTTGAACTAGATCGCCGGTTTTTGGCGTTGTTTGCGAAACTCCCTGTTTTTGATGTTGCTTTGAAACTGTTTGAGATTTAAATGAGATATTCGAAAATAAGAACCTTGGGTTGAGTTTTGCTGTGATTGAAATCATTCCTTTAAGTGTTATGTGATGTGTTGAATGCTGTGAATGTGGGATCGAGGCATAGTATTTTCAGGAAAGGAAATACCGTGTAAGATCGTATGTAATGTGTATTGACCTGGGGCTTGTCTAGAAGGAGATATCCTGACTCTGCTGATATAATGGAATCACGTAGATAAAGTTATTCAGTTGTGGAGAGTCGAAGGAGGTTCATACGTATGGGTGAGTTGTTCAAAAGGGAACGAGCTCGGCCTGTTATATGAACTAACCTTGTCATACCGGGAGAATTATTGACATTGAGACTATATGCGCATGGCTGTGTGGATTTCACAGCAACCCTGTGTGGATTTCACAGTGGTATGGTATGACAGGTGCAAATCTCTGGGCCTGAGTCAACGCACGAGTAAATCCGGAAGTAGTGTCAAGTGTCTTGTGTGCTGAGTCAGTGGTGGTCTGACATGTGAAATGAGGAACTTGAAATTGATAAACACTTGGTACAGTTGTGAAATAGAATGACTCTAGAAAATATTCTGAAGAGTGTGATTTCTGGATGATCAGGTGAAGAGTATGAGAAACTTGATAACTTTACGTGAATATCTTGAAATTGTTTACCTTGATTTTATTTTAAGTATCCTTATTTAAACTCTTTTTAAATGTCTAGCTTACCCTGTGTTTTCTTTTGTGTTGTGGCCTTTTCTTAAACCTGTAATGATCGTGTATAATTTACACGGGAGCAGATGATGTTGCAGGAAGTAGAGCTCTTTAGAAAATTGTCGCTGGAAGGAGATCGCCTGTTTTCTTTTCTGTTGGGTGATCGCCCCTCTTGCTGCCTTATAATAGGAGATCGCCTTTATGAAAGGAGATCGCCCTTCTTATAGGAGATCGCCCTTTCTGCCAGGAGATCGCCTATCTGTTTTTTTTGTATTGTATTTCGTTTACGTTTTTAATGGAGAAGTGATCATTTGTAATAAACTCCCTGTGAGGAGAAACTTATTTATTTTATATAAAGATTTTGCTCACTTCAATCTATTTGTCACCTTTATTTTCGTTTTATATTTATTTTCAAAGTAATTTGGCGGGATGTTACACTCAGCCTCGCTGTACAAAGTCGAGGTGAGGACTTTCACTCGCCTGCACCTCGCTGTACAAAGTCGAGGGAGGACTTTCTTCTTTCTCGCCAGCACTCGCTCAAAGGCAAGGAGGTCTTCCTCTATTGCCTACACTTGCTCAAAGGCAAGGAGGACTTCCTCTGTTCTCGCCTGCACTTGCTCAAGGGCAAGGAGGACTTCCTCTGTTCTCGCCTGCACTTGCTCAAGGGCAAGGAGGACTTCCTCTGGTGCCTGCACTTGCTCAAAGGCAAGGAGGACTTCCTCTGGTGCCTGCACTTGCTCAAAGGCAAGGAGGACTTGCTCTGGTGCCTGCACTTGCTCAAAGGCAAGGAGGACTTCCTCTGGTGCCTGCACTTGCTCAAGGGCAAGGAGGACTTCCTCTGTTCTCGCCTGCACTTGCTCAAAGGCAAGGAGGACTTCCTCTGGTGCCTGTACTTGCTCAAAGGCAAGGAGGACTTCCTCTGGTGCCTGCACTTGCTCAAAGGCAAGGAGGACTTCCTCTGGTGCCTGTACTTGCTCAAAGGCAACGAGGACTTCCTCTATTCTCGCCTGCACTTGCTCAAGGGCAAGGAGGACTTCCTCTGTTCTCGCCGGCACTTGCTCAAAGGCAAGGAGGACTTCCTCTGGTGCCTGCACTTGCTCAAAGGCAAGGAGGACTTCCTCTGGTGCCTGCACTTGCTCAAAGGCAAGGAGGACTTCCTCTGTTCTCGCCTGCACTTGCTCAAGGGCAAGGAGGACTTCCTCTTGCCTCAACCTCGCTGTATAAAGCTGAGGAAGAGGACTTTCTCTTGCCTCAACCTTGCTGTATAAAGCAGAGGAAGAGGACTTTCTCTGTTGCCTCAACCTTGTTGTAAAAAGCAAAGGAAGAGGACTTTCTCTCGCCTCAACCTTGCTGTATAAAGCAGAGGTGAGGACTTTCTCTGTTGCCTCAACCTTGCTGTAAAAAGAAAAGGAAGAGGACTTTCTCTCGCCTCAACCTTGCTGTATAAAGCAGAGGTGAGGACTTTCTCGTGGGTGCACGCTCCCAGGGGGGCGCCAGGCGTGGCTGTCTAAGCGCACACACTGGGCGTGCCCTACCTGCATTGCCTCATCGCGCGTTCACCGATGTCCCGACCGGCGAGGACCTCTTCTTCTGGAATCATACGAGGTGCATGCTTAACGCTCTCGCTGGGAACTTGGGTCCCAGCTTAACACGTGTTAGCAAGACACCGATGACCATGCACCGACCGAGTACTCACTCTCTACATACACCGACAGTTGATCGCGGTCTGCATGCACTGATGGCTGATCGCGCTCTACATCCCAGCGCTTATCTGGGGGCTGATTTGCGGGTGGTGGCCACTTGGTAACTCACCACCGATCACCTGGTCTTGCACCTGGGGCAAGGAGAACTTTAAACTGGGAACACTCGCACACTTTATGTACTGAAAATCTTTTATTGGGTGGCATCGTTAAAAAGAGTGCCCCTGATCTGCTCAACTGTTTAATACACTAAGTGTGTGTACAGCGCGATAGCGCATCTACTTTACAACTTAACGAAAGTAAGAAAGAAACATGTAGCGTCCTGGGTTCTGGGAATAGTCGTTACGTCCAGAGTCGCTAGCCGACAAACTCCATTCTCCAACATCTCAACCACTCTGGATGGGGTCTCCTTTAACCGGCGATGACCGCCCTGGCGATGCACACACGTGGGGTGATCATGCCTTCCGCTTCAGCTCTGGGAGCCCCCCAGTGTAGCCTCTTCCATCACCTCACCTCCCCAAACACAGGGAGTTCATGCTGCTGGTCGCCTTCCTGGGACCCCCAAGCGCGATCACCTTGTGTCTTCTGCAGGTAATCGGTCAGGAACCCTGTCTCCACCAACTCAGCAAGCTGACGCCCCAACGCCAGGCAGTTACAGAGTGTATGTCCATAAGCTTGATGGAATTCACACCACTCATCCTTCCTCCCTCCAAGTACCCTGTCGGTTTTCTCTGGCACATGGAGTCTTGCTGCCACAGCAGGGATGGCGATCAGCTCCACCAAACTTATCATGAAATCATACCTGGGGGGTGCGTTGCTTGCACGCCCCCTGGTCTGGTCCT
Organism: Phaseolus lunatus; assembly: GCA_013389735.1. NCBI lineage: Eukaryota > Viridiplantae > Streptophyta > Magnoliopsida > Fabales > Fabaceae > Phaseolus > Phaseolus lunatus. The sequence goes on from CM023858.1 coordinate 25,577,701, forward strand.
TCCTTGGTGCATAAGGGCGAGACCTTCTCTGCTCCTTCCTCCCTTCCTTGACCTCATGCACCCGCGCCTGTTGCTGTTGATTCCCCTGACCTCCACGTGGCTTTGACGGTGCAGCACTTCCTCTCTTCTCAGAGACCTCGGTCTCTGCTACTATGTGTGCCACCGCACGTCGCCGTATCTCGGTGAAGGTGGCAGGGTGGCTCCTGATGAGCGATTCACTGAAAGGACCAGGGAGGACACCTCTCTTGAACGCATGCACCAGCATGTCCTCGTCCTTGCTGGGCAATCTCACCACCTGCGCCCCAAAGCGATTGAGGTAGTCCCTCAACGGCTCCCCCTGATACTGGCGCACGTCAAACAGGTCGTAGGACACTACTGGCACAGGTCGGTTAATGATGTACTGTTCCGTGAACAGCTTCGCGAACTGATGGAAGGAAGTGACGTGGCCCTCTGACAGGCTCACGAACCACTACATAGCCACTCCGCTCAGCGTGCTCATGAACATCTTGCAGTACACAGCATCTGAACCTCCAGTCAGCATCATCTGAGTGTGGAAGGCTGTCAGGTGTGCTTCTGGATCTTCTGCCCCCGTGAACGACGCTTTCAGTCCCACCAGATTGGGAGGCACCACCGTGTTCATGATTTCGGGGGAGAAAGGCATAGGGAATGCTCTCGGAGGCGACGGTGGCGTCGACGTCCTCTCTTCAGCTGCGCGCTCCCTCTGCGCCTGCAATTCCCTACGCAGCTCTTCATTCATACGGTTCAACTCTTCGTTTCTTCTTTGTGATGCAGTCAGCTCTGCACGCATCCTCTCTTGCTCAACTCTCGATTCCGCGACGCTATCTTGCAGCGTGCGCATCATCTCCACTACCTGCGCCATGGTAACAGCTCCTTCTTCAGCAAATGACGCAAGTGAGGTTTGCCTGGTTCTTCTACTCATCTCCTCTGCACTTCGACGTAACTTCACTTCGACGAAATGATCAAGGAGCTCCAAGAAACCTCAAGAAACTGCAACGTGGATGGGAACCAGATTTACACGGGCCCCACGGTGGGCGCCTGATGTTCCAGCCGCTTGACTCGAACGTGGAGGACTGCCTCGTCACTCCTTCGTCTAGCCCTCTGTTCTGCAGGAACGCTCCAAGAACCACCGCCGGAACTCCAAACGCTGCCTGCAAAACACACGACGGCGCCTCTAGCGGCCGTTGTAGCTCCGACGCTCAAGTCAGGCAACAGGAACACCAAAACTATATCTGAATCTCTCTGTGAGACCCGTGTGTGACTGAAACCCTCAGATGTGTGAGCTATGAGAATCTGAAAAAAACCTCCTCTCAATTTCGTTAAGAGTTTGTATATATACCTGAGTATTTCTCTCTCCTGACGGTTATTCCTCTTGACACGTGGATAACATCTGGTCGTACACGTGTCACCATCTGGAGTATCTGCAGCTGAAACGTTACTTCCACTGTGCCCCTGCGACTAAGTTATCCACACAGGGAGTAGCTTAGTACGCAGGCTACTCTAGGCGCAACCTTAACATGGCGAGCTGGTTAACCCTGGGCATTGCAGCTCACACTACACATGGTGGCAGATATGCCACTTATCCTCTGTACTTAGTGTAACATCCCGCCAAAGTAATACATACATACAGGTATAATGAAATTAAATGTAACCAAATAATATTGAAGAGAATAACATGATAATATATATATTTGAAATGAAGTTGCTCCTCTTAGGGAGTTTAATACATAAACGAAATCAAATGTTTTTTCGAAATTTAAAGAAAACAATCAAATACAGCAAGACCGGCGGTCTCCATACATAAAACCAGCGATCACCAGAAGTCCCCAAAAATAGGCGACTTGCTAGCCAGACATAAAATCGGCGATCTCATAACAGACGACCTCAAAACAGGCGATCTGATAGTAGGGCAAAATCCGGCGATCACCACCGAGAGGTGGAAATGGGCGATCTCAGCCCTCGGCGACCACCCATTAGGGAGCTCTTCTTCCTGGAAGATCATCTGCTCCCGTGTAACAATTACACGATCATCACAGTTTTGAGAAAACAACCACAATAACAGATAAAAGGGTAAGCTAGCCATTTTAAAGAGAGTTTAGAATAAGGCATTAAAATCATGAACATAATAGAGCAAGGTAAAACATTTTTCAAATATCTATGTAAAACGTAGAGCTACTCATCTCATTCACCTGATCGCCCAAAATCACACTTCACAACATTCACCCATAGTCATTCCATTTCACAATACAGCATCAAGTGTCTATCAATATTCAAGTTTCTCATTTCACCATTTCACATGTCAGACTTTCCACTGACTCACAAAGCATAGACACATGACACTACTTCCGGATTGACTCATGCATTGATTAGACTCGGAGATTTGCACCTGTCACACTGCCCACTGTGGAATCACACACACCCACAGGGTCGCCGTGAGATCTCACACATTCACAAGCATACGATGCATCTCAATACATCACCATACAGCATGACAAGGTTAATCCACAAGACAGGTGGAGCTCGTTCTTTTTCACACGAGGCGCCCATCATGGACAGGTGGAGCTCGTTCTTTTTCACACGAGGCGCCCATCCTGGATAGGTGGAGCTCGTTCTGTTTCACACGAGGCGCCTATCACATGGACCTCCTTCGACTCTCACCAACTGAGTAACTTCCTCTATGTGATTCCATTATCAGCAGAGTCAGGATATCTCGTTAGGAATCACCGATCAATGCACATCTAACATGGTCTTACACGGTATTTCCTTTCCTGAAAATACTATGCCTCGACCCCACATTCACAACATTCAACATATCATGCCACACTTAAAGGAATGATTTCAATCACAGCAAAACTCAATCCAAGGTTCTTATTTTCGAATATCCCATTTAAATCTCAAGCAGTTCTCAAAACAACATCAAACACAGAGATTTCGTAAAACAGCGCCAAAACCGGCGATCTAGTTCAAAATATGGTATTTCGAAGGCTGTGTTTAAAACCGGCGACTACGTCGCCCAAGCACACAAACCAAGCATTTTACGCAGATGAAAACGAAAATGGCGACCACGTCGCCCACACTTCAGAAAAAGCTACACTATGGCTTGTATGGAAAAGAGGTCTAGCTTCCCTTACCTAGACTTGCGCAAACACCAGGAGTTCCGAAATCCAACGAAGCTTGAAGAACGCCTTGACTCTGTTCTTGTGTCTGGTTTTGAAGAGCTTGCAGAGAACCACCCAAGTGCTCCAATGGTGGCTGTCGCTCGTCGTATTCCCGCGTGAAGGTGTACTAGAATCGCAGTGCGAAGGAGAGAATGGAGAAGAAGGGAGATAAACGCACCCTTTAGCTCTGGAACCACAGCAACGTTTCTTTCCTTCTCCCTCAGAAATGGGTTTTTGCATCTTAAGCTGACTTCTCCACAAAAACCGCTGCCACCACCCACTCTGCAGGGAGTTTGCGTGTACGCTTCGCTGAACAGTACACCTAAGCGTGCCTCTGCGCAGGCTAACACTCTGAGGTCACTATTCTGAACCACTCTTTTGTCTACGTGGCGCGCATGCAGAACGTCTCATGCTGGATGTCTGGGTCCCACGTTCTCTGTGTATAACTTAACGTAGCGCGATGACCTTTTCACCGATGACCACAGGCGCGAAGACTATCCACCGATGACCTCTCGCGCGAAGGCTAACAACCGATGACCTCTCGCGCGAAGGCTAACAACCGATGACCTCTCGCGCGAAGGCTAACAACCGATGACCTCTCGCGCGAAGGCTAACAACCGATGACCTCTCGCGCGAAGGTTAACAACCGATGACCTCTCGCGCGAAGGTTAACAACGATGACCTCTCGCGCGAGGGCTAGCAACCGATGACCTCTCCCCCTGATGATGCCCGCATGCCCCTCGCGCCCAGGCGATCCTGCATGCCTTGCGCCCTGGCGATGCTCGATGACACATCGCCACGCCTTCCTGGAGGTTCTTCATTCCACTATGTTACATCCAAGGTATTTTCTCCACAAGGCTTGGTGACGTCGGTAGCTTCACACTTCCAAGAGTTGATTAGCACAAGTCCTCGTGCGCCCAAGCGTGTAACGTTAAGGATGATTCTCTTATGCTCAAGTATAGAGCTTCGCCTGCCCAGCGTATCCAAGGTTTAACCCACACCTTGATACGCGTGGCTTTTGGGACGTACCAGGGTTAATCCAACATTTTGGCTACACACTAAGTGTAGTTTCGGCGATTAGGTGTACTCTAGGCGACAGGCTACTAGGTACACACAGGCGATAGGCGTTCAAGCATAAGCTGGGCGATAGGCGTTCAAGCATAAGCTGGGCGATAGGCGTTCAAGCGCCAGAGAAGTTGGAGATCGCCTACCCGCTTAATAACGGCGATCTCGTAGGCTTCTCAGCTATACATTCCTTCCTTTATATTTAAATAAACACGTGCTTCGAATTTATTTATAATATAACACTTTTATTCCAATATAAACTTCTAGGTTCTTACAATCTCCCCAACAAGAAAAATTTTCGTCCCCGAAAATGAATTACAAGGAAAAGAGGTATGGGTAGGCTTCCCTCATGGGTTCTTCTAACTCCCACGTTGAATCACCCGATTTCTCATCCCACACCACTTTCACCATGTTGATGGTCTTGCCTCTGAGTTGTTTACCCTGCCGGTCATCAATTCTAACTGGTTTTGCTTCAAAGGACAAGTCATCTCTGATCTGCACCTTCTCGGTCGTCTGCTGAATCAACTCTGGTTCAACCAATACTGCTTCCTGGTACCAGTACAAAGGAGTTCTGCATTTCCTTCCATACAAAGCTTCATACGTTGCCATCCCAATGCCAGCATGATCGCCGTTATTATAGGTAAACTCTTCTAACTCGGCTGGAGCCCTCCTGTAAGGTGCCATTGACACTGGTCCAGCCCCAGGTACCAAAATCAATAGAGAACTCCACTTCTCTCTTAGGAGGTAATCCGGATATTTCTTCTGAAATTACATCCATGAAATCTTTCACCACAGGTATCCAACTTACGTCCTCTTTATTCTTCACTCCCAACTGAGCTAGGATTCACGAAGCACCTCGCTTCTTTCTCCCAACTCCAACTACCCATGCTGAGCTGATAACACGTCTGCCTCTTGGAGGTCTGGAAACGCTATCTTCTGACTACTGCAGACTACGAGAACGTGATTGGCAGCTAGCCAATCCATTCCCAGGATAACATCCAGATCCTGAAGAGGTGGGCAGATCAAGTTCACCTTGAATCTGCGTCCCTCTACCATCACTGGACATTCGGGGCAAACTGTAGAGGTCAACACCTGTCCTGATGCAGGTGTATAGACCAACAGTTTCCAACGGCAACTCCTTCACTAGAAGGCCCAACTCGGCTACACACAGGCTTGACACAAAGGAGTGTGTCGCTCCAAAATCAAACAAAATTCTAACGCATCTACCAGCTATAGAGCAACATTCTGTACTAAGTTACCTGACTGGGATGCCTCCGCTCCAGTCATGGCAAACACTCTCCCTGCTGCCTGAGGTCGACTGCCTCCATTCCTCAACTGTTGGGATCCACTGGGTTGAGTCATCCTATTCTGGGTAGGACAATCTCTAGCAACGTGTCCCGTCTTTTGGCAGGCAAAACATCTCCTCCCTGGAGTCTTCTTGAAACATGCATTGGAGGCGTGTGGTCCACCACAGTGAAGACACTTGGGTTCCCAAGGTTGCTGCTGTTGAAACTGGGGAGGCACTGCTATTTCCCGATGTGGTGGAGGTCTCGCATAGGGCTGGCTTTGTGGGTGCTGTGCCTTAGCCTTCCCACTGGAAGAACCCCCTTGGTGTGACCTGATCACCCGTGCATCACCCTTTTCCAGGGTCTCCACCATCTTCGCCTTTTCTACTAAGGCGTGAAATTCCCTGATGCACATCGGGGCTATGGTCCTCTTCAGCCCATGCTTCAGCCCCTCTTCGAATTTCCTACATCTCCAGGCCTCGGAGGTCGCCTGGGTATAGAACCGGGCGAGGTACTCGAAACGAGCAGCATAGGCGTTTACTGACATATCCCCCTGCTCCAATTTTAAGAACTCGGCTTCCCTCGCAAACTTGGCGCTGTCTGGGAAGTACTTCTCTAAGAACTTCACCCTGAAGCTCTCCCAATCCAGAACATCCTCTCGGGCCTCCATCATTTGCTGAGCTCCCATCCACCAGAACTCAGCTTCTCCTGATAGCAGATACGTGGCAAACAACAGCTTCTTCTCTTCAGGGCAGGAGGTCGCCCTAAAGATTTTCTCCAGCTCCCTGACCCACTGATCTGCCTGATCAGGGGTAGCATTCCCACTGAACTTAGGTGGGTTGTGCCTCATAAACTCGGCCAGTCCCATCTGTTCTTGGGGCTGACCGACGTGGGAGTTTGTCTCAGCAGATCGGGCAGTTTCCCAGTGTTGCATTGTGGCTTGATGGTTCTGAGCCATCGCTGCATTCTGCTGCTGAATGGCAGTCGCCATCATCTCGATAGCCTTGGCGATCTGGCTCATCTCTGAGGAAGGTTGGGGTGGGGTAGCAGGTCTACGTGCCATCTTCTTCGTTCTGAATTCTGAATCTATGGGCTTCTATATTCCCTACAACTATAAGAATGAAATCGATAAGAATCAATTCATTCAAGGGGTAACAGCTAGACCTTACACAGGTCAGCATCTCAAAGTCATTAAGAATTTGAGTTCATCCACAGAATCATAATGCTTATAACATCAAGCATAACACCAGCACAACTACTGGTATGCAGTCACCAATCGAATCAACCATTTTCAATCAATTACCAAGACACTCAAGAGAATGAGATAGCTCACACCAGAATTCAATATATGCTAAACATCAAACCTTTGGAATTAAGATTGAGACTCATCTCGATCCAGTTATGAGTGTGCACCCTCACTACTTTATCAAGGCCTTCTCATTCTTAAGACTAAGATTTTCAATTAGAACATATATTCACCAAAGCACACACAAAATTTCAATACAAAAACGTTTGAAAACCTTTCACTATAGTTATTATTTTAAATTCAAATAACTTTCATGAGCAGAAGAAACACAATGGATCCACAGCCCTCAGGTCATCCTAAGGACGAACTGCTCTGATACCATTAATGTAACATCCCGCCAAAGTAATACATACATACAGGTATAATGAAATTAAATGTAACCAAATAATATTGAAGAGAATAACATGATAATATATATATTTGAAATGAAGTTGCTCCTCTTAGGGAGTTTAATACATAAACGAAATCAAATGTTTTTTCGAAATTTAAAGAAAACAATCAAATACAGCAAGACCGGCGGTCTCCATACATAAAACCAGCGATCACCAGAAGTCCCCAAAAATAGGCGACTTGCTAGCCAGACATAAAATCGGCGATCTCATAACAGACGACCTCAAAACAGGCGATCTGATAGTAGGGCAAAATCCGGCGATCACCACCGAGAGGTGGAAATGGGCGATCTCAGCCCTCGGCGACCACCCATTAGGGAGCTCTTCTTCCTGGAAGATCATCTGCTCCCGTGTAACAATTACACGATCATCACAGTTTTGAGAAAACAACCACAATAACAGATAAAAGGGTAAGCTAGCCATTTTAAAGAGAGTTTAGAATAAGGCATTAAAATCATGAACATAATAGAGCAAGGTAAAACATTTTTCAAATATCTATGTAAAACGTAGAGCTACTCATCTCATTCACCTGATCGCCCAAAATCACACTTCACAACATTCACCCATAGTCATTCCATTTCACAATACAGCATCAAGTGTCTATCAATATTCAAGTTTCTCATTTCACCATTTCACATGTCAGACTTTCCACTGACTCACAAAGCATAGACACATGACACTACTTCCGGATTGACTCATGCATTGATTAGACTCGGAGATTTGCACCTGTCACACTGCCCACTGTGGAATCACACACACCCACAGGGTCGCCGTGAGATCTCACACATTCACAAGCATACGATGCATCTCAATACATCACCATACAGCATGACAAGGTTAATCCACAAGACAGGTGGAGCTCGTTCTTTTTCACACGAGGCGCCCATCATGGACAGGTGGAGCTCGTTCTTTTTCACACGAGGCGCCCATCCTGGATAGGTGGAGCTCGTTCTGTTTCACACGAGGCGCCTATCACATGGACCTCCTTCGACTCTCACCAACTGAGTAACTTCCTCTATGTGATTCCATTATCAGCAGAGTCAGGATATCTCGTTAGGAATCACCGATCAATGCACATCTAACATGGTCTTACACGGTATTTCCTTTCCTGAAAATACTATGCCTCGACCCCACATTCACAACATTCAACATATCATGCCACACTTAAAGGAATGATTTCAATCACAGCAAAACTCAATCCAAGGTTCTTATTTTCGAATATCCCATTTAAATCTCAAGCAGTTCTCAAAACAACATCAAACACAGAGATTTCGTAAAACAGCGCCAAAACCGGCGATCTAGTTCAAAATATGGTATTTCGAAGGCTGTGTTTAAAATCGGCGACTACGTCGCCCAAGCACACAAACCAAGCATTTTACGCAGATGAAAACGAAAATGGCGACCACGTCGCCCACACTTCAGAAAAAGCTACACTATGGCTTGTATGGAAAAGAGGTCTAGCTTCCCTTACCTGGACTTGCGCAAACACCAGGAGTTCCGAAATCCAACGAAGCTTGAAGAACGCCTTGACTCTGTTCTTGTGTCTGGTTTTGAAGAGCTTGCAGAGAACCACCCAAGTGCTCCAATGGTGGCTGTCGCTCGTCGTATTCCCGCGTGAAGGTGTACTAGAATCGCAGTGCGAAGGAGAGAATGGAGAAGAAGGGAGATAAACGCACCCTTTAGCTCTGGAACCACAGCAACGTTTCTTTCCTTCTCCCTCAGAAATGGGTTTTTGCATCTTAAGCTGACTTCTCCACAAAAACCGCTGCCACCACCCACTCTGCAGGGAGTTTGCGTGTACGCTTCGCTGAACAGTACACCTAAGCGTGCCTCTGCGCAGGCTAACACTCTGAGGTCACTATTCTGAACCACTCTTTTGTCTACGTGGCGCGCATGCAGAACGTCTCATGCTGGATGTCTGGGTCCCACGTTCTCTGTGTATAACTTAACGTAGCGCGATGACCTTTTCACCGATGACCACAGGCGCGAAGACTATCCACCGATGACCTCTCGCGCGAAGGCTAACAACCGATGACCTCTCGCGCGAAGGCTAACAACCGATGACCTCTCGCGCGAAGGCTAACAACCGATGACCTCTCGCGCGAAGGCTAACAACCGATGACCTCTCGCGCGAAGGTTAACAACCGATGACCTCTCGCGCGAAGGTTAACAACGATGACCTCTCGCGCGAGGGCTAGCAACCGATGACCTCTCCCCCTGATGATGCCCGCATGCCCCTCGCGCCCAGGCGATCCTGCATGCCTTGCGCCCTGGCGATGCTCGATGACACATCGCCACGCCTTCCTGGAGGTTCTTCATTCCACTATGTTACATCCAAGGTATTTTCTCCACAAGGCTTGGTGACGTCGGTAGCTTCACACTTCCAAGAGTTGATTAGCACAAGTCCTCGTGCGCCCAAGCGTGTAACGTTAAGGATGATTCTCTTATGCTCAAGTATAGAGCTTCGCCTGCCCAGCGTATCCAAGGTTTAACCCACACCTTGATACGCGTGGCTTTTGGGACGTACCAGGGTTAATCCAACATTTTGGCTACACACTAAGTGTAGTTTCGGCGATTAGGTGTACTCTAGGCGACAGGCTACTAGGTACACACAGGCGATAGGCGTTCAAGCATAAGCTGGGCGATAGGCGTTCAAGCATAAGCTGGGCGATAGGCGTTCAAGCGCCAGAGAAGTTGGAGATCGCCTACCCGCTTAATAACGGCGATCTCGTAGGCTTCTCAGCTATACATTCCTTCCTTTATATTTAAATAAACACGTGCTTCGAATTTATTTATAATATAACACTTTTATTCCAATATAAACTTCTAGGTTCTTACACTTAGACCATACAACAAGTGCATGCCAAGTCTTCTCAAACACCCGGCGATGTGCTCTTTCGGCGACTTGCTGACCACCTGATCTCCCAACCTTAACACACGGCGATCATGTGCAATCTGGGCGATCACTGATCCTTACCGGCGATGACCGATTACTCATCTTCAAGGCGATAGGCGATTATCATTCTGAATGATCGCCTCCCTGATTCGCCTGCTATCCTCTACCACGTGTTACCCTGTGAATGGTCCACGTGGTCAACTGCTGCTGATGTCATCGACTACCGATGACCGACCGGAACAACTCTTCTTTAGCATGCATATTCATTTTAGTCAAAGTTGTTTCAAAATCTTTAAAGTATTCATCTACCGTCCTATGTCCTTGATGAAGCCTTTGGAACTTCAACAAGTGTTCCTTCCTAGAAGGAGGAACAAACCTTGCGCGCATATACTTTTTCAAAGTGTTCCAAGAGTCCACTGGAGGTCTCTTGCGATACATAGTGTCCATTACAATACTATGCCACCATTTCATGGCATAATCACAAAACTCTAAGGTAGCTAGCTTATACTTATGTTCATCTTTGATCTCATGGAGCTCAAAAATCTGCTCACACTTAGCCTCCCAATATAGATAGACGTTAGGATCACTATCCCCATTGAAGCTTGGAATCTTGACCAAAGGAAGCCTAGGTTTTGCCTCACGGTAGTAGCCATTGTCACGGTGATCTCTCCCTTTATGCTCTTGAGGTTTGTAAGGACCTGTAAAATTGAATTGGAATGAAAGTGGTATATTTAAATAATTCCAGAAGATGTTATTATTTAAAATACAAAGAGCTGGTAAATGAAGTTTCGTAGTAGTCGGACCTCGGACGTCGCCCAAGATCTGGGGTCAGCTGGTAGAGGTCGGTCGGATGATGTGTGGATCAAGAAGAGTAAAGGAAGAAAAGTTAAGTTTAGAAGGCTATGGGATCGCCGGTCGCGTGCTAAACATGAGCGCCAGGGGGACGTCGCCAGGGCGCGAGGCATGCAGGCATCGTGCGGGCGCGAGAGGCATGCAGGCATCGCGCGGGCGCGAGGCATGCGGGCATTGCCAGGGCGCGAGGCATGCGGGCATTGCCAGGGCGCGAGGCATGTGGACGTGGCCAAGGCGCGAGAGGCATGCGGGCATCGCCAGGGCGCGATGCATGTGGACGTAGCCAGGGCGCGAGAGTTATGAGGGCGTCGCCAGGGAAGACATCGGTCGTCTTCCAGGGCGAAGGAGACATCGGTCGTCTTCCAGGGCGAAGGAGACACCGGTCGTCTTCCAAGGCGAAGGTGACATCGGTCGTCTTCCAGGGCGAAGGAGACATCGGTCGTTCGCCAGGATGAGTCAGCAGTGGAAGGTTATCGCGCGATGTCGAGTTGCACACAGAGAAGGTAAGACCCAGACTCCCAGCATGAAGCGTAGTGCACGCACGCCACGTAGACAAAAAGGGTGATTCAGAGTGGTGACATCAGAATGTTGGCATGCGCAGGAGACACTCGCGGTCGTACTGTTCAGAGCAGTGACTGGCATGCACAAGCGACAACAGAAGTCGTACTGTTCAGAGTAGTGGTTGGCATGCACAAGCGACAACAGTGGTCGTACTGTTCCGGGCAGTGGTTCTCAGACTTCTCTGCAGAGTGGGTGGTGGCAGCAGCAGCATGCGTGGACAGGTAAGTTGAGATTCAAAAGCCACTGCGTGAAGGCAAAGAGCATTACAGACTCAAGAGTGTGAGAGTGAGTGCAAACTCCCTTCCCCCTTCTTCTCTCCTTTGCGCTGCAACTCAAGCAACCTCCAGCACCTGTGCGACGAGCGACGACAGCCCTTGGAGCACCTGGGAGTTTCTCTGCAAGTTCTACCAACCAGGCACTGAAAACAGAGCTAAGGCATCCTTCAAGCTCGGTGGGTTTGAGCTCTCGGTGTTTTGCGCAAGTCCAGGTAAGGGAAGCTAGCCTTCATTTTCAATACAAGCCATAGATTAGCTGTTTCTGAAGTGAGGGCGACGTGGTCGCCGGTTTCGTTTTCATCTTCGTGAATGCTCTGTTTCTATGTGTTTGGGCGACGTGGTCGCCGGTTTTATATACAGACTTCGAAATACCTTGTTTTTGAACCAGATCGCCGGTTTTGGCGTTATTTGCGAACTCCCTGTTTTTTATGTTGCTTTGAAACTGTTTGAGATTTAAATGAGATATTCGAAAATAAGAACCTTGGATTGAGTTTTGCTGTGATTGAAATCATTCCTTTAAGTGTTATGTGATGTGTTGAATGCTGTGAATGTGGGATCGAGGCATAGTATTTTCAGGAAAGGAAATACCGTGTAAGATCGTATGTAATGTGTATTGACCTGGGGCTTGTCTAGAAGGAGATATCCTGACTCTGCTGATATAATGGAATCACGTAGATGAAGTTATTCAGTTGTGGAGAGTCGAAGGAGGTTCATACGTATGGGTGAGTTGTTCAAAAGGGAACGAGCTCGGCCTGTTATATGAATTAACCTTGTCATACCGGGGGAGTTATTGACATTGAGACTATATGCGCATGGCTGTGTGGATTTCACAGCAACCCTGTGTGGATTTCACAGTGGTATGGTATGACAGGTGCAAATCTCTGGGCCTGAGTCAACGCACGAGTCAATCCGGAAGTAGTGTCAAGTGTCTTGTGTGATGAGTCAGTGGAAGTCTGACGTGAGAATGAGAAACTTTGATTCGATAGACACTTGATGAATGTTTGAGATTTTAATGACCTTGAGGAATCGTGCAATATGTATTTTAGTTGATGGTTCACGAGGGTATCTTAAATTTGTTTTATCATGATCTTTAAGTTCATATCTAACCCCTTTTAAATGTCTAGCTTACCCTGCGTTTTCTTTTGTGTTGTGGCCTTTTCTTAAATCTGTAATGATCGTGTATAATTTACACGGGAGCAGATGATGTTGCAGGAAGTAGAGCTCCTTAGAAAATTGTCGCTGGAAGGAGATCGCCTGTTTTCTTTTCTGTTGGGTGATCGCCCCTCTTGCTGCTTTATAATAGGAGATCGCCTTTATGATAGGAGATCGCCCTTCTTATAGGAGATCGCCCTTTCTGCCAGGAGATCGCCTATCTGTCTTTTGTATTGTAATTCGTTTACGTTTTTAATGGAGAAGTGATCGTTTGTATTAAACTCCCTGTGAGGAGAAACCTTATTCTCATATATAAAATTTTAATTCACTTCAATCCATTTGTTACTTTTATTTTCATTATATAAATACATATGTATAGTAATTTTGGCGGGATGTTACAAGGTTGATATCCATGAAATGTAGGATTAGACCTCCTTCTTCTTTGATCCGCTTCATGGCCATGCTCATTGGAAGAGCCCCTAGATGAAGGTCTATGGGAATGGCGCTCTCCATGGTGAGAATGAGATGGTCTAGCTTGTTGCAACGCCATTGCTTGCAACCTTTCTTCCAAGCGTCTAATAGTTCTTTGGGCCTCATGTAATTCACCAATGAGTGAGGCCTTGGAAGGAGAGGGCTGTTTGTAGGATGCATCACTAGAAAATCCTGCCATTGTAATTAAAAATAAATAAAAACAGCAAAGGTACCAAAACAGCAAACAAGTTAAGAATTAAAATTGCAAAAACAGCAACTGTGGTAATGAATCTGCCGAAGACAATGGAGGAAGAAAAATGTCACTCTCAAAGAAAATAAGGTCCTTTCACCAAGCTGATCTTGAAGCCTTGGAAACCTCAAATGAAAAATGTCACAGCAAGCACACCAATCTTTGAAGGCAACACCACAAAACCAAAGAAAGAAGAAAGACAATCAAGAAAAGGTATAAAGAAGGAAAGGCAATGCAAAAGGAATACAAGATTGATGACAAACACAAAGAATAGAGAACAAAAGACAAGCAAGAAAATAAGGAACTCAATGAGAAAGTAGGCACACAAAAGAATACTTAAAGAAAAGCACTAGAGTAGATGAAGAAAACAAAAAAAATTAGCTACTGGAAATCTTTTTTTTTTATGCAAACTGTGCTTGATATTCACTGATTTATCTGGAATGATATAGAGCGAACTGGACTATGAAATTTTAACCACACAAACTTCAAGATGTTAACTCAAAAACGGCACTGGAATTATGTAAAAACAGCAAGCCAATAAAATGAGATAAATTTTTCAAAATCACTGCCAGATTACCGTATTTTTTTCGGCAGGAATGTACACTTTTTGTATTTTATTTATCATATTTTGTGTACTTTGAATTTTATTGTACTTCTTTTTTCTATTCATTTCTAACACTTTGAGGATTAAAAATCCAGAATTTCAGAAATTTCCAGTGAGTAAATCAATTGCAATAAGCAAAAACAGTAAGCACTTGTTGTCAGAAATAGAGGAAGCCTAAGAGGAATGAAAAACATAATTATGAACTAGCAAAGACATAATGGAAATTGTGGCATAGAACTTGTATAGGTCTAAAATACAAGTATGAATTCAATCTAAAACAGAAAATGCACAAAGGATCAAGCAATAAACTCAAAAAACAGAATGTAAACCAAAGCAAGAAACAAAAAATTGCAATAAAAGTACTACAAGAAGTGATGACATATTATGGAAAAACAAGACAATGACAAAACTATTATAGATTCAAAAAGGAAAATACTCAAACATATGATAGGCACAAATAAGAAAACAGCAATAAAACTCAAAATAAGCCTAAAAACAGAAATGTAAACACAAGAATATAGAGCTCTTGAATTAAAGTGCAACACAACTCAAAAATTAAACAAGAACACACCTAAACTCTAGATACCACATGATGTGAATTCAAGAACATAATATGAAAAGTTCTTGACATTCTTAGGAGACATCTTGAGTTGGTCATATGAGAGGCACTTTCTCTTAGAATTGGATCAATGTTCTAAGACAAGAACTCACCAAAACTAATGCCAAAACACAATCTCAATTAGACGTTCCATCTATTGTCAAATTGAACCGATTAAAATACAAGAAAAAGGAAAAGAAACAGAACATAGGTGCTGGAAAATGAAAAAATGCTGGACAGATTTGAAAATAGGAACAAAAAAACACCGAATAGTGTAAGGACCTGTAAAATTAAATTGGAATAAAAAGGGATATATTTTAAATGAATTCTAAGTATGTTTTTATTTAAAATAAAAAGGAAGGAAAGTGTAGTTTAGAAGACTATGAGATCGCCTAGGTTGCACGTGATTGCCAGTCGCCTATGGTGCACATGATCGCCGAAAGTGCACTCAGTATGTGGTCAGGATACTGGATCAACCAGAGTGGGTTCCACAAAACCACACGTATCAAGGTGTGGGTTAAGCCTTAGATACGCTGTGCATGCAAAGCTCTATGCTTGAGCATAAGAAATCGTCCTTGGTGTTGCATGCATGGGCGCACGAGGAGTAGTGCTGACCTACTCTTGGAAATGTGAAGCTACCGACGTCACCAAGTCATGTGGAGATGATACCTTGGACGTAACATAGTGGGATGAAGAACCTACAGCAAGGCGTGGCGATGTGTCGTCGGGCATCGCCGGGCGCGAGGCATGCGGGCATCGTCGGGTGCGAGGCATGCGGGCATCGCCAGGGCACGAGACTTGCGGGCATCGCCAGGGCGCGAGGCATGCGGTCATCGCCAGGGCGAGACATCGGTCGTCTCCCAGGGAGAGACATCGGTCGTTCTCCAGGATGAGGCATTAGTGGTTAGTCATCGCGCGAGCGGTCATCGGTGGAAGGTTATCGCGTGATGTCGAGTTTCACACAGATAAGGTGGGACCCAGGCTCTCAGCATCAGACGTACTGTACGCGCGACACGTAGACAAAAAGGGTGGTTCAGAATAGTGACATCAGAGTGTTGGCCTGCGCAGAGGCACGCGCAGTCGTACTGTTCAGGGAAGCGTACACGCAAACTTCCCTGCAGAGTGGGTGGTGGCAGCGGCTTTTGTGGACAAGTTGGTTTAAGATTCAAAAACCCACTTCTGAGAGGCAAAAGGACATTGCAGTGGTTCAAGAGTGAAAGAGTGAGTTTACCTTCATTCTTCTCCTTTTCTCTCCTTCGCGCTGCGATTCAGGCATCCTCAAGCACCAGTGCGACGAGCGACGACTGCCCTTGGAGCACCTGGGAGGTTCTCTGCAAGTTCTACAAACCAGGCGCTAAAACATAGCTAAGGCATCCTTTAAGCTCGGTGGGTTTTGGAGCTCTTGGTGTTTTGCACAAGTCCAGGTAAGGGAAGCTAGCCTTATTTCTAATGAAAACCTTATATTCGATGATTGAGATGATGGGGCGACGTGGTCGCCGGTTTTCAACTGTTATTGCATAATCCCCTGTTTTTGGACGAGATTGTAACATCCCGCCAAAATAATACATACATACATGTATAATGAAATTAAGTGTAACCAAATAATATTGAAGAGTACAAGATAATATGTATATATATCAGAAATGAAGTTACTCCTCTTAGGGAGTTTAATACATAACCAAATCAAATGTTTTCAAGGTTTAACGAAAATAAATGAAATACAGTAAGACCGGCGGTCTCAAAAAACGGTGATCTCCAACATAAAACGGCGATCCCAAACAGAAGACCTCAAAACATGCGATCTTCTATCAGGACACGAAAACCGGCGATCACCACCGAGAGGTGGAAATAGGCGATCTCTTTCCCCGGCGACCACTCACTAGAGAGCTCTTCTTCCTGGAAGATCATCTGCTCCCGTGTAACAATTACACGATCATCACAGTTTTGAGAAAACAACCACAATAACAGATAAAAGGGTAAGCTAGATAATTTAAAAGAAGTTTAAATCAAGAACATGAAAATCCAAGTAAACCAAGTTCCAAAATATCCATGTAAAACGTAGAGCTGCTCATAGCATTCAGCTGATCGCCCAAAATCACAAACTTCACAACATTCACCCATAGTCATTCCATTTCACAATACAGCATCAAGTGTCTATCAATATTCAAGTTTCTCATTTCACATGTCAGACTTTCCACTGACTCACCACACAAGACACTTGACACTACTTCCGGATTGACTCGTGCGTTGATTAGACTCAGAGATCTGCACCTGTCATACCACACCACTGTGAAATCCACACAGGGTCGCTGTGAATCCACACAGCATGCGCATATATCATCTCAATGTTACCATAGTTCTCCTGGTATGACAGGGTTAATCCATAGGACAGACGGAGCTCGTTCTTTTTCACACGAGACGCCCATCATATAGACCTCCGTCGACTCTCAACAACTGAGTAACTTCCTCTACGTGATTCCATTACCTCAGCAGAGTCAGGATATCCCCTTAGGAATCACCGATCAATGCACCTACCACAAGATCTTACACGGTATTTTCTTTCCTGAAAATACTATGCCTCGATCCCACATTCACAGCATTCAAAGACATCATGCCACACTTAAAAGAATGATTTCAATCACAGCAATAGCCATTTCAAAGGATTCATATTTTCGAATATCTCATGTAAATCTCAAGCAGTTCTCAAAACAACATCAAACACAAGGAGTTCGCAAAACAGCACCAAAACCGGCGATCTAGTTCAAAATATGGTATTTCGAAGGCTGTATATTAAAACAGGCGACCACGTCGCCCAAGCACACAACACAGAGCATTTCACGAAGACGAAAGCGAAAACGGCGACCACGTCGCCCACACTTCAGAAATGGTTCAACTATGGCTCGTAGTAAAGATGAAGGCTAGCTTCCCTTACCTGGACTTGCGCAACCACCAGGAGCTTCGAAATCCAACGAAGCTTGCAGAATACCTTGGCTTTGTTTTTCGCGTCTGGTCTGAAGAACTTGCAGAGGACTACCCAAGTGCTCCAATGGTGTTGCTTCTCGTCGTACTCTTGTGTGGAGAGGCTGAAATCGCAACGCGGAGGAGGGAACTCACTCTTTCTCTCTTCGACTACAACAACGTTTTCTTCCTCTTCAGTAGTGGATTTCAGTAACTTAAACCAACTTATCCCTCCAAAAGCAGCTGCCACCACCCACTCTGCAGGGAAGTTTGCGTGTACGCTTCCCTGCACAGTACTACTAAGCATGCCTCTGCGCAGGCTACGCTATAAGGTCACTATTCTGAACCACCTTTTCGTCTACGTGGCGCGCGTGCAGAACGTCTCTTGCTGGGAGTCTAGGTCCTACGTTCTCGGTGTGTAACTAAGCGCCGCGCGATGACCTTTCGCCGATGGCTACCAGCGCGAAGACGAACCACCGATGACCTCGCACGAAGATAAACCATCGATGACCTCTCGCGCGATGACAAACCGCTGATGACCTCTCGCGCGAAGACAAACCGCTGATGACCTCTCGCGCGAGGACAAACCACTGATGACCTCTTCCTGGCGAACGACCGATGTCTCACCCCCCCTGATGATGCCCGCATGCATCGCGCCCTGGCGACGCCTGCATGCCTCGCGCCCAGGCGATGACGTGTAGTCTAGGCGACCGGCGATGATGTATAAACAAGGAACTCTTATAGTTTTTTTTCTAGACTACACTTTCCTTCCTTTTTAACTTAGATAAAACATACTTAGAATTTACTTAAAACATACTCTTTCATTCCAATAAATTTCAGGTCCTTACAATCGCCGGTTTTGGCGTTGTTTTTCGAACTCCCCTGTTTTTGGTATTGTTTGAAACTGTTTGAGATTTAAATGTGATATTCGAAAATCTGAACCTTGGAATGAGTTTTGTTGTGATTGGAATCATTCATTTAAGTGTTATATGATGTGTTGAATGTTGTGAATGTGGGATCAAGGCATAGTATTTTCAGGAAAGAAAATACCGTGTAAGATCGTGTAGGATGTGCATTGATCGGTGATTTCTATAATGAGATATCCTGACTCTCCTGAGATAATGAATTCATATAGATGAAGTTATTCAGGCGTTGAGAGTCGATGGAGGTTCACACGTATGGGTAAGTGTTTGAAAGATAACTACTTGACCTGTTGTGTGGATTCACCCTGTCATACTGTGAGAGTGATGAAATTGAGATCGAGATTGTGTTAATGCGCATAGCTGTGGAAACTTTACAGCAGTTTAGTATGACAGGTGCAGATCTCTGAGTCTAGTCAATGCACGAGTCTTCCGGAAGTAGTGTCAAGTGTCTTGTGTGATGAGTCAGTGTAAGTCTGACGTGAGAAATGAGAAACATTGAAATTGATAGACACTTGATGCGTTATGTGAATAGAACGACTCTTGAGGAAATTGTGAAATGTGTGATTTCTTGATGGTCATGTGAAGGGAATGAGAAAATTGATAGCTTTTACGTGGGTGTCTTCAATTTGTTTTATCTTGATTTTAAATTTTCATATCTAAAATCTCTTTCAAATATCTAGCTTACCCTGTGATTTTGGTGTTGTGTTTGGCTTTTTCTTAAACCTGTGATGATCGTGTATAATTTACACGGGAGCAGATGATGTTGCAGGAAGTAGAGCTCCTCAGTGAGTGGTCGCCGGAAGGAGATCGCCTATTTCTATTTCTGTTAGGCGATCACCCTTTTTCTGTTGTCTGATAGGAGATCGCTGTTTTCTGATAGGAGATCACCTTTTGCTGTTAGGAGATCGCCTGTCTTTCTATTTTACTGTATTTTGTTTACGTTTTGGAAAACTGACCGATTATGTATTAAACTCCCTGTGAGGAGAAACTTCATTACATATATATAATTATGTTCACTTCAATATATTTGTTTACCTTTAGTTTTATTATATAAATATGAAAGGCAATTTGGCGGGATGTTACAAATAGAATTGCAAGATAAGAACAAAATAGGAAATGGAATGGAGAATGGATTAGAAGACTTATGAAGAGGAGACTTGGAGATGATCTCGCCACTTGAAGGTTGGATTGTTTCAAGATAAGAGTGTGATGTTGCCACTTGAGTTCCAAGAGCTCTCAAGATGAAGCAAGGAAGAAGAGACACACAAGTGCTCACAAATGCTCTCAAAAAAATGAGTAGAGTTTTCTTACTAATAATTTCCAATCTGCATATACAAGGGGCAGCACCTCTATTTATAGTTTTTAGGTGCTGAAAAATAGGTGGGAAAATTCAAAAGAAACTCCTTTGAAATTCCCACCAAAACAAGTCACATGGGAGGTGTGACCTTTTTCTACTATGACACCTCCTAAAAACTACACCTACTCTCCTAAGTCACATGTACAATGTGACTTTATTTTACATATTCACACTACTATATTTAATATCCACACCTCCTACAACTTATACAAAAGAAATACAAATGATGCTCTTTTATTAATGCTTGGCCTTGCTTCTCATGGGTTGGACTTGGGCTTCTTGGGCTTGGCCTTTTTAAGCTTGGGCTTTGGGCTTGGGCCTCCTCTTTTAAAAAGACTAATAAGAAAAACTTTAAATGTTTTGGTGGATGGCCTCTTCCTCCATTAGTGAAATCCTCTCTTCCTTGATATCCATCAATATGTTTTGTCTAAGTCATGTGTTTCCAAATTTGTCATCAAAATCTTAGTGGTACTTGTTCTTGATGATTTGGTTTCTTGCTTTATTTTGGGTCCAGTTTTTATTTTGCTGTTTTGGATGATCTTTTGGTGCATTTTTCTTTTATTTTGAGTTCATATTTGGGTGTTAGATCCACGCAAATTTCTATATCTTCACTCCATTGTGTTCTTGAAAATTTTCTTTGCTGTTTTTGGTTCCAGCTTTAGGATCCCCTGTTTTCACTGCAACTGGCCTGGCTGTTTTTATGTGTTAAAATTAAATACGTCACAAGAAATTTATGAACCTCTGGATTTAAGTCATTTGAGATCTTAGCAAAAGAATACAAAAAGAATCAGTTGAAAAGGACAAATAGAAAAAAAATGATAAATCATACAAAAAAAGTGTGCAATCTGTTGTTCCAGCTGGCGGAAAATGAGCACTGGTAGTAAAAAAATTTATCAAAATTAATTGGTGCATGCGTTTGGCGTGAAACCAACTCCAAAAGTTTGTTAAGATCTTGACCTAATTGTGTCTCAAATTTCAAAAGCAAAGTCAAAATATCCAGCTCAGTACACACGTTTTAAGTGACGCTTTTTGTGCCAGGGAAACTTTTTCAGTAGTGCTGTTTTGGTTTTTCAAATCAATTCTAGTACCATTCTAGGATTCCTTTTGTGTGCCCACTTTATTTGTGTACCTTTTATTTGCTTGTCACATTTTATTGCAACTCTTCCTAGTTGTGTCACATTATAACTCCATTTGTGTGGTCCTATTTTTTGCAATTAATTTGTTTCTTGCTTTATTTCCTTGACCTCTAAGTTTTTGTGGTGGATGAAATTTTCATTTGGTGCTTGTTGAGTGAGATTTTGACATGGGCTGTCCAGCTTGCTTAATAGGTGCTGAAATGTGGATTTTATTGACCTAATTTCAAGAGGAACAAAGGCCAAAGGTGCAGAAACAAATACATACCACAAATACCCATACACTTTGGAAGGCTCAACAAGTAGAAAGACAACAAAAAGGGGGGGTGCATATAGTCAAGCAACAAAGGGAGTGTTCTTTAACTTTCTTGCAAGATTAACTTTCTATTAATTACTTGTTAATCACGTTTTAGACGGTGAGTGTGTCTTCAAGGGCTCCAAGTGTCCAAGAAGCCTCACCTAGGGCCGCCTAGAATTAATTGTTGCTATTTCAATTTCTTTGGGATTTGCTTAATCTTGTTTAATCTTGCTATTTGCGCGTTTTGTTTTGGGCTTTGCATAAGCTTTCATTTGCATAAAAAAAATTGTTTTCTCATTGTATTCTAAGTGTTTAACCTAAAGAGAGGATTGTGTGAAGATTTTGAGGGATAGTTTTTGGCTAAGGCAAGACTTGGTACTTAAGAAGTCCTTTGTGACTCAGCTCTCTTACCTGGAAAGCTACCTTCATTAACTTCCCTATTCTTTCTTGAAGAAGAACATTTATATACACAACGTTTTAACCATGTCTTCTCATGCATCCAAGTCTAGTGATAGTGATGAAAAGTCCATTAAATCACTTTTGAAACAACTTGTCAAGGATGTATAACATCTTTCATATAGACAATTGGAAAATGAATCTAAAATCAATGATTTGGCTAGAGCAAGGAAAGAGAAATCACAAAATTCAAAAAAATCTCATTCACATGCATCTCATTCTCAACTCCAAGAGTCTCTAGGAGAGGTAAGCATTAGAAACCATGAGTATTACCAACCACCACCTAGAAGACTTAGGCAAAGAGAGGAAGAAGCCCCAAGGGAAGTAAGGGTAGACCTACCACATTTCTATGGTAAGGACAATGTAGAAGTTTACCTAGATTGGGAAATGAAAGTGGAACAACTCTTTGCTTGTCATAGGGTGAGTGAAGAGAGAAAGGTACCCTTAGCCACCCTTAGTTTTCAAGGAAATGCCATGTATTGGTGGACCTCTCTAGAGAGAGATAGACGTCTTCATAGGGACCCTCCCATAGAGTATTGGAATGACCTTAGGGGAGCCCTAAGACGTCGCCACATACCTTCCTACTACCATAGGGAGCTAATGGACAAGCTCCAAAGGCTCTAACAAAAGAACATGAGTGTGGAAGAGTATAGGCAAAAGATGGAGCTATACATGATGAGAGCCTCTATTAGAGAGGAAGAGGTCACCACCATATCTCGATTTTTAAGTGGACTCAACCTTGAGATAAGAGATAAAGTAGAGCTTCTTCCCTACCAAGACTTGAATGATTTGGTTCAACTTTGCATTAAAGTTGAACAACAAAATTTGCGTAAAACTTCAAGTCAAAAGGTGGGAATCTACTCTAACTCCTATCCCAAGAGAGAATATAAAAGGGAGGGTAGTACATCTAGAGAAAAACCAAAGGAAACTACCAAGCCCATAACCAAAGACACCTCTACCCCACCCATCCGAGCTAGGGACATCAAGTGCTTTAAGTGTTTTGGAAGAGGACATGTGCAAGCCCAATGCCCAAACCAAAGGACCATGTTTTTAATAGGCAAGGATGAGTACACTAGTGGTGAGGATGAGCCTAGTGTAGAAGAAGAAGAAAGGGGAGAGGATGAGAGGGTTAGTCCTTTAGAAGGAGAATTACTCATGATTAGGAGAACCCTCAACAATCATCCTAGCACATCCATGGAAACACAAAGAGAGAACATCTTTCACACAAGGTGTAATGTTTTAGAAAATATATGTTCTCTTATTGTGGATAGTGTATCAAGTTGCAATTGTTGTAGCTCTAGGATGGTTGAGAAGCTCAATCTACAATTAGTTCCTCATCCTAAGCCATACAAGTTGCAATGGATCAATGAGAATGGGGAACTAAGTGTAGATAAGCAAGTGGAAATCAAGTTCTCCATAGGTAACTACAAAGATAAAGTTTTATGTGATGTAGTACCAATGGAAGCTTGTCATATCTTGTTATGTAGACCATCGCAATTTGATAAAAAAACCTTGCATGATGGTCTAACTAATGAGATTTCCTTCACCCATAGGCAAAAGAGATTTGTACTTAGTCCCTTACCACATTCTCAAGTGGTGAGAGACCAAATACAAATGAGAGAAAAGAGGGATGAAGAAAATAAGAGAAAGAAGAAAGAAAAACAAAGAGAGATAGAAAAAGAGAAAGTTCTTAAGGATAGAAAGGAGTGGGAGAAGAGTGTTCCTTCCCACATGGTTGCTCAACAAGAAAGATCTTTTAAAAACATTTTGGAAAACTTGCTTCTTGTTGAACAACCAAGCCTTGTTTTTTGTAAGGGAACACTTGTCTGCACTACCACAAGTAGTGAACTTATAAGTCTACCTCCTCAAGTGGAAAATCTTTTGAGTAAATTTGATGATGTATTCTCTAGTGAGGGACCCCATGGTCTTCCTCCCATTAGAGGTATAGAACATCAAATTGACTTTATCCCGAGGGCTAGCCTACCAAATAGGCCAGCTTATAGAACTAACCCCGAGAAAACCAAGGAGATAGAGTCACAAGTTCAAGACTTGTTGGATAAGGGTTGGGTTCAAAAGAGCCTTAGTCCTTGTGCTGTACCTGTCTTGTTGGTGCCAAAAAAAGATGGAAAATGGCGCATGTGTTGTGATTGCCGAGCAATCAACAACATCACCATCAAGTATAGGCACCCAATCCCAAGGCTTGATGACATGCTTGATGAACTACATGGATCCACCATATTTTCCAAGATTGACCTTAAAAGTGGTTATCACCAAATTAGGATCAAAGAGGGTGATGAGTGGAAAACTGCTTTTAAGACCAAATTTGGATTATATGAGTGGTTAGTGATTCCTTGTGGCCTTACTAATGCTCCTAGTACATTCATGAGGCTTATGAATCATACCTTAAGGGATTGCATAGGTAAATATGTAGTAGTTTACTTTGATGATATCCTAGTGTATAGCAAAACCCTAGAAGACCATCTAAGTCACCTTAGGGAAGTCCTTCTAGTGCTTAGGAAAAATAGTTTATTTGCCAATAAGGATAAGTGTACCTTCTGTGTAGATAGTGTAGTTTTCTTAGGTTTCATAGTTAACCAAAAGGGGGTGCATGTTGATCCTGCGAAAATCCAAGGCATCAAAGAGTGGCTCACTCCACAAAATGTAAGTCAAGTAAGAAGTTTTCATGGGTTTGCTAGCTTCTATAGAAGGTTTGTGCCTAATTTTTCAAGTTTAGCTTCCCCTCTCAATGAACTTGTTAAAAAGGATGTTGCATTTTTTTGGAATGAAAAGCATGAACAAGCCTTTCAAAGGCTAAAAGCTCAACTCACCCATGCTCCCATTCTAGCTCTCCCAAATTTTTCTAAAACTTTTGAGATAGAATGTGATGCATCGGGAGTGGGCATAGGTGCGGTGTTGTTACAAGGTGGACACCCCATTGCATATTTT
Organism: Phaseolus lunatus; assembly: GCA_013389735.1. Lineage (NCBI taxonomy): Eukaryota > Viridiplantae > Streptophyta > Magnoliopsida > Fabales > Fabaceae > Phaseolus > Phaseolus lunatus. The sequence goes on from CM023858.1 coordinate 25,602,653, forward strand.
AGTGAAAAGCTACATGGTGCCACCCTTAACTACCCCACTTATGACAAAGAACTATATGCACTTGTGAGGGCCTTAAAGACTTGGGAACATCATCTCATTTCAAAAGAGTTTGTTATCCATAGTGATCATGAGTCCCTAAAGTACTTAAAAGGCCAACACAAGCTCAACAAAAGACATGCTAAATGGATGGAGTTTCTTGAACAATTTCCTTATGTAATCAAATACAAGAAAGGAAGCACCAATATAGTAGCCGATGCTCTCTCAAGGAGGCATATTCTCTTTTCAAAATTGGGTGCCCAAATTCTTGGATTTGATCACATAAAAGAACTTTACCAAGAAGACCAAGAATTCTCATCCATCTATGCTAAGTGCAAACATAGAGCACAAGGAGGTTACTATGTGGCCGAAGGGTATCTCTTTAAAGAAGGAAAACTTTGTATTCCCCAAGGCACACATAGGAAGCTCCTTGTAAAAGAATCACATGAAGGGTGTCTCATGGGCCATTTTGGAGTTGATAAAACTTTAGATCTTTTAAAAGAAAAATTTTATTGGCCACACATGAGAAAGGATGTCCAAAGACATTGTTCTAGATGCATATCATGTTTGAAAGCAAAGTCTAGAGCAATGCCTCATGGACTCTACACCCCTTTGCCGATTGCAAATGCTCCTTGGGAAGACATTAGCATGGATTTCATTTTAGGACTCCCTAGGACTGCAAGAGGCCATGATTCTATCTTTGTGGTGGTGGACCGTTTTAGCAAAATGTCCCATTTTATTCCATGCCACAAGATAGATGATGCTCAAAATATTTCTAGACTCTTCTTTAAAGAAGTGGTGAGACTCCATGGTATACCTAGAAGTATAGTGTCCGATCTAGATCCCAAGTTTGTAGGCCACTTTTGGAAAACTCTTTGGGGCAAACTTGGTACGAGACTACAATTTTCAACTTCTTGTCATCCTCAAACGGATGGTCAAACTGAAGTAGTCAATAGATCTCTTGGAACTATGCTTAGGGCTATCATGAAGGGAAACCACAAATCTTGGGATGAGTATCTTCCCCATATTGAGTTTGCTTACAATAGAGTAGTCCACAAGACTACTAATGCTTCTCCTTTTGAAGTTGTACATGGGTTTAATCCTCTCACACCTTTGGATTTGTTACCTTTACCTAATCCATAAGAATTTGTGCATAAGGAAGGAGTAATCAAAGCCGATTTTGTTAAGAAAATGCATGAGATGTGTACTGACCAGTCCTCGGACCTCAACTGGGTCCCACATCATGGGTCAAAGCCACGTGGAGTGGACCCCGCAGGGGGTATTGAACAGAGAAGGGCGATGAATCATCAGCCTACAGAAAGGGGTGATTAGTCATCAGCCTACAGAGAGGGGTGATTAGTCATCAGCCTACAGAGAGGGGTGACGAGTCATCAGCCTACAGAGAGGGGTGACGAGTCATCAGCCTACAGAGAGGGGTGACGAGTCATCGGCCTGTAGAGAGGGGTGACGGGTCATCAGCCTATAGAGACGGGTGAGTAGTCGTCAGATCACCAGGATGGGCGGAGGTGTCATCGAACTCAGCAGGTCGAGGAGTCCTCGGCGACAGTGTGTGGCGAGGTGACATCGGCCTTGGGTGATTTGAACAACGTAAACAGAACAGCTAAGATTGGTTCCCAGAGTGGGCCAATGACCAGTTAAATACCCAGAGTTAGGGAGAGGCCTGGATCACGAAGTGCCTATGCGGGTAGCAGGGAGAGCACAGTTGGGTGTAGAGTCCTGAGGGGACGAGTACTCACCAGAGCTAGGGTTTTCCCAGTAAAGCTACATGCATGGCACGTAAACAGTGAAGGCTCTCCCAGAACAGGTGGCCCCAGAGACTAGGTGCACAAGGAGGCATCCAGGTGGTCACCCTGTTAAAGTTTGCACTCCAGAGAAGGAAACCTTATGTGCTAGATTACCCTAAGATTGGGTGATAGCGGCGCAAGGGTATTCCAGTAAACCCTAAATATGGCTAGCAGCGCAGTAAACCCTAATTAGGGCTAGCGGCGCAGTAAACCCTAGACTATATAAGGGACAGTAAAATACTTCACAAAGGTACGCAGTTTCTAGACCTAAACACACAGAGAGAAACTCAATACACTTGGTGTTCCTTGCCTTACACTGACTTGAGCGTCGGAGTGCAAACTGTAACATCCCGCCAAAATACTATTCATGTTTATATAATGAAAATAAAGGTAACAAATAGATTGAAGTGAACAAAATTATATATATGAAATGTAGTTTCTCCTCACAGGGAGTTTAATACAAATTCGGTCAAATTTTCCAGAAACATAAACTAAATACAGTAAAAAAAACAAAACAGGCGATCTCCTATCGGAAGAGGCCGATCTCCTGTCAGAAGAGGGCGATCTCCTATCAGAAGACAGAAAAAGGGTGATCGCCTAACAGAAGACCCCAAAACAGGCGATCTGCTATCAAGACATAAATCCGGCGATCACCACCAAGAGATAGAACCAGGCGATCTCTTCTCCGGCGACCACTCACTAAGGAGCTCTACTTTCTGGAAGATCATTTGCTCCCGTGTAAAAATTACACGATCATCACAGTTTTAAGAGAAAAAAAACAGCCATAGAGCAGAACACGCAGGGTAAGCTATATATTTTAAAGAGAGTTTAAATATGAACATAAAAATCAGAATAAAACAAATTCAAGATACCCACATAAAACTATAAAGTTTCTCATTCCCTTCACCTGATCGCCAAGAAATCACACATTTCACAATATTTTCAAGAGTCATTCTATTTCACAAAATGCATCAAGTGTCTATCAATTCAATGTTCCTCATTTCTCACGTCAGACTACCACTGACTCAGCACACAAGACACTTGACACTACTTCCGGAAGACTCATGCTTTGACTAGACTCGTGTATTTGCACCTGTCATACTGCCCACTGTGAAATCACACACATTCACAGGGTCGCCGTGAAATCACACACATTCACAAGCGTATAATGAATCTCAATATCATCATCATCCAAGCATGACAGGGTTAATCCACACAACAGGTCGAGCTCGTTCTCTTTCAAACAACTCACCCATACGTATAAACCTCCTTCGACTCTCAACGCCCGAATAACTTCATCTATATGATTCCATTATATCAGGAGAGTCAGGATATCATAACGAATCACCGGTCAATGCACATCCTACACGATCTTACACGGTATTTTCTTTCCTGAAAATACTATGCCTTGATCTCACATTCACAACATTCAACACATCATGCCACACTTAAATGAATGATTTCAATCACAGCAAAACTCACTCCAAGGTTCATGTTTTCGAATATCACATTTACATCTCAAACAGTTTCAAAACAACACCAAAAACAGGGAGTTCGTAAAACAGCGCCAAAACCGGCGATCTTGTCCAAAAACAGGGGATTTCGAAATCTGTATTTAAAACCGGCGACCACGTCGCCCAAACACATAGAACAGAGTATTCACGAAGATGAAAACGAAACCGGCGACCACGTCGCCCTCACTTCAGAAACAGCTAATCTATGGCTTGTATTGAAAATGAAGGCTAGCTTCCCTTACATGGACTTGCGCAAAACACCAGGAGCTCCGAAACCCAACGAAGCTTAAAGAATGCCTTGGCTCTGTTTTTGCGTCTGGTTTGAAGGACTTGCAGAGAACCTCCCAGGTGCTCTAATGGTGGCCGTCGCTCGTCGTACTCTTGTGTGAAGGTGCCAGAATCGCAGCGCGAAGGAGAGAATGGAGGAGAAGGGAGGTAAACTCACTCTTTCGCTCTTGAACAACTGCAACGTTCCCCTCTCTCAGAAGTGGGTTTTTGCATCTTAAACCAGCTTGTCCACAAAAGCAGCTGCCACCACCCACTCTGCAGAGAAGTCTGAGTGTACGTTTCTCTGAACAGTACGACCATGTTTGTCTCTTGCGCATGCCAACCACTGCCCTGAACAGTACGACCACTGTTGTCTCTTTTGCATGCCAACCACTGCCCTGAACAGTACGACCGCGAGTGTCTCTTGCGCATGCCAACATTCTGATGTCACTATTCTGAACCACCCTTTTTGTCTACGTGGCGCGCGTGCAGGACGTTTCATGCTGGGAGTCTGGGTCCCACTTTCTCTGCGCGAAGCTCGACATCGCGCGATAACCTTCCACCGATGACCGCTCGCGCGATGACTATCCACTGAGGTCTCATACTGGCAAATGACCGATGTCTCTCCCTGGAAGACGACCGATGTCTCTCCCTGGGAGACGACCGATGTCTACCCCTGGCGACGCCCGCATGCCTCTCGCGACCCGGCGATGCTGCATGCCTCGCGCCCCGACGACGCCCGCATGCCTCTCGCGCCCTGGTGATGTCCACATGCCTCGCGCCCTGGCGATGCCCGCATGCCTCTCGTGCGCCCTGGCGATCATGTGTAGTAGGCGACCGGCGATTATGTACTAACCAGGCGATCTTATAGTCTTATAAGCTACACTTTCCTTCCTTTTTACTTCAAATGAAAACATACTTAGAATTCATTTAAAATATACCCTTTTATTCCAATTTAATTTTACAGGTCCTTACACAAACGGCCTCTAGGGCGCCCCCTCTCTCTTTTGCAGGTGCAGATTGCTTCGAAAGAACCAAGCACATATCAACGTGAGGAAGGAGGCGTGTGAGTGTCGTGAGTCAATTGACAGGCAAGTCAACCGGCAAGAACATTTTGCGCCCACCGTGGTGCAAATTGCTCAGTTTCTTAGACGCTTTCTCTGGGTACAATCAGATCAAGATGCACCCGATGGATGAGAACAAGACGGCGTTTATGACGGAGCTGTCTTGTTACTGCTACACAGTCATGCCGTTTGGCTTGAAGAATGCGGGTGCCACATACCAGAGGCTAATGGACAAGGTCCTCGCCCCCATGCTGGGACGCAATGTGCAGGCATATGTAGATGACATGGTAGTGACGTCCCAGGCACGAGATCAGCATATTGACGACTTGGAGGAGCTGTTCAACACTATAGCAAAGTATAGGTTAAAGTTGAATCCCGAAAAGTGCGTCTTTGGGGTGGAGGCAGGCAAGTTCCTTGGGTTTTTGCTCACGGAAAGAGGGATTGAGGCCAACCCAGACAAGTGTGCAGCGATCATAGCCATGAGGAGCCCGACGTCGGTCAAAGAAGTGCAACAGTTGACAGGTCGGATGGCTGCACTCTCCCGGTTCGTGTCAGCCGGGGGAGATAAAGGTCACCCTTATTTCCAGTGCTTAAGGAGGAATAGCAGATTCACCTGGACGGCAGAATGTGAGCAGGCTTTCCTCAAGCTCAAAGAATACCTGGCCAGCTCACCAGTTTTGTGCAAGCCTCAACTCGGCACACCCCTGCGTTTGTACTTTGCAGTTACAGACAGGGCGGTGAGTTCTGTCTTGGTACAAGAACAGCAACAGAGCCAAAAGCCCATTTATTTTGTTAGCAAGGTGCTACAGGGACCCGAGACGAGATACCAAGCCTTAGAGAAGGCAGCATTAGCAGTGGTGTTCTCAGCCAGGAGATTGCGCCACTATTTCCAAAGCTTCACAGTGGTGGTGATGACAGATCTGCCGATATGTAAGGTCTTGCAGAAGCCCGATGTGGCAGGAAGGATGGTGCGTTGGGCAGTTGAGTTGTCAGAATTTGACATCCAGTATGAACCCAGGGGCCCGATCAAAGGACAAGTCTACGTTGACTTTGTGGCAGAGATGTCTTCAACCGAAGCCCAGCAAGAGGGACCTAATTTCAAATGGGTATTGTCAGTAGATGGGTCCTCGAATCAGCAAGGCAGCGGAGCGGGGGTGATCTTGGAAGGACCCAAGGGGTTGTTAATAGAGCAGGCCCTGCGGTTCGCGTTCAAAGCCACCAATAACCAGGCGGAGTATGAGGCTTTGATCGCTGGGATGTTATTGGCAAAGGAGATGGGAGCGCAGAGCCTTATAGCCAATAGTGACTCGTTGTTGGTCACCGGTCAGGTGGCCGGAGAATACCAGGCCAAAGACCCCCAGATGGCCTCTTACTTGGAGTATGTCCAGAGATTGAAGAGTTCATTTGAGATATTTGAACTAGTACACGTGCCCAGGGAGCAAAATGCCAGAGCTGACTTGTTGGCCAAACTTGCCAGCTCAGGCAAGGGGGGCAGACAGAGGACAGTCATCCAGGAGACCCTGAGGGCGCCTCGTACCTATACAGCTGATAACTTGGTGGGAGTCCATCAGATCAGCCAGTCAGATGGCAAGAAGAGAAGTCATCGGTCGTTGACTCAAGAAACTTTAAAAAAGCCACGAGTCAACGCATGCATGCTATTGGGGGTAGAAGCGCCACAGATCTGTCTATTACAAAATGGTGAGACATGGATGACGCCCTACAAGCGTTACATAGCGGATGGAATGCTCCCAGCAGAGCCGGAGGAGGCAAAAAAGATAAAGAAAAACTCGTCCAAGTACACGCTCATTGAAGGCGAGTTGTACAGACATGGGTTTACTCACCCCATCTTAGTCTGCGTGCATGGCGAGCAGTGTGTGAGGATAATGGCGGAGCTCCATGAAGGTATCTGCGGTAGTCATATCGGAGGCCGAGCGCTGGCCTCTAAGGCCGTACGAGCAGGGTACTACTGGCCGACAATGAGGGAAGATTGCACTAGGTATGCACAGCAATGCAAGCAGTGCCAGTTGCATGCTGACTGGCCTAAGGCACCACCAGAAGAGCTCAGGTCGATTTATAGCCCTTGGCCGTTTCATACCTGGGGAATTGACATCTTGGGGCCTTTCCCTTTGGCGATAAGGCAGATGGAGTACCTCGTGGTCGCCATAGAATATTTCATGAAGTGGATTGAAGCTGAGCCGGTAGCACAGATTACAGCACAAAAGATCCAACACTTCGTGTGGAAGAACATAGTTTGCCGTTTCGGCGTACCAAAACGCTTGGTGTCTGATAATGGCACTCAGTTTGCGAGCCAACAGTTGGGAAAGCTGTGTACACAATTGGGAATCAAGCAGGTGTTTGCATCAGTCGAGCACCCACAGACCAATGGGCAGGTCGAGTCAACCAACCGAGTCCTCCTCAGAGGATTGAAGAGAAGGCTAGAGAAAGCAAAGGGAAGGTGGGCTGAGGAGGTTCCCAGAATAGTATGGGCTTACCATACTACTCCCCAGTCCACTACTAAGGAGACTCCCTTCAGTTTGGTGTATGGTTCAGATGCCATGATCCCTGTGGAGATCCAGGAGAGCTCGCCACGTTTCCAGAACTTTGTGGCTGAGGAATCCAATGAAGAGAGGAAGGTGAATCTTGATCTTTGGGATGAAGCCAGGGAAGAAGCTGGAATCAAGGCTGAGGCGATAAAGAGGAGAGTCGAGCTCAAACACAGTTCCAAGCTGAGAGCTCGGCAGTTCCAGGCGGCAGACCTTGTCATGCGGAAGGCATCTCCATACCGGATAGAGAACAAGCTATCCCCTAAGTGGACTGGTCCTTTTAGAGTGACAGAGGCCCTAGGGAATGGAGCGTATAGGCTTGAAACTTTAGAAGAAGTCCGATTCCTCGAACATGGAATGCGACTCACTTGAAGTATTATTTCAGTTAAAGCCATGTAATCTTGTACGCAACACAATACAGGGGACACTCTTTTTTCCCTTCTAAGGGTTTTTAATGAGGTCACCCAATAAAATTCAGTTAAAGATATATGTTTTTAATGTGTTTGTACAATGATGTTAGAACCTGTCACGTGAAGTTAGAGGTCTCGTAAGTGGAGAGGTAGGTTCGTAGAGAACTCCTCCACTTCGAGTGAGAACTTCCAATGTGAAAGAAGGGTTCGCCCAGAGAAATCCTCCTCGCCTGTGAGCGATGTGAGGTCAGTTAGAACCTGTCACGCGGAGTTAGAGGTCTCGTAAGCGGAGAGGTAGGTTCGTAGAGAACACCTCCACTTCGAGTGAGAACTTCCAATGTGAAAGAAGGGTTCGCCCAGAGAAATCCTCCTCGCCTGTGAGCGATGTGAGGTCAGTTAGAACCTGTCACGCGGAGTTAGAGGTCTCGTAAGTGGAGAGGTAGGTTCGTAGAGAACACCTCCACTTCGAGTGAGAACTTCCAATGTGAAAGAAGGGTTCGCCCAGAGAAATCCTCCTCGCCTGTGAGCGATGTGAGGTCAGTTAGAACCTGTCACGTGGAGTTAGAGGTCTCGTAAGTGGAGAGGTAGGTTCGTAGAGAACACCTCCACTTCGAGTGAGAACTTCCAATGTGAAAGAAAGGTTCGCTTGGTTAAATCCTCCATTGACCATGAACGATGACAGGTCAGTCAGAACCTATAAGTGGGGTTAGAGGTCTCGTAAGGGGAATGGGGAGTTCATAAGGAACACTTTCCCCTCCAAGTGAGAACGCCCAAGTTAAGGTAAAGGTTCATTAATGAAGTTAGCGGAAAGACATGTTACTTGAGGTTCATTTTGCAGGTGCATTATTTGTGATCGTGAGCCCATCAAATACAAAGCACGACGAAAAGATGAATAATGCATAAACAAAGTTTTATATTGCAAAGAGGATAATTACAAGATGTTCAGCTAAAATACAACTGTTTCGAGGACCTATCTGGGCACTATTTGCCCGTCGACCACCTGCAGAGTTGCGGAGTATGGTGAGAGGTCCATCTCAGGATGCACGCAGGCAACCTGAGCAAGGGCATCACCAAAGCCTTCCCCATAGGCGTCGGCGACGTCATCAATAAGCTCAGCCTCGGTCTTCTTCAACAATTCGATCTGTTGGGCAAGTTCCTCCTCAACCTTGCCCAGCTGAACTTCTCGATCGGTCGCCCTCTCCTCCAGCTTGGCCATTTTAGCTTGAGCCCCCTCCGCTTGCTCTTCCAGTTTAATAATCTTGTTGCGGAGGGGAAGTATCTTAGCTTCAAGCTGGAGGGCCTCCTGCCCCTTAGAGAAAAGAAGCTTCTTGGTCTCCTTCTCGGATTAACGGAGACTACCCAGTTCTTGATTGAGGGCAGTCTCTCGCGTGGTTGCTTGACGAAGTTGGAGATCCTTTTGTTCCAGCTCCCTCTTCAGTTGGGCGGTCTCCTCTAGCAGCTCCGCCTCAACACTACCCTTGACCAGCAAGGAGTTGGAAGCGGCCAAGAACTCCCCGAGATCATGGCTGAGGAGGTTCTCAAGAGAGTTTCTGTCCATGGCCTCCAAGACAGCTCTGCCAGGCATTTGAGCGAGCGACCTTTGGAGCAGAGAAGGCAGCTCTGGGGCAGAAGGCATCGGACCAGAGGAAGGAGCACTCTCCCCACCCCCCTCAAGTGTTAGGATTGGCTCAGGAGGGGAGGAGGCGCTGGGAGGGTGCTCCCTAAAGGAAGAAGGGTGCCCTTCTGTGGCTGAAGAGACCTTTGCGGCTGTCTCCACCCTTTTCCTTTTGAAGACGAGGCCGGAGCAGGTGTCCTCGTCGTCAGAAACCTCCACAGGGGCTGCCCTCTTGGATTTTTCAGCGATGGGTTCCAGGGCAACACCCGCGGGTGATGACGGACCTGCAGGGGCTGAACCGCTAGCGTTGCGGTGACTCAGCACATCTGCCAGCCTCTTCTTCTTATCAGCACTGAGTACCATGCCTGCAGTGAACGATTCGAAAGTATTAGAAAGGCAAAGTATTGAGCATGCGAACAGATAAATGCAAGATGAAGTTAGTGTACCAAGGTACACGCTGAGAGTCTCAGCGTCATACTCATGCCTAATCAGCTGGGTGGAGTCAAACACCACCCCCCAGCTGGAAATGATTTGGCAGAGTTCTTGATCGGGGACTGTCAACTCCTCGAGCTTGCGTGGCTTTTTGAACTTCAACTCCTCCACCCAGTATAAGGGAAATCCATCGAGCATGGTGGGGTCGTAAGAGCTGCAGCAGACTCGGAAGAACTTTCCCTTGAAGTTTTTGTACGACTGCGAGAAGAGCGTTAGGAGGACTCTCTCGGCCACCCCATTCAGGCTCACCCAAAGCCTCTTGCCGGGGCTCTTCGCCTCGAAGAAGTAAAGGAAGACATCGATAGAGGGGGTGAACCCTAGATTATTGCAAAGGATGGAGAACGCCCTGATAAAGGCCCAACTGTTGGGGTGCAGTTGAGCGGGCGCCACGTTTAACTCTGTGAGCAAAGCCCTTTCAAATCCTGTGAAGGGGAGACGAACTTTGACTCTTTTGAAGATGGTGGCGTAGAAGAAGAAGAAGGGTTCCCCATTGTTGCAACGATCATCGGCGCATACGGGCTCGTTTACTGGGCAGGGGCGCACAGAGACGTACGCGTCCGTTTCCCTGCCGAAGACGTGTCCTTTAATCTCATTCTCATCATCCCGGTGCTTGCGAAGATCTTCGCAGGATGTGAGTTTGGAGGTCTCTGCAAGAAGATCCTCAGAAGCCCAGGGGTAGAGGGCCTTGTAATCGACCGCTACCGTTGGCAGAGGGTTGGAAGTTATTTTGGTTCTGGCCATCTCGAATCTAAACAAATGAGAGGCAGGAAAAGAAGAAAGGCTCAGAAGAAAACAATGGTGGACGAAGACTCAAAGGTAGAATGAACCCAGGAAAGAAGAACAAAACCCTAGAATGTATAAGCCGCACGCAGGCCCGAAACAATTACAGCATACCATATGGATGATCAAGTTCACATTAAGGAGGAGAAGAAGACATAAAAATCATACCTTTGGTTGATGAAGAGCGGAGAAGCGTGAAGGGTTTGTTGGGAAGAAGAGAGCGTGCGCTGGAAGATAGAGTATGTAGAAGGGAGAATGCAAAGTGATGAAACAGTGAAGTGGCGCGAGGTTTTGAAGAGGTTTAACGTAGCCCTAGGGAGCGTAAACGTTATGAATCTCAAACCGTTGATACGGCCACGTGTTAACAGATGAAAGGGGGTTGGTGAAGTGTCTTCTCAGTGTACTGTTCATGTACTTACGCGCAGAGCCACGTAGGCCGCCCAAGACAATGACTTAGTCCCTACGCTGGAATAAGTTAACAGCTCGAGACTAGGGGGGCTTGTGTACCGATCAGTCCTCGCCTATCACTTAGTCTCTTCCCTGAAACAAGTTAACAGCTTGAGACTGGGGGGCTTGTGTACTGACCAGTCCTCGGACCTCAGCTGGGTCCCACAGCATGGGTCAAAGCCACGTGGAGTGGACCCCGCAGGGGGTATTGAACAGAGAAGGGCGATGAATCATCAGCCTACACAAAGGGGTGATTAGTCATCAGCCTACAGAGAGGGGTGATTAGTCATCAACCTACAGAGAGGGGTGACGAGTCATCAGCCTACAGAGAGGGGTGACGAGTCATCAGCCTACAGAGAGGGGTGACGAGTCATCAGCCTACAGAGAGGGGTGACGAGTCATCAGCCTACAGAGAGGGGTGACGAGTCATCGGCCTGTAGAGAGGGGTGACGGGTCATCAGCCTATAGAGACGGGTGAGTAGTCGTCAGATCACCAGGATGGGCGGAGGTGTCATCGAACTCAGCAGGTCGAGGAGTCCTCGGCGACAGTGTGTGGCGAGGTGACATCGGCCTTGGGTGATTTGAACAACGTAAACAGAACAGCTAAGATTGGTTCCCAGAGTGGGCCAATGACCAGTTAAATACCCAGAGTTAGGGAGAGGCCTGGATCACGAAGTGCCTATGCGGGTAGCAGGGAGAGCACAGTTGGGTGTAGAGTCCTGAGGGGACGAGTACTCACCAGAGCTAGGGTTTTCCCAGTAAAGCTACATGCATGGCACGTAAACAGTGAAGGCTCTCCCAGAACAGGTGGCCCCAGAGACTAGGTGCACAAGGAGGCATCCAGGTGGTCACCCTGTTAAAGTTTGCACTCCAGAGAAGGAAACCTTATGTGCTAGATTACCCTAAGATTGGGTGATAGTGGCGCAAGGGTATTCCAGTAAACCCTAAATATGGCTAGCAGCGCAGTAAACCCTAATTAGGGCTAGCAGCGCAGTAAACCCTAGACTATATAAGGGAGAGTAAAATACTTCACAAAGGTACGCAGTTTCTAGACCTAAACACACAGAGAGAAACTCAATACACTTGGTGTTCCTTGCCTTACACTGACTTGAGCGTCGGAGTGCAAACGGCCTCTAGGGCGCCCCCTCTCTCTTTTGCAGGTGCAGATTGCTTCGAAAGAACCAAGCACATATCAACGTGAAGAAGGAGGCGTGTGAGTGTCGTGAGTCAATCGACAGGCAAGTCAACCGACAAGAACAAGAAGATTAAACTTCAAATCCAACAACAAAATGAAAAGTATGCAAAATACCACAGTAAGGGGAGGAGAGAAATCATTTTTGAAGAAGGAGACTTAGTTTGGCTTCACCTTCGCAAAAGATAGATTTCCCACTCAAAGAAAGTCCAAACTAAGTCCCCGAGGAGATGGACCCTTTCAAGTCCTCAAGAGAGTCAACAAAAATGCATATAAGTTGGACCTACCTCTAGAATATGGAGTACATGATACTTTCAATGTAACTGACTTATCTCCATTTGTAGGTACCAATGAAGACTTGGATTTGAGGACAAATCCTTTTCAAGGGGGAGGGGATGATGGAGGACGGCTAGTCACACCCCCTCTAGTGCCAAGACGTGAGCTTGAAAGGATAGATCAAGTCATGGAGATCAAGCTCTAGTGGACATGGAGGCCAATCAACAAGATCAAGAAGAGGTAGAGGTGCAAATAGAAGACGCCCATGGAGGTCAAAGCCCACCTCAAAGGCTTACAAGAAGTGTAAGGACCTGTAAAATTAAATTGGAATAAAAAGGAATATATTTTAAATGAATTCTAAGTATGTTTTTATTTAAAATAAAAAGGAAGGAAAGTGTAGTTTAGAAGACTATGAGATCGCCTGGTTAGTACATGATCGCCAGTCGCCTATGGTGCACATGATCGCCGAAAGTGCACTCAGTATGTGGTCAGGATACTGGATCAACCAGAGTGGGTTCCAAAAACCACGCGTATCAAGGTATGGGTTAAGCCTTAGATACGCTGTGCATGCGAAGCTCTATGCTTGAGCATAAGAAATCGTCCTTGGTGTTGCATGCATGGGCGCACGAGGAGTAGTGCTGACCTACTCTTGGAAATGTGAAGCTACCGACGTCACCAAGTCATGTGGAGATGATACCTTGGACGTAACATAGTGGGATGAAGAACCTACAGCAAGGCATGGCGATGTGTCATCGGGCATCGCCGGGCGCGAGGCATGCGGGCATCGCCAGGGCGTGAGGCATGCGGGCATCGCCAAGCGCGAGGCATGCGGGCATCGCCAGGGCGCGAGGCATGCGTGTATCGCCAGGTGCGAGGCATGCGGTCATCGCCAGGGCGAGACATCGGTCGTCCTCTAGGATGAGACATCGGTGGATAGTCATCGCGCGATGTCGAGTTTCATACAGATAAGGTGGGACCCAGGCTCCCAACATGAAATGTCCTGCACGCGCGACACGTAGACAAAAAGGGTGGTTCAGAATAGTGACATCAGAGTGTTGGCCTGCGCATAGGCACGAGTAGTCGTACTGTTCAGGGAAGCGTACACGCAAACTTCCCTGCAGAGTGGGTGGTGGCAGCGGCTTTTGTGGACAAGTTGGTTTAAGATTCAAAAACCCACTTCTGAGAGGCAAAGGACGTTGCAGTGGTTCAAGAGTGAAAGAGTGAGTTTACCTTCATTCTTCTCCTTTTCTCTCCTTCGCGCTGCGATTCAGGCATCCTCAAGCACCAGTGCGACGAGCGACGACTGCCCTTAGAGCACCTGAGAGGTTCTCTGCAAGTTCTACAAACCAGACGCTAAAACAGAGCTAAGGCATCCTTTAAACTCGGTGGGTTTTGGAGCTCTTGGTGTTTTGCGCAAGTCCAGGTAAGGGAAGCTAGCATTTTCGTTTATAAAAACGTTAGGCGAGTAGGTTCCGAAGTGAGGGCGACGTGGTCGCCGGTTTCAGATCCATTTCACGATGCTCTGTTTTATGTGTGGGGCGACGTGATCGCCGGTTTTGGTGTTGTTTTTCGAACTCCCCTGTTTTTGTGTTGTTTGAAACTGTTTGAGATTTAAATGTGAAATGCATGTGATATTCGAAAATCTGAACCTTGGAATGAGTTTTGCTGTGACTGGAATCGTTCATTAAGTGTTGTATGATGTGTTGAATGTTGTGAATGTGGGATCAAGGCATAGTACTTTCAGGAAAGAAAATACCGTGTAAGATCGTGTGTAATGTGTATTGACTAGGGGCTTGTCTAGAAGGAGATATCCTGACTCTGCTGATATAATGGAATCACATAGATGAAGTTATTCAGTTGTGGAGAGTCGAAGGAGGTTCATATGTATGGGTGAGTTGTTTGAAAGAGAACGAGCTTGACCTGTTATATGAATTAACCCTGTCATACCGGGAGAGTGATGATATTGAGATTATGTATGCGCATGGCTGTGTGGATTTCACAGCGACCCTGTGTGGATTTCACAGTGGTGTGGTATGACAGGTGCAGATCTCTGAGCCTGAGTCAACGCACGAGTCTTCCGGAAGTAGAGTCATGTGTCTATATGTTATGAGTCAGTGGAAAGTCTGACGTGTGAACCATGAATATTGAAAGTAGCGAATAGACACTTGACGAGTTAGTGGAATATGGGAATGTTGATGGTTGAAATTGATATGGATTATGAATGGTGTGAAGATTTATGTTTTCTATTGATTTAAAGTTTCATATTTAAAGTTTTTAAAACATCTAGCTTACCCTTTTATCTGGTATTGTGATTGCTTTCTTAAACCTGTGATGATCGTGTATTTTTGCACGGGAGCAGACGAGGTTGCAGGTAGTAGAGCTCCTCAGTGAGTGGTCGCCGGAAGGAGATCGCCTGTTTCAATTTCTGTTAGGCGATCACCCTTTTTCTGTTGTCTGATAGGAGATCGCCCTTTTCTGATAGGAGATTGCCCTTTTCTTTTGATACGAGATCGCCTGTTTGTCTTTTTGCTGTATTTTGTTTAAGTTTTGGAAATTGACCGATTATGTATTAAACTCCCTGTGAGGAGAAACTTCATTACATGTATATAATTATGTTCTCTTCAATATATTTGTTTACCTTTATTTTTATTATATAAATATGAAAAGAATTTGGCGGGATGTTACAAGAAGCATGTTCAAAGCTTTAGGAGCTAGGGAACAATTATTCTCTCTTTTTTTTTTTTTTGTAATTTCTTTGGTTGATGGTGCTTAGAGGGAAACATTAGAAACCTCTATTGTTGTAGCATCTTTTAGTCTTTAGTTAGGAATCTTAGGGGGGGTGTATTAGTAGATAGGTGTAGAAGTAAATAAGAAGGTGACGTTATAAGTTTGGGCTTATGAAGTCCATTAGGGAAGGAAGGAAACCCTACCTTCTAGAAATGAGTGAAAGGGTGCGGCATTGACCAAAGTCAATGACCTAGGCTGCACCATTTTGTGTCTTCCCTTACTACCCTCACAACTTGTGCTCCAAGGCTCCTCATGCTATAAATAGGAGGCCTCCCTCATTTTATTGGGTACATTGGAATTTTATAGTAAAGAAACTCTACTCAAATTTTGAGTGAACCTTGGAGAGCTTTTGAGCTTCCTTTCTCTAGTCTCATCTTGAAGGATCCATGGTGTCCTCAAGTGGCGGCAGCACACTCATCTAGGAGCAACCATCACTCCTAGTGGCGTGATCACCTCACCATTCTTCCATCTTCATAAGTTTTCTACTCTTCTTCCTTTCTTATCTTTAGTGTTCATATTTTGAGCTTGTTTCTTGAGTTTTTGGTTCTGTTTTCAAGTTTCCAGCAACTATTCTTCCTTTTCTTTGATTTTGAACGGTTCATTTCTGTTTTCCTTCTTTCTTGTTCGGTTCAAACTTGTTTTCCAGCTTTTTAATCGGTTCAATTGATAGTAAATGGAGCTTCCATGTGAGTTTGGTTTTTGGTGCAAGATTTGGTGAGTTCTTGAAATATAGAACATTGATCCTCTTCTATAAAAGTGCCTAATCTTTGCCAACTCAAGTTGATTCCATAGAATATCAAAGAATCATGTTATTGTGGCTAGTGGAATCACATCATCAAGAGCTTCTAGACCAAGAGGAAGACCGTCTAGCACCTTGCATGGAGCGTCTAGGACCTATCACAAGGTCCATGGCCAAACAAATCCAAAAGGAGACGGCCCAAGCTAAGGATGGGAGAGAAAGATACCTATACATGTTGTAACATCCCGCCAAATCCTTTTCATATTTATATGATGAAAATAAAGGTAAACAAATATATTGAAGTGAACATAATTATATATATGTAATGAAGTCTCTCCTCACAGGGAGTTTAATACATAATCGGTCAATTTCAAAACTTAAACAAAATACAGCAAAATAATTAAAAAAAAAACAGGCGATCTCCTGATAGAAAACAGAAAACGGCGATCTCCTAACAGAAGCAGAAACAGGCGATCTCCTCTCGGCGACCACTCACAGAGGAGCTCTACTACCTGCAGCCTCATCTGCTCCCGTGCAAATATACACGATCATCACAGGTTTAAGAAAACAACCACGATACAAGATAAAAGGGTAAGCTAGATATTTTTCAAAACTTTAAACATGAAACTGTATATCAGTAGAACATATAAATCTTCACACCATTCATACACTATATAAATTTTCAACCATCAACGTCCCCATATACCACAAACTCGTCAAGTGCCTATCCAATACATTCAATACTCATGGTTCACATGTCAGACTTTCCACTGACTCATAACATATAGACACATGACTCTACTTCCGGAAGACTCGTGCGTTGACTCAGGCTCAGAGATCTGCACCTGTCATACCACACCACTGTGAAATCCACACAGGGTCGCTGTGAAATCCACACAGCCATGCTCATACATAGTCTCAATATCAACACTCTCCCGGTATGACAGGGTTAATTCATATAACAGGTCAAGTCAGTTATCTTTCAAACAACTTACCCATACATATGAACCTCCTTCGACTCTCCACAACTGAATAACTTCATCTATATGATTCCATTATATCAGCAGAGTCAGGATATCTCCTTCTAGACAAGCCCCTAGTCAATGCACATTACACACGATCTTACACGGTATTTCCTTTCCTGAAAATACTATGCCTTGATCCCACATTCACAACATTCAACACATCATACAACACTGAATGAACGATTCAGGCACAGCAACATTCATTCCACGGTTCAGATTTTTGAATATCACATGCATTTCACATTTAAATCTCAAACAGTTTCAAACCGCACTAAAATAGGGGAGTTCGAAAAACAACGCCAAAACCGGCGATCTCATTCAAAAGCAGGGGATTTCGAGACAAAGTTAAAACCAGCGATCACGTCACCCCACACATGAAAAACAGAGCATTGTGAAAAGAAATATGAAAACCGGCGACCACGTCGCCCTCACTTCAGAACTTACTCGCCTAACGTTTTTATAAATGTAAAGTACTAGCTTCCCTTACCTGGACTAGCGCAAAACTCCAAGAGCTCCGAAACCCAACGAAGCTTAAAGATGCTTTCACTCTGTTTTAGTGTCCCGGTCTGGAGAACTTGCAGAGAACCTCCCAAGTGTCCAAGGGCAGTCGTCGCTCGTCGTACTGGTGCTTGAGATTGCCTGAATTGCAGCGCGAAGGAGAGAAAAGAGAGGGATGAAGATGCACTCACTCTTTCACTCTTGAGCCACTGCCACGTTCTTTGCCTCCCCGCAGTGGGTTTTTGAATCCAAGCCTACTTGTCCACGCATGCTGCTGCCACCACCCCCTCTGCAGGAAAGCCTGAGTGTACGTTTCACTGAACAGTACGGCCACGGTTGTCTCTTGCGCATGCCAACCACTTCCCTGAACAGTACGACCGCGAGTGTCTCTTGCGCATGCCAACTTTCTGATGTCACTATTCTGAACCACCCTTTTTGTCTACGTGGCGCGCGTGTAGGACGTTTCATGCTGGGAGTCTGGGTCCCACTTTATCTGTGTGAAGCTCGACATCGCGCGACAACTTTCCACCGCTGACTCATCCTGGCGAACGATCGATGTCTCGTCCTGGAAGACGACCGATGTCTCTCTCTGGGAGACGACCGATGTCTATCCCTGGCGACGCCCGCATGTCTCTCGCGCCCCAGCGATGCCCACATGCCTCGCGCCCTGGCAATGTCCGCATGTCTCTCGCGCCCTGGCGACGTCCACATGCCTCGCGCCCTGGCGACGTCCACATGCCTCGCGCCCTGGCGATGTCCGCATGTCTCGCGCCCTGGCGATCATGTGTAGTAGGCGACCGGCGATTATGTACTAACCAGGCAATCTTATAGTCTTCTAAGCTACACTTTCCTTCCTTTTTATTTTAAATAAAAACATACTTAGAATTCATTTAAAATATACCCTTTTATTCCAATTTAATTTTACAGGTCCTTACACATGTTGCAAGAAGGCCCATCATGAAATTAGCTTAGTTTATGTGGTGTAAATAGCATTTTTCTTTCAAGACTTGACCTATCTTGCTTGGCAAGTTTGTGCCCACTTTTGCATTTCATTTCAAACACATTTGGTTAGCATCTAGGGTAACATTTAAGGTACTCCTTAGCTTATAAAAGGGGTAGCCTCCTTCATGAAACTTAAGATTAATTTGAGTAAAGTTATGCTGCCAAATTTGTGCCATACTTACTCCCTTGCCTAAATCTCTTGATTTATGGTTTTAATCTTCACTCCTTCACCACCAAAGAGAGTTGGCCAAACCTCTCTCATTTTCATACACTTCATGCACCTACAAGCCACCACCACTCTTGGAGGGCTTGACCCATTTCATCCATTGAACTTCCGCTGCATTCATCACCCAAAACGCACCATGAAGAACTCAAGAATGCCATCATTCCATATGTGACAAAGTAATTGAAGTAAAGCAAGATAAGTTACTGGTAAATGATAAAGAGTTCAAAGGGTATGAGCAGTTAATGTTTACAGATAATTAAGCACCCCGATCACTCATTCCTTATTTGGCCATTAACCATGGTTTTACCCGAGCTAAGTTGCAAATAATCCAAGCCAGGGTGGAGACAAGATGCTTGTTCTATTGTAGTTTCAAATCCTATCTGAAAGGCTTGATCAGCTTCCACTTTGTAGACCTCGATCTCACTGGCAAGAAACTCGTCCTTCTAGACCAACTCTTGTTGCAGCTTGTCAAGGTGGTTCTTCTTTTCTCCTAGGTGAATCGCTTGCTTAGCGGCCTCTTTGGTCTTCTCAGTCAAGAGCTACCCAGTTTGTTGATGGAGACCTTGGAGGTGTTGGAATTCTTGTTACAGGCTTGTCACTTTTTGGTGAAATTCTTCGTTTTCATGGACCTTCATCTCGACGGCAGCTTCTTGACTTCGCAGCTGCTTGGCAGCTAAGTAGTTTGTGGCCAGAGCTTGCCTAAACTGCCTTATGGCCTTCTGAATCAGGTGGTGACCCTCATGGACCATCAGCCTCTCTTCGTCCTCTGGTTGTATCAGCGCACCTTCGAGATAAGAAGTGATGTCCAAGCAAGGGTCCCATATCCCCTTCCTTCTAGAACTCTCTGCATCGCCTACAAGGTTGGACAATGTGGTTGGAGGAAGGGTTAGAGGTCTTGGAGGAGATGCATGATTGAATGTCGCCTATCCATGTGAAGGTGAGTGCTCAGGAAGGATGATGAGGTTTTCCCTTTTCTTGTTGAAGACGAGCCCCGAGGTGGTCTCTTTGTCGTTCTTGGTACAGGCAGGGGTAAACAAAGCCTTCAGTGGCATCTGACTAGCTGCCTTTGCCTTCATCGCCATCTCCTCCAAGTCTTTTTTGTTGAATCGTGCCAACATTCTTTCTACAGGCAAACAAAGGAAAGCTAGTTACAACATATAAAGAAAAGTAAGACTAGCTAAGGCTAAAGAAGATGTACTAGTATAAATCTTTAGGGCGTTTGGGGTGAATTCTTTGCTCAGGAGGAAAGCTGTGTCAAAAACGACTTGTAGGCTTGACAAAAACTTGCAGACCTCTTGATCAAAAGGAGGTAAATCTTCTAGGCGCCGAGCAACCTTGAAGCTAGGTTCTTGGGTCCTGCATAATGGAAACCCGTCCAAAAGGGTTGGGTTTGCCTTGTTGGTGCAAATCTTTAGAAAATAGCCTTTAAATTTTTTGTAAGAAGAATGGAAGAGAGTGTGTAAGCCTCTTCGAAGGGCACATTCAAGGATACCCAGAGTTGGCGACC
This sequence comes from Phaseolus lunatus, assembly GCA_013389735.1. Taxonomy (NCBI): domain Eukaryota; kingdom Viridiplantae; phylum Streptophyta; class Magnoliopsida; order Fabales; family Fabaceae; genus Phaseolus; species Phaseolus lunatus. The sequence continues at coordinate 25,622,878 of CM023858.1, forward strand.
CAGTTTTTTGGCCTCAAAGAAATAGAGGAAGACCTCTACAGATGGCGAAAGGCCAAGTTGGGAGTAGAGGATAGAGAAATCTCGGACGAATGCCCAGCTATTGGGGTGTACTTGAGCAGGGGTGACGTTTAGTTCGGTCAATAATTCTTTTAAAAGATAGTAAGTGGAAGGCGTAAAAGGATATTTTTGAATACTGTGGCATAAAAGAAATAAAATGGTTTACCAGGGTCCGAGGACTCATTGCAACACACAGGCTCATCCTCCCTATAAAGCACTATGTTTATCCTATCATTTTCCCTACCAAAGTGGCAGCCACTCTTCCTAAGGGTTGCTAACTTTTCATGGGAGGTGCAGGAAGAGGTCTCTTCTAAAAGGTTTTGAGGTGCTCAAGGGTACAAGGTTTTGTAATACATGGTGGGTTGCGTCTAAACATAAGCATAAGAAGAATAGGAAAGACAACTCAAACCAAGTAAATTAAGGAAACAAACAAGATGAACATACATCTCACAGTTCAGACAATGTCATACAGTGCGATCAACAGATATATGCATATCGGTGGAACAGATATTATGAGTGATCGATGTCAAAGATTTATAAAGGTATTTCAAATGATCATCCCAGGCATAACACATATTATGAGTGATCGATGACAAAGATTGATGAACGTGAAATACTTGTTGAAGTCCAAAAGAAGAAGTTGTGTTGTTGTGGAGTGCAAGGAGCTTTGGGAAGCGAAGAATTTGTGGGAAAGAAAAGGTTTTTGGAAGTTCAGAGTAATGAAATAGTGTGGTACTAAACAAGGTTTTGAGTAGCAATGGAATTCGTGTTCTCGCCATTTGACTCAGTCATTGTTGACTCTGAGGTAGATGGTGATTCCTGCTATCTCGCGATGGTTCTCCCAAGTGTGGCTCTGCTGAAATAGTGGGGGGCCCTAACTGTAATTGCACTCTGACGCTCAAGTCAGTGCAGGGCAAGAAACATCAAATAACTAGATATCTCAAGCCAAGAGTGTGTAAGAAACTCTAAGCTTGCAAAGACTGTGTCTGTGTGTGAACCTGTGTTTACCTTGGGCGTTACCCCATTATATAGCTGTTTTAGGTTACCTATCGCATACATGCTCTTGTTCAAGCGTTGCCTCTAGCGAATTTAGGGTTACCCTTTTGGGATTCTAACGCACAATCTTAGTGCAATCCCGTGGCAACCTTCCTTTCATAGAGTACAACTCCTGTGGCAACATTCCTTTCCTGGAATGCATAACTTAAGGTGTGCTCGCTAGGGTTTCAACGCCTACCCTAGCGCCGCTAACCCAAACTTGTCTAATAACTTAATATCTCACATGCCTTAAAACCTTCACATGCCTCACATGCGTTTCTAAGGATAATTCTATTGTGTCAGAACCTTACGTCTTGAACACATCCTGCATGCATGGCGTATCCGTGAATTTGGTTTTGCACCTTGACACATGTAATTTTGTGGGCCCCTCTGTGGGCCCTACCATGCCGACCTCTCCTATGACGACCTCTCACTCATGTGCCGACATCCGAGGCCTGGCCACTACACAAGCCCCCCAGGCTCGAGCTGGAACTTGTTTCAGCGAGAAGCCTAACTGCTCGACTCGTTGACCTACGTGGCATTGCCCTTCGTGGTACCGCGGTGAGACTGAGTGATGGGATGCACACAGTGCTTCGTGGCGACATTTCACCATACTTTCCTTGGAGCGTACACGTGGCAATCTAAACGGCTAGGGTGCATTGTCGATTTGCGCTTCCCTATACGTTAACCCTTTGCCTCCTACGCTCTTCATTGTTTCATTCCTTCGCATTTCATCCTTTAAAAAAAACCCTTTGTTCTTCGAGCGGTCTTCTTTCCTTCTCGATCCTTTACCAACTCCACTCAGAATCTACTAAAGGTACATTCTTTTCACCATTTATGTTTTTCCTTTGCCATTGCGATGCCCCTCGATGTATCTATAACTGCTTGGGACTATTTATGATTTCTGCTCATTTCGTCTCATCGTGCCCTACTTTCCTGTTGTGACACTTTCTTTGAAATGTGTTTGTTCAGTTCCCTTTCTGATGTGAGTTGATTTTATGATTTAGCATTTTATGGTGGCACTTTAATTAGGATTGAGATTTTAGGATGATTAAGGTGAGAACCTAAGGAAAATACCCATTGGACATTAACTTAACCAAGTGGTTAAGTAGATGTGAAGGTTCATTTAACAAAGGCAAAAAGAAAACACAATTATGGTGAAGATGATGGCAAGTAAAGGTGCTGAAATTAAAGAGAGGAAACTAAACATAATGAAGGAAACTGAATAGGAAACAAAGCATTAAAACAAGAACAAGACATAGATTTTGGAATTGAAATTTGGAATGGAAATGGAATGGAAAAAGATGAGTGAAAGGAAACTTACGAGAATGAGCTAGAGAAGTGATCATGCCACTTGGATGGTGGTTTGCTCCAAGATGAGTGAAGAATGCCGCCACTTGAGAGCTCTCTAAATCTCACAAGATAAGACAATGGTTTAAGGAGACAATGCTCACAAACTCTAACACAAATTGTGTATAGTAACTTTACTCTAATTTCAACATGAAAATACATGAGATAGGCCTCCTTATTTATAGGTGAAGGAGCCTTGGAGAGCAAGCATAAGGGGTAGGATGGGAAGAGTGAAAAAATGGGCAGCCTTAGGGTTTGACTAAGTCAAACCCGCATCCTAGGCTTGTCCTTCTAGAAACTAGGTCAAAAAGCCTTCCAAAAGGGCCAAGAACATCCTAAAATGCTAACTACACCCCCTATTATACTAAAGGCACCCTATTCTAGCCTATTGTTTGCTATTTGGACCCCCAAAGTGAGCCCAAATTATTTTCAATATTTTTTAATCATTAAGAAGACTAGCAGGAAGAACTTTAGGTGCTCTGGTCTTTGTCCCATTCTCCATCTGGTGAGGTCTCTACTTTGAGGTGACTTCTCTTTATATTTTTTAGCGTCCTTGATCATCACCTTGTGGGCTTGGTTTGCATCACCTTCTGAGTCTGTCTTTTCTCTTTTTCTGTGTGTTTTAGCCTTCACTGCTCTCAAATGGATCACTCTACTTTCTCCCACTCTGGGGTTGAGTCGAATTCCTCCTAGCCCCTTGTCCGTTAAGTAGTCCTAGGGCTTCACTCTGACTTCTACCAGTCGTTATACCCCTGGGCTCCTGAAGGGCTTCGGAAGGAGGTGTCCGAGTTTACCACTTCCAAAGCCATAGTAGACTATAGGAAGAAAGAGGTGAGGAACAAGGCCAGCCATGCCTCCCTTGTCTTCGGGAAAGAAGATGATAAGTACGTTGGGGTGGTCCCCTGCAAGGTGGGCGAGCCTGTCTGCTATGACGAGGCTTCAGTCTAGGAGGCCCCCTTCTGCTTCATTTAGAAAACCATCTTCCTGAGGGTGTGCCTACGACTCCCTTTCAGCAGCTTCGAGCTGGCGCTGCTGGCTGAGACGAATGTCGTGTTGAAGATGGTTGCTGCCCCTTCAAGATTGTGTTTGATGAAGACTTCTATGTACATTTCATTTTGCTTTGCTTTAAGTGTGTCTTAGGTAGTGCTTAGAGGTTGTCTAAGAGTGGGCTTTTGTTGAGTATCTCACCTCATAACCACTAGCCATGTGATAAGAACATATAAAATCTGCTAAAAGCCACTGGAACAGATTGGCTGTGATAGGTTGCTCAAGAAATTGTTAAAACTATTAATTGAACCTTAAACAATTGCTTAAAGTTGAAGCTTGTTGTTCTGTGATTCATTGTTCTTAATTTCTGGAAAACTGTCTGGTTTCAATAAGAACATTGATAATCTGTTAAAGGCTAATAAAATAGGTTGTGTGTAATAGATTGTCTCACTAATTGTCAAGCCCTTAACTGAACCTGAATCACAAGAGTTGGAATTAAGGTTTGCTGTTTTTGAGTTACACTGTTTTTCAATCTGATATCTGTGTGTGTACATCTTGAAATTCTATCTGCATAATCTTGTGATTAACCTTGCTGAATTAAAAGCTTTTCAAATAAAAACAGTGCTGAAATAATCTGTTCATTTTCACATAAATCGATTTATTTTTCTGTAAAACTCTGTTAAACACTGTTTCTGCGAGAAAGTTTTAAAAGGTCAATTCACCCCCCCTCTTGAACTTTGGCACTATTAAACCCAACATGTCGCCCCCGCTCAACTTCATCCAAACAGCTGGGCCTTCGCCATTCTCTGCAACTACTTCGGGCGTCTACCCTCCGTGGACTCCTTCCTATACTTCTTCGAGGCCAAGAGTCTGGGAAGAACTTCTGGGTTAGCATCAACGGGGTTGCTAAAAGGCCACTGTTGACCCTCTTCTAGCAATCCTATAAAGGGTTCAAAGGCAAATTCTTCAAGATTTGTTGTCGTGCCACTGACCCTACATTCTTGGATGGGTTTCCCCTTTACTGGGTGGAAAACCCTAATCTAGCCAAACCCAGGGCCCTAACAGACTTGCACCCTCAAGATAGGGAAGTGTGTGAGTTTCTGTTCGGCCTCGAGGCAATGTTTAACAGTGTCGAGGTTATAAAAAATGAGTACCACTGTAAGGACCTATAAATTTTATTGGAATGAAAGTGATATATTTTAAGTGAATTCTGAGTATGTTTTTATTTAAAATATAAAGGAAGGAAAGTGTAGCTTAGAAGTCTACGAGATCGCCGTTGTTGAAGACGGAGGCGATCTCCGACTTCTCTGGTAAATAATCGCCTGTCGCTTAGAGTATACATGATCGCCAATCGCCTATGGTGTACATGATCGCCGAAAGTGCACTTAGCATGTGCTCAAGATGCTGGATCAACCATAGTGGGTTCCAAAAACCACGCGTATCAAGGTGTGGGTTGAGCCTTAGATATGTTGTGCATGCGAAGCTCTATGCTTGAGCATAAGAAATCGTCCTTAGTGTTGCATGCATGGGCGCACGAGGAGTAGTGCTGATTTATTCTTGGAAATGTGAAGCTACCGACATCACCAAGCCATGTGGAGGTGATACCTTGGACGTAACATAATGGGAGGATGAACCTTCAGCAAGGTGTGACGATCGGTGACCAGAGTAAGGCGATGTGTTCTCGTCACACACAAGGGTGATAAGAGATCGCCAACAGGATGAGAGGAACATCGGTCATCAACCAGGATGGGAGACACATCGGTGGTCTGCCAGGGTGAGACATCGGTGGTCTGCCAGGGTGAGACATCGGTTGTCTGCCAGGGTGGGACATCGGTGGTCCTCTAGGGTGAGACATCGGTTGTCTGCCAGGGTGGGACATCGGTGGTCCTCCAGGGTGAGACATCGGTTGTCTGCCAGGGTGAGGAATTAGTCGTCCGTCAGGAAGAGGAATCAGTCATCGCCAGTATGAGAGGCATCGGTCATCGCCGGTATGAGAGGCATGGTCATCGCGCGAGCAGTCATCGGTGGATGGTTATCGCGCGATGTCGTGTTTCACACAAATAAGGTGGGACCCAGGCTCCCAGCATGAACATTCTGCATGCGCGACACGTAGACAAAAAGGGTGTTTCAGAATAGTTAGCATTAGAGAGTTGGTATGCGCAGAAACCCACGTGGTCATACTGTTCAAGGAAGTGTGCACGCAAGGTTGCTCAGAGAGTGGGTAATGGCAGTGAAGGCTAAAGAGTCGTTCGACCTTAAGAGCTGAGGGAATCAGCTCATCTAGTTCCCCTTTCTCCTTTCTCCTCCACTCGAAGACGCGACTATCCTCACGTACTAGTGCTACGATCGGCGACTGCCATTGTCCTCCTGGGAAGTTACTCTGCAAGTTTTCTGCTCAAAGCCCTAAAACAGAGTTAAGGTGTAAGGACCTTGAAAAATTAAGTTGGAATAAAAAGGATTGTTTTAAATAAATTCTAAGTATGTTTTTATTTAAGTTAAAAAGGAAGGAAAGTGCAGTCTAGAAAACTATAAGAGTTCTTTGTTAATACATGATCGCCGGTCGCCTAGACTACACGTCGTCGCCAGGGCGCGAGGCATGCAGGCGTCGCCAGGGCACGATGCATGCGGGCATCATCATGGGGAGACATCGGTCGTTCGCCAGGGAGAGGTCATCGGTGGATAGTCTTCGCGCGAGAGGTCATCGGTGGATTGTCTTCGCGCGAGAGGTCATCGGTGGATAGCCTTCGCGCGAGAGGTCATCGGTGGATGGACTTCGCGCGAGAGGTCATCGGTGGATTGTCTTCGCGCGAGAGGTCATCGGTGGATAGACTTCGCGCAAGTGGTCATCGGTGAAAGGTCATCGCGCGACGTCGAGTTACACACAGAGAAGGTAGGACCCAGACTTCCAGCATGGAACGTCCTGCACGCGCGCCACGTAGACAAAAAGGGTGGTTCAGAATAGTGACCTCAGAGTGTTAGCCTGCACAGAGGCACGCTCAGTAGTACTGTTCAGGGAGTGGTTGGCCTGCGCAAGAGACAACTGTAGTCGTACTGTTCAGGGAAACGTACACTCAGACTTCTCTGCAGAGTGGGGGTGGCAGCTGCTTTTGGTGGATAAGTTGGTTTAAGATGCAGAGACCCACTGCTGAGAGAAAAAAGACGTTGCAGCATTCAAAGAGAGAAAGAGTGAGTTACCTCCCTTCTTCTCCAGATATCTCCTTCGCGCTGCGATTCTAGCACCTTCACACGAGAGTACGACGAGCGACAGTCACCATTAGAGCACCTGGGCAGTTCTCTGCAAGTTGTAAGGACCTGTAAAATTGAATTGGAATAAAAAGGGTTATATTTTAAAAGAATTCTATGTATGTTTTATTTAAAATAAAAAGGGAGGAAAAGTTAAGTTTAGAAGGCTATGAGATCGCCGGTCGCCTGCTACACATGAGCGCCAGGTGGACGTCGCCAGGGCGCGAGGCATGCAGGCATCGCGCGGGCGCGAGAGGCATGCGGGCATCGCGCGGGCGCGAGGCATGCGGGCATCGCGCGGGCGAGAGGCATGCGGGCATCGCCAGGGCGCGATGCATGTGGACGTGGCCAGGGCGCGAGAGTTATGAGGGCGTCGCCAGGGAAGACATCGGTCGTCTCCCAGAGGAAGACATCGGTCGTCTTCCAGGGCGAAGGAGACATCGGTCGTTCGCCAGGATGAGTCAGCAGTGGAAAGTTATCGCACGACGTCGAGTTTCACACAGAGTAAAGTGGGACCCAGACTCCCAGCATGAAACGTCCTGCACACGCGCCACGTAGACAAAAAGGGTGGTTTAGAGTGGTGACATCAGAATGTTGGCATGCGCAGGAGACACTCGCGGTCGTACTGTTCAGAGCAGTGGTTGGCATGCACAAGCGACAACAGTGGTAGTACTGTTCAGAGCAGTGGTTGGCATGCACCAGAGACAACAGTGGTCGTACTGTTCAGGGCAGTGGTTCTCAGACTTTCCTGCAGAAGGGGTGGCAGCAGCAGCATGCGTGGACAGGTAAGTTGGGATTCAAAAGCCACTGCGGGAAGGCAAAGAACGTTACAGACTCAAGAGTGTTAGAGTGAGTGCAAACTTCCTCCCTCCCTTCTTCCCTTCCTTGCGTTGAGACTCAGGCAACCTCCAGCATCAGTGCGACAAGCGACGTTGCCCTTAGAGCACCTAAGAGGTTCTCTGCAAGTTCTACAGACCAGGTGCTGAAAACAGAGCTAAGGCATCCTTCAGGCTCGGTGGGTTTTGAGCTCGCGGTATTTTACGCAAGTCCAGGTAAGGGAAGCTAGACTTCATTTTCAATACAAGCCATAGTTTAGCTGTTTCTGAAGTGAAGGCGACGTGGTCGCCGGTTTCGTTTTCATCTTCGTGAATGCTCTGTTTCTATGTGTTTTGGGCGACGTAGTCGCCGGTTTTATATACAGACTTTGAAATACCTTGTTTTTGAACCAGATCGCCGGTTTTGGCGTTGTTTGCGAACTCTCTGTTTTTGGTGTTGCTTTGAAACTGTCTGAGATTTAAATGAGATATTCGAAAATAAGAACCTTGGATTGAGTTTTGCTGTGATTGAAATTGTTTCTTTAAGTGCTATGTGATGTGTTGAATGTGGTGAATGTGGGATCGAGGCATAGTATTTTCAGGAAAGAAAATACCGTGTAAGATCGTGTAGGATGTGCATTGATCGGTGATTCCTAATGAGATATCCTGACTCTGCTGAGATAATGGAATCCCATAGAGGAAGTTACTCAGTTGTGGAGAGTCGAAGGAGGTTCATAGGAATGGGTGAGTCGTGTGAAACAGAACGAACTCGGCCTGTTCTATGGATTAACCCTGTCATACCGGGAGAACTATTGACATTGAGATTATATATGCGCATGCTGTGTGGATTCACAGCGACCCTGTGTGGATTTCACAGTGGTATGGTATGACAGGTGCAGATCTCTGAGTCTAATCAATGCATGAGTCTTCCGGAAGTAGTGTCAAGTGTCTTGTGTGCTGAGTCAGTGGTGGTCTGACATGTGAAATGAGGAACTTGAAATTGATAGACACTTGATACAGTTGTGAAATAGAATGACTCTGGAAAGTATTGCGAAATGTGTGATTTCTGGGCGATCAGGTGAAGAGTATGAGAAACTTGATAACTTTACGTGAATATCTTGAAATTGTTTACCTTGATTTTATTTTAATTATCCTTATTTAAACTCTCTTTAAAATATCTAGCTTACCCTGCGTGTTTTGGTTCTGTGGCTGTTCTCTTAAAACTGTGATGATCGTGTATAACTTACACGGGAGCAGATGGTCTTCCAGGAAGTAGAGCTCCTTAGTGAGTGGTCGCCGGAAGGAGATCGCCGGATTTCTGTTCTGGTAGCAGATCGGCTGTTTTGGGTCCTCCGATAGGAGATCGGCCTCGTCCGATAGGAGATCGGTCTCTTCCGATAGGAGATCGCCTGCTTTGTTTTTTTTTACTGTATTTTGTTTATGTTTCTGGAAAATTTGACCGAATTTGTATTAAACTCCCTGTGAGGAGAAACTACATTTCATATATATAATATTTTGTTCACTTCAATCTATTTATTACCTTTATTTTCATTATATACATTTGTATAGTAATTTGGCGGGATGTTACACAAGTCCTTCAACCAGACGCAAAAACAGAGCCAAGGCGTTCTTCAAGCTTCGTTGGGTTTCGGAACTCTAGGTGTTTGCGCAAGTCCAGGTAAGGGAAGCTAGACTTCATTTTCAATACAAGCCATAGTTTAGCTATTTCTGAAGTGAGGGCGACGTGGTCGCCGGTTTCGTTTTCATCTTCGTGAATGCTCTGTTCTATGTGGTTGGGCGACGTGGTCGCCGGTTTTATATACAGTCTTCGAAATACCTTGTTTTTGAACTAAGATCGCCGGTTTTGGCGTTGTTTGCGAACTCTCTGTTTTTGGTGTTGCTTTGAAAACTGTTTGAGATTCAAATGACATATTCGAAAACATGAACCTTTGAAATGACTATTGCGGTGATTGAATCATCTAGTTGAGAGTGGTATGATGTGTTGAATGTTGTGAATGTGGGATCGAGGCATAGTATTTTCAGGAAAGAAAATACCGTGTAAGATCGTGTAGGATGTGCATTGACCGGTGATTCGTCATGATATCCTGACTCTCCTGAGATAATGAATTCATATAGATGAAGTTATTCAGGCGTTGAGAGTCGAAGGAGGTTCATACGTATGGGTGAGTTGTTTGAAAGAGAACGAGCTCGACCTGTGGTGTGGATTAACCCTGTCATGTTTGGATGGTGATGATATTGAGATTCATTATACGCTTGTGAATGTGTGTGATTTCACGGCGACCCTGTGAATGTGTGTGATTTCACAGTGGGCAGTATGACAGGTGCAGATCTATGAGTCTAGTCAATGCACGAGTCTTCCGGAAGTAGTGTCAAGTGTCTTGTGTGCTGGGTCAGTGGTAGTCTGACGTGTGGAATGAGGAACTTGGAATTTATAGACACTTGATGCTGTTTGTGAAATAGAACGACTCTGGGAAATATTGTGAAATGTGTGGTTTCTGGGCGATCAGGTGGAGGGTATGAGCAACTCTAAGTTTTACATGGATATCTTGAAAAATGTTTTTACCTTGATTTTAATGTTCTTATTTAAACTCTCTTTAAAATATCTAGCTTACCCTGCGTGTTTTGGTCCTGTGGCTGTTCTCTTAAAACTGTGATGATCGTGTAATTGTTACACGGGAGCAGATGATCTTCCAGGATGTAGAGCTCCTTAGTGAGTGGTCGCCGAGGAAGAGATCGCCAGTTTTCTACCTCTTGGTGGTGATCGCCGGATTTATGTCCTGCTGCAGATCGCCTGTTTTGGGCCTTCTGTTACCAGATTGCCGGTTCATGTATGGAGATCGCCGGTCTTGTTGTATTTGGTTGAATTTCGTTTTAAATTTTGAAAACATTTGACCTGGTTATGTATTTAACTCCCTAAGAGGAGCAACTTCATTTCTTATATATATAATATCATGTACTCTTCAATATTATTTGTTTACCTTTATTTTCATTATACATGTATGTATGGTTTTATTTTGCGGGATGTTACATAAGGCATCCTTGAGTTCTCGGTGGGTTTGGAGCTCTTAGTGAGATTTTACGCAAGTCCAGGTAAGGGAAGCTAGCTTTATTTCCAATAAAAACCTTAGGCTAGAAGATTCTGAAGTTGGGGCGACGTGGTCACCGGTTTCAAACTTTCTTGCACGATGCTCTATTTTTATGTGTGGGGCAACGTGATCGCCGATTTTAATGCAAATTTCGAAATCCCCTGTTTTAGTGTCGCTTTGAACTTGTTTGAGATTGAAATGCATATGATATTCGAAAATCTGAACTTTGGTATGATTGTTTCTGTGATTGGGATTGTTTAAGAAAAGATTCAAAATATTATATGATGGAATTGTGCCTTACGTGTGGTATGATGTACTGGATGAATGTGAAATTGTGATCAAGACATAGTATTTTCAGGAAAGGAAATACCGTGTTGAGATTGGTATTAGAGTGTATTGATCAGTGAGTATCCTGTGAATGAGACGATCCTGACTCTGCTGATATAATGGAATCACATAGATGAAGTTATTCAGTTGTTGAGAGTCGAAGGAGGTTCATATGTATGGGTAAGTTGTTTGAAAGATAACTAACTTGACCTGTTATATGAATTAACCCTGTCATACCGGGAGAGTGATGATATTGAGATTATGTTTATGCGCATGGCTGTGTGGATTTCACAGCGACCCTGTGTGGATTTCACAGTGGTGTGGTATGACAGGTGCAGGTCTCTGGATGCTAAGTTCAACGCACGAGTCTTCCGGAAGTAGTGTCAAGTGTCTATGTGTGATGGGTCAGTGGAAGTCTGACGTGAGAAAGAGAAATATTGAAATGTGATAGACACTTGATGGATTTTTGTGGAATGATTGATACTTGAGGAAATTGTGAAATGTGTGAATATTTGATGGTTTACGTTAATATCAAGTTTCATGTTTTAAAGTTTTAAAAATATCTAGCTTACCCTGTGCTTTGTGTTGTGTTTGCTTTCTTAAAACTATGATGATCGTGTAATTACACCGGAGCAGATGATGTTGCAGGCAGTAGAGCTCCTCAGTGAGTGGTTGGACAAGGAGATCGCCTGTTCTTATGCTGTGTTTTGTTTTATTTTGAAACACTTGACGGTTATGTATTAAAATTCCCTAGAGAAGGGATATTATTTTGAAATACAATGTATTGATGGATGTATTCTATTATATATACATATGCTAATTTTTGATATTATTGTTTTATGTTTATTTTATGATATAAATATGAATAAGAATTTGAGGGGCGTTACAACCACCCCAAACCTTACGGGGGTACATAGGTACTTGCTCTTACTTTATGAGTGTTCTTGCTTGCCTTTTTCTTTTAGGTTCTTAGCTACTTTTTGTATGTTAACCTGTTGCTGATCTTGGGTGCCTTTTGTTTTCGTGTTATTTGTGGCAGCAATGACTATTGGCGTTGAGAGGAGGAAGCAACTGGCTGCTCGTGCTGCCAAAAAGGGTGTTGCAGGCCCTTACCGATCAATCCAAGCCAACTCTCCTGCTGTCGACGACCGTTCCGCTGCCACTCCTCTCGCTGCTGCCTCTCTTGTTGCCGCAGGCCCCACTAAACTCCTTGCCATGCAATCTCAAGGTGCAGTTGTGGCAGTCGAGGTCCCTCCCTCTGATGATGAGGGCACCCACTCGGGGTTAGTCTTCAAGAGGAAAAGGAAAGCTGCCCAGGTGGCTTCTGATTCTGAAGGTGAGGGTGCACCTTCCTTCAAGGACTGACATCCAAATGCCTCTTCTTCCCTACATGCCACAAAACCTGAAGGACGGGGGGAAAGCATTCCTACAAGCTCACCACTGGGCCCTCCTACCACCCTAGCCCCCTTCCTCCAACGCATGTTGAAGTCCACCCAAGAGTTGGAGGTCCTGGAAGGCATGGAAGTAGGGTCACTTATGGAACAAGTGGCCCAGGACTTTGGGAGGGCTCTTGGCAGGACAAGCCTCCTTTTCAAAAAGATGCACAAATCCCAGCTTGACATCGAGTGTCGTGCTCAAGCTGCTGCAGGGGCAAATCGCTGCATTACCAGCCTCACTCTGGAGGTTGCGGAGCTGCAGAAGTCTGATAAGAAGGTCAGGGACCTCCTATTTTCTAAGTCTCAGGACGCCCTCCGCCTGCACTCCAAGTGTAATGACTTCTGCATGGCTGTGGAGGATTTGAAAGGTGAGCTGCAGTGCAAGGAGGAAGACCTGGTCGATCTCAAGGAAGATCTTGCCAGGTACGTCGATAACTTGGTTCGTTGAGAGGCAGACGTAGCCTGTAACATCCCGCCAAATCCTTTTCATATTTATATAGTGAAATAAAGGTAAAACAATAATATCGAAATGAACATATATATATATATATATATATATATATGTAATGAAATTTCTCCTCACATGGAGTTTAATACATATCCAGTCAGTTTCCAAACTTAATCAAAATACAGCAAAATAGAAAAACAGGCGATCTCCTAACAGAAACAGAAAACAGGCGATCTCCTTCCGGCGACCACTCACTGAGGAGCTCTACTTCCTGCAACATCATCTGCTCCCGTGTAAATTATACACGATCATCACAGGTTTAAGAAAACAACCACGATACAAAACAAAAACGCAGGGTAAGCTAGATATTTTAAAGAGAATTTAGATATGAAACTTTAAAATCAAGATAAAACAAATTTAAGACACCCACGTAAAAACCATCAACTTTCTCATTCCCTTCACATGACCATCAAGTAATCACATATTTCACAATTTCCTCAAGAGTCGTTCAATTCACATAATTCTATCAAGTGTCTATCAATTTCAATGTTTCTCATTTCTCACGTCAGACTTCCACTGACTCATCACACATAGACACTTGACACTACTTCCGGAAGACACGTGCATTGACTAGACTCAGAGATCTGCACCTATCATACTACATTGCTGTAAAGTTCCCACAGCTATGCGCATCAACAAAATCTCAATCTCAATCTCATCACTCTCCTAGTATGACAGGGTGAATCCATACAACAGGTCAAGTGGTTATTTTTCAAACCACTTACCCATACATATGAACCTCCATCGACTCTCAACGCCTGAATAACTTCATCTATATGACTCCATTATATCAGGAGAGTCAGGATATCTCATTATAGAAATCACCGATCAATGCACATTCTACAACAATCTTACACGGTATTTTCTTTCCTGAAAATAGTATGCCTTCATTCCACATTCACAACATTCAACACATCATATAACACTTAAATGAACGATTCCAATCACAGCAACAATCATTCCACGGTTCAGATTTTCGAATATCACATGCATTTCACATTTCAATCTCAAACAGTTTCAAACGACACTAAAACAGGGAAGTTCGAAATCAACATTAAAACCGACGATCACGTCGCCCCACACATAAAAACAGAGCATTGTGAAAAGGAATATGAAAACCGGCGACCACGTCGCCCTCACTTCAGAACCTACTCGCCTAACGTTTTTATAAACGAAAATGCTAGCTTCCCTTACCTGAACTTGCGCAAAAACACCAAGAGCTCCAAAACCCACCGAAGCTTAAAGATACCCGAACTCTGTTTTAACGTCCTGATCGGAAAACTCGCAGAGAACTTCCCAGGAGTCCAAGGGCAGTCGTCGCTTGTCGTACTGGTGCTTGAGGATGCCTGAATCGCAGCGCAAAGGAGAGAAAAGAGAAGGATGAAGGTAAACTCACTCTGTCACTCTTGAACCACTGCAACGTTCTTTGCCTCTCAGAAGTGAGTTTTTGAATCTAAACCAACATGTCCACAAATGCCGCTGCCACCACCCACTCTGCAGGAAAGCTTGCGTGCACACTTCCTTGAACAGTATGACCACGTGGGTCTCTGCGCATACCAACTCTCTGATGCTACTATTCTGAAACACTCCTAATGTCTATGTGTCGCGCATGCAGAACGTACATGCTGGGAGCCTGGGTTCCACCTTATCTGTGTGAAACACGACATCGCGCGATAACCTTCCACCGATGACTGATGTCCTTCTCATCCCGGCGATGACTGATTCCTCTTCCTGACGGACGACTGATTCCTCATTCTGGCAGACAACCGATGTCTCACCCTAGCAGACCACCGATGTTCCACCCTGGCAGACAACCGATGTCTCACCCTGGCAGACCACCGATGTCTCACCTTGGCAGACCATCGATGTGTCTCCCATCCTGGTCGATGACCGATGCTCCTCTCATCCTGTTGGCGATCTCTTGTCGCCCTTGTGTGTGACGAGAACACATCGCCTTACTCTGGTCACCGATATCACATCGTCACACGTTGCTGAAGGTTCATCCTCCCATTATGTTACGTCCAAGGTATCACCTCCAGATGGTTTGGTGACGTCGGTAGCTTCACATTTCCAAGAATAGATCAACACTACTCCTCGTGCGCCCATGCATGCAACACTAAGGACGATTTCTTATGCTCAAGCATAGAGCTTCGCATGCCCAGTGTATCTAAGGCTTAACCCACACCTTGATACGCGTGGTTTTTGGAACCCACTATGGTTAATCCAGCATCTTGACCACATACTAAGTGCACTCCCGTCGATCACGTACACCATAGGCGATTGGCGATCATGTGTCCTCTAGGCGACAGGCGATTATGTGCCAGAGAAGTCAGAGATCGCCTCTATCTTCAACAACGGCGATCTCGTAGACTTCTAAGCTACACTTTTCTTCCTTTACTCTTCTTGATCCACATGTCTTCCTCGAGCACACCCACGTGATTACCTCACGATAAAGTCATCGCACCTGACTACTTGGTTAATACAATGGTCAGTCGACCGACCTCTACCAGCTGACTCCAGACCTTGGGCGACGTCCGAGGTCCGACTACTAAGAAACTTCTATTACCAGCTCTTTGTATTTTAAATAATAACATCTTCTGAAATTATTTAAATATAACACTTTCATTCCAATTAAAGTTTCTAGGTCCTTACATTCTCCCCAACAAGAAAAATTTTCATTCTCAAAAATTGAATTACAAGGAAAAGAGGTAGGGATAGGCTTCTCTCATGGTTTCTTCTAATTCCCAAGTTGAATCACCCGATCTGTCATCCCACACCACCTTCACCATGTTGATGGTCTTGCCTCTGAGCTGCTTACTCTGTTGATCGTCAATCCTGACTGGTTTCGCTTCAAACGACAAGTCATCCCTGATCTGCACATCGTCCACTTCCAACACGTGACTAGGGTCTGCAAGATACTTCCTTAGCTGTGACACGTGAAAGACACTATGCAGATTTGCTGATTGGGGAGGTAGGGTGATTTCATAAGCCACTGGAACGATCCTCCTTAAGATCTGATATGGTCCAACAAACTTAGGAGACAGCTCCTTTGATCTGATAGCTCGTCCTACACCCTTGGTCGGTGTCACTTTCATAAATACATGATCTCCAACTACAAACTCCAAAGGTCTTCTCCTCATTGTCAACATCATCACTGCCTCTACAAGAGTTATTATCCTTGTGTTCATTTAAGGCCAGAAGTGTCTTCACAGCCTTGTCAGCTTCATCATCACAGCCACCACCAGAGTTGTTACCCTTGTCCTCATGAGCGACATAGAGTGGCTCCCTCAAAGTTATTCCCTTCATATTTTCCAGATCCATAGGGGTTTCCCAACCAAACGATTCTTGCTCACCTTCTTAGCAACTTCAACTTTGGGGATGGATGATGATTCACTTTCTAAGGCAGAGCAATCTGACGAAGATCCATCTACCACTGACATTAGCTGCAGTTACAACACCTTCCCACCACCCATCATACCACCAGGCATCCACTGCTGATTCAAACTCAAGTGGGCGACCTGAATGGCATTCAGGAGAGCATGGCTTGACTGTTAAGCGGCCCGAACATCGCATACCCAATTAATCAGTAGCTGCCCCTCTAGATGAAGGGACCCATTCCTCTAGTTTTTGTGGTCCCTCTTTATCAAGCAACTCATCGTACTGGACCTTCAGCAGCGTTGGAGACACACTCCAGATTTTTCATCTAAACCAGCATTCTCTAACGCCACTATCTTGCCAAAGTACCTCTATTCTAGCACCGACCTGGAAGAACAGATTAGGCTTTGGTCCACATTTTGTCATTTCATTGGTAGGAGTAGAGACTTGCAGACCAGAAAACCCCTCTCAAATTTGATCCTTAAACTTCTAATTCCTCTTGTTACAGATGTCCATCATTGGCACGAACTGATTTGCCATGACTTGGGTTGGCATCCACATTGTTATTCTGTCTAGAAACTGCAGAGATAGAGTTCCTTCCAGGATTTTCACTTTTCAGTTCAAAAACAACAGGTTTGTAGCTCGAATTCACATTAGGCACCGTTTCTTGTCGAACTGATCTTGAAGCAGCAAAAGACTGAAAGAGAACGGCTTCTTTCCTTCAGGCGCCCCTCTGGTTCATCTTTTCTTTGATTACTAATAGCAGATTATGAAAAACCCACCTCTTTAGCAACTGGTTGGGATTTCAGAGCTGCTCACTCAGGAATTCCAATGGATACATCCATATTAGCATTGCATGGGATCTCAGGGTGCTCAATATTCAATACACAGATCATAAATCCCTCACTGTGTTCAGGGTGAGGACTTGTTGCTACGGCTGACGATGCAGCATTGTTTCTAGGATCAGAAACGAGATGCTGATCACCACAACTGCCACCTAATGGATTGGCTGCAAATCCCATCCCATCAGAAACACAAGGCACAGAAAGTTTTGCTTCCACATCCAACTTTTTGCAATTCACTAACATCACCAGAAGAACTCAACGGAAGTGAATCAACACCATCATAACATGGCTTATCCTTATTCTTATCCATAGCCATTACCTCCTTCCCTTCTACATTCACAGACAGAGCTGTATCCTCATTTGCCAAGTTCAGGAGCCTTTAACTTCAACCCACCATTCCCACACTCATCTTTCAAATCCCGATCAACAAAACAACCCCCATTCTGCGTGAAACCTTCCCTCTTAGGAGGTAGTCCAGGTATTGCTTCTGGAAATACATCCATGAAATCCTTCACCACATGTATACTGCCCATATTTTCATCATTCTTCACTCCCCCTTGAGCTAGGATCACAAGGCACGTCGCCCCTTCTTTCAACTCCGACCATACATGCTGAGCAGATATCATGGCTCTTGGAGATCTGGAAACGCTATTTTCTGCCTACCGCAATCTATGAGAATGTGATTGGCAGATAGCCAATCCATTCCTAGGATAACATCCAGATCTTGAAGAGGTAGGCAGATCAAATTTACTTTGAACCTGCTTCCCTCTACCATCACTGGACATTCAGAGCAAACTGTGGAGGTCGCAACCTGTCCTGATGCAGGTGTAGAGACCAACAGTTCAAACGGCAGCTCCTTCACTAGAAGGCCCAACTCGGCTACACACAGGCTTGACACAAAAGAGTGTGTCGCTCCGGAATGAAACAAAATTCTAACGTATCTACCAGCTATAAACAAGCACCTTGTACTAGGTTACCTGACTGAGATGCCTCCGCTCCAGACATAGCAAACACTCTCCCTGCTGTCTGAGGTCTACGGTCTTCATTCCTAAACTGCCAAGAACCACCGGGTTGAGTCATCCTATTCTTGTTAGGACACTCTCTAGCAACATGTCCCATCTTTTGGCATTTGTAGCATCTTTTCTCTGAATTTCTCTTGGGGCACACATTGGATGTGTGTGGTCCACCACAATGGAGACATCCGAGTTTCCAGGGCTGTTGCTGCTGAAACTGGGGGCGGTGCTGCTTCTGCCCTATGCTGTGGAGGTCTCGCATAAGGCTTGCTTTGTGGGTGTTGTGCCTTGGCCTTCCCACTGGAGGAACCCCCTGGGTGTGATCTGATTACCCTGGAATCACTCCTCTCCAAGGTCTCCACCATCTTCACCTTCTCTACTAAGGCGTGAAATTCCCTGATGCATATAGGGGCTATGGTCCTCTTCAGCCCATGCTTCAGTCCTTCTTCAAACTTCCTACACCTCCAAGCCTCAGAGGTCGCCTGGGTATAGAATCGGGCGAGGTACTCAAATCGAGCAGCATAAGCAGTCACTGACATCTCCCCCTGCTCCAACCTGAGGAATTCAGCTTCCTTGGCAAACCTTGCACTATCTGGGAAGTATTTCTCTAGGAACCTCTCTCGGAAACCTTCCCAGTCCAAAACGTCAGCTCTGGCTTCCATCATCTGCTGAGCTCCCATCCACCAGAACTCGGCTTCTCCAGATAGCAGATAAGTGGCGAACACCAATTTCTTTTCTTCAGGGCAGGAGGTCGCCCTAAAGATTTTCTCCAACTCCCTGACCCACTGATCTGCTTGATTAGGGGTAGCATTCCCACTGAACTTGCGTGGGTTGTGCCTCATGAACTCGGTCAGTCCCATCTGTTCCTGAGGCTGACCGACGTGGGAAGCTGTTTCAACCGACCGAGCAGTTTCCCAATGGTGCATTGCAGCTTGATGATTCTGAGCCATTGCTGCATTCTGTTGTTGGATGGCAGTTGCCATCATCTCAATAGCCTTGGCAATCTGGCTCATTTCTGAAGAAGGTTGGGGAGGGGTAGGAGGTCTAGGAGCCATTTTCTGCGAAAGATTAGGAAACTATTTTTCTCTAATCATACTCCTATAAAATGAACTTGATAACGAATCAATTCATTTAGAAGACCACACTAGGTCTTACAAAGGTCAGCATCTCAAATCCATCTAGAATTTGAGTTTATCAGCAAGATCAATATACTTATACAAGCACATCACCAAAACAGCTACTGGTATAAAACCATCAATTCAAACGACCACTTTCAATCAATACAAAAACACTCAATAAACGTAAATAAAACACACCAGAATTCAATATATGCTAAACATCAAACTTTCAGAATTTAAGATTGAGAATCATCTTGATCCAGTTATGAGTGTGCACCCTCACTACTTTATCAAGATCCTTTCATTCTTAATACTAAGGTTTTCAGTTAGGGCATATATTCACTAAAGCTCACACAAAATTTCAATACAAAAACGTTTGAAAACCTTTCACTATAGTTTTTATTTAAAACTCAGATAAATTTTATGAGCAGAAGAAACACAATGGATCCACAGCCCTCAGGTCATCCTAAGGACGAACCGCTCTGATACCATTAATGTAACATCCCGCCAAATCCTTTTCATATTTATATAGTGAAATAAAGGTAAAACAATAATATCGAAGTGAACATATATATATATATATATATATATATATATATATATATATATATATATATGTAATGAAATTTCTCCTCACAGGGAGTTTAATACATATCCAGTCAGTTTCCAAACTTAATCAAAATACAGCAAAACAGAAAAACAGGCGATCTCCTAACAGAAACAGAAAACAGGCGATCTCCTAATAGAAACAGAAAATAGGCGATCTCCTTCCGGCGACCACTCACTGAGGAGCTCTACTTCCTGCAACATCATCTGCTCCCGTGTAAATTATACACGATCATCACAGGTTTAAGAAAACAACCATGATACAAAACAAAAACATAGGGTAAGCTAGATATTTTAAAGAGAATTTAGATATGAAACTTTAAAATCAAGATAAAACAAATTTAAGACACCCACGTAAAAACCATCAACTTTCTCATTCCCTTCACATGACCATCAAGTAATCACATATTTCACAATTTCCTCAAGAGTCGTTCAATTCACATAATTCCATCAAGTGTCTATCAATTTCAATGTTTCTCATTTCTCACGTCAGACTTCCACTGACTCATCACACATAGACATTTGACACTACTTCCGGAAGACATGTGCATTGACTAGACTCAGAGATCTGCACCTGTCATACTACATTGCTGTAAAGTTCCCATAGCTATGCGCATCAACAAAATCTCAATCTCAATCTCATCACTCTCCTAGTATGACAGGGTGAATCCATACAACAGGTCAAATGGTTATTTTTCAAACCACTTACCCATACATATGAACCTCCATCGACTCTCAACGCCTGAATAACTTCATCTATATGACTCCATTATATCAGGAGAGTCAGGATATCTCATTATAGAAATCACCGATCAATGCACATTCTACAACAATCTTACACGGTATTTTCTTTCCTGAAAATACTATGCCTTGATTCCACATTCACAACATTCAACACATCATATAACACTTAAATGAACGATTCCAATCACAGCAACAATCATTCCACGGTTCAGATTTTCGAATATCACATGCATTTCACATTTCAATCTCAAACAGTTTCAAACGACACTAAAACAGGGAAGTTCGAAATCAACATTAAAACCGGCAATCACGTCGCCCCACACATAAAAACAGAGCATTGTGAAAAGGAATATGAAAATCGGCGACCATGTTGCCCTCACTTCAGAACCTACTCGCCTAATGTTTTTATAAACGAAAATGCTAGCTTCCCTTACCTGAACTTGCGCAAAAACACCAAGAGCTCCAAAACCCACCGAAGCTTAAAGACACCCGAACTCTGTTTGTAAGGACCTATAAAATTAAATTGGAATAAAAGGAATATATTTTAAATGAATTCTGAGTATGTTTTTATTTAAAATAAAAAGGAAGGAAAGTGTAGTTTAGAAGACTATGAGATTGCCTGATTAGTACATAATCGCCTGTCGCCTAGATTACACGTGATCGCCAGTCGCCTGGTGCACATGATCGCCGAAAGTGCACTCAGTATGTGGTCAGGATACTGGATCAACCAGATTGGGTTCCAACAACCACGCGTATCAAGCTGTGGGTTAAGCCTTAGATACGCTGTGCATGCGAAGCTCTATGCTTGAGCAAAAGAGATCGTCCTTAGTGTTGCATGCATGGGCGCACGAGGAGTGGTGCTGATCTACTCTTGGAAATGTGAAGCTACCGACGTCACCAAGTCATGTGAAGATGATACCTTGGACGTAACATAGTGGGATGAAGAACCTTCAGTAAGGCGTGGCGATATGTCGTCGGGCATCGCCGGACGCGAGGCATGCGGGCATCGCCGGGCGCGAGGCATGCGGTCATCGCCACGGCGCGAGGCATGCGGGCATCGCCACGGCGCGAGGCTTGCGGGCATCGCCAGGGCGCGAAGCATGCGGTCATCGCCAGGCCGAGACATCGGTAGTCTTCCAGGGAGAGACATCGGTGGTGTAACATCCCGCCAAAATACAACCATACATACATGTATAATGAAATTAAGTGTGACCAAATAATATTGAAGAGTGCAAGATAATATGTATATATATATATATATCAGAAATGAAGTTACTCCTCTTAGGGAGTTTAATACATAACCAAATCAAATGTTTTCAAGGTTTAACGAAAATAAATGAAATACAGTAAGACCGGCGGTCTCAAAAAAAAAACGGCGATCTCCAACATAAAACGGCGATCCCAAACAGAAGACCTCAAAACGGGCGATCTTCTATCAGGACACAAAAACCGGCGATCACCACCGAGAGGTGGAAATAGGCGATCTCTTTCCCCGGCGACCACTCACTAGGGAGCTCTTCTTCCTGGAAGATCATCTGCTCCCGTGTAACAATTACACGATCATCACAGTTTTGAGAAAACAACCACAATAACAGATAAAAGGGTAAGCTAGATAATTTAAAAGAAGTTTAAATCAAGAACATGAAAATCCAAGTAAACCAAGTTCCAAAATATCCATGTAAAACGTAGAGCTGCTCATAGCATTCAGCTGATCGCCCAAAATCACAAACTTCACAACATTCACCCATAGTCATTCCATTTCACAATACAGCATCAAGTGTCTATCAATATTCAAGTTTCTCATTTCACATGTCAGACTTTCCACTGACTCACCACACAAGACACTTGACACTACTTCCGGATTGACTCGTGCGTTGATTAGACTCAGAGATCTGCACCTGTCATACCACACCACTGTGAAATCCACACAGGGTCGCTGTGAATCCACACAGCATGCGCATATATCATCTCAATGTTACCATAGTTCTCCTGGTATGACAGGGTTAATCCATATGACAGACGGAGCTCGTTCTTTTTCACACGAGACGCCCATCATATAGACCTCCTTCGACTCTCAACAACTGAGTAACTTCTTCTACGTGATTCCATTACCTCAGCAGAGTCAGGATATCCCCTTAGGAATCACCGATCAATGCACCTACCACAAGATCTTACACGGTCTTTTCTTTCCTGAAAATACTATGCCTCGATCCCACATTCACAGCATTCAAAGACATCATGCCACACTTAAAAGAATGATTTCAATCACAGCAATAGCCATTTCAAAGGATTCATATTTTCGAATATCTCATGTAAATCTCAAGCAGTTCTCAAAACAATATCAAACACAAGGAGTTCGCAAAACAGCGCCAAAACCGGCGATCTAGTTCAAAAACAAGGTGTTTCGAAGACTATGTTTATAAAACCGGCGACCACGTCGCCCAAGCACACAACCCAAGCATTTCACGCAGATGAAAACGAAAATGGCGACCACGTCGCCCTCACTTCAGAAAATAACTAAACTATGGCTCGTATGGACAAAGAGGTCTAGCTTCCCTTACCTGGACTTGCGAAACCACCAGGAGCTTCGAAATCCAACGAAGCTTGCAGAATACCTTGGCTCTGTTTTTCGCGTCTGGTCTGAAGAACTTGCAGAGGACTACCCAAGTGCTCCAATGGTGTTGCTTCTCGTCGTACTCTTGTGTGGAGAGGCTGAAATCGCAACGCAGAGGAGGGAACTCACTCTTTCTCTCTTCGACTACAACAACGTTTTCTTCCTCTTCAGTAGTGGATTTCAGTAACTTAAACCAACTTATCCCTCCAAAAGCAGCTGCCACCACCCACTCTGCAGGGAAGTTTGCGTGTACGCTTCCCTGCACAGTACTACTAAGCATGCCTCTGCGCAGGCTACGCTATGAGGTCACTATTCTGAACCACTTTTTCGTCTACGTGGCGCGCGTGCTGAACGTCTCTTGCTGGGAGTCTGGGGCCCACGTTCTCTGGGTGTAACTCAACGTCGCGCGATGACCTTTCGCCGATGACTACCAGCTCGAAGAGAAACCACTGATGACCTCTCGCGCGAAGACGATCCACCGATGACCTCGCGTGAAGACAACCACCGATGACCTCGCGCGAAGACTACCACCGATGACCTCGCGCGAAGACTACCACCGATGACCCCGCGCGAAGACCACCACCGATGACCTCGCGCGAAGACAACCACCGATGACCTCTTCCTGGCGAACGACCGATGTCTTCCTCTGGGAGACAACCGATGTCTTCCCTGGCGACGCCCTCATAACTCTCGCGCCTTGGCCACGTCCACATGCATCGCGCCCTGGCAATGCCTGCGTGCCTCGCGCCCGCGCGATGCCCGCATGCCCCTCGCGCCCGTGCGATGCCTGCATGCCTCTCACGCCCGCGCGATGCCTGCATGCCTCTCGCGCCCGCGCGATGCCTGCATGCCTCTCACGCCCGCGCGATGTCCACCTGGCGCTCATGTGTAGCAGGCGACCGGCGACCTCGTAGCCTTCTAAACTTAACTTTTTCCTCCCTTTCTATTCTAAATAAAACATACTTAGAATTTATTTAAAATATAACTCTTTTATTCCAATAAATTTTTCAGGTCCTTACAGGTGGATAGTCATCGCGCGAGCGGTCATCGGTGGAAGATTATCGCGCGATGTCGAGTTTCACACAGATAAAGTGGGACCCAGACTCCCAGCATGAAATGTCCTGCACGCGCGCCACGTAGACAAAAAGGGTGGTTCAGAATAGTGACATCAGAAAGTTGGCATGCGCAAGAGACACTCGCGGTCGTACTGTTCAAGGAAGTGGTTGGCATGCGCAAGAGACAACCGTGGCCGTACTGTTCAGTGAAACGTACACTCAGGCTTTCCTGCAGAGGGGGTGGTGGCAGCAGCATGCGTGGACAAGTAGGCTTGGATTCAAAAACCCACTGCGGGGAGGCAAAGAACGTTGCAGTGGCTCAAGAGTGAAAGAGTGAGTGCATCTTCATCCCTCTCTTCTTATCCTCAGGGAAGGAGGTCGCCTTGAAGATTTTCTCTAACCCCCTGATCCACTGATCTGCTTGGTCAGGAGTAGCATTCCCACTGAACTTAGGTGGGTTGTGCCTGAGGAACTCGGTCAGTCCCATCTGCTCTTGAGGCTGGCTGACGTGGGGAGTTGTTGCAGCCGATCTAGCAGTCTCCCAATGCTGCATTGCAGCTTGATGATTCTGAGCCATCGCCGCATTCTGCTGCTGGATAGCACTTGCCATCATCTCAATGGCTTTGGCGATCTGGCTCATTTCTGTACAAAGTCGAGGTGAGGTCTTTTTCCTCGCGCCTCTACCTCGCTGTACAAAGTCGAGGGAGAGGACTTTTCTCATCTCACCTCTGCCTCGCTGTACAAAGTCGAGGGAGAGGACTTTCTTCTCTTAGTGGGTGCACGCTCCCAGGAGAGCACCAGGTGTGGCTGTCTAAGCGCGCTCACCAGGTGCATCCTGCCTGCATGGTCTCACCGCACGTCCTCTAAGTGGGTGCATGCTCCCAGGAGAGCACCAGGTGTGGCTGTCTAAGCGCACTCACCAGGCGCATTCTGCCTGCATGGTCTCACCACACGTCCTCTGAGTGGGTGCATGCTCCCAGGAGAGCACTAGGTGTGGCTGTCTAAGTATGTTTTAATTGAATTCTAAGTATGTTTTTATTTAAAATAAAAAGGAGGGAAAGTGTAGCTTAGAAGACTATAAGATTTCCTGGTTAGTACATAATCGCCGGTCGCCTACCACACATGATCGCCAGGGCGCGAGGCATGTGGACGTCGCCAGGGCGCGAGAGGCATGCAGGCATCACCAGGGTGCGAGAGGCATGCGGGCGTCGCCAGGGATAGACATCGGCCGTCTCCCAGAGAGAGACATCGGTCGTCTCCCAGAGAGAGACATCGGTCGTCCGCCACTATGAGACATCAGTGGATAGTCATCGCGCGAGCGGTCATCGGTGGAAGGTTATCGCGCGATGTCGAGTTTCACACAGATGAGGTGGGACCCAGGCTCTCAACAGGAGACGTACTGCACGCGCGACACGTAGACAAAAAGGGTGGTTCAGAATAGTGACCTCAGAGTGTTAGCCTGCGCAGAAGCACGTGTAGTCGTACTGTTCAGGGAGGCGTACACGCAAACTTCCCTGCAGAGTGGGTGGTGGCAGCGGCTTTTGGGGGCAAGTTGGTTTAAGATACAAAAACCCACTTCTGAGAGGAAAAAGAACGTTTTCAGTGGTTCAAGAGTGAAAGAGTGAGCTCACCTTCATCCTTCTCTTTTCTCTCCTTCGCGCTGCGATTCAGGCATCCTCAAGCACCAGTGTGACGAGCGGCGACTACCCTTAGAGCACCTGGGAGGTTCTCTGCAAGTTCTACAAACCAGACGCAAAAACAAAGCTAAGGCACCTTTAAGCTTCGGTGGGTTTTGGGGCTCTTAGTGTTTTGCGCAAGTCCAGGTAAGGGAAGCTAGCCTTATTTCCAACGAAAAACCTTATAGTAGATGTTTGAGATGATGAGGCGACGTGGTCGCCGGTTTTCAACTGTTATTGTATAATCCCCTGTCTTTGAACGAGATCGCCGGTTTTGGCGTTGTTTTTCGAACTCCCCTGTTTTTGGTATTGTTTGAAAACTGTTTGAGATTTAAATGTGATATTCGAAAATCTGAACCAGGGGATGATTGTTGTTGTGATTGGGATTGTTCATTAAATGTTGTATGATGTGTTGAATATTGTGAATGTGGGATCAAAGCATAGTATTTTCAGGAAAGAAAATACTGTGTAAGATCGTGTAGGGTGTGCATTGACCGGTGATTCGTTTTTATGAGATATCCTGACTCTCCTGATATACTGGAATCATATAGATGAAGTTATTCAGGCATTGAGAGTCAAAGGAGGTTCGTATGTATGGGTGAGTTGTTTTAAAGAGAACGAGCTCGACCCGTTGTATGGATTAACCCTGTCATGCGAGGATAGTGATGATATTGAGATTCATTTATACGCTTGTGAATGTGTGTGATTTCACGGCGACCCTGTGAATGTGTGTGATTTCACAGTGGGGCAGTATGACAGGTGCAGATCTCTGAGTCTAGTCAATGCATGAGTCTTCCGGAAGTAGTGTCAAGTGTCTTGTGTGATGAGTCAGTAGAAGTCTGACGTGAGAAATGAGGAACATTGAATTTGATAGACACTTGATGCATTCTGTGATTTGAATGACTCTTGAGGAATTGTGAAATACGTGTTTACTTGATGGTCATGTGAAGAGAATGAGAAAATTGATAGTTTTACGTGGGTATCTTGAATTTGTTTACCTTGATTTTTTAAAGTTCATATCTAAACTCTCTTTTAAATATCTAGCTTACCCTGTGATTTTGGTGTTGTGTTTGGCTTTTCTTAAACCTGTGATGATTGTGTAAAATTTACACGGGAGCAGATGATGTTGCAGGAAGTAGAGCTCCTCAGTGAGTGGTCGCCGGAAGGAGATCGCCTGTTCCTCTTTCTGTTAGGCGATCACCCTTTTTCTGTTTTCTGATAGGAGATCGTCGTTTTCTGATAGGAGATCGCCTTTTTGCTGTTAGGAGATCGCCTGTATTCATATTTTAATGTATTTTGTTTACGTTTTTGGAAAATTGACCGAATATGTATTAAACTCCCTGTGAGGAGAAACTTCTTTATATATATATATATATATATAATTTTGTTCTCTTCAATATATTTGTTTACCTTTATTTTCATTATATAAACATGAATAGTATTTTGGCAGGATGTTACACGAGGTGCCCTTAGGGTCTCCTAGATAATTGTCCTCTGCCTGCCCCCCTTGCCCGAGCTTGCGAGTTTTGCCAACAAGTCAGCTCGGGCATTCTGATCTCTGGGCACATGTACCAATTCAAAATCTGCAAAGGAACTCTTTAACACCTGAACATACTCTAGGTAGGAGGCCATCTGAGGATCTTTGCCACCTGGCCTGTGACCAATAGGGAGTCACTCTTTGCCAGAAGACTCTGTTCTCCCATCTCCTTAGCCAAAAACATTCCAACGATTAGAGCCTTATACTCAGCTTGGTTGTTGCTGGCCTTGAAGGAAAACTGTAGAGCTTGCTCGATCAATAGCCCTTTCGGTCCTTCCAAGATCACCCCAGCCCCACTACCTTGCTGATTGGAAGACCCATCTACCGAGAGCACCCATCTGAAGTCAGGTGTTTCCTCCTGAGTTTCTTTCGAGGACATCTCGGCTACGAAGTTCGCATAAACTTGGCCCTTGATTGGGCCTCTGGGCTCATACTGTAAGGATCTAGAAATTTATTGGGAATAGAAGTGATATATTTTAAATGATTTCTGAAAATGTTATTATTTAAAATGAAAAGAGCTTGTAATAGAAAATTCATAGTAGTCAGACCTCGGACGTTGCCCAAGGTCTGAGGGCGTTAGGGTAGAGGTCGATTGGTTGGGCCATAGTGGGTTCCAGGAAATCACATGTACCCAGGTGTGATTTAAACCTTAGGTACGCTATGCATGCGAAACTCTATGCTGGAGCATAAGAGATTGACCTTAGTGTTGCATGCATTGGCGCATGAGGAGTTGGTACCAACCTGTCATCGGTTGTCTTCCAGGATGAGGCATCGGTCGTCCGCCAGGATGAGGCATCGGTCATCTGCCAGGATGAGGCATCGGTCGTCTGCTAGGATAAGGCATCGGTCGTCTGCCAGGATGAGGCATCGGTCATCAGTCATCAGCTGGGAGGATAAACGTAACGGTCATCACGCGATGTCGTGTTTCACACAGATAAGGTGGGGCCCAGGCTCCCAGCATGAGCGTTCTGCATGCGCGACACGTAGTCAGTAAGAGTGCTTCAGAACAGTTGGCACCAGAGAGTTGGTATGGAAAGTGACCCAGAGTTAGTGTGCGCAGAGACCCACGTGGCCATCCTGTTAGAGGAAACCCACACACAAGGTTGCTCAGAGAGTGGGTGATGGCCGTGAAGGCTACAGAGTCGTTCGACCATAATAGCTGAGGGAATAAGCTCATTTCGTTCCCCTTCTCCTTTCCCTCCTTCTCTCAACGTCACGGATGCCTCCCTCACCAGTTTGACGACGGCGACTGCCACTGGACTGTGGCGTTTTTCTCTGCAAGTTTTCCGATCAGGACGCTAAAACAGAGTAAGTCATTTTACTCTATTTTTCGAGTCGATTCTGAACTTGAGAGGGTTGCCTCTGCATAGGCGTTGCATGCGACTCTCTTAGCTTCAGAAATTGTCTCTGTTAACGTAGAAAATGAGTAGTATAGTCAGTTTTGTGATTAAGGCTCCATGGTGCAGGTTAGGACATCTTTAAGTTTCGGTGGGTTTGGAGCACTTAGTGAGTTTTTACGCAAGTCCAGGTAAGGGAAGCTAGATTTATTTTCAATAAACCTTAAGCTAGAAGATTCTGATGTTGGGGTGACGTGGTCGCCGGTTTCAAACTTTCTTGCACGATGCTCTGTTTTATGTGTGGATCGGAATTTGTTTGAGCTTGAAAATGTGATACTTTAAATATGGTAGATGCTGTGAAATGCATATGATCTTCTAAATCTTAAACTTTAGTATGATTTGGATTGTTTAGAAACGGTGTAAAAATATGTATGATTGACTGGTTCAAATTGTGTGTTGTATGATATATGGAGTAATGTGAAAAGTGGGATCAAGGCATAGTATTTTCAGGAAAGAAAATACCGTGTAAGATCGTGTAGAGTGTGCATTGACCGGTGATTTGTCTAGAAGGAGATATCCTGACTCTCCTGATATAATGGAATCATATAGATGAAGTTATTTAGGCGTTGAGAGTCGAAGGAGGTTCATATGTATGGGTAAGTTGTTTGAAAGATAACTAACTTGACCTATTGTATGGATTAACCCTGTCATACTAGGAGAGTGATGATATTAAGATTGAGATTATTTTTATGCGCATAGCTGTGTGGATTTCACAGCGACCCTGTGTGGATTTCACAGTGGTGTAGTATGACAGGTGCAGATCTTTGAGTCTAGTCAATGCACGAGTCTTCCGGAAGTAGTGTCAAGTGTCTATGGGTGATGAGTTAGTGGAAGTCTGACGTGAGAAAGAGAAATATTGCAATTTGATAGACACTTGAAGGAATTGTGAAATGTGTGAATATTTGATGGTTTACATTGATGCAAAGTTTCATATTTAAAGTTTTAAAAATATCTAGCTTACCCCCTTTGGTTTGTTTTGTGGTTGTTTTCTTTAAAACTGTGATGATCGTGTATAATTTACACGAGAGCAGATGATGTTGCAGGTAGTAGAGCTCCTCAGTGAGCACCTTGGAGGAAGGGATCGTCTGTCCTAAATGTTGTATCTTGTTTTATTTTGAAAACTTTTGATATATATATATATATATATATATATATATATATATATATATATTAAACTCCCTGCGAGGAGAGATGTTATTTTGAGATACAATGTATGGAATAGATGAATTTTATTATATATATATCTATGTAAATTTGGATATTATTGTTTTACTTTTATTTTATTATATAAAAATGAATAAGATTTTGAGGGGCGTTACACATACTGTATGTCAAACTCAGATAACTCCACTGCCCATCGTACCATCCTCCCTGCTACATCTGGTTTCTGCCAGACCTTCCTGATGGGCAGGTCTGTCATCACCACCACTGTAAAGCTCTGGAAGTAATGACGTAGCCTATGCGCTGAGAACACAACGACTAAGGCTGCCTTTTCAATGGCCTGGTACCTCACCTCGGGCCCTTGCAGCACCTTGCTAACAAAGTAGATAGGCTTTTGGGTTTGGTCCTGTTCCTGCACCAAGACTGATCTCACCGCCCTTTCGGTGACCGTGAAGTATAAGCACAATGGGGTGTCGATCTGTGGTCTGCACAGCACTGGTGGGCTGGACAGATATTGCTTCAGCTTAAGGAATGCTTTTTCACACTCCTGGGTCCACAAGAACCTACTATTCCTCCTCAAGCATTGGGAATAAGGGTGACCCTTATCACCCCCGACTGACACAAACTTGGAAAGGGCAGCCATTCGACCTGTCAATTGTTGCACTTCCTTAACCGACGTCGGGCTCCTCATGGCTAAGATCGCCGCACATTTGTCTGGGTTGGCCTCAATCCCTCGTTCGGTGAGCAAGAAACTGAGGAACTTGCCTGCCTCTACCCCAAAGACACACTTTTTTGGATTCAACTTCAACCCATACTTAGCTATTGTAGTGAATAGCTCCTCCAAATCAACGACGTGCTGATCATTCACCTGGGATGTCACCACCATATCATCCACATAGGACTGCACGTTGCGCCCTATCATGGGTGCAAGGACCTTGATGGAGATCAAGCTCTAGTGGACATGGAGGCCAATCAACAAGATCAAGAAGAGGTAGAGGTGCAAATAGAGGACGCCCATGAAGATCAAAGCCCACCTCAAAGACTTACAAGAAGCATGTTCAAAGTTTTAGGAGCTAGGGAACAATTATTCTCTCTTTTTGTAATTTCTTTGGTTGATGGTGCTTAGAGGGAAACATTAGACACCTCTATTGTTATAGCATCTTTTAGTCTTTAGTTAGGAGTCTTAGGGGGGGTGTATTAGTAGATAGGTGTAGAAGTAAATAAGGAGGTGAAGTTATAAGTTTAGGCTTATGAAGTCCATTAGGGAAGGAAGGAAACCCTACCTTCTAGAAATGAGTGAAATGGTGTGGCATTGACCAAAGTCAATGACCTAGGCTGCACCATATTGTGTCTTCCCTTACTACCCTCACAACTTGTTCTCCAAGGCTCCTCATGCTATAAATAGGAGGCCTCCCTCATTGTATTTGCTAGATTGGAATTTTATAGAAAAGAAACTCTACTCAAATTTTGAGAGAACATTGGAGAGCTTTGAGCCTTCTTCTTTAGTCTTATCTTGAAGGATCCATGGTGTCCTCAAGTGGCAGCAGCACACTCATCTAGGAGCATCCATCACTTCTAGTGGCGTGTTCATACCAATCTACATCCATTTTCATAAGTTTTCTATTCCCCTTCCTTTCTTCTCTTTAGTTGTTCATGTTTTGAGTTGGTTTTCTTGAGTTTTTGGTTTTGTTTTCAGTTTTCCAGCAACTATTCTTTCTTTTATTTGTTTTGATCAGTTCATTTCTGTTTTCCTTCAATTATTTTCGGTTCAATTGATAGTAAATGGATCTTCCATGTGAGTTTGGTTTGTGGTGCAAGATTTGGTGAGTTCTTGAAATATAGAACATTGATCCTCTTCTATAAAAGTGCCTAATATTTGCCAACTCAAGTTGATTCCATAGAATATCAAAGAATCATGTTATTATGGCTAGTGGAATCACATCAGACCTTGTCCATCAGCCTTTGGTAGGTGGCGCCCGCATTCTTCAGCCCAAATGGCACGATTGTGTAGCAGTAGCAGGACAGCTCGGTCATAAATGCTGTCTTGCTTTTGTCCATTGGGTGCATCTTGATCTGGTTATACCCAAAAAAGGAATCCAAGAAGCTGAGTGGCTTGCACCCCGAGGCATTATCTACCAGTGTATCAATACTCGGTAGAGGATAAGAATCCTTTGGGCACGCCTTATTGAGGTCAGTGAAGTCCACACACATCCGCCACTTCCCATTGGCTTTCTTCACCAACACCACATTCGCTAGCCACTCAAGGTATTGGATCTCCCGTATGTGACCAGCCTTAAGCAGCTTTTGTGTCTCTTCCTTGATCACCTGCCTCCTTTCTTCATTGAACTTTCGCCTCCTCTGTCGAACAGGTCTGGCTTGGGGATTCAATGCAAGGTGATGACATAAGAAGTCTGGATCAATACCTGGCATATCCGAGGCAGACCAAGCAAAAGCGTCCATATGCTGTTCTATGACTCCCGTTATTTCGTCTTGTGTCTCCTGGCGTAGGGATTTGCCAAGTTTGAACATCTTGCCTCCAATCTCCCTTTCTACCACCTCCTCCGTTGGCTCCGGTCGTTTCTCTCGGGCGACCTCTGCTCATGTGACCCCGATGTCTCCTCGGGGCGGGTCAGTATCATTATACTCTCCACCCGGTGGTTGGGTGGTCACCGTGCACACTCCCCTTCTCGTCTTGAGGCTATTCTCGTAGCACTTCTTAGCCTCCTTCTGATCTGACCTTATGGTGATCACCACTCCTTCCATTGAGGGCAACTTCATCTTCATGTGCCTCATCGACCCTACAGCTCCCAGTCTGTTCAAGGCTGGCCTGCCTAACAACATGTTGTAGGCTGATGGGGCGTTGATGACCAGATACTTGATGTTCTCGATGCAGGAGGCCACCCCATCAGTAAAAGTGGTCCTCAGCTCTATATATCCTCGCACCTCAACCTAGTCATCTACGAATCCATATAGCCAGCCAGTATAAGGCCTTAGCTGATATGGGGATAGCTACAACTTGTTAAAGGTTGACCAGAACATAACATCAGCTGAACTTCCTTGATCGACGAGGACTCGGTGCACCCCTCTCCCCACTGTAACCACTGATATCACCACTGGATCGTTGTCGTGAGGGACGACGTCTATACGATCTGCCTTTGTGAATGTGAGGTTGATGTTTGGGAAGTGATCTTCCTCACATGCTTCCACTGCCATCACTGAACGCGTATACTTCTTGCGTTGCGACGAGGTGCATCCTCCTCCTGAGAACCCACCTGAAATGGTATGGATCTCTCCATGTATGGGCACTTCGTGTCCCTGATTAGCCCTTAGTGCTACCACTGTAAGGACCTAGAAACTTTAATTAGAATAAAAGTGTTAGATTTAAATAATTTTAGAGGATGTTATTATTTAAAATACAAAGAGTTGGTAATAGAAGTTTCGTTGTAGTCGGACATCGGACGTCGCCCAAGGTCTGGGGTCAGCTAGTAGAGGTCGGTCGGCTGACATGTGGATCAAGAAGAGTAAAGGAAGAAAAGTGTAGCTAAGAAGTCTTCTACGAGATCGTCGTTATTGAAGACGAAGGCGATATCCGACTTCTCTGGCACATAATCGCCTGTCGCCTAGAGGAGACATGATCGCCAATCGCCTATGGTGCACATGATCGCCGGAAGTGCACTCAGTATGTAGTCAGGATACTGGATCAACCAGGGTGGGTTCCAAAAACCACGCGTATCAAGGTGTGGGTTAAGCCTTAGATACGCTGTGCATGCGAAGCTCTATGCTTGAGCATAAGAAATCGTCCTTAGTGTTGCATGCATGGGCGCACGAGGAGTAGTGCTGATCTACTCTTGGAAATGTGAAGCTACCGACGTCACCAAGTCAGGTGGAGATGATACCTTGGACGTAACATAGGGGGATGAAGAACCTTCAGCAAGGCGTGGCGAATGTGTCATCGGGCATCGCCGGGCGCGAGGCATGCGGGCATCGCCAGGGCGCGAGGCATACGGGCATCACCAGGGCGCGAGACTTGAGGGCATCGCCAGGGCGCGAGGCTTGCGGGCATCGCCAGGGCGCGAGGCATGCGGTCATCGCCAGGGCGCGAGGCATGCGGTCATCGCCAGGGTGAGACATCGATCGTCCGCCAGGGTGGGACATCGGTGGATAGTCATCGCGCGAGCGGTCATCGGTGGAAGGTTATCGCACGATTTCGAGTTTTACACAGATAAGGTGGGACCCAGGCTCCCAGCATGAGACGTGCTGCACGCGCGACACGTAGACAAAAAAGGGTGGTTCAGAATAGTGACATCAGAGTGTTGGTCTGCGCAGAGGCACGCGTAGTCGTACTGTTCAGGGAAGCGTACACGCAAACTTCCCTGCAGAGTGGGTGGTGGCAGCGGCTTTTATGGACAAGTTGGTTTAAGATTCAAAAACCCACTTCTGAGAGGCAAAGAACGTTGCAGTGGTTCAAGAGTGAGTTTACCTTCATCCTTCTCTTTTCTCTCCTTCGCGCTGTGATTCAGGCATCCTCAAGCACCAGTACAACGAGCAACGACTGCCCTTAGAGCACCTGGGAGGTTCTCTACAAGTTCTACAAACCAGACGCTAAAACCGAGCTAAGGCATCTTTAAGCTTCGGTGGGTTTTGGAGCTCTTGGTGTTTTGCGCAAGTCCAGGTAAGGGAAGCTAGCCTTATTTTCCAACAAAAACCTTATATTAGATGATTGAGATGATGGGGCGACGTGGTTGCTGGTTTTCAACTGTTATTGTATAATCCCCTGTTTTGGACGAGATCGCCGATTTTGGCGTTGTTTTTCGAACTCCCCTGTTTTTGTGTTGTTTGAAACTATTTAAGATTTAAATGTCATATTCGAAAATCTGAACCTTGATACGATTGTTGCTGTGGTCAGAATCGTTCATTTAAGTGTTTTATGGTGCATTGGGTGAATTGATGATCTTTAGCTGTCCTGTGTGGACTTTACTTGCTGTCCTGTGTGGACTTTACTTGCTGTCCTGTGTGGACTTTACTTGCTGTCCTGTGTGGACTTTACTTGCTGCCCTGTGTGGACTTTTCTTGTTGTCCTGTGTGGACTTTACTTGCTGTCCTGTGTGGACTTTACTTGCTGTCCTGTGTGGACTTTACTTGCTGCCCTGTGTGGACTTTACTTGCTATCCTGTGTGGACTTTACTAGCTGTCCTCTATGGACTTTACTTGCTGTCCTATGTGGACTTTACTAGCTGTCCTGTGTGGACTTTACTTGCTATCCTATGTGGACTTTACTTGCTGTCCTGTGTGGACTTCATTAGCTGTCCTGTGTGGACTTTACTAGCTGTCCTGTGTGGACTTTACAGTGGTGCGGTATGTGTCTATGTGTGTTGAATCAGTGGAAGTCTGACGTAAGAAATGAGAAACTTTGAAATTGATAGACACTTGATGAATTTTGTGAATTGAAAGACTCTTGAAGAAATTGTGAAATGTGTGATTTCTTGATGGTCATGTGAAGGGAATGAGAAAATTGATAGTTTTTACGTGGGTGTCTTCTATTTGTTTTATCTTGATTTTAAAGTTTCATATCTCAACTCTCTTTCAAATATCTAGCTTACCCTGTGTTTTTGGTGTTGTGTTTGGCTTTTTCTTAAAACTGTGATGATCGTGTATAATTTACACGGGAGCAGATGACGTTGCAGGAAGTAGAGCTCCTCAGTGAGTGGTCGCCGGAAGGAGATCGCCTGTTTCTATTTCTGTTGGGCGATCACCCTTTTTCTGTTTTCTGATAGGAGATCGCCGTTTTCTAATAGGAGATCGCCTTGTTCTGTTAGGAGATCGCCTGTCTTTCTATTTTACTGTATTTTGTTTAAGTTTTTGGAAAACTGACCGATTATGTATTAAACTCCCTGTGAGGAGAAACTTCATTACATATATATACACATGTTCGCTTCAATATTATTGTTTTACCTTTATTTCATTTTATAATTACGAAAAAGTTTTGGTGGGATGTTACAACCACCACCTCTCCCCCCTGTGACTCTCTCAAGTAATCATTCAGGAAGCCGCTTTTGACCAACTCATCTAGTTGATGGCCAAGGGCTAAGCAGTTTCAAATGGGATGGCCAAATGCTTGATGGAATTCACACCAGGCGCTCTTGTTGGGCCCCAATCTCTTATCTGTCTTTGGGGGCACCTTCAGCCTCTTTGCCACATTGGGAATGGCAATCAGCTCTTTGAGCTCCACCAGGAAGTTATGTCTGGGGGGCACATCCTCCTTAGCGCGTGCCCTAGCCTGGGGCTTCCTAGCCTCGTAGGGCTTCTGCTTTCCCTGGGTTCTCTTTTTTGTCGTCGCCTCATGTACCCGCAAGGGCTGAGGCCGACTAGGTAGTAGTTGCCGCGAGGAGGCTACGCTCTCCCGCTTCTCATTGAGTTCTCCTTCAGCGGCAATGTGAGCAACAACACGACGCTAGATTTCACCAAAGGTCTTCGGGTGACTTCTAATAAGGGACTCACTGAAAGGTCCTGGCAATATACCCTTTCTAAAGGCATGCACCACCATATCTTCATCTTTGGTATGCAACCTCTCACTACCATCGCCCTAAATCTGTTGAGGTAATCTTTAAGGGACTCCCTCTGATATTGCCTCACGTCAAAAAGGTCATAGGACACCAATGGTGGGGCCCGGTTGACAATGTACTGTTCTCTGAACAGCGTGGAGAACTGCGCAAAAGATGTGATGTGTCCCTCAGGCAGGCTAACGAACCATTCCAGCGGTGTCCCTGTCAACATGGTCATGAAGAGCTTGCAATGCACCACATCATACCCTCCTAACAGCATCATCTGCGTGTGAAACGCCGTGAGATGCGCTTCAGGATCCTCTACCCCGGTGAACAAGGTCTTAGGGCCCACGAAGGTGGCTAGGACCATCGTGTCCATGATTGCTTGGGAGAAGTGTTAGGAAAGATGGCTTTAAACTAGAGGGGGGGATTGTTTAAAGAGGTTTTCGCAAACTTTTCCAAGCTAGAATGAATATCTTTCAGAAATCAAATGATTAAGCAATTTAGTTTGCCAAAATAGCAAGCAAAACAGCACTGCCAGGAAAACAATCGGTTGTTTCTTCGAAACAATCGGTTGTTTATACCAGCAAACAGCAAACAAACTGAAATTAAAGAGTTAGGGATAGAGAGATTGTACACAGATGTTTATACTGGTTCACTCCAACCCAGAGCTACATCCAATCTTCTCAGAACCCTGAGGAAATCCACTAAGCAATCACACCTTGATTACTTACACAACAACCAAGAGAATGACCTTGAAAACCTCAAGACACACACTCTCCTTGGCCAACACTAAGATTGCTGATCTTGAACACCTCAAGAACACACAGCCAATCTCAACAACAATACAAAAAAGAAATGTTTCAGCAGATACACAGATTACACTTGTTACAGATAAAGATCTGAAATCAATACAAGTAGAATCCTATTCCAGCACCTTGATCAATCTCTTTAGCTCTTAAGCAATCTCAGCAATTTTTCAAAACTTTCTTAGAAGCACTTTGTCAAAAGCATTCTTAACCTTTTAAAAGAGATTTTCTGAATTATATAAAAGGAAGTTTGTTTATCAAATCTTAACAAACCCATAAAAGCTTTCAGAAAGGTTGGTCAAAGCATTTAATGACTGGAGCGTAACCAGTTTCAAATCATTTAAAGCTTAGCCAAAGAAAACAGTTTTTCTATTATGGTTCCAAAACAAACAATCGGTTGTTTCCTCGAATCAATCGGTTGTTTTGTCACTTAACAGTTTTCTCCATTCAAAAACAATTTTCAAACTTTCTCAAGACATCTAAGTATAAACAATCGGTTGTTTCAATAGAACAATCGGTTGTTTCAACTTAGTTTGAAAAACACTTTTGTTTTATCAAAAACTGAGATGCTAATTGCTTTGAAATTTAATCTTAGGTTGGATTACACTTTAAACTACCCCAGAACAAAACAACAAAGCAGCACAGCAGCAGCAAGCAAGCAAAAGCTTCATCATCCTTCAAAGGATTTGGATTCTTCAAAACCTTGAAAACCACTAGGTTCAACAATCTCCCCCTATTTGATGAAGACAAATCCCTGATGCTTGATCCCTAATGCTTGTTTTGTTCTGATTAAAACTGAAGCAGTTCCTACAATTGAACTTTTAGCAGACATAGAACTTCTGATATTTTGTTAGAATATATATACACAGTTAAAGCTTAAACAATTAATATCAGTAAAAATATTTAACAAGCAAAAACAGCTAAAAGCAGTCTTAAACAAGCATATAAGCAAACAAGCATAAAATCTCCCCCTATTTGACTTCACAAATAGACAAATATAAGAGATAAAGCCATAAAAAGTTCATATTACATCAGAATTATAAAAGCAACAGCAGAAGGAAAGAAAAGAAAACCAAACTTCAACAGCAGCAAAAACAATCGATTGTTTCGACAATCCAATCGGTTGTTTTTCTTCATTCTTCCTTATCTCCAAACTGAAGATCAAAGATTTGGTTCTGGACAGCTTCAATTTGTTCATCCAGGCTCATGAACCTTGCATCCATGTTGTCAAACCTGGTATCAAACCTCTGGAAATTGCTAACACACAGATCATGGAGGTTTCTTTGGTTTTCAGCAAAGCTATCCATCCTATTCATCGTGAACCTTTCAAAAGGTGACATTGATTGAATCCTTTCTTCTGGATGTTCAGCAGCCGCACTGGGTCCAGCATCTTGAAACCCTCCTGTTGGATCTTCATGTTCAACATCCATATCTGTAGGTTCTTCTTGAGCAGCACCACTAGAGGAGGCACCATGATCACCATCCTTGCTTACCCATTTTCCACCTATTTTTGTAAATCCCATCTTGCTGAGTGATCCATTGTTCAACTCTTGAGTTGACTTGACCAGCTCAGAAGTCTCATCTTCCAGATTAACTTCAAAATAGTTTAGGAATTTAGATATCAAAATAGCATAGGGATAGTGATAGTCAACCTCATTGCTTTTTGCATGTGCTCTTTGATGATGTGGATCCAATTTAGCTTGACCTTCTTGGTGATGCAGAAGATGTAAACCAGATCTTCTTCAGTCAAAACAGAATTGTTGCTCCTCCTTGGAGTTAGAATCCATGCCACAATGAGAGCAAGCAGCCTCTCATCCAGTTTCAACCCTCCAACTGAGCATGCACTCACTTGAGCTTGAGTGTTTTTCAAACAGCTTCTGTAAAACTGAATTTTGTTGAAATCCTCCACCACACCAAGATTGCCTTTGCTGATTCGCAATCCAAAAAACTTGAGTCCAGCAACAACAGCCCAAACCTCATGGGTTATCTCCATGTCCACACCTTTTACATGAGAAACTAGGTTGTTTCCCTCAAATTTCAAATTGGTGTAGAAGACCTTCACCAAGTCTGGATATATGTTGCCCTTCATCTCCAGAAACCTTCTGAGATACTGATCTTTGAGAAGTTTCCTCACATTGTCCAGCTTTTGACTTTTCAGCCAATCAAAACTCACAACCTTGGGGTTGTTGATTTTCTTGAGACTTGTCTCATATCTATATTTTTCTATGAGATCTTTATCTCCAGAAAACCATCCTTCCAGCCTTCCTCCAGACCTTACAGCTCTGGTTTTGATTCTTCCAGAAGTGGGAGGAGTTGATTCCATGGCAGCAGAGATGAGAAAACAAAGGACAGCTCTTCTTTACAGATTTTCTCAAGAGATGGTGCAAGAGATGTTGCAATTGGTTGTTCATCTACACCTGATTTTATAACCATCCGAAAACCAATTTGTGATTAATTCCATTCAATGGGTACCAGATTTTTAGAGAGAGAAGGCTGTTCTGCACAGAACATGTCAGAAAAAGAAACTGAAAAACACATGGTCTTTTGACTAGTCATAAAGGCTCTTGAATTTCCAAGATTTTGGAATATATTCCTTTATGAATGTTGTAACCATTTTCTGAGCATGTTCAGCTTTCAATACAGATATTTTGACCAAGATTCTCCCTTTTGAATTTGATCTGCAACGGATAGAAGAAGAATTCAAAATTAAATCAATTTCTTCACAGTGCTGTCAGACTCAAAATAATTGGTTGTTTCGAAGAAACAATCAGTTGTTTTTCTGCAGCAGTTAAAACTTGATTTTAAGAAATTTTAACCAAAAACAGAAGCAGATAACAACAGATAACATTGACCAAAGAGGGATTAATCACAGGAAAGAACTTTAATACTAAAATTGAGGACAGTAAAAGAAAAATCTCATCCTTGTGTTGTTTCTTCAATGAGCCAATTGCTTGTTGATCAAGAAGGCTTCTTTTCATTGAATTGACCTTCTGCAAAGCATTGATTCAGCTTCAATGATTGCCCTTTGTCTTTAACAGTCTTATCAGTTGGCTCAGCTCCTCTTTTTCTATTTATTTTCCTGCACAAACATTAGTTCAAGCAACAAGATTTGGTCCTTTCACAAATGTGGGTCCAATTGGTTTCTTTTTCACACTTGGAACCTCACATTCTTTAGGGATCCATTTCATGTAGCCTCTTAGAATAGAAAACTTTCTTATCTTGCAGAATCTAACCGAATGGCCCTTTTTCATGCAATAAAAGCATGTAACAATCGATTGTTTCGTCTTAACAATCGGTTGTTTTTCTGGTTTTCTTAAAAAACTTTTTGAAAACCTATCTTGCTTGTTCTGTGGATTGAAGCCTAAACTAGCCTTTCCAAAAACACAACTTTGAGATGCCAAGACATTCTCAAAGTTTGATTTCCCTTTTGAAAGCTTGTCCACAGTTTCAACAAGATATTGAACCTTTTTCTCAAGATTTTCACAATTTTCACAAATGAGAGTATCACACTTACAAGAGGTGTTTTTGAAATGATTTTCCATCTTTTCAAAATCAATTTTTGCTTTTCTCAGATCCTCTTCAAGTGATTTAACTTTCTTTTCAAGTCCATTGTTAAGATCTCTCAATCGGTTGTTTGAAAGCACCAATCGATTAGCTTCATCATGAGTTTCTTGAAAATCTTCAAGCAATTCACAATAATTTTGTTCATTTAAGGAAGCACAAGAACTTACCTCACTTGAACTGCAAGCATCATCATCATCCTAAGCCACTAAACATATGTTGGCTTTTTCATCTTCACTTGATGAGGAACTTGATGAAGACACTTCATTTTCATCCCAAGCTATGTAGGCTCTTTTTGTCTTGCCTTTCTTCTCCTTATAGCTTGTCTTTTTCTCCTTGCTCTTGTTGGGACAATCTGCCTTTATGTGACCTTGCTCACCACAACCAAAACAAGTATAGTTATTTGAATTTAAATCATTGGATTTCTTGTTTCCATACCTATCCTTGTTGTTGTCTTTGTTGCGGTTTCTCTTTAGGAATTTGCTGAATTTTCTTGACAGCAAACTCAGATTTTCCTCATCACTTGAATCTTGCTTTCCCTTGTGTTTGGATGCTTTCAAGGCTATGCTCCTTGTGTGCTTATCTTGATTCTCTTGAACATTGAGTCTATTCATCTCTAGCTGATGTTCCCTAAGCTTTCCAAACAAAGAAGCAACACTTAAGGATGTTAGATCTTTAGATTCAGAAATTGCAGTTACCTTTGGTTGCCATGCTCTATCAAGACATTTCAAGATCTTGATGTTTAGCTCTTCTTTGTCAAAAGTCTTGTCTAGGCTCATAAGGTGATTGATGATATGAGTAAACCTTTTCTGTACTTCAGCAATTGTTTCACCTTTAAGCATTCTGAACATTTCATACTCTTGGATTAGAGCATGCTTTCTAGCTCTTTTAACTTCATTTGTTCCTTCATGAGTGACCTCCAAAGTATCCCACATTTCCTTTGATGATTTACATTGTGATACCCTGAAAAACTCATCAGAATTTAAAGCAGAGGTTATAATATTTTTGGCAATGCAATCAAATTTGGCCTTTTTGCTTTCTGCATCAGTCCATTGAGACCATGGCTTCTCAATGACAGAACCATCTTTTTCAAACTTTGGTATAAAAGGACCATTTTCAATTGCATCCCAAATTCCTTTGTCAAGAGATTCCATGAATATTTTCATTCTAACTTTCCAAAACTGGTAATTCAAACCACAGAACAAGGGTGGTCTGTTTATTGAAGCACCTTGTAACATCCCTCCAAAAGCCTTGAAATAAATATAAAATGAAAGTAAAGGTGACAAATAGATTCTATGAACAAAATATTATATATATGAAATGAAGTTGCTCCTCTTAGGGAGTTTAATACAAATTCGGTCAAATTTTCCAGAAACATAAACAAAATACAGTAAAAAAACAAAGCAGGCGATCTCCTATCGGAAGAAACCGATCTCCTATCGGACGAGACCGATCACCTATCAAGACAGAAAAAAAACAGGCGATCACCCGATGGAGGCAGACACAGGCGATCACCCGATAGAGACAGAAAACCGGCGATCTCCTCCTCGGCGATCACTCACTAGAGGGCTCTTCTTCCTGGAAGATCATCTGCTCCCGTGTAACAATTACACGATCATCACAGTTTTGAGAAAAACAACCA
Source organism: Phaseolus lunatus (assembly GCA_013389735.1). Classification (NCBI taxonomy): domain Eukaryota; kingdom Viridiplantae; phylum Streptophyta; class Magnoliopsida; order Fabales; family Fabaceae; genus Phaseolus; species Phaseolus lunatus. The sequence goes on from CM023858.1 coordinate 25,665,438, forward strand.
CAATAACAGATAAAAGGGTAAGCTAGATAATTTAAAAGAAGTTTAAATCAAGAACATGAAAATCCAAGTAAACCAAGTTCCAAAATATCCATGTAAAACGTAGAGCTGCTCATAGCATTCAGCTGATCGCCCAAAATCACAACTTCACAACATTCACCCATAGTCATTCCATTTCACAATACAGCATCAAGTGTCTATCAATATTCAAGTTTCTCATTTCACATGTCAGACTTTCCACTGACTCACCACACAAGACACTTGACACTACTTCCGGATTGACTCGTGCGTTGATTAGACTCAGAGATCTGCACCTGTCATACCACACCACTGTGAAATCCACACAGGGTCGCTGTGAATCCACACAGCATGCGCATATAATCTCAATGTTACCATAGTTCTCCTGGTATGACAGGGTTAATCCATAGGACAGACGGAGCTCGTTCTTTTTCACACGAGACGCCTATCATATAGACCTCCTTCGACTCTCAACAACTGAGTAACTTCCTCTACGTGATTCCATTACCTCAGCAGAGTCAGGATATCCCCTTAGGAATCACCGATCAATGCACCTACCACAAGATCTTACACGGTATTTTCTTTCCTGAAAATACTATGCCTCGATCCCACATTCACAACATTCAAAGACATCATGCCACACTTAAAAGAATGATTTCAATCACAGCAATAGCCATTTCAAAGGATTCATATTTTCGAATATCTCATGTAAATCTCAAGCAGTTCTCAAAACAACATCAAACACAAGGAGTTCGCAAAACAACGCCAAAACCGGCGATCTAGTTCAAAATATGGTATTTCGAAGGCTGTATATTAAAACAGGCGACCACGTCGCCCAAGCACACAACACAGAGCATTTCACGAAGACGAAAGCGAAAACGGCGACCACGTCGCCCACACTTCAGAAATGGTTCAACTATGGCTCGTAGTAAAGATGAAGGCTAGCTTCCCTTACCTGGACTTGCGCAACCACCAGGAGCTTCGAAATCCAACGAAGCTTGCAGAATACCTTGGCTCTGTTTTTGCGTCTGGTTTTGAAGGAGTTGCAGAGAACTTTCCCAGGGGCTCCAATGGTGTTGCTTCTCGTCGTACTCTTGTGTGGAGAGGCTGAAATCGCAACGCGGAGGAGGTAACTGGAGGAGAAGGGAAGAAACTCACTCTTTCTCTCGTCGAATACAACAATGTTTTCCTTTTCTCTCAGCAGTGGATTTCAGTAACTTAAACCAACTTATCCCTCCAAAAGCAGCTGCCACCACCCACTCTGCAGGGAAGTTTGCGTGCACGCTTCCCTGAACAGTACTACTAAGCGTGCCTCTGCGCAGGCTACGCTATGAGGTCACTATTCTGAACCACTTTTTCGTCTACGTGGCGCGCGTGCAGAACGTCTCTTGCTGGGAGTCTGGGGCCCACGTTCTTTGGGTGTAACTCAACGTCGCGCGATGACCTTTCGCCGATGACTACCAGCTCGAAGAGAAACCACTGATGACCTCTCGCGCGAAGACGATCCACCGATGACCTCGCGCGAAGACTACCACCGATGACCTCGCGCGAAGACTACCACCGATGACTCCGCGCGAAGACTACCACCGATGACCTCGCGCGAAGACTACCACCGATGACCTCTTCCTGGCGAACGACCGATGTCTTCCTCTGGGAGACAACCGATGTCTTCCCTGGCGACGCCCTCATAACTCTCGCGCCTTGGCCACGTCCACATGCATCGCGCCCTGGCAATGCCCGCGTGCCTCGCGCCCGCGCGATGCCCGCATGCCCCTCGCGCCCGCGCGATGCCTGCATGCCTCTCACGCCCGCGCGATGCCTGCATGCCTCTCACGCCCGCGCGATGCCTGCATGCCTCTCGCGCCCGCGCGATGCCTGCATGCCTCTCACGCCCGCGCGATGCCTGCATGCCTCTCGCGCCCGCGCGATGCCTGCATGCCTCTCGCGCCCGCGCGATGTCCACCTGGCGCTCATGTGTAGCAGGCGACCGGCGACCTCGTAGCCTTCTAAACTTAACTTTTTCCTCCCTTTCTATTCTAAATAAAAACATACTTAGAATTTATTTAAAATATAACTCTTTTATTCCAATAAATTTTTCAGGTCCTTACATTCTCCCCAACAAGAAAAATTTTCGTCCTCGAAAATTGGATTACAAGGAAAAGAGGTATGGATAAGCCTCCCTCATGGGTTCTTCTAACTCCCAAGTAGAATCCCCCGATCTCTCATCCCACACTACTTTCACCATGTCGATGGTCTTGCCCCTGAGCTGTTTACATTGCCGATCGTCAATCCTGACTGGTTTGGCTTCAAAGGACAAGTCATCCCTAATCTGCACGTCGTCTACATCCAGCACATGACTAGGGTCTGCCATGTACTTCCTCAGCTGTGACACGTGAAACACATTGTGCAGATTCGCCAGATGGGGAGGTAGGGCGATCTCATACGCCACTGGGCCAATCCTTCTTAAGATCTGATATGGTCCCACGAACTTAGGGGACAACTTCTTTGACCTGATCGCCCGCCCTACACCCTTGGTTGGTGTCACTTTCATGAATACGTGATCTCCAGCAGCAAACTCCAAAGGCTTTCTCCTCTGATCTGCATAGGACTTCTGCCTACTCTGAGAGGCTTTCATTCTGCTTTGTATCTGCTTCACCTTCTCGGTCGTCTGCTGAATCAACTCTGGCCCAACCAAGACTGCCTCGCCCTCCTGGTACCAACATAAGGGAGTTCTGCATTTCCTCCCATACAGGGCTTCATATGGTGCCATCCCAATGCTGGCGTGGTAGCTATTGTTATAGGTAAACTCCACTAGTGGCAACACCTCCTCCCAACCTCCCAATTGATCCAAAACGCATGCCCTCAGCAGATCTTCCAAAGATTGGATCGTCCTCTCTGACTGACCATCTGTTTGGGGATGATATGCAGAGCTCATCCTCAACTTAGTTCCCAAACACTCGTGCAGGGTCTGCCAAAACCGTGAAGTAAACCTGGGATCTCTATCTGAAACGATGCTGGAAGGCACTCCATGCAGCCTCACTACTTCTTGGATGTATAGCTGTGCCAGCTTGACCATAGGCATCTTCATATTCACTGGAAGAAAGTGGGCACTCTTCGTCAGCCTATCAATGATGACCCAGATTGCATCATGACCCTTTACCGATCTGGGTAAATGGGTGACAAAATCCATGGCAATGCTGTCCCACTTCCACTCGGGGATATCCAGTTGCTGCAACAGCCCGCCAGGTCTTTGATGCTCTACCTTCGCCTTTTGACACGTTAAGCAGGTTGTCACGTACTGGGCGACGTCCCTCTTCATGCCTGACCACCAAAATGACTCCTTCAAGTCATGGTACATCTTGTTCATGCCTGGATGAAGGTTAAGGCGACTCTTATGACCTTCCTCTAGGATCATCTTCTTCAACTCATCATTTGCAGGTATGCAAATTCTGCCATCAAACCTCAAGATCCCATCATCGCCCATCTCAAAGCCTCTCGCCTGATCTGTCCCTAGTGACTCCACAGTGCGCTTCAGGCTAGGGTCCTCCAATTGTTTATCCTTCAACATCCCAAGGAAGTCATTAGTTATAGTCAGCTTACTACAACTAATGTGATTCACGTGAAATTCCACTCCAAGGTTTAAGTCTCTGAACTGCTCGATCAGTTTCTGCTCTTCCATCATCATGGTGGCGACTTGTATAGACTTCCTACTCAAGGCATCTGCCACTACATTGGCCTTCCCTGGATGATACATGAGTTGAAAGTCGTAGTCCTTTAGGAATTCCATCCACCTTCTTTGTCTCATGTTTAGTTCCTTCTGATCGAACAGGTACTTCAAGCTCTTGTGGTCACTGAATACCTGGAACCGAGCTCCATAAAGATAATGCCTCCAGATCTTCAAGGCAAACACTACCGCTGCCAACTCCAAATCATGAGTAGGGTAGTTTCTCTCATGCACCTTGAGTTGCCTTGAAGCATATGCAACCACTCTCTTCTCTTGCATCAAGACGCATCCCAAGCCTTGATGTGAGGCATCACAGAAGACATCAAAAGGTCTTCCTACTTCTGGAATCACCAGCACTGGAGTACTGGTCAACCTCTCCTTTAGTTCCCTGAAGCTCTGCTCACATCGGTCGGTCCAAGCAAAGGGTTGGTCCTTGCGGGTCAGTTGTGTTAAAGGAGCCACTACTTTGGAAAAATCCTCAATAAACCTCCGATAGTAGCCCGCCAACCCCACAAAGCTCCTTATCTCAGTCACTGTCTTAGGACGTTCCCATTGCAGCACTGCCTCTACCTTGGCTGGATCTACCGAGATCCCCTGGGCAGATATCACGTGTCCTAAGAAGTTGACTTCCCTTAGCCAGAACTCACACTTAGAGAACTTGGCATAGAGCTGCTTCTCCCTCAGTATTTCCAATACTGTCCTCAGGTGTTCCTCATGCTCTTCCTCGGTCCTTGAATAAATGAGGATGTCATCTATGAAGACCACCACAAACTTATCCAAGAAAGGGCGAAAGATCCTATTCATGTAGTCCATGAATAGAGCTGGAGCATTGGTGACTCCAAATGGCATCACTACATACTCGTAGTGCCCATATCGAGACCTAAAAGCTGTCTTCTGAACATCTTCAGCTTTTACCAAGATTTGGTGATACCCCGATCTCAGGTCAATCTTGGAGAACACCGAGGCCCCATGAATTTGGTCCATCAAATCATCAATCCGAGGTAGGGGGTACTTGTTCTTGATGGTCAATTTGTTCAATTGCCTGTAGTCTATACACAGCCGAGACCCTCCATCCTTCTTCTTGACTAGGAGCACTGGAGCTCCCCATGGAGATACGCTGGGTCTGATGAACTGCTTCTCCAGCAACTCTTCCACTTGCTTCTTTAACTCCACTAACTCGGCTGGTGCCATCCTGTAAGGTGCCATTGACACTGGTCCAGCTCCAGGTACCAAGTCAATAGAGAATTCCACTTCTCTCTTAGGGGGTAACCCAGGCACCTCTTCTGGGAATACATCTGTGAAATCTTTCACCACTTGTATCCTGTTTACGTCCCCTTTATTCTCCACTTCCAACCGGGCGAGCACGACGAAGCACCTCGCCTCTCCTTCCAGCTCTGATCGCCCTCGTTGAACTGATAACACATCCGATTCTTGGGGGTCTGGAAACGCTACTTTCTGCCTACCACAGTCTATGAGAACGTGATTGGCAGCTAACCAATCCATTCCCAGGATGACATCCAGGTCCTGAAGAGGTAGGCAGATCAAGTTCACCTTGAATCTGCGTCCTTCTACAATCACTGGACATTCAGGGCACACTGTAGAGGTCGACACCTGTCCTGACGCAGGTGTAGAGACCAACAGCTCGAAAGGTAACTCCTTCACTAGGAGGCCCAACTCGGCTACACACAGGCTTGACACAAAGGAGTGTGTCGCTCCAGAATCAAACAAAGCCCTTACACCTCTACCAGCAATAAAACAAACACCTTGGATGAGGTTACCTGACTGAGCTGCCTCTGCTCCAGACATGGCGAACACCCTCCCTGTTGCCTGAGGTCTGCTGCCCTCGTTCCTCAATTGTTGGGAGCCACTGGGTTGGGTCGCCCCATTCCTGCTAGGGCACTCTCTAGCAACGTGCCCCATCTTTTGGCAGACAAAACATCTCCTCTCTGAAATCTTCTTGAAACAAGCATTGGAGGCGTGTGGTCCACCACAGTGAAGACACTTAGGCTTCCAAGGTTGTTGCTGTTGGAACTGGGGAGGTGCTGCTCCTGCCCGATGTGATGGAGGTCTCGCATAGGGCTTGCTTTGTGGGTGCTGTGCCTTAGCTCTCCCACTGGAAGGACCTCCTGGGTGTGACCTGATCACCCGAGACTCACCCTTTTCCAGGGTCTCCACCATCTTCGCCTTCTCCACTAAGGCGTGGAACTCCCTGATGCACATCGGGGCTATGGTCTTCTTCAGCCCATGCCTCAGTCCTTCTTCAAATTTCCTACACCTCCAAGCCTCGGAGGTAGCTTGGGTATAAAACCGGGCGAGGTACTCAAACCGAGCAGCATAAGCATTCACTGACATCTCTCCCTGCTCCAATCTGAGGAATTCAGCTTCCTTGGCAAACCTTGCACTATCTGGGAAGTACTTTTCCAGAAACTTCACCCTGAAGCTCTCCCAATCCACCACTTCCTCTCGGGCTTCCATCATCTGCTGAGTTCCCATCCACCAGAACTCAGCTTCTCCAGACAGAAGATATGTGGCGAATACCAGCTTCTTATCTTCAGGGCAGGAGGTCGCCCTGAAGATTTTCTCTAACCCCCTGACCCACTGATCTGCTTGATCAGGGGTAGCGTTCCCACTGAACTTAGGTGGGTTGTGCCTCATGAACTCGGCCAGTCCCATCTGTTCTTGGGGCTGACCGACGTGGGAGTTTGTCTCAGCAGATCGGGCAGTTTCCCAGTGCTGCATTGTGGCTTGATGGTTCTGAGCCATCGCCGCATTCTGCTGCTGAATGGCAGTCGCCATCATCTCGATGGCCTTGGCGATCTGACTCATCTCTGAGGAAGGTTGAGGTGGGGTAGCAGGTCTACGTGCCATCTTCTGAATCTATTGACTTCTATATTCCCTACAACTATAAGAATGAAATCGATAAGAATCAATTCATTCAAGGGGTAACAGCTAGACCTTACAAAGGTCAGCATCTCAAAGTCATCTAGAATTTGAGTTCATCAACAGAATCATAACACTTATAACTTCACACAAAACACCAGAACAGTTACTGGTGTGCAAACATCAGTCCAAACTACCACCTCAGTCAAATTCAAGAACACTCAAAAATCACACCAGAATTCAATGTAGGCTAAACATAAAACCTTTGGAATTAAGATTAAGAATTATCTTGATTCCAGTTATGAGTGTGCACCCTCACCACTTTATCAAGACCTTCTTATTCTTAATACTAAGATTTTCAGTTAGGCACACGTTCACCCAAGCACACGCAAGAGTTCAAAACTAAAACGTTTGAAAACCTTCCACTATAGTGGTTATTTAAAACTCAAATAAATTTTATGAGCAGAAGAAACACAATGGATCCACAGCCCTCAGGTCATCCTAAGGCGAACTGCTCTGATACCATTAATGTAACATCCCTCCAAAAGCCTTGAAATAAATATAAAATGAAAGTAAAGGTGACAAATAGATTCTATGAACAAAATATTATATATATGAAATGAAGTTGCTCCTCTTAGGGAGTTTAATACAAATTCGGTCAAATTTTCCAGAAACATAAACAAAATACAGTAAAAAAACAAAGCAGACGATCTCCTATCGGAAGAAACCGATCTCCTATCGGACGAGACCGATCACCTATCAAGACAGAAAAAAAACAGGCGATCACCCGATGGAGGCAGACACAGGCGATCACCCGATAGAGACAGAAAACCGGCGATCTCCTCCTCGGCGATCACTCACTAGAGGGCTCTTCTTCCTGGAAGATCATCTGCTCCCGTGTAACAATTACACGATCATCACAGTTTTGAGAAAAACAACCACAATAACAGATAAAAGGGTAAGCTAGATAATTTAAAAGAAGTTTAAATCAAGAACATGAAAATCCAAGTAAACCAAGTTCCAAAATATCCATGTAAAACGTAGAGCTGCTCATAGCATTCAGCTGATCGCCCAAAATCACAACTTCACAACATTCACCCATAGTCATTCCATTTCACAATACAGCATCAAGTGTCTATCAATATTCAAGTTTCTCATTTCACATGTCAGACTTTCCACTGACTCACCACACAAGACACTTGACACTACTTCCGGATTGACTCGTGCGTTGATTAGACTCAGATATCTGCACCTGTCATACCACACCACTGTGAAATCCACACAGGGTCGCTGTGAATCCACACAGCATGCGCATATAATCTCAATGTTACCATAGTTCTCCTGGTATGACAGGGTTAATCCATAGGACAGACGGAGCTCGTTCTTTTTCACACGAGACGCCTATCATATAGACCTCCTTCGACTCTCAACAACTGAGTAACTTCCTCTACGTGATTCCATTACCTCAGCAGAGTCAGGATATCCCCTTAGGAATCACCGATCAATGCACCTACCACAAGATCTTACACGGTATTTTCTTTCCTGAAAATACTATGCCTCGATCCCACATTCACAGCATTCAAAGACATCATGCCACACTTAAAAGAATGATTTCAATCACAGCAATAGCCATTTCAAAGGATTCATATTTTCGAATATCTCATGTAAATCTCAAGCAGTTCTCAAAACAACATCAAACACAAGGAGTTCGCAAAACAACGCCAAAACCGGCGATCTAGTTCAAAATATGGTATTTCGAAGGCTGTATATTAAAACAGGCGACCACGTCGCCCAAGCACACAACACAGAGCATTTCACGAAGACGAAAGCGAAAACGGCGACCACGTCGCCCACACTTCAGAAATGGTTCAACTATGGCTCGTAGTAAAGATGAAGGCTAGCTTCCCTTACCTGGACTTGCGCAACCACCAGGAGCTTCGAAATCCAACGAAGCTTGCAGAATACCTTGGCTCTGTTTTTGCGTCTGGTTTTGAAGGAGTTGCAGAGAACTTTCCCAGGGGCTCCAATGGTGTTGCTTCTCGTCGTACTCTTGTGTGGAGAGGCTGAAATCGCAACGCGGAGGAGGTAACTGGAGGAGAAGGGAAGAAACTCACTCTTTCTCTCGTCGAATACAACAATGTTTTCCTTTTCTCTCAGCAGTGGATTTCAGTAACTTAAACCAACTTATCCCTCCAAAAGCAGCTGCCACCACCCACTCTGCAGGGAAGTTTGCGTGCACGCTTCCCTGAACAGTACTACTAAGCGTGCCTCTGCGCAGGCTACGCTATGAGGTCACTATTCTGAACCACTTTTTCGTCTACGTGGCGCGCGTGCAGAACGTCTCTTGCTGGGAGTCTGGGGCCCACGTTCTCTGGGTGTAACTCAACGTCGCGCGATGACCTTTCGCCGATGACTACCAGCTCGAAGAGAAACCACTGATGACCTCTCGCGCGAAGACGATCCACCGATGACCTCGCGCGAAGACTACCACCGATGACCTCGCGCGAAGACTACCACCGATGACCCCGCGCGAAGACTACCACCGATGACCTCGCGCGAAGACTACCACCGATGACCTCTTCCTGGCGAACGACCGATGTCTTCCTCTGGGAGACAACCGATGTCTTCCCTGGCGACGCCCTCATAACTCTCGCGCCTTGGCCACGTCCACATGCATCGCGCCCTGGCAATGCCCGCGTGCCTCGCGCCCGCGCGATGCCCGCATGCCCCTCGCGCCCGCGCGATGCCTGCATGCCTCTCACGCCCGCGCGATGCCTGCATGCCTCTCACGCCCGCGCGATGCCTGCATGCCTCTCGCGCCCGCGCGATGCCTGCATGCCTCTCACGCCCGCGCGATGCCTGCATGCCTCTCGCGCCCGCGCGATGCCTGCATGCCTCTCGCGCCCGCACGATGTCCACCTGGCGCTCATGTGTAGCAGGCGACCGGCGACCTCGTAGCCTTCTAAACTTAACTTTTTCCTCCCGTTCTATTCTAAATAAAAACATACTTAGAATTTATTTAAAATATAACTCTTTTATTCCAATAAATTTTTCAGGTCCTTACATTCTCCCCAACAAGAAAAATTTTCGTCCTCGAAAATTGGATTACAAGGAAAAGAGGTATGGATAAGCCTCCCTCATGGGTTCTTCTAACTCCCAAGTAGAATCCCCCGATCTCTCATCCCACACTACTTTCACCATGTCGATGGTCTTGCCCCTGAGCTGTTTACATTGCCGATCGTCAATCCTGACTGGTTTGGCTTCAAAGGACAAGTCATCCCTAATCTGCACGTCGTCTACATCCAGCACATGACTAGGGTCTGCCATGTACTTCCTCAGCTGTGACACGTGAAACACATTGTGCAGATTCGCCAGATGGGGAGGTAGGGCGATCTCATACGCCACTGGGCCAATCCTTCTTAAGATCTGATATGGTCCCACGAACTTAGGGGACAACTTCTTTGACCTGATCGCCCGCCCTACACCCTTGGTTGGTGTCACTTTCATGAATACGTGATCTCCAGCAGCAAACTCCAAAGGCTTTCTCCTCTGATCTGCATAGGACTTCTGCCTACTCTGAGAGGCTTTCATTCTGCTTTGTATCTGCTTCACCTTCTCGGTCGTCTGCTGAATCAACTCTGGCCCAACCAAGACTGCCTCGCCCTCCTGGTACCAACATAAGGGAGTTCTGCATTTCCTCCCATACAGGGCTTCATATGGTGCCATCCCAATGCTGGCGTGGTAGCTATTGTTATAGGTAAACTCCACTAGTGGCAACACCTCCTCCCAACCTCCCAATTGATCCAAAACGCATGCCCTCAGCAGATCTTCCAAAGATTGGATCGTCCTCTCTGACTGACCATCTGTTTGGGGATGATATGCAGAGCTCATCCTCAACTTAGTTCCCAAACACTCGTGCAGGGTCTGCCAAAACCGTGAAGTAAACCTGGGATCTCTATCTGAAACGATGCTGGAAGGCACTCCATGCAGCCTCACTACTTCTTGGATGTATAGCTGTGCCAGCTTGACCATAGGCATCTTCATATTCACTGGAAGAAAGTGGGCACTCTTCGTCAGCCTATCAATGATGACCCAGATTGCATCATGACCCTTTACCGATCTGGGTAAATGGGTGACAAAATCCATGGCAATGCTGTCCCACTTCCACTCGGGGATATCCAGTTGCTGCAACAGCCCGCCAGGTCTTTGATGCTCTACCTTCGCCTTTTGACACGTTAAGCAGGTTGTCACGTACTGGGCGACGTCCCTCTTCATGCCTGACCACCAAAATGACTCCTTCAAGTCATGGTACATCTTGTTCATGCCTGGATGAAGGTTAAGGCGACTCTTATGACCTTCCTCTAGGATCATCTTCTTCAACTCATCATTTGCAGGTATGCAAATTCTGCCATCAAACCTCAAGATCCCATCATCGCCCATCTCAAAGCCTCTCGCCTGATCTGTCCCTAGTGACTCCACAGTGCGCTTCAGGCTAGGGTCCTCCAATTGTTTATCCTTCAACATCCCAAGGAAGTCATTAGTTATAGTCAGCTTACTACAACTAATGTGATTCACGTGAAATTCCACTCCAAGGTTTAAGTCTCTGAACTGCTCGATCAGTTTCTGCTCTTCCATCATCATGGTGGCGACTTGTATAGACTTCCTACTCAAGGCATCTGCCACTACATTGGCCTTCCCTGGGTGATACATGAGTTGAAAGTCGTAGTCCTTTAGGAATTCCATCCACCTTCTTTGTCTCATGTTTAGTTCCTTCTGATCGAACAGGTACTTCAAGCTCTTGTGGTCACTGAATACCTGGAACCGAGCTCCATAAAGATAATGCCTCCAGATCTTCAAGGCAAACACTACCGCTGCCAACTCCAAATCATGAGTAGGGTAGTTTCTCTCATGCACCTTGAGTTGCCTTGAAGCATATGCAACCACTCTCTTCTCTTGCATCAAGACGCATCCCAAGCCTTGATGTGAGGCATCACAGAAGACATCAAAAGGTCTTCCTACTTCTGGAATCACCAGCACTGGAGTACTGGTCAACCTCTCCTTTAGTTCCCTGAAGCTCTGCTCACATCGGTCGGTCCAAGCAAAGGGTTGGTCCTTGCGGGTCAGTTGTGTTAAAGGAGCCACTACTTTGGAAAAATCCTCAATAAACCTCCGATAGTAGCCCGCCAACCCCACAAAGCTCCTTATCTCAGTCACTGTCTTAGGACGTTCCCATTGCAGCACTGCCTCTACCTTGGCTGGATCTACCGAGATCCCCTGGGCAGATATCACGTGTCCTAAGAAGTTGACTTCCCTTAGCCAGAACTCACACTTAGAGAACTTGGCATAGAGCTGCTTCTCCCTCAGTATTTCCAATACTGTCCTCAGGTGTTCCTCATGCTCTTCCTCGGTCCTTGAATAAATGAGGATGTCATCTATGAAGACCACCACAAACTTATCCAAGAAAGGGCGAAAGATCCTATTCATGTAGTCCATGAATAGAGCTGGAGCATTGGTGACTCCAAATGGCATCACTACATACTCGTAGTGCCCATATCGAGACCTAAAAGCTGTCTTCTGAACATCTTCAGCTTTTACCAAGATTTGGTGATACCCCGATCTCAGGTCAATCTTGGAGAACACCGAGGCCCCATGAATTTGGTCCATCAAATCATCAATCCGAGGTAGGGGGTACTTGTTCTTGATGGTCAATTTGTTCAATTGCCTGTAGTCTATACACAGCCGAGACCCTCCATCCTTCTTCTTGACTAGGAGCACTGGAGCTCCCCATGGAGATACGCTGGGTCTGATGAACTGCTTCTCCAGCAACTCTTCCACTTGCTTCTTTAACTCCACTAACTCGGCTGGTGCCATCCTGTAAGGTGCCATTGACACTGGTCTAGCTCCAGGTACCAAGTCAATAGAGAATTCCACTTCTCTCTTAGGGGGTAACCCAGGCACCTCTTCTGGGAATACATCTGTGAAATCTTTCACCACTTGTATCCTGTTTACGTCCCCTTTATTCTCCACTTCCAACCGGGCGAGCACGACGAAGCACCTCGCCTCTCCTTCCAGCTCTGATCGCCCTCGTTGAACTGATAACACATCCGATTCTTGGGGGTCTGGAAACGCTACTTTCTGCCTACCACAGTCTATGAGAATGTGATTGGCAGCTAACCAATCCATTCCCAGGATGACATCCAGGTCCTGAAGAGGTAGGCAGATCAAGTTCACCTTGAATCTGCGTCCTTCTACAATCACTGGACATTCAGGGCACACTGTAGAGGTCGACACCTGTCCTGACGCAGGTGTAGAGACCAACAGCTCGAAAGGTAACTCCTTCACTAGGAGGCCCAACTCGGCTACACACAGGCTTGACACAAAGGAGTGTGTCGCTCCAGAATCAAACAAAGCCCTTACACCTCTACCAGCAATAAAACAAACACCTTGGATGAGGTTACCTGACTGAGCTGCCTCTGCTCCAGACATGGCGAACACCCTCCCTGTTGCCTGAGGTCTGCTGCCCTCGTTCCTCAATTGTTGGGAGCCACTGGGTTGGGTCGCCCCATTCCTGCTAGGGCACTCTCTAGCAACGTGCCCCATCTTTTGGCAGACAAAACATCTCCTCTCTGAAATCTTCTTGAAACAAGCATTGGAGGCGTGTGGTCCACCACAGTGAAGACACTTAGGCTTCCAAGGTTGTTGCTGTTGGAACTGGGGAGGTGCTGCTCCTGCCCGATGTGATGGAGGTCTCGCATAGGGCTTGCTTTGTGGGTGCTGTGCCTTAGCTCTCCCACTGGAAGGACCTCCTGGGTGTGACCTGATCACCCGAGACTCACCCTTTTCCAGGGTCTCCACCATCTTCGCCTTCTCCACTAAGGCGTGGAACTCCCTGATGCACATCGGGGCTATGGTCTTCTTCAGCCCATGCCTCAGTCCTTCTTCAAATTTCCTACACCTCCAAGCCTCGGAGGTAGCTTGGGTATAAAACCGGGCGAGGTACTCAAACCGAGCAGCATAAGCATTCACTGACATCTCTCCCTGCTCCAATCTGAGGAATTCAGCTTCCTTGGCAAACCTTGCACTATCTGGGAAGTACTTTTCCAGAAACTTCACCCTGAAGCTCTCCCAATCCACCACTTCCTCTCGGGCTTCCATCATCTGCTGAGTTCCCATCCACCAGAACTCAGCTTCTCCAGACAGAAGATATGTGGCGAATACCAGCTTCTTATCTTCAGGGCAGGAGGTCGCCCTGAAGATTTTCTCTAACCCCCTGACCCACTGATCTGCTTGATCAGGGGTAGCGTTCCCACTGAACTTAGGTGGGTTGTGCCTCATGAACTCGGCCAGTCCCATCTGTTCTTGGGGCTGACCGACGTGGGAGTTTGTCTCAGCAGATCGGGCAGTTTCCCAGTGCTGCATTGTGGCTTGATGGTTCTGAGCCATCGCCGCATTCTGCTGCTGAATGGCAGTCGCCATCATCTCGATGGCCTTGGCGATCTGACTCATCTCTGAGGAAGGTTGAGGTGGGGTAGCAGGTCTACGTGCCATCTTCTGAATCTATTGACTTCTATATTCCCTACAACTATAAGAATGAAATCGATAAGAATCAATTCATTCAAGGGGTAACAGCTAGACCTTACAAAGGTCAGCATCTCAAAGTCATCTAGAATTTGAGTTCATCAACAGAATCATAACACTTATAACTTCACACAAAACACCAGAACAGTTACTGGTGTGCAAACATCAGTCCAAACTACCACCTCAGTCAAATTCAAGAACACTCAAAAATCACACCAGAATTCAATGTAGGCTAAACATAAAACCTTTGGAATTAAGATTAAGAATTATCTTGATTCCAGTTATGAGTGTGCACCCTCACCACTTTATCAAGACCTTCTTATTCTTAATACTAAGATTTTCAGTTAGGCACACGTTCACCCAAGCACACGCAAGAGTTCAAAACTAAAACGTTTGAAAACCTTCCACTATAGTGGTTATTTAAAACTCAAATAAATTTTATGAGCAGAAGAAACACAATGGATCCACAGCCCTCAGGTCATCCTAAGGCGAACTGCTCTGATACCATTAATGTAACATCCCTCCAAAAGCCTTGAAATAAATATAAAATGAAAGTAAAGGTGACAAATAGATTCTATGAACAAAATATTATATATATGAAATGAAGTTGCTCCTCTTAGGGAGTTTAATACAAATTCGGTCAAATTTTCCAGAAACATAAACAAAATACAGTAAAAAAACAAAGCAGACGATCTCCTATCGGAAGAAACCGATCTCCTATCGGACGAGACCGATCACCTATCAAGACAGAAAAAAAACAGGCGATCACCCGATGGAGGCAGACACAGGCGATCACCCGATAGAGACAGAAAACCGGCGATCTCCTCCTCGGCGATCACTCACTAGAGGGCTCTTCTTCCTGGAAGATCATCTGCTCCCGTGTAACAATTACACGATCATCACAGTTTTGAGAAAAACAACCACAATAACAGATAAAAGGGTAAGCTAGATAATTTAAAAGAAGTTTAAATCAAGAACATGAAAATCCAAGTAAACCAAGTTCCAAAATATCCATGTAAAACGTAGAGCTGCTCATAGCATTCAGCTGATCGCCCAAAATCACAACTTCACAACATTCACCCATAGTCATTCCATTTCACAATACAGCATCAAGTGTCTATCAATATTCAAGTTTCTCATTTCACATGTCAGACTTTCCACTGACTCACCACACAAGACACTTGACACTACTTCCGGATTGACTCGTGCGTTGATTAGACTCAGATATCTGCACCTGTCATACCACACCACTGTGAAATCCACACAGGGTCGCTGTGAATCCACACAGCATGCGCATATAATCTCAATGTTACCATAGTTCTCCTGGTATGACAGGGTTAATCCATAGGACAGACGGAGCTCGTTCTTTTTCACACGAGACGCCTATCATATAGACCTCCTTCGACTCTCAACAACTGAGTAACTTCCTCTACGTGATTCCATTACCTCAGCAGAGTCAGGATATCCCCTTAGGAATCACCGATCAATGCACCTACCACAAGATCTTACACGGTATTTTCTTTCCTGAAAATACTATGCCTCGATCCCACATTCACAGCATTCAAAGACATCATGCCACACTTAAAAGAATGATTTCAATCACAGCAATAGCCATTTCAAAGGATTCATATTTTCGAATATCTCATGTAAATCTCAAGCAGTTCTCAAAACAACATCAAACACAAGGAGTTCGCAAAACAACGCCAAAACCGGCGATCTAGTTCAAAATATGGTATTTCGAAGGCTGTATATTAAAACAGGCGACCACGTCGCCCAAGCACACAACACAGAGCATTTCACGAAGACGAAAGCGAAAACGGCGACCACGTCGCCCACACTTCAGAAATGGTTCAACTATGGCTCGTAGTAAAGATGAAGGCTAGCTTCCCTTACCTGGACTTGCGCAACCACCAGGAGCTTCGAAATCCAACGAAGCTTGCAGAATACCTTGGCTCTGTTTTTGCGTCTGGTTTTGAAGGAGTTGCAGAGAACTTTCCCAGGGGCTCCAATGGTGTTGCTTCTCGTCGTACTCTTGTGTGGAGAGGCTGAAATCGCAACGCGGAGGAGGTAACTGGAGGAGAAGGGAAGAAACTCACTCTTTCTCTCGTCGAATACAACAATGTTTTCCTTTTCTCTCAGCAGTGGATTTCAGTAACTTAAACCAACTTATCCCTCCAAAAGCAGCTGCCACCACCCACTCTGCAGGGAAGTTTGCGTGCACGCTTCCCTGAACAGTACTACTAAGCGTGCCTCTGCGCAGGCTACGCTATGAGGTCACTATTCTGAACCACTTTTTCGTCTACGTGGCGCGCGTGCAGAACGTCTCTTGCTGGGAGTCTGGGGCCCACGTTCTCTGGGTGTAACTCAACGTCGCGCGATGACCTTTCGCCGATGACTACCGCATGCCCCTCGCGCCCGCGCGATGCCTGCATGCCTCTCACGCCCGCGCGATGCCTGCATGCCTCTCGCGCCCGCGCGATGCCTGCATGCCTCTCGCGCCCGCGCGATGCCTGCATGCCTCTCACGCCCGCGCGATGCCTGCATGCCTCTCGCGCCCGCGTGATGCCTGCATGCCTCTCGCGCCCGCGCGATGTCCACCTGGCGCTCATGTGTAGCAGGCGACCGGCGACCTCGTAGCCTTCTAAACTTAACTTTTTCCTCCCTTTCTATTCTAAATAAAAACATACTTAGAATTTATTTAAAATATAACTCTTTTATTCCAATAAATTTTTCAGGTCCTTACACACCTTCCCCAAAAGGTAGTCTATCAGCCATTTTAAAAGATTTTAGGATCAACTTGAATGACTTTCAAGAACCAAGCTCTTGATGCCAATTGTTAGGAAAGATGGCTTTAAACTAGAGGGGGGGGGGGGGGGGGAATTGTTTAAAGAGGTTTTCGCAAACTTTTCCAAGCTGGAATGAATATCTTTCAGAAATCAAATGATTAAGCAATTTAGTTTGCCAAAACAGCAAGCAAAACAGCACTGCCAGGAAAACAATCGGTTGTTTCTTCGAAACAATCGGTTGTTTATACCAGCAAACAACAAACAAACTGAAATTAAAGAGTTAGGGATAGAGAGATTGTACACAGATGTTTATACTGGTTCACTCCAACCCAGAGCTACATCCAATCTTCTCAGAACCCTGAGGAAATCCACTAAGCAATCACACCTTGATTACTTACACAACAACCAAGAGAATGACCTTGAAAACCTCAAGACACACACTCTCCTTGGCCAACACTAAGATTGCTGATCTTGAACACCTCAAGAACACACAGCCAATCTCAGCAACAATACAGAAAAGAAATGTTTCAGCAGATACACAGATTACACTTGTTACAGATAAAGATCTGAAATCAATACAAGTAGAATCCTATTCCAGCACCTTGATCAATCTCTTTAGCTCTTAAGCAATCTCAGCAATTTTTCAAAACTCTCTTAGCAGCACTTTGTCAAAAGCATTCTTAACCTTTTAAAAGAGATTTTCTGAATTATATAAAAGGAAGTTTGTTTATCAAATCTTAACAAACCCATAAAAGCTTTCAGAAAGGTTGGTCAAAGCATTTAATGACTGGAGCGTAACCAGTTTCAAATCATTTAAAGCTCAGCCAAAGAAAACAGTTTTTCTGTTATGGTTCCAAAACAAACAATCGGTTGTTTCCTCGAATCAATCAATTGTTTTGTCACTTAACAGTTTTCTCCATTCAAAAACAGTTTTCAAACTTTCTCAAGACATCTAAGTATAAACAATCGGTTGTTTCGATAGAACAATCGGTTGTTTCAACTTAGTTTGAAAAACACTTTTGTTTTATCAAAAACTGAGATGCTAATTGCTTTGAGATTTAATCTTAGGTTGGATTACACTTTAAACTACCCCAGAACAAAACAACAAAGCAGCACAGCAGCAGCAAGCAAGCAAAAGCTTCATCATCCTTCAAAGGATTTGGATTCTTCAAAACCTTGAACACCACTAGGTTCAACAAGAAGGGCATAGGGAAAGCCCTTGGTGGCGTTGATGGAGCCCGATCGTCCACCACGCGATCCCTTGCTTGCTGCAAATTACGCAGGTTCACGCGCAATTCTTCATTTGCCTGTATAATTCCTCGTTCCTGGCCTGTGATGCGGCCAGGTCCATCTGCATTCACGCCTGATCTGCCCTTGACTCCACCACCGTCTCCTGGAGGGCGCGCATCATTTCCATGAGTTGTTTCATGGTAACACTCTCACCCCCATTTGGTGGGATAGACCCTTGCCTGGTATTCCTCATCTCTGTGATTTCTTCTCTTTCTCTCGTGTATGGGACCTTGTTTTACTTCGGCCCCATGGTGGGCGCCAAATGTTCTTGCCAGTTGACTCTCCTGTCGGTTGACTCTACGGCAATCACGCGCCTCCTTCCTCACCTTGATATATGCTTTGTTCTCTCGAAGCAATCTACCCTGGAAGATAGAAAGGGGGTGTAACATCCCGCCAAATCCTTTTCATATTTATATAATGAAATAAAGGTAAAACAATAATATCGAAGTGAACATATATATATATATATATATATATATATATATATATATATGTGATCTCGCCGCGAACTCGAGCGTGGGGAGAATGCCTCGCCACTCCTTCGTTTGGCTTTCTAACTGTTGCGCGTCCTGCAAAGACGCTCCAGGAATCTTCGACGGGACTCTAAGCGGTACCTGCAAAACACGCGAACGGCGCCTCTAGCGGTCGTTGAAGCTCCGACGCTCAAGTCAGGCAACGGGAACACCAAAAGGTCTCTCTCAGATCTCTCTGTGTGTTAGACCGTGTGTGTGCCCTCAGTCCTCTTTGATTCGAAAACTGAGTACCCTTGGATTTGTGTTGTGTGCTGAGGTAAAGAATGCATACCTGGTTTTTGGTGTTCTTCTTCCTCATATAAACCCTGCGTAGCCCCTACAGGCTACCTCTAGGTTCACTTAATTACTCTGCAGTGCCGTTTCCACTCCCCAGGGTGCTTTGCGTGCCAGCCTTCTTCACTTGAGTGCCAGGTCTGACAGGGGAGGCCGCGTGGGTACCTCTGGACCCCTCGACTTTTGTGCCTACCTGCCTTACCTATTCTCTGGGAACATCTTCACCATCCACGTGGCAGACATGCAACCCCACTAGGAGACTCTAACTTTGATGGGTTCTCGTCCAGCAGGATTCTGCACTTAACTGCGTCTTCTCATCTTCATGCGTGGTCGTCTCGCGACTAAGGCCATTCACTGTCTCTGGGCGCTTAGCTGATCATCGATTGCGTTGTTCACGTCGCGCGGCTGATGTCACCTCAACACACACCGATGATCGATGTGCTTCTTCACATCCTCGTGCTCTGCTTATGGAATCAGGCGAGGTCCTTGAGCAACGTTCTTGCTGGGAGCCTGGGTCCCAGTTTAACACGTGTTGACAAGGAACCGATGACTGATCACAATGCACCGATGACTGATCACAATGCATGTACCGATGACAGATCACTCTAAATGCACCGATGACTGATCGGTGCTTCGTCCCTTCTCGCGCTCTTCTTCCAGGCGCTCAAGTAGGAACTGATCTGCTGGTGGCGGTCGCTCGGTAGCTGACCACTGATCGCCGTTCTTGAACGATCTCCACCCTGGTTCATCTGCCTTTACGTGCCATGCGTCACTCTGTGATTGGCTCACGTGGTCATCTGCTTCTGACGTCATCGCCTACCGATGACCGACCGGATCAATATGTAATGAAATTTCTCCTCACAGGGAGTTTAATACATATCCAGTCAGTTTCCAAAACTTAAACAAAATACAGCAAAATAGAAAACAGGCGATCTCCTAACAGAAACAGAAAACAGGCGATCTCCTTCCGGCAACCACTCACTGAGGAGCTCTACTTCCTGCAACATCATCTGCTCCCGTGTAAATTATACACGATCATCACAGGTTTAAGAAAACATCCACAAAACAAAAACGAAGGGTAAGCTAGATATTTTTAAAGAGAATTTAGATATGAAACTTTAAAATCAAGATAAAACAAATTTAAGACACCCACGTAAAAACCATCAACTTTCTCATTCCCTTCACATGACCATCAAGTAATCACATATTTCACAATTTCCTCAAGAGTCGTTCAAGTCACATAATCCATCAAGTGTCTATCAATTTCAATGTTCCTCATTTCTCACGTCAGACTTCCACTGACTCATCACACATAGACACATACCACACCACTGTAAAGTCCACACAGGACAGTTAGTGAAGTCCACACAGGACAGCTCGTGAAGTCCACACAGGACAGCTAGTGAAGTCCACACAGGACAGCTCGTGAAGTCCACACAGGACAGCTACTGAAGTCCACACAGGGCAACTCGTGAAGTCCATACAGGACAACTCGTGAAGTCCACACAGGACAGCTAATGAAGTCCACACAGGACAACTCGTGAAGTCCACACAGGACAGCTAAAGAAATCCACACAGGACAGCTAAAGAAGTCCACCCAGGACAGCTAAAGAAGTCCACACAGGACAGCTAAATATCATCAATTCACCCAATGCACCATACAACACTTAAATGAACGATTCCAACCACAGCAACAATCGTATCAAGGTTCAGATTTTCCAATATCACATGCATTTCACATATCAATCTCAAACAAGTTCAAAGCGACACTAAAACAGGGGATTTCGAAAACAACATTAAAACCGGTGATCACGTCGCCCCACACATAAAAACAGAGCATCGTGAAAAAGAATATGAAACCGGCGACCACGTCGCCCTCACTTCAGAACCTACTCGCCTAAAGTTTTTATAAACGAAAATGCTAGCTTCCCTTACCTGGACTAGTGTAAACTTCACTAAGAGCTCCAACCCAACGAGATTCAAGGATGCCTTAACTCTGTTTTAGCGCTTTGAGCAGAAAACTTGCAGAGCACAACGTCAGGAATCCAGGGTAGTCGTCGATCTTCAACTGGTTCGCTAGGACGTATGAACGCAGGGAGAAGGAGAGGAAAGGAACAGGGAACCAACGCTAACTCTCTCGATCACTCTCGAACCACAGCAACGTCCACTGCCTCTCAGGAGTGAGTTTTGAATCTAAACCAACTTGCCCAGAAATGCCGCTGCCACCACCCACTCTACAGGAAAGCTTGCGTGCACACTTCCTGGAACAGTATGACCACGTGGGTTTATGCGCATACCAACTCTCTGATGCTAACTATTCTGAAACACCCTTTTTGTCTACGTGTCACGCATGCAAGACGTCTCATGCTGGGAGCCTGGGTCCCACCTTATCTGTGTGAAACACGACATCGCGCGATAACCTTCCACCGATGACTGCTCGCGCGATGACTATCCACCGATGTCTCATCCTGGCGGACGACCGATGTCTCTCCCTGGAAGATGACCGATGTCTCTCCCTGGAAGACGACCGATGTCTCTCCCTGGAAGACAACCAATGTCTCTCCTTGGAAGACGACCGATGCGTCCCTCATCCTAGCGATGACCGTCTATCTCTCACCCTGGCGATCCCCGCGTGTCTCTCGCCCTGGCGATGCCCGCGTGTCTCTCGCCCTGGCGATGCCCGCATGTCTCTCGCCCTGGCGATGCCCGCATGTCTCTCGCCCTGGCGATGCCCGCATGTCTCTCGCCCTAGCGATGACTGATGACACATCGCCACGCCTTGCTGAAGGTTCTTCATCCCACTATGTTACGTCCAAGGTATCACCTCCACATGGCTTGGTGACGTCGGTAGCTTCACATTTCCAAGAATAGATCAGCACTACTCCTCATGCGCCCATGCATGCAACACTAAGGACGATTTATTATGCTCAAGCATAGAGCTTCGCATGCACAGCGTATCTAAGGCTTAACCCACACCTTGATACGCGTGGTTTTTGGAACCCACTATGGTTGATCCAGCATCTTGACCACATACTAAGTGCACTTTCGGCGATCATGTACACCATAGGCGATTGGCGATCATGTGTACTCTAGGCAACAGGCGATTATGTGCCAGAGAAGTCGGAGATCGCCTCCGTCTTCAACAACGGCGATCTCGTCGACTTCTAAGCTACACTTTTCTTCCTTTACTCTTCTTGATCCACATGTCTTCCTCGAGCACACCCACGTGATTACCTCACGATAAAGTCATCACACCTGACTACTTGGTTAATACAATGGTCAGCCGACCGACCTCTACCAGCTGACCCCAGACCTTGGGCGACGTCCGAGGTCCAACTACTACGAAACTTCTATTACCAGCTCTTTGTATTTTAAATAATATCTTCTGAAATTATTTAAATATAACACTTTTA
The DNA here is from genome assembly GCA_013389735.1 of Phaseolus lunatus. Taxonomy (NCBI): domain Eukaryota; kingdom Viridiplantae; phylum Streptophyta; class Magnoliopsida; order Fabales; family Fabaceae; genus Phaseolus; species Phaseolus lunatus. The sequence goes on from CM023858.1 coordinate 25,687,930, forward strand.
TTCCAATTAAAGTTTCTAGGTCCTTACAGGGGGCGCCCTAGAGGCCGTTTGCACTCCAACGCTCAAGTCAAAACTAGGCCAAGCACACCAATTGTATTGAGTATTTGTGTTTAGGTTTAGAAACTGCGTACCTTTGTGAAGTGTTTTACTACCCTTTATATAGTCTAGGGTTTCATCTACGCCGCTACCCATATTTAGGGTTTACAGGAATACCTTTGTGCCACTATCACCCAGACTTAGGGTAATCTAGCACATAAGGTTTCCTTAACTGGAGTGCAAACTCTAACAGGGTGACCACCTGGGTGCCTCCTCGTGCACCTAGTCTCTAGGGCCACCTGTTTTGGGAGTGCCTTCACTGTTCACGTGCCATGCATGTAGCTTCACTGGGAAACCCTAGTTCTGATGAGTACTCGACCCGTCAGGATTCTACACCTAACTGTGCTTTCCCTGCCACACGCATAAGCTCTTCGTAATTCAGGCCTCTCCTTACCTCTGGGCATGTTACTGATAACTGGTCTTCTTTCAAGACCCACACCAGATGTTCTAGCTCTGTTGTTCAAAATACGCAAGACCGATGTCACCTCGTCACACTCTGTCGCCGAGGACTCATCAACCTAATCATCCTGCTAGTTCATACTACCTGCGGGGTCCATCCCATGTGGCTTTGGGCTACGCTGTGGGACCCAACTGACATGGCCCACCATTACTAGCTGTTCTCGGTATCCGAGGACTGGTCGGTACATATATTATTTACAAATTTATACAAGAGTATTTACAAAGATTTATTTATACTACTATCTTTTGAATTTTCAAGAGAACCCAAAATGTTCTACTTTTTAAGAACACTAGTAAGAAGAATTTTAAATGCTTGGGTGGATGGCCTCTTCCTCCATTAGTGAAATCCTCTTCTACTTGATCTCCATCACAAGGCCAAGGGTTTGAGAGATGAGCATCAATTGATGTCTCTTTTCGTAATTTCTTTAGAGTAGTTTTTTAGTAGAACATAAAAGGAAGGTGTAGATATAGGAATAAGGGGTGCCAATGTACAAAGCTAAGTCAAATCTTCCATGTGACTTAAAAAGAAGTGTAGGTGTAGATTTAGGGGGTGCCAATGTGAAAAACCAAGTCACACCTCTTGTTCTTGCCGGTTGAATCTCCTGTCGGTTGACTCTACGACGATCACACACCTCCTTCCCACACCTTGAATTATATTTTGCTGTCTCGAAACAACCTACACCTGCAAGATAGAAAGGGGTGCCCTAGAGGCCGTTTGCACTCCGACGCTCAAGTAAAAAACTAAGGCAAGCACACCCAATGTATTCAATATTTGTGTTAGGTCTAAAAACTGTGTACCTTTGTGAAGCGTTTTACTACCCTTTATATAGTCTAGGGTTTCCTCTGCACCGCTACCTATATTTAGGGTTTACAGGAATACCCATGCACCGCTATCACCCAGACTTAGGGTAATCTAGCACGTAAGGTTTCCTTAACTGGAGTGCAAATTCTAATAGGATGGTCACCTGGGTACCCCCTTGTGCACCTAGTCTCTAGGGCCACCTGTCCTGGGAGTGTCTTCACTGTTCATGTGCCATGCATGCAGCCTCACTTGGAAACCCTAATCCTGATAGGCACTCAACCCTTCAAGACTCTACACCTAACTGTGCTTTCCTTGCCACACGCATGGGTGCTTTGTGACTAAAGCCTCTCCCTTCCTCTAGGCATTCTGCTGATGACTGGTCTTACTTCGGGACCCATCTTAGATGTTCTAGTTCCGTTGTTCGAAACATCCAAGACCGATGTCATATCATCGCATCCAGTTGTCGAGGACTCATCACCCTGCTGAGTGACGAGGACACCTCAACTCACTCTGGTGGTCGACATGCTGATGACTAATCATCCCATTAGTCCCCACTATGTAAGGACCTGTAAAATTGAATTGGAATAAAAAGGGTTATATTTTAAAAGAATTCTATGTATGTTTTATTTAAAACAAAAAGGGAGGAAAAGTTAAGTTTAGAAGGCTATGAGATCGCCGGTCGCCTGCTACACATGAGCGCCAGGTGGACGTCGCCAGGGCGCGCGAGGCATGCAGACATCGCGCGGGCGCGCGAGGCATGCAGGCATCGCGCGGGCGCGCGAGGCAAGCAGGCATCGTGCGGGCGCGAGAGGCATGCAGGCATCGCGTGGGCGCGAGGCATGCGGGCATTGCCAGGGCGCGAGGCATGTGGACGTGGCCAAGGCGCGAGAGGCATGCGGGCATTGCCAGGGCGCGAGGCATGTGGACGTGGCCAAGGCGCGAGAGGCATGCGGGCATTGCCAGGGCGCGAGGCATGTGGACGTGGCCAAGGCCCGAGAGGCATGCGGGCATTGCCAGGGCGCGAGGCATGCGGACGTGGCCAAGGCGCGAGAGGCATGCGGGCATCGCCAGGGCGCGAGGCATGTGGACGTAGCCAGGGCGCGAGAGTTATGAGGGCGTCGCCAGGGAAGACATCGGTCGTCTCCCAGAGGAAGACATCGGTCGTCTTCCAGGGCGAAGGAGACATCGGTCGTCTTCCAGGGCGAAGGAGACATCGGTCGTTCGCCAGGATGAGTCAGCAGTGGAATGTTATCGCACGACGTCGAGTTTCACACAGAGTAAAGTGGGACCCAGACTCTCAGCATGAAACGTCCTGCACGCGCGCCACGTAGACAAAAAGGATGATTCAGAGTGGTGACATCAGAATGTTGGCATGCACAAACGACAACAGTGGTCGTACTGTTCAGAGCAGTGGTTGGCATGCACAAACGACAACAGTGGTCGTACTGTTCAGAGCAGTGGTTGGCATGCATAAACGACAGCAGTGGTCGTACTGTTCAGGGCAGTGGTTCTCAGACTTTCCTGCAGAAGGGGTGGCAGCAGCAGCAAACGTGGACAGGTAAGCTGGGATTCAAAAGCCACTGCGGGAAGGCAAAGAGTGTTACAGACTCAAGAGTGTTAGAGTGAGTGCAAACTTCCTCCCTCCCTTCTTCCCTTCCTTGCGTTGAGACTCAGGCAACCTCCAGCATCAGTGCGACACGCGACGTTGCCCTTAGAGCACCTAAGAGGTTCTCTGCAAGTTCTACAGACCAGGCGCTGAAAACAGAGACAAGGCAGGGTTCAAGCTTCGTTGGGTTTCGGAGCTCCTGGTGTTTGCGCAAGTCCAGGTAAGGGAAGCTAGACTCCATTTTCAATACAAGCCATAGTTTAGCTATTTTCTGAAGTGAGGGCGACGTGGTCGCCGGTTTTCGTCTTCATCCTTGTAAAATGCTCTGTGCTATGTGTTGGGCGACGTGGTCGCCGGTTTTAAATGCAGACTTCGAAATACCCTGTTTTTGAACTAGATCGCCGGTTTTGGCGTTGTTTGCGAAACTCTCGGTTTTTGGTGTTGCTTTGAAACTGTTGAGATTTAAATGAGATATTCGAAAATAAGAACCTTGGATTGAGTTTTGCTGTGATTGAAATCATTCCTTTAAGTGTTATGTGATGTGTTGGATGTGGTGAATGTGGATCGAGGCATAGTATTTTCAGGAAAGAAAATACCGTGTAAGATCGTGTAGGATGTGCATTGATCGGTGATGTCTATAATGGGATTATCCTGACTCTCCTGAGATAATGGATTCATATAGATGAGGTTATTCAGGCGTTGAGAGTCGAAGGAGGTTCATATGTATGGGTGAGTCGTGTGAAACAGAACGAGCTCGGCCTGTCATGTGGATTAACCCTGTCATACTGTGAGAATGGTGAACTTGAGATTGAGATTGTGTTGATGCGCATAGCTGGTAAACATTACAGCTTGTATGACAGGTGCAGAATCTCTGAGTCTAGTCAATGCACGAGTCTTCCGGAAGTAGGTCAAGTGTCTTGTGTGCTGGGTCAGTGGTGGTCTGACATGTGAAATGAGGAACTTGAAATTCATAGACACTTGATGCAGTTTTGTGAAATAGAATGACTCTTGTGAATACTGTGAAATATGTGATTTCTGGGTGATCAGGTGAAGGGCATTGAGAAAATCTATAGCTTTACGTGAATATCTTGAAAATTGCTTACTCTGATTTTAATGTTCTTATTTAAACTCTCTTTAAAATATCTAGCTTACCCTGCGTGTTTTGGTTCTGTGGCTGTTCTCTTAAAACTGTGATGATCGTGTATAACTTACACGGGAGCAGATGATCTTCCAGGAAGTAGAACTCCTTAGTGAAGTGGTCGCCGGAAGGAGATCGGCTGTTTTTGGGTCCCCCGATGGGCGATCGGCCTCGTCCGATAGGAGATCGGTCTCTTCCGATAGGAGATCGCCTGCTTCGTTTTTTTACTGTATTTTGTTTATGTTTCTGGAAAAATTTGACCGAATTTGTATTAAACACCCTGTGAGGAGAAACTACATTTCATATATATATAATATTTTGTTCATAGAATCTATTTGTTACCTTTATTTTCATTATATACATTTGTATAGTATTTTGGCGGGATGTTACACACTACCTGTGGGACCCAGCCCACGTGGCTCTGGCCCATGTAGTGGGACCCAGCTGATGTGGCTCACCACTACTAGCTATTCTCGGTGTCCGAGGACTAGTCGGTACACAAGCCCCCCAGTCTCGAGCTGTTAACTTGTTCAGCAAAGAGACTAAGTCATCGGCTTGGGCGACCTACGTGGCACTGAGCGAAAGGACGTGAACAGCACGCTAAAGGGACATCTCACCAACCCTCCCTTAATCTGCGGACACGTGGTTAGATCAACGGTTGGGGCTTCTTAACGTTTGCGCTGCCTTGCCTATGTTAAACCCCTTCAAAACCCCGTGCCTCTACATTGTTTCATTACTTTTCACTTAAACCTCCATAATCACTATCTTCTCTCGAAAGCTTCCACTCTACTCCAACTCTCGCAACCCCTCGTCTTCACTTACTCAAAGGTATGATTTTTACCCTTCCTCTTACCTTCGTTTTATGATTTTGCCTCCCTTTTCATGCTATAACTGCTCTGGGCTTGTTTATGATTTCTGCATTTTAGGGTTTCTGCTTTTCTTTCTTGTTTTCATTCTTCTTCTGCTTGTCTTTGCCCACCATTTGTTCACGCCATCACTTTCTTCTGAACCCTTTTTTCCTTCTCTCTGCCTCTCATTTATTTTAGATTCGAGATGGCCAAAACCAAAACCACCTCCAACCCTCCTCCCGCCATTATTACAGGGCCCTCTACACTTGGGCCTCTGAGGAGCTCCTGGCCGAGACCTCTAAACTCACGACCTGTGAAGACCTGAGAAAACACAGGGACAATGAGCACGAGATCAAGGGACGCGTCTTTGGCAGGGAGAGTGACGCATATATCTCGGTTCGACCCTGCACAAAGGGTGTACCCGTATGCGCTGATGATCGCTGCAACGACGGGCAGCCCTTTTTCTTCCTGTATGCCACTGTCTTCAAACGGGTTAAGGTTCGCCTGCCCTTCACTGGATTCGAGAGGGCCCTGCTCACCGAGCTCAACGTGGCCCCTGCCTAGCTGCACCCCAACAGCTGGGACTTCATCAGGGCCTTCTCCATCCTCTGCAACAACCTGGGGTTCCCTCCCTCGGTAGACGTCTTCTTATACTTCTTCAAGGCGAAGAGCCCTGGGAAAAGGCTTTGGGTAAGCCTTAATGGGGTGGCGGGGAGAGTTCTGCTAACTCTCTTCCAGCAGTCTTACAAGGGCTTCAAGGGAAAGTTCTTCAGAGTCTGCTGCAGCTCCTACGACTCTACAATGCTTGACGGGTTTCCCTTGTACTGGGTGGGGAAACTCAAACTCAAGAAACCTCGAGGATTGGAGGAGCTGACACCCTTCGATCGTGACCTGTGCCTGCTTCTTTCCAGCTGGGGAGTGGTGTTCGAAACCACCCAGCTGATCAAGCACGAGTACGATGCTGAGACTCTCAGCGTCTATGTTAGTATACTTCACCTCACCTTACCCTTTTGTACCTGCCTGCATTTGTATTTAACGCGTGCCATTTCTCATATTTTTCTTGTTGTTTGTTGCAGATATGGTGTTAGACGCTGAGAAGAAGAAAAGGCTGGTAGCCTTGCTGGATCGTCGCACAGCAGGTGGCTCATGACCTGCTGGCCCCTCTTCACCCGCTGCGACTAGCCCAGACCCCACTTCTGATAACAAATTAAAGAGGGCAGCCGTTGTGGTGATCTTTGAAGATGAGGACACATGCTCAGGCCTTGTCTTCAATAGGAAAAGGGTGGAGCTTGCTGCGGCGACCTCATCTACGACAGAAGGGCAACCTCCATCCTTCAGGGAGCACCCTCCTAGTGCCTCTTCTCCCCCTGAGCCACTCCTGGCACTTGAGGGTGGGGGAGAGAGTGCTTATCATACTGGCCAGGCACCTCCTGCCCCCGAACTCCCTCCTCTCCTCCAGCAGACCCTCGCTCACTTGCCTACCAAAGAAGCGATGGAGGCCCTGGACAGGAATTCACTAAGGGACCTCATCAGTCATGGCCTTGGTGAGTTCCTTGCCGCCTCCAGCGTCTTGCTGATCAAAGGAGATGCTGAGGTGGAGCTACAAGAAAAGGTGGCCAAACTGGAGAAGGAGTTGGACCAAAAGAAAGACTTGGAGCTTCAAGTCCAACTGGTTGCCAAGCGTTAGATTGCTCTGAACCAAGAGCTGAGTAGTCTCCGTCAATCAGAGAAGGAAACCAAGAAGCTCCTCTTCACCAAGGGGTAGGAAGCCCTCCAGCTTAAGGCCAAAATCCTCCCCCTCCGCAACAAAGTCATTGACCTGGAAAAGCAATTGGAGGGGGCCTAAACTAAGATGACCAAGCTGGAGGAGAGGGCCATCAACAGAGAAGTCCAATTGGGCAAGGTAGAGGAAGAACTTGCCCAACAAACTGAGCTATTTAAGAAAACTGAGGCTGAACTGACCGAAGATGCCATCGACGCCTACGGGGAGGGATTTGGCGATGCCCTTGCTCAGGTTGCCTGCGCGTATCCTGAGATGGACATCTCGCCCTTCTCTATGTCCATGCAGGTAGTCGATGGGCAGATAGTGCCTAGATAGGTCTCTTGAGCAGCTATATTCTGTAGCTGGACTTCTTGTAATTATTTTTTGTAACTATTCTTCCAATCTAATTAATATATTTACCTTTTTTCATACAATTGTTTGACCTTGTGCATCAACTTACTTGTATTTGTATCTCAATTTTTGTTTGGCTACCTTAGCATACTCAACTAATCAATCTCTTCGGCATAGAATCATCCCATAGGTAGCACGCTTAACTCTGATAAGACGTTATGAGCATTATTCTTCATTAGGATAGGAGACCATACCGTGGACGAGACTTCATGAGAACTTTCCTGCTGAAAGGTACCTCACCGATCTCATCATCGCCCATAAGCGTGTGTGAGTCTTACTGGCAAACTCTGCCCTTCAACCTGGTGCTTTTGTTCGAAGAGAAAGTGTTTTCCACAAACCCTCCCTTTACCTCTACGAGGATTCTAGCACCGATCTGTACTCACCTGACCCCTCCTTACTCGAGACAAGGGAGGATTTCACTAGAAAGAGTCGTCCTTGGCGTTTTCACTCGAAAGGGGAGGCGTTCTCTGCGAGCCTTCCTTTCCAGCTTCCAAGACTTCTACCCCAAGCTAACGAGTTTTAACTGACCACTCATCGCCCTTAGGAGAGGGTGGGCTTTGACTGGTGAACCTTCTATTTCAATTTGGGAGTTCTCACTCGAAGAGGAGGTGTTCTATGCAAACCTACCTTCCAACTGTTGAGACCTCTAACCCCAAATGGCAGGCTCGAACTGACCTCACGTCGCTCATAGGCGAGGAGGATTTTGCTGGTGAACCTTTCTGTTCAAATTGGGAGTTCTCACTCAAAGAGGAGGTGTTCTGTACGAACCTACCTTCCCACTTTCGAGACCTCTAACCCCAAGTGACAGGTTCTAACTAACCTCTCGTCACTCATAGGCGAAGGAGCATTTCGCTGGTGAACCTTTCTGTTCGACTTGGGAGTTCTCCCTAGAAGAGGAGGTGTTCTTGACGAACCTACCTTCCTACTTACGACACCTCTAACCCTAAGTGACAGGTTCAAACTGACCTCTCGTCGCTCATAGGCGTAGGAGGATTTCGCTGGTAAACTTTTCTATTCGACTTGGGAGTTCTCACTCGAATAGGAGGTTTTCTTGACAAACCTACCTTCCTACTTACGAGACCTCTAACCCCAAGCGACAGGTTCAAACTGCATTGTACAAGCACATTCAAGAATATATCTTAACTGAAAATTTTATTGGGTGACCTCATTAAAAACCCTTAGAAGGGAAAAAAGAGTGTCCCCTAAACTGTGTACAACTTTACATCTTAGTCTTAACTGAAATAAAACTTCATGTGAGTCGCATTCCATGTACGAGGAATCGGACCACTTTCTAGAGTCTCAAGCCTGTATGCTCCATTCCCCAGGGCCTCTGTCACTCTAAAGGGACCAGTCCACTTGGGAGACAGCTTTGTTCTCTATCTGGTAGGGAGATGCCTTCCGCATGACTAGGTCGGCGACCTCGAACTACCAAACTCTCAACTTGGAACTGTGCTTGAGCTCAACCTTTCTCTTCAATGCTTCGGCTTTGATTCCTGCCTCTTCCCTTACCTCATCTAAGAAATCCAAATTCACTGTCCTTTCTTCGTTGGACTCCTCAACCACAAAGTTCTGGAAACGTGGCGAGCTCTCCTGGATCTCTACAGGGATCATGGCATCTGAACCGTACACCAAGCTAAAAGGGGTCTCCTTGGTGGTGGACTAAGGGGTGGTATGGTAGGCCCACACAATTCTGGGAACCTCCTCAGCCCAAGTCCCCTTGGCCTTCTCCAGCCTTATCTTCAGTCCTCTGAGTACGACTCGGTTGGCTGACTCGACCTGCCCATTAGTCTGAGGATGCTCAACTGATGTAAACACCTGTTTGATTCCCAACTCAGCACATAACTTCCCCAACTGTTGGCTTGCAAACTGGGTGCCATTATCAAACATCAAGCACTTGGGTATGCCAAAATGACATACTATGTTCTTCCACACGAAGTGCTAGATCTTATGGGCTGTGATTTGTGCTACAGGTTCATCCTCGATCCACTTCGTGAAGTATTCTATGGCAGCTACAAGATACTTCATCTGCCGCACAACCAAAGGAAAGGGCCCCAGGATATCAATTCCCCATGTGTGGAATGGCCAAGGGCTGTATATAGATCTGAGCTGCTTTGGAGGCGCCTTGTGCCAATCTGCTTGTAGCTGACACTGTTTACACTGCTGCGCATACTTTGTGCAATCTTCCCTCATGGTTGGCCAGTAATACCCTCCTCGAATGGCTTTAGATGCTAAAGCATGACCTCCTATATGGCTCCCACATATTCCTTCATGGAGCTCTGCCATTATCCGTGTAACATCCCGCCAAATCCTTTTCATATTTATATAATAAAAATAAAGGTAAACATATATATTGAAGTGAACATAATTATATATATGTAATGAAGTTTCTCCTCACAGGGAGTTTAATACATAATCGGTCAATTTTCCAAAAGCGTAAACAAAATACAGTAATATAGAAAGACAGGTGATCTCCTAACAGCAAAAGGCGATCTCCTATCAGAGAACGGCGATCTCCTATCAGAAAACAGAAAAAGGGTGATCGCCTAACAGAAGTAGGAACAGGCGATCTCCTTCCGGCGACCACTAACTGAGGAGCTCTACTTCCTGCAACATCATCTGCTCCCGTGTAAATTATACACGATCATCACAGGTTTAAGAAAAAGCCAAACACAACACCAAAAAATCACAGGGTAAGCTAGACATTTGAAAAAGAGTTTAGATATGAACTTTAAAATCAAGATAAAACAAATTCAAGATACCCACGTAAAACCATCAGCTTTCTCATTCTGTTCACATGACCATCAAGTAAACACATATTTCACAATTGCTCAAAAGTCGTTAAAATCACATAATTCATCAAGTGTCTATCAATTCAATGTTTCTCATTTCTCACGTCAGACTTCCACTGACTCATCACACAAGACATTTGACACTACTTCCGGAAGACTCGTGCGTTGAACTTAGCATCCAGAGACCTGCACCTGTCATACTTCATTGCTGTAATGTTTCCACAACCATGCGCATCAACACAATCTCGATCTCAATTTCATCACTCTCACAGTATGACAGGGTTAATCCATATAACAGGTCAAGTCCGTTATCTTTCAAACGACTTACCCATACATATGGACCTCCTTCGACTCTCACCAACTGAATGACTTCGTCTATGTGACTCCATCATATCAGCAGAGTCAGGATCGTCTCATTCACAGGATACTCACTGATCAATACACCTCATAACCAATCTCAACACGGTATTTCCTTTCCTGAAAATACTATGTCTTGATCCCACATTCACAACATTCCACACATCATATAACACTTAAATGAACGATTCCAATCACAGCAAAACTCATTCCAAGGTTCATATTTTCGAATATCACATTTAAATCTCAAACATGTTTCAAACAACACCAAAAACAGGGGAGTTCGCAAAACAACGCCAAAACCGGCGATCTCGTCCAAAAACAGGGGATTATACAATAGCAGTTGAAAACCGGCGACCACGTCGCCCCATCATCTCAATCATCTAATACAAGGTTTTCGTTGGAAATAAGGCTAGCTTCCCTTACCTGGACTTGCGCAAAACACCAAGAGCTCCAAAACCCACCGAGCTTAAAGGTGCCTTAGCTCTGTTTTAGCGTCTGGTTTGGAGAACTTGCAGAGAACCTCCCAGGTGCTCCAAGGGCAGTCGTCGCTCGTCGCACTGGTGCTTGAGGATGCCTGAATCGCAGCGCGAAGGAGAGAAAAGGAGAAGAATGAAGGTAAACTCACTCTTTCACTCTTGAACCACTGCAACGTCCTTTGCCTCTCAGAAGTGGGTTTTTGAATCTTAAACCAACTTGGCCACAAAAGCCGCTGCCACCACCCACTCTGCAGGGAAGTTTGCGTGTACGCTTCCCTGAACAGTACGACTACGCGTGCCTCTGCGCAGGCCAACACTCTGAGGTCACTATTCTGAACCACCCTTTTTGTCTACGTGTCGCGCGTGCAGTACGTCTGATGCTGAGAGCCTGGGTCCCACCTTATCTGTGTGAAACTTGACATCGCGCGATAACCTTCCACCGATGACCTCTCGCGCGATGACTATCCACCGATGCCTCATCCTGGAGGAGGACCGATGTCTCTCCCTGGCGATGCCCGCATGCCTCGCGCCCTGGCGATGCCTGCAAGTCTCGCGCCCTGGCGATGCCCGCATGCCTCGCGCCCGGCGATGCCCGCATGCCTCGCGCCCTGGCGATGCCCGCATGCCTCGCGCCCTGGCGATGCCCGCATGCCTCGCGCCCTGGCGATGCCCACATGCCTCGCGCCCGGCGATGCCCGACGACACATTGCCACGCCTTGCTGTAGGTTCTTCATCCCACTATGTTACATCCAAGGTATCATCTCCACATGACTTGGTGACGTCGGTAGCTTCACATTTCCAAGAGTAGGTCAGCACTACTCCTCGTGCGCCCATGCATGCAACACCAAGGATGATTTCTTATGCTCAAGCATAGAGCTTTGCATACACAGCGTATCTAAGGCTTAACCCACACCTTGATACGTGTGGTTTTGTGGAACCCACTCTGGTTGATCCAGTATCCTGACCACATACTGAGTGCACTTTCGGCGATCATGTGCACCTTAGGCGACTGGCGATCACGTGCAACCTAGGCGACAGGCGATCATGTACTAACCAGGCGATCTCGTAGTCTTCTAAACTACACTTTCCTTCCTTTTTATTTTAAATAAAAACATACTTAGAATTCATTTAAAATATATCCCTTTTTATTCCAATTTAATTTTACAGGTCCTTACAATCCGCACGCACTACTCACCATGCACGCACACCAGAATTGGGTGTGTGAACCCGTGCCTGTACAATTTCCCATCAATGAGTGTATACTTGGTCGAGTTCTTCTTTACTTTTCTCACCTCCATTGGCTCTATTGGCAACATCCCATAAGCTAAGTAGCGCTTGTAGGGCGTCATCCATGTCTCTCCACTCTACAATAGACAGACCTGCGACGACACCTCCTCCAACGCCACATATGCGTTGACCCTTGGCTTCTTCAAAGTTTCCTGGGTCAACGACCGATGACTCCTCCTCCCCCCGTCAGACTAGCTGATCTGGTGGACTCCTACTAAGTTATAAGCCGTGTAGGTGTGAGGTGTCCTCAGGGTCTCCTGGATGACCGTCCTCTGCCTGCCCCCTTGCCCGAGCTTGTGAGTTTTGCTAACAAGTCAGCTTGGGCATTCTGATCTCTGGGCACATGCACCAACTCGAAAGTTGCAAAGGAACTCTTCAACACCTGGACATACTCTAGGTAGGAGGCCATCTGAGGATCTTTGGCCTGGTACTTTTCCGCCACATGACCTGTGACCAATAGGGAGTCACTCTTTGCCAAAAGACTCTGTGCTCCCATCTCCTTAGCCAACGACATTCCAGCGATTAATGTCTCGTACTCTGCCTGGTTGTTGCTGGCCTTGAAGGAAAACCGTAGGGCATGCTCAATCAACAGCCCCTTTGGTCCTTCCAAAATCACCCCAGCTCCACTACCTTGCTGATTGGATGACCCATGTACTGAGAGCACCCATCTGAAGTCAGGTCCATCCTGTTGGTGTTCTTTCCGGTTGACTCGCCTGTCAGTTGACTCCACGACGCTCACACACCTCTTTCCTCACGTTGATATGTGCTTGATTCTTGCGAAACAATCTGCACCTGCAAAAGAGAAAGGGGGCGCCCTAGAGGTCGTTTGCACTCCGATGCTCAAGTCAATAGTGGGCAAGTAACACCAAGTGTATTGAGTCTCTCTGTGTTTAGGTCTAGAAACTGCGTACTCTGTGTTTAGGTCTAGAAACTGCGTACCTTTGTGAAGTATTTTACTGTCCCTTATATAGTCTGGGGTTTACTGCGCCGCTAGCCCTAATTAGGGTTTACTGCGCTGCTAGCCATATTCAGGGTTTACTGGAATACCCTTGCGCCGCTATCACCTAATCTTAGGGTAATCTAGCACATAAGGTTTCCTTCTCTGGAGTGCAAACTCTAACAGGGTGACCACCTGGATGCCTCCTTGTGCACCTAGTCTCTGGGGCCACCTGTTCTGGGAGTGCCCTTGCTGTTCACGTGCCAAGCATGTAGCCTTTACTGGGAAACCCTAGTTCTGATGAGTACTCGACCCCTCAGGACTCTGCACCTAACTGTGCTCTCCCTGTTACCCGCATGGGCACTTCGTGATCCAGGTATCTCCCTACCTCTGGGTATTTAACTGGTCATTGGCCCACTCTGGGAACCAATCTTAGCTGTTCAGTTTACGCTGTTCAAATCACCCAAGACCGATGTCACCTTGCCACACTCTGTTGCCGAGGACTCCTCAACCTGTGGAGTGACGAGGACACATCAGCCCTTTCTGGTGATCGTCACGGTCTCTCTGTAGGCTGATGACTAATCACCCTTCTCTGCAGGCTGATGACTAATCACCCCTCTCTGTAGGCTGATGACTAATCACCCCTCTCTGAAGGCTGATGACTAATCACCCCTCTCTGAAGGCTGATGACTGATCACCCTCTCTGTAGGCTGATGACTAATCACCCTTCTCATCAATACCACCTGTGGGGTCCATTCCACGTAGCTTTGGCCCATGCTGTGGGACCCAACTGACGTCCGAGGACTGGTCAGTACACAAGCCCCCCAGTCTCAAGCTGTTAACTTGTTTCAGCGAAGAGACTAAGTCATGGGTGAGGACTAATCGGTACACAAGCCCCCTTAGTCTCGAGCTGTTAACTTGTTTCAGCGAAGAGACTAAGTCATTGACTCGGGCGACCTATGTGGCTTTGCGCATTAGTATGCGAACAGTGCGCTAAAAGGACACTTCACCAACCCCCTTTCATCCGCTAACAGATGGTTGCATCAACGGTCTGAGATTCATAACGTTTGCGCTCCCTAGGGCTACGTTAAACCTCTTCAAAACCCCGCGCCACTTCACTATTTCATCACTTTGCATTCTCACCTTCTGTAAACTCTATCTTCCAGCGCACGCTCTCCTCCTCTCACCAGGCTTTTCAAACTTCTTCGTCCTCGCTCAACGAAAGGTATGATTTTTATGTCTTCTCCTCCTTCATAACATAATCTCGATCATCCATATTGCATGCTGTAACTGTTCAGGGCCTGTTTGTGGTTTGTGCATTCTAGGGTTTTTGTTCTTCTTTTCTGGGTTCGTTCTACCTTCGAGTCTTCGTCCACCATTGTTTTCTTCTAAGCCTTTTTCTTTTCCTGCCTCTCACTTGTTTAGATTCGAGATGGCCAGAACCAAAACTACCTCCAACCCTCCTCCAACCGTAGCGGTTGATTACAGGGCCCTCTACCCATGGGCTTCTGAGGATCTCCTTGCTGAGACCTCCAAACTCACATCTTGTGAGGATCTTCGCAAGCATAGGGATGATGAGAATGAAATCAAAGGACGCGTCTTTGGCAGGGAAACTGACGCGTACGTCTCTGTGCGACCCTGTACAGAAAACGAACCCGTTTGCACCGATGATCGCTGCAACAACGGGGAACCTTTCTTCTTCTTCTACGCCACCATCTTCAAATGAGTCAAAGTCCGCCTTCCTTTCACTGGGTTCGAGAGGACTTTGCTCACAGAGTTGAATGTGGCGCCTGCCCAACTGCACCCCAACAGCTGGGCCTTTATCAGGGCGTTCTCCGTCCTTTGCAATAACCTAGGGTTCACTCCCTCCATCGATGTATTTCTTTACTTCTTCGAGGCGAAGAGCCCTGGCAAGAGGCTTTGGGTGAGCCTGAATGGGGTGGCAGGGAGAGTCCTACTCACTCTCTTCTCACAGTCGTACAAGAACTTCAAAGGAAGGTTCTTTCGAGTCTGCTGCAGCTCCTACGACTCCACCATGCTCGATGGATTCCCACTATATTGGGTGGAGAAGTTGAAGTTCAAGAAACCGCGTAGGCTCGAAGAGTTGACTGTGCCTGACCAAGAACTCTGCCAGACCATCTCCAGCTGGGGCGTGGTGTTTGACACCGCCCAGCTGATTAAGCATGAATATGACGCCGAGACCCTCAGCGTGTACATTGGTACATCATCTCCGTCTTGCACTTAACTGTTTATATACTGCATCTTTGTCTTCCTCACCCCTTTCTTGTTGTCCAATGCAGACATGGTGCTTAGCGCTGAGAAGAAGAGAAGGTTGGCCGAGGTGCTGAATCGCCGCAATGCTAGCGGCTCAGCCCCTGCAGGTCCTTCATCACCCGCGGGTGCTGCCCTGGAACCCATTGCTGAAAAATCCAAGAGGGCAGCCCCTGTAGAGGTTTCCGATGATGAGGACACTTGTTCTGGCCTTGTCTTCAAAAGGAAAAGGGTGGGGAATGCCGTGGAGGTCTCTTCAGCCACAGAAGGGCACCCTTCATCTTTTAGGGAGCACCCTCCCAGCGCTTCATCCCCTCCCGAGCCAATCTTAACGCTTGAGGGGGGGTGGGGAGAGTGCTCCTCCTACTGGCAGATGCCTTCTGCCCAAGAGCTGCCTTCTCTGCTCCAAAGATCTCTTGCGCAGATGCCTGGCCAAGCTGCTTTGGAGGCCATGGACAGAAATTCCCTCGAGCACCTCCTCAGTCATGGTCTTGGGGAGTTTCTGGCCGCTTCAAACTTCTTGCTGGTCAAGGGTAGCGCTGAGGCTGAGCTACTCGAGAAGACCACCCAATTGGAGAAAGAGCTGAAGCAGAAGGATCTCCAACTCCGCCAAGCGGCTAAGCGCGAGACTGCCCTTAATCAAGAACTGGGTAGTCTCCGCCAATCTGAGAAGGAGACCAAGAAGCTCCTCTTCTCCAAGGGGCAGGAGGCCCTCCAGCTTGAAGCCAAGATTCTCCCCCTCCGCAACAAGATCATCGAACTGGAAGAGCAAGCGGAGGGGGCTCAAGCCAAAATGACCAAGCTGGAGGAAAGAGCTACCAACCGAGAAGTTCAGCTGGGCAAGGTTGAGGAGGAACTTGCCCAACAAATTGAATTGCTGAAGAAGACCGAGACTGAGCTTACTGAAGACGCCGCCGACGCCTGTGGGGAAGGCTTTGGTGATGCCCTTGCTCAGGTTGCCTGCGTTCATCTTGAGATGGACCTCTCACCATACTCTGCAACCATGCAGGTAGTCGACGGGCAAATAGTGCCCAGATAGGTCTTCTGAGTAATTGTATCTAGTGGCTGAACATCTTGTAACTACCCTCCTTTGCAATGTAATTACCTTGCTTTCAATCTTCTTTGCTTTATACAGCACTTTGCTTGCCTTTGTATTTCTGCTGCTTGTTCATCTGTTTGACATGCTTTATATTTTGTGGAACTCACGATCACAAATAACGCACCTGTCAAAATGAATTTTAGGTAGCACGAATACTGCTGATTTCACTAGCGAACCCTTATTTTAATCTGGGAGTTCTCACTCGGAGGGGAAGGTGTTCCTTGCGAACTCCCTTACCGCTCACGAGACCTCTAACCCCAACTAGTAGGTTCTAACTGACCTCTCATCGCCCATGGGTGAGGGAGGATTTAACTGGGCGAACCCTTTCACATTGGAAGTTCTCACTCGAAGTGGAGGTGTTCTCTACGAACCTACCTCTCCACCTACGAGACCTCTAACTCCAAATGATAGATTCTAACTGACCTCACATCGCTCACAGGCGAGGAGGATTTCTCTGGGCGAACCCTTCTTTCACATTGAAAGTTCTCACTCGAAATGGAGGTGTTCTCTACAAACCTACCTCTCCACTTACGAGACCTCTAACTCCAAGTGACAGGTTATAACTGACCTCACATCGCTCACAGGCGAGGAGGATTTTTCTGGGCGAACCCTTCTTTCACATTGGAAGTTCTCACTCGAAGTGGAGGTGTTCTCTACGAACCTACCTCTCCACTTATGAGACCTCTAACTCCAAGTGACAGGTTCTAATAACATTGTACAAACACATTAAAAATATATATCTTTAACTGAATTTTATTGGGTGACCTCATTAAAAACCCTTAGAAAGGGAAAAAAGAGTGTCCTTTGTATCGTGTAGTGTACAAGATTACATGGCTTTAACTGAAATAAAACTTCCGGTGGGTCGCATTCCATGTTCGAGGAATCGGACCTCCTTCTAAAGTCTCAAGCCTATATGCTCCATTACCTAGGGCCTCTGTCACTCTGAAAGGACCAGTCCACTTAGGGGATAGCTTGTTCTCTATCTTGTATGGAGACGCCTTGCGCATGACGAGGTCTGCCGCCTGGAACTGCCGAGCTCTCAACTTAGAACTGTGTTTGAGCTCGAATCTCCTCTTCAGTGCCTCAGCTTTGATTCCTGCTTCTTCCCTAGCTTCATCCAAAAGATCAAGATTCACCTTCCTCTCTTCATTGGACTCCTCAGCCACAAAGTTCTGGAAACGTGGCGAGTTCTCCTGGATCTCCACAGGAATCATGGCATCTGAACCATACACCAAACTAAAGGGAGTCTCCTTGGTAGTGGACTGGGCAGTAGTATGGTAGGCCCATACTATTTTGGGAACCTCTTCAGCCCACCTTCCCTTTGCTTTCTCCATCCTTCTCTTCAGTCCTCTGAGGAGGACTCGGTTGGCCGACTCGACCTGCCCATTGGTCTGTGGGTGCTCGACTGATGCAAACACCTGCTTGATCCCCAACTCTATACATAGCTTCCCCAATTGTTGGCTTGCAAACTGCGTGCCATTGTCAGACACTAAACGTTTGGGTACCCCGAAGCGGCATACTATATTCTTCCACACGAAGTGTTGGATCTTCTGTGCTGTGATCTGTGCTACTGGCTCAGCCTCGATCCACTTTGTGAAATATTCTATGGCGACCACGAGGTACTTCATCTGTCGTATCGCCAAAGGGAAAGGCCCCAAGATGTCGATTCCCCATGTGTGAAACGGCCAAGGGCTGTATATCGACCTGAGCTCTTCTGGTGGCGCCTTAGGCCAATCAGCATGCAACTGGCATTGCTTGCACTGCTGCGCATACCTAGTGCAATCTTCCCTCATTGTCGGCCAGTAGTACCCTGCTCGAATGGCCTTAGAGGCCAGAGCTCGACCTCCGATATGACTACCACAGATGCCTTCATGGAGCTCTGCCATTATTCTCACACACTGCTCGCCATGCACGCAGACTAAGATGGGGTGGGTAAACCCATGTCTGTACAACTCGCCTTCAATGAGCGTGTACTTGGACGAGTTTTTCTTTATCCTCCTTGCCTCCGTCGGCTCTACTGGGAGCATTCCATCCGCTATGTAACGCTTATAGGGCGTCATCCATGTCTCTCCACTCTGTAGCAGGCAGACTTGCGATCACTCTACCTCCATTAGCATGCATGCGTTGACTCCGCTTCTCACCATCTAACCGGCTGATCTGATGGACTCCCACCAAGTTATCAGCTGTATAAGTACGAGGCGCCCTCAGAGTCTCCTAGATGACTGTCCTTGTAACATCCCGCCAAATGCTTTTCATATTTATATAATAAAAATAAAGGTAAACAAATATATTGAAGTGAACATAATTATATATATGTAATGAAGTTTCTCCTCACGGGGAGTTTAATACATACTCGGTCAATTTTCCAAAAACGTAAACAAAATTACAGTAAACTAGAAAGACAGGCGATCTCCTAACAGCAAAAGGCGATCTCCTATCACAGAACGGCGATCTCCTATCAGAAAATCGAAAAAAGGGGTGATCGCCTAACAGAAATAAAACCGGGCGATCTCCTTCCGGCGACTACTCACTGAGGAGCTCTACTACCTGCAACCTCGTCTGCTCCCGTGCAAAAATACACGATCATCACAGGTTTAAGAAAACAATCACAATACCAGATAGAAGGGTAAGCTAGATGTTTTAAAAACTTTAAATATGAAACTTTAAATCGATAGAAAACATAAATCTTCACACCATTCATAATCCATATCAATTTCAACCATCAACATTCCCATATTCCACAAACTCGTCAAGTGTCTATTCGCTACTTTCAATATTCATGGTTCACACGTCAGACTTTCCACTGACTCATAACATATAGACACATGACTCTACTTCCGGAAGACTCGTGCGTTGACTCAGGCTTAGAGATCTGCACCTGTCATACCACACCACTGTGAAATCCACACAGGGTCGCTGTGAAATCCACACAGCCATGCGCATACATAATCTCAATATCATCACTCTCCCGGTATGACAGGGTTAATTCATATAACAGGTCAAGCTCGTTCTCTTTCAAACAACTCACCCATACATATGAACCTCCTTCGACTCTCCACAACTGAATAACTTCATCTATGTGATTCCATTATATCAGCAGAGTCAGGATATCTCCTTCTAGACAAGCCCCTAGTCAATACACATTACACACGATCTTACACGGTATTTTCTTTCCTGAAAATACTATGCCTTGATCCCACATTCACAACATTCAACACGTCATACAACACTTAACGAACGATTCCAGTCACAGCAAAACTCATGCCAAGGTTCAGATTTTCGAATATCACATTTAAATCTCAAACAGTTTCAAACAACACCAAAAACAGGGGAGTTCGAAAAACAATGCCAAAACCGACGATCTTGTTCAAAAATAGGGGATTATGCAATAACAGTTGAAAACCGGCGACCACGTCGCCCCATCATCTCAATCATCTAATATAAGGTTTTCGTTGGAAATAAGACTAGCTTCCCTTACCTGGACTTGCGCAAAACACTAAGAGCTCCAAAACCCACCGAAGCTTAAAGGTGCCTTAGCTCTGTTTTTGCGTCTGGTTTGTAGAACTTGCAGAGAACCTCCCAGGTGCTCTAAGGGCAGTCGTCGCTCGTCGCACTGGTGCTTGAGGATGCCTGAATCGGAGCGCGAAGGAGAGAAAAGAGAAGGATGAAGGTGAGCTCACTCTTTCACTCTTGAACCACTGCAACGTTCTTTTCCTCTCAGAAGTGGGTTTTTGAATCTTAAACCAACTTGTCCACAAAAGCCGCTGCCACCACCCACTCTGCAGGGAAGTTTGCGTGTACGCTTCCCTGAACAGTACGACTACGCGTGCCTCTGCGCAGGCCAACATTCTGATGTCACTATTCTGAACCACCCTTTTCGTCTACGTGCCCCGCGTGCAGTACGTCTCCTGCTGAGAGCCTGGGTCCCACCTCATCTGTGTGAAACTCGACATTGCGCGATAACCTTCCACCGATGACCGCTCGCACGATGACTATCCACTGATGTCTCATACTAGCGGACGACCGATGTCTCTCCCTGGAAGACGACCGATGTCTCGCCCTGGCGATGACCGCATGCTTCGCGCCCTGGCGATGCCCGCAAGCCTCGCGCCCTGGCGATGCCCGCATACCTCGCGCCCGGCGATGCCCGCATGCCTCGCGCCCTAGCGATGCCCGACGACACATCGCCACGCCTTGCTGAAGGTTCTTCATCCCACTATGTTACGTCCAAGGTATCATCCCACATAACTTGGTGACATCGGTAGCTTCAGATTTCCAAGAGTAGATCAGCACCACTCCTCGTGCGCCCATGCATGCAATACTAAGGACGATCTCTTTTGCTCAAGCATAGAGCTTCGGATGCACAGCGTATCTAAGGCTTAACCCACACCTTGATACGCGTGGTTGTTGGAACCCACTCTGGTTGATCCAGTATCCTGACCACATACTGAGTGTACTTCCGGCGATCATGTGCACCAGGCGACTGGCGATCACGTGTAATCTAGGCGATAGGCGATTATGTACTAATCAGGCGATCTCAGTCTTCTAAACTACACTTTCCTTCCTTTTTATTTTAAATAAAAACATACTTAGAATTCATTTAAAATATATTCCTTTTTATTCCAATTTAATTTTATAGGTCCTTACATTCTCCCCAACAAGAAAAATTTTCGTCCTCGAAAATTGATTTACAAGGAAAAGAGGTATGGATAGGCTTCTCTCATGGGTTCTTCTAACTCCCAAGTTGAATCACCCGATCTCTCATCCCACACCACTTTCACCATGCTGATGGTCTTGCCTCTGAGCTGTTTACTTTGCCGATCGTCAATCCTGACTGGTTTCGCTTCAAAGGACAAGTCATCCCTGATCTGCACATCGTCCACTTCCAGCACATGACTAGGGTCTGCCATGTACTTCCTCAGCTGTGATACGTGAAAGACATTGTGCAGATTCGCTAAATGGGGAGGTAGGGCGATTTCATAAGCCACTGGACCAATCCTCCTTAAGATCTGATATGGTCCCACGAACTTAGGGGACAACTTCTTTGATCTGACCGCCCCTCCTACACCCTTGGTTGGTGTCACTCTCATGAACACATGGTCTCCAGCAGCAAACTCCAAAGGCTTTCTCCTCTGATCTGCATAGGATTTCTGCCTACTTTGAGAAGCTCTCATTCTGCCTTGTATTTGTTTCACCTTCTCGGTCGTCTGCTGAATCAACTCTGGTCCAACCAATACTGTTTCGCCTTCCTGGTACCAGCACAATGGAGTTCTGCATTTCCTTCCATACAAGGCTTCGTATGGCGCTATCCCTATGCTAGCGTGATAACTATTATTATAGGTAAACTCCACCAGCGGCAACACCTCATCCCAACTTCCCAATTGATCCAAGACACACGTCCTCAGCAGATCTTCCAAGGACTGGATCGTTCTCTCTGACTGTCCATCTGTTTGAGGATGATATGCCGAGCTCATTCTCAACTTAGTTCCCAAGCAATCTTGTAAAGTCTGCCAAAACCGTGAAGTGAACCTGGGATCTCTATCTGAAACAATGCTGGAAGGCACTCCATGCAACCTCACTATTTCTTTGATGTACAACTGTGCCAACTTGGCCAAGGGCATTTTCAAATTCACTGGAAGGAAGTGGGCACTCTTCGTCAGCCGATCTACTATGACCCAGATTGCATCATGACCCTTTACCGATCTGGGTAAATGGGTAACAAAATCCATGGCGATGCTGTCCCATTTCCACTCAAGGATATCCAGTTGCTGTAACAACCCGCCAGGTCTTTGATGCTCTACCTTTGCCTTCTGACACGTCAAGCAGGTAGTAACATACTGGGCTATGTCTCTCTTCATGCCCGACCACCAAAATGACTCCTTCAAGTCGTGGTACATCTTGTTCATGCCTGGATGTAGGCTAAGGCGACTCTTGTGACCTTCCTCTAGGATTATCTTCTTCAACTCTTCATTTGCAGGTATGCAAATTCTGCCATTAAATCTCAAGATCCCATCATCGCCCATTACAAAGTCTCTAGCCTGGTCGGTCCCTAGTGACTCCACAGTACTCTTCAGACTAGGGTCCTCCAACTGCTTATCCTTTATCATTCCAAGGAAGTCATTAGTTATAGCTAGCTTACTACAACTAATGTGATTTACATGAAATTCTACCCCAAGGTTTAAGTCTCTGAACTGCTCGATCAGTTTCTGCTCTTCCATCATCATGGTGGCTACTTGAATTGATTTTCTACTCAAAGCATCTGCCACTACATTGGCCTTCCCTGGATGATACATGAGTTGAAAATCGTAGTCCTTTAGAAACTCCATCCACCTTCTTTGTCTCATGTTTAGTTCCTTCTGATCGAACAGGTATTTCAGGCTCTTATGGTCACTGAACACCTGGAACCGAGCTCCATATAAATAGTGCCTCCAAATCTTCAAGGCAAACACCACCGCCGCCAACTCCAAATCATGAGTAGGATAGTTCCTCTCATGAACCTTGAGTTGCCTTGAAGCATATGCAACCACTCTTTTCTCTTGCATCAAAACACATCCCAAACCCTGATGTGAGGCGTCACAGTAGACATCAAAAGGTCTTCCTACCTCTGGGATCACCAGCACTGGAGCACTAGTCAACCTTTCCTTTAGTTCCATGAAGCTCTGCTCACATCGGTCGGTCCAAGCAAAAGGTTGATCCTTGCGGGTCAGCTATGTTAAAGGAGCCACTACCTTGGAAAAGTCCTCAATAAACCTCCGATAGTAGCCAGCTAAACCCACAAAGCTCCTTATCTCAGTAACTGTCTTAGGACGTTCCCACTGAAGCACTGCCTCCACTTTGGCTAGATCCACCGAGATCCCCTGGGCAGATATCACGTGTCCTAAGAAGTTGACTTCCTTCAGCCAGAACTCACACTTAGAGAACTTGGCATAGAGTTGCTTCTCCCTCAGGATCTCCAATATATTCTTCAGATGTTCTTCATGTTCTTCCTCGATCTTTGAATAAATGAGTATGTCGTCTATGAAGACTACCACAAACTTATCCAAGAAAGGGCGAAAGATCCTATTCATGTAGTCCATGAACAGAGCTGGAGCATTTGTGACTCCAAACGGCATCACCACATACTCATAGTGCCCATACCGAGACCTAAAAGCTGTCTTTTGAACATCTTCAGCTTTTACCAAAATTTGGTGGTACCCCGATCTCAGATCAATCTTTGAGAACACCGAGGCCCCATGTATTTGATCCATCAAATCGTCAATTCTAGGTAGGGGGTACTTGTTCTTGATGGTCAACTTGTTCAATTGCCTGTAATCTATACACAGCCGAGACCCTCCATCCTTTTTCTTAACTAGGAGCACTAGAGCCCCCCATGGAGATACATTGGGTCTGATGAATTGTTTCTCCAACAACTCTTCCACTTGCTTCTTTAATTCTACCAACTCGGCTGGTGCCATCCTGTAAGGTGCCATTGACACTGGTCCAGCTCCAGGTACCAAATCAATAAAGAATTCCACTTCTCTCTTAGGGGGTAATCCAGGTACTTCTTCTGGAAATACATCCGTGAAATCTTTCACCACGTGTATTCTGCTTACGTCACCTTCATTCTTCACTTCCAACCGAGCTAGCATCACGAAGCACCTCGCCCCTCTTTCCAACTCCGACCACCAGTGCTGAGCTGATATCACATCTGACTCTTGGAGGTCTGGAAACGCTATCTTCTGACTACCGCAGTCTATGAGAACGTGATTGGCAGCTAGCCAATCCATTCTCAGGATAACATCCAGGTCCTGAAGAGGTAGGCAGATCAAGTTCACTTTGAATCTGCGTCCCTCTACTATCACTGGACATTCGGGGCAAACTGTAGAGGTCAACACCTGTCCTGACGCAGGTGTAGAGACCAACAGTTCGAAAGGTAACTCCTTCACTAGAAGGCCCAACTCGGCTACACACAGGCTTGACACAAAGGAGTGTGTCGCTCCAGAATCAAACAAGGCTTTTACACCTCTACCAGCTATAAAACAAACACCTTGCACGAGGTTACCTGACTGAGACGCCTCTGCTCCTGTCATGGCAAACACTCTCCCTGTTGCCTGAGGTCTGCTGCCTTCGTTTCTCAACTGCTGAGAACCACTGGGTTGAGTCACCCCATTCCTATTAGGGAACTCTCTAGCAACGTGCCCCGTCTTTTGGCAGGTGTAACACCTTTTCTCTGAATTCTTCTTGAAGCACACATTGGAGGTGTGTGGTCCACCACAATGGAAACACTTGGGTTTCCAAGGTTGCTGCTGCTGAAACTGGGATGACGTTGTTCCCGCCCGATGTGGTGGAGGTCTCGAATAGGGCTTGCTTTGTGGGTGGTGCACCTTAGCCTTCCCACTGGAAGAACCCCCTGGGTGTGACCTGATCACCCGAGAATCACCCTTTTCCAGGGTCTCCACCATCTTCGCCTTCTCTACTAAGGCGTGAAATTCCCTGATGCACATCGGGGCTATGGTCCTCTTCAGCCCATGCTTCAGCCCCTCTTCGAACTTCCTACACCTCCAGGCCTCGGAGGTCGCCTGGGTATAGAATCGGGCGAGGTACTCAAACCGAGCAGCATAGGCGTTCACAGACATATCCCCCTGCTCCAACTTTAGGAACTCAGCTTCCCTCGCAAACCTTGTGCTGTCTGGGAAGTATTTCTCCAGGAACCTCACCCTGAAGCTCTCCCAATCCAACACATCCTCTCGGGCCTCCATCATCTGCTGAGCTCCCATCCACCAGAACTCGGCTTCTCCAGATAGCAGATAGGTGGCGAACAATAATTTCTTCTCTTCAGGGCAGGAGGTCGCCCTAAAGATTTTCTCCAACTCTCTGACCCACTGATCTGCCTGATCAGGGGTAGCATTCCCACTAAACTTGGGTGGGTTGTGCCTCATGAACTCGGTCAGTCCCATCTGTTCCTGAGGCTGACCGACGTGGGAATTTGTTTCAGCCGACCGAGCAGTTTCCCAGTGGTGCATTGTAGCTTGATGGTTCTGAGCCATCGCTGCATTCTGTTGTTGGATGGCAGTTGCCATCATCTCAATAGCCTTGGCAATCTGGCTCATTTCCGAAGAAGGTTGGGGAGGGGTAGGAGATCTACGTGCCATCTTCTTCGTTTCAGATTTTGAAACTATGGGTTTCTATATTCCCTACAGTTACAAGAATGAGATCGATAAGAAATCAATTCATTCAGGAGGTGACATCTAGACCTTACAAAGGTCAGCATCTCAAAGTCATTAAGAATTTGAGCTCATTAACAGAATCATAATACTTATAACCTCAAGCAAAACACCAGAACGGCTACTGGTATACAACCATCAATCCAAACAACTACTTTCAATCAATTACCAAAAACACTCCATAAAATGAAATAAATCACACCAGAATTCAATGTATGCTAAACATCAAACCTTTGGAATTAAGATTGAGAATCATCTCGATCCAGTTATGAGTGTGCACCCTCACCACTTTATCAAGACCCTCTCATTCTTGATACTAAGATTTTCAGTTAGGGCATACATTCACTAAAGCACACACAAAATTTCAATACAAAAACGTTTGAAAACCTTTCACTATAGTTGTTATTTAAAACTCAAATAAATTTTATGAGCAGAAGAAACACAATGGATCCACAGCCCTCAGGTCATCCTAAGGACGAACTGCTCTGATACCATTAATGTAACATCCCGCCAAATGCTTTTCATATTTATATAATAAAAATAAAGGTAAACAAATATATTGAAGTGAACATAATTATATATATGTAATGAAGTTTCTCCTCATGGGGAGTTTAATACATAATCGGTCAATTTTCCAAAAACGTAAACAAAATTACAGTAAACTAGAAAGACAAGCGATCTCCTAACAGCAAAAGGCGATCTCCTATCAGAGAATGGCGATCTCCTATCAGAAAACCAAAAAAAGGGGTGATCGCCTAACGGAAATAGAACCGGGCGATCTCCTTCCGGCAACCACTCACTGAGGAGCTCTACTACCTGCAACCTCGTCTGCTCCCGTGCAAAAATACACGATCATCACAAGTTTAAGAAAACAATCACAATACCAGATAGAAGGGTAAGCTAGATGTTTTAAAAACTTTAAATATGAAACTTTAAATCGATAGAAAACATAAATCTTCACACCATTCATAATCCATATCAATTTCAACCATCAACATTCCCATATTCCACAAACTCGTCAAGTGTCTATTCGCTACTTTCAATATTCATGGTTCATGTAAGGACCTAGAAACTTTAATTGGAATGAAAGTATTATATTTAAATAATTTCAGAAGATGTTATTATTTAAAATACAAAGAGTTGGTAATTGAAGTTTCGTAGTAGTCGGACCTCGGACATCGCCCAAGATCTGGGGTCAGCTGGTAGAGGTCGGTCGGATGACGTGTGGATCAACCAGAGTGGGTTCCACAAAACCACACGTATCAAGGTGTGGTTAAGCCTTAGATATGCTGTGCATGCAAAGCTTTATGCTTGAGCATAAGAAGTCATCCTTAGTGTTGCATGCATGGGAGCACGAGGAGTAGTGCTGATCTACTCTTGGAAATGTGAAGCTACCGACGTCACCAAGTCATCTGGAGGTGATACCTTGGACGTAACATAATGGGAGGATGAACCTTCAGCAAGGTGTGACGATGTGACATCGGTGACCAGAGTAAGGCGATGTGTTCTCGTCACACACAAGGGCGATAAGAGATCGCCAACAGGATGAGAGGAACATCGGTCATCAACCAGGATGGGAGAGACATCAGTGGTCTGCTAGGGAGAGACATCGGTGGTCTGCCAGGGTGAGACATCGGTTGTCTGCCAGTGTGAGACATCGGTGGTCCTCCAGGGTGGACATCGGTTGTCTGCCAGTATGAGACATCGGTGGTCCTCCAGGGTGACACATCGGTCGCCTCCCAGGGAGAGACATCGGTCGTCCTCCAGGATGAAGCCTCGGTGGATAGTCATCGCGCGAGATGTCATCGGTGGAAGGTTATCGCACGATGTTGAGTTTCACGCAGATAAGGTGGGACCCAGACTCCCAGCATGACACGTCCTGCACGCGCGCCACGTGGACAAAAAGGGTGGTTCAGAATAGTGACATCAAAAGATTGGCATGCGCAAGAGACACTCGCGGTCGTACTGTTCAGGGAAGTGGTTGGCATGCACAAGAAGACAACCATGGCCGTACTGTTCAGTGAAACGTACGCTCTGGCTTTCTTGCAGAGGGGGGGTGGTGGCAGCAGCATGCGTGGACTAGTAGGCTTGGATTCAAAAACCCACTGCGAGGAGGCAAAGAACGTTACAGAGACTCGAGAGTGAAAGAGTGAGTGCATCTTCATCCCTCTCTTTTCTCTCCTTCGCGCTGCGATTCAGGCAACCTCAAGCACCAGTGCAACCAGCGACGACTGCCCTTAGAGCACCTGGGAGTTTCTCTGCAAGTCCTACAAACCAGACGCTAAAACAGAGCTAAGGCATCCTTTAAGCTCGGTGGGTCTTGGAGCTCTTGGTGTTTTGCGCAAGTCCAGGTAAGGGAAGCTAGTACTTTACATTTATAAAAACGTTAGGCGAGTAAGTTCTGAAGTGAGGGCGACGTGGTCGCCGGTTTTAACTTTGTTTCGAAATCCCCTGTTTTTGTGTTGTTTGAAACTGTTTGAGATTTAAATGTGATATTCGAAAATATGAACCATGGAATGATTGTTGTTGTGATTGGAATCATTCATTTAAGTGTTATATGATGTGTGGAATGTCGTGAATGTGGGATCAAGACATAGTATTTTCAGGAAAGGAAATACCGTGTTGAGATTTGGTTATGAAGTGTATTGATCTATGAGTATCCTGTGAATGGGACGATCCTGACTCTGCTGATATGATGGAGTCACATAGATGAAGTCATTCAGTTGGTGAGAGTCGAGGGAGGTCCATATGTATGGGTAAGTCGTTTGAAAGATAACTGACTTGACCTGTTATATGGATTAACCCTGTCATACTGTGAGAGTGATGAAATTGAGATCGAGATTGTGTTGATGCGCATGGCTGTGGAAACATTACAGCAATGAAGTATGACAGGTGCATGTCTCTGGATGCTAAGTTCAACGCACGAGTCTTCCGGAAGTAGTGTCAAGTGTCTTGTGTGATGAGTCAGTGGAAGTCTGACGTGAGAATTGAGGAACAGTGAATTTGATAGACACTTGATGCATTATGTGATTTGAATGACTCTTGAGGAATTGTGAAATACGTGTTTACTTGATGGTCATGTGAAGAGAATGAGAACATTGATAGTTTTACGTGGGTATCTTGAATTTGCTTTACCTTGATTTTTAAAGTTCATATCTAAACTCTCTTTTAAATATCTAGCTTACCCTGTGATTTCTGGTGTTGTGTTTGGCTTTTCTTAAACCTGTGATGATCGTGTAAAATTTACACGGGAGCAGATGATGTTGCAGGAAGTAGAGCTCCTCAGTGAGTGGTCACCGGAAGGAGATCGCCTGTTCCTCTTTCTGTTAGGCGATCACCCTTTTTCTGTTTTCTGATAGGAGATCGTCGTTCTCTGATAGGAGATCGCCTTTTTGCTGTTAGGAGATCGCCTGTATTCATATTTTAATGTATTTTGTTTACGTTTTTGGAAAATTGATCGAATATGTATTAAACTCCCTGTGAGGAGAAACTTCTTCATATATATATAATTTTGTTCTTTTCAATATATTTGTTTACCTTTATTTCATTTTATAATTATTCCAAAGTATTTGGCGGGATGTTACAGTTCACACGTCAGACTTTCCACTGACTCATAACATATAGACACATGACTCTACTTCCGGAAGACTCGTACGTTGACTCAGGCTCAGAGATCTGCACCTGTCATACCACACCACTGTGAAATCCACACAGGGTCGCTGTGAAATCCACACAGCCATGCGCATACATAATCTCAATATCATCACTCTCCCGGTATGACAGGGTTAATTCATATAACAGGTCAAGCTCGTTCTCTTTCAAACAACTCACCCATACATATGAACCTCCTTCGACTCTCCACAACTGAATAACTTCATCTATGTGATTCCATTATATCAGCAGAGTCAGGATATCTCCTTCTAGACAAGCCCCTAGTCAATACACATTACACACGATCTTACACGGTATTTTCTTTCCTAAAAATACTATGCCTTAATCCCACATTCACAACATTCAACACGTCATACAACACTTAACGAACGATTCCAGTCACAGCAAAACTCATGCCAAGGTTCAGATTTTCGAATATCACATTTAAATCTCAAACAGTTTCAAACAACACCAAAAACAGGGGAGTTCGAAAAACAACGCCAAAACCGGCGATCTCGTTCAAAAACAGGGGATTATGCAATAACAGTTGAAAATCGGCGACCACGTCGCCCCATCATCTCAATCATCTAATATAAGGTTTTCGTTGGAAATAAGACTAGCTTCCCTTACCTGGACTTGCGCAAAACACTAAGAGCTCCAAAACCCACCGAAGCTTAAAGGTGCCTTAGCTCTGTTTTTGCGTCTGGTTTGTAGAACTTGCAGAGAACCTCCCAGGTGCTCTAAGGGCAGTCGTCGCTCGTCGCACTGGTGCTTGAGGATGCCTGAATCGCAGCGCGAAGGAGAGAAAAGAGAAGGATGAAGGTGAGCTCACTCTTTCACTCTTGAACCACTGCAACGTTCTTTTCCTCTCAGAAGTGGGTTTTTGAATCTTAAACCAACTTGTCCACAAAAGCCGCTGCCACCACCCACTCTGCAGGGAAGTTTGCGTGTACGCTTCCCTGAACAGTACGACTACGCGTGCCTCTGCGCAGGCCAACATTCTGATGTCACTATTCTGAACCACCCTTTTCGTCTACGTGTCGCACGTGCAGTACGTCTCCAGCTGAGAGGCTGGGTCCCACCTCATCTGTGTGAAACTCGACATCGCGCGATAACCTTCCACCGATGACCGCTCGCGCGATGACTATGCACTGATGTCTCATACTGGCGGACGATCGATGTCTCGCCCTGTCGATGACCGCATGCTTCGCGCCCTGGCGATGCCCGCAAGCCTCGCGCCCTGGCGATGCCTGCATGCCTCGCGCCCTGGCGATGCCCGCATGCCTCGCGCCCGGCGATGCTCGCATGCCTTGCGCCCGGCGATGCCCGCATGCCTCGCGCCCTGGCGATGCCCGAACACATCGCCACGCCTTGCTGAAGGTTCTTCATCCCACTATGTTACGTCCAAGGTATCATCCCACATGACTTGGTGACGTCGGTAGCTTCACATTTCCAAGAGTAGATCAGCACCACTCCTCGTGCACCCATGCATGCAATACTAAGGACGATCTCTTTTGCTCAAGCATAGAGCTTTGCATGCACAGTGTATCTAAGGCTTAACCCACACCTTGATACGCGTGGTTGTTGGTGTAACATCCCGCCAAAATACCATACATGTTCATATAATGAAAATAAAAGTAACCAATAGATTGAAATGAACAAAATCATATATATGTAAATAAAGTTTCTCCTCACAGGGAGATAAATACATAACCGGTATATTTTTCTAAAATTTAAACAAAATACAGCCAACTAAATTGAAAACCGGCGATCCCCCTACATAGACCGGCGATCTCCTATCAGGGGACCCAAAACAGCCGATCTGCTACCAGAACAGAAAAACAGGCGATCACCCGATAGAGGCAGAAACAGGCGATCACCCGATAGAGACGGAAACAGGCGATCTCCTTCCGGCGACCACTCTCTAAGGAGCTCTACTCCCTGGAAGATCATCTGCTCCCGTGTAAAATACACGATCATCACAGTTTAAGAGAAATAGCCACAGAGCAATACAAAAGAAAAGGGGTAAGCTAGATGGTTTAAAAACTTTTAAATCAATAGTAAACATAAAACTTCACACCATTCATGATCCATATCAATTTTCAACCATCAACATACTCATATTCCATAACTCGTCAAGTGTCTATTTCAAATTTCAGTATTCATGGTTCACACGTCAGACTTTCCACTGACTCACAATGCATAGACACATGACACTACTTCCGGATTGACTCGTGCGTTGACTCAGGCTCAGAGATCTGCACCTGTCATACCATACCACTGTGAAATCCACACAGGGTCGCTGTGAATCCACACAGCCATGCGCATATATAGTCTCATATCATCACTCTCCCGGTATGACAAGGTTAATTCATATAACAGGCCGAGCTCGTTCTTTTTCACACGAGTCACCCATTCATATGAACCTCCTCCGACTCTCCACAACTGAATAACTTCATCTACGTGATTCCATTATATCAGCAGAGTCAGGATATCTCCTTCTAGACAAGCCCCTAGTCAATACACCTATACAGATCTTACACGGTATTTCCTTTCCTGAAAATACTATGCCTCGATCCCACATTCACAGCATTCAAGACATCATACCATGCAAAGGAATATTTCAAATCACAGCAACAATCATTTCAACGTTTCAAACTTCCGAATATCACATATATATTGTATTTAAATCCCAAACAGCTTCAAACAACGTCAAACACAGGGGAGTTCGAAACCCGTATTTAAAACCGGCGATCACGTCGCCCAACCACATAGAACAGAGCATTTCGAAAAGGAACAGAGAACCGGCGACCACGTCGCCCTCACTTCAGAAACAACAAACTATGGCTTGTATTGAAAATGAAGGCTAGCTTCCCTTACCTGGACTTGCGCAAAACACCAGGAGCTCCGAAACCCAACGAAGCTTAAAGAATGTCTTGGCTCTGTTTTTGCGTCTGGTTTGAAGGACTTGCAGAGAACTTCCCAGGTGCTCTAATGGTGGCCGTCGTTCGTCGTACTTTTGGGTGAAGGTGCCTGAGTCGCAGTGCGAAGGAGAGAATGGAGGAGAAGGGAAGTAAACTCACTCTTCCGCTCTTGAACAACTGCGACGTTTCTTTCTTTCTCTCTCAGAAATGGGTTTTTTCATCTTAAGCTGACTTCTCCACAAAAACCGCTGCCACCACCCACTCTGCAGGGAAGTTTGCGTGTACGCTTCACTGAACAGTACGACTAAGCGTGCCTCTGCGCAGGCTAACACTCTGAGGTCACTAGCCTGAACCACTCTTTTTGTCTACGTGTCGCGCATGCAGGACGTTTCATGCTGGGAGCCTGGGTCCCACCTTACTCTGTGTGAAACTCGACGTCGCGCGATAACTTTCCACTGCTGACTCATTTTGGTGAACGACCGATGTCTCCCTCACCCTGGAAGACGACCGATGTCTCTCTCTGGGCAACGACCGATGTCTCTCTCACCCTGGAAGACGACCGATGTCTCTCTCTGGGCGACGACCGATGCCCATCCCTGGCGACGCCCTCATGCCTCGCGCCCTGGCGATGCCCGCATGCCTCTCGCGCCCTGGTAAAACCCGCATGTCTCGCGCTCGCGCGATGCCTGCATGCCTCTCGCGCCCTGGCAATGCCCGCATGCCTCGCGCCCGCGCGATGCCTGCATGCAATGCCCGCATGCCTCTCGCGCCCTCGCGATGCCCGCATGCCTCGCGCCCGTGCGATGCCTGCATGCCTCGTGCCCGCGCGATGCCTGCATGCCTCTCGCGCCCTGGCAATGCCCGCATGCCTCGCGCCCGCGCGATCATGTGTAGCAGGCGACCGGCGATCTCATAGCCTTCTAAACTTAACTTTCCTTCCTTTTTATTTTAAATAAAACATACATAGAATTCATTTAAAATATATCTCTTTTTATTCCAATTCAATTTTACAGGTCCTTACATTCTCCCCAACAAGAAAAATTTTCGTCCTCGAAAATTGAATTACAAGGAAAAGAGGTATGGATAAGCTTCTCTCATAGGTTCTTCTAACTCCCAAGTTGAATCACCCGATCTCTCATCCCACACCACTTTCACCATGCTGATGGTCTTGCCTCTGAGCTGTTTACTTTGCCTATCGTCAATCCTGACTGGTTTCACTTCAAAGGACAAGTCATCCCTGATCTGCACATCGTCCACTTCCAGCACATGACTGGGGTCTGCCATGTACTTCCTCAACTGTGATACGTGAAAGACATTGTGCAGATTCGCTAAATGGGGAGGCAGGGCGATCTCGTAGGCCACTGGACCAATCCTCCTTAAGATCTGATATGGTCCCACGAACTTAGGGGACAACTTCTTTGGTCTGATCGCCCGTCCTACACCCTTGGTTGGTGTCACCTTCATGAACACATGGTCTCCAGCAGCAAACTCCAAAGGCTTTCTCCTCTGGTCTGCATATGACTTCTGCCTACTTTGAGAAGCCTTCATTCTGCTTTGTATCTGTTGCACCTTCTCGGTCGTCTGCTGAATCAACTCTGGCCCAACCAAGACTGCTTCGCCCTCCTGGTACCAACATAAGGGAGTTCTGCATTTCCTCCCATACAGGACTTCATATGGTGCCATCCCAATACTAGCGTGATAACTGTTATTATAGGTAAACTCCACCAGTGGCAACACCTCGTCCCAATTCCCCAATTGATCCAAGACACACGTCCTCAGCAGATCTTCCAAGGACTGGATCGTTCTCTCAGACTGACCATCTGTTTGAGGATGATATGCAGAGCTCATCCTCAACTTAGTTCCCAAGCAACTTTGTAAGGTCTGCCAAAACCGTGAAGTGAACCTGGGATCTCTATCTGAAACGATGCTGGAAGGCACCCCATGCAACCTTACTATCTCTTTGATGTACAACTGTGCCAACTTGGTCATAGGC
The DNA here is from genome assembly GCA_013389735.1 of Phaseolus lunatus. Classification (NCBI taxonomy): domain Eukaryota; kingdom Viridiplantae; phylum Streptophyta; class Magnoliopsida; order Fabales; family Fabaceae; genus Phaseolus; species Phaseolus lunatus. The sequence continues at coordinate 25,722,042 of CM023858.1, forward strand.
ATCCTCATGTTCACTGGGAGAAAGTGAGCACTCTTCGTCAGCCGATCAGTGATGACCCAGATTGCATCATGGCCCTTTACCGATCTGGGTAAATGGGTGACAAAATCCATGGCAATGCTGTCCCATTTCCACTCAGGGATATCCAATGGCTGTAACAACCCGCCAGGTCTTTGATGCTCTACCTTCGCCTTCTGACACGTTAAGCAGGTTGCAACATACTGGGCGATGTCTCTCTTCATGCCCGACCACCAAAACGACTCCTTCAGGTCATGGTACATCTTGTTCATGCCTGGATGTAGGTTAAGGCGACTCTTGTGACCTTCATCTAGGATCATCTTCTTCAATTCTCCATTTGCAGGGATGCAAATCCTGCCATTAAATCTCAAGATCCTATCATCACCCATCACAAAGTCTCTAGCCTGATCTGTCCCTAGTGACTCCACAGTCCGCTTCAGGCTAGGGTCCTTCAACTGCTCATCCCTTAACATCCCAAGGAAGTCATTAGTTATAGTCAGCCTACTACAACTAATGTGATTTGCGTGGAATTCTACTCCAAGGTTTAAGTCTCTGAACTGCTCGATCAGTTTCTGCTCCTCCATCATCATGGTGGCTACTTGTACTGATTTTCTACTCAAAGCATCTGCCACTACATTGGCCTTCCCTGGATGATACATGAGTTGAAAATCGTAGTCCTTTAGAAACTCCATCCACCTTCTTTGTCTCATGTTTAGTTCCTTCTGATCGAACAGGTATTTCAGGCTCTTATGGTCACTGAACACCTGGAACCGAGCTCCATATAAATAGTGCCTCCAGATCTTCAAGGCAAATACCACCGCCGCCAACTCCAAATCATGCGTAGGGTAGTTTCTCTCATGAACCTTGAGTTGCCTTGAAGCATATGCAACCACTCTTTTCTCTTGCATTAAAACACATCCCAGACCCTGATGTGAAGCGTCACAGTAGACATCAAAAGATCTTCCTACCTCGGGGATCACCAGCACTGGAGCACTAGTCAGCCTTTCCTTTAGTTCCTTGAAGCTCTGCTCACATCGGTCGGTCCAAGCAAAAGGTTGATCCTTGCGGGTCAGCTGTGTTAAAGGAGCCACTACCTTGGAAAAATCCTCAATAAACCTCCGATAGTAGCCCGCCAAACCCACAAAGCTCCTTATCTCAGTGACGGTCTTAGGGCGTTCCCACTGCAGCACTGCCTCTACCTTAGCTGGATCCACCGAGATCCCCTGGGCAGATATCACGTGTCCCAAGAAGTTGACTTCCTTCAGCCAAAACTCACACTTCGAGAACTTGGCATAGAGTTGCTTCTCCCTCAGTATTTCCAATACTGTCCTCAGGTGTTCTTCATGTTCTTCCTCGGTCCTTGAATAAATGAGTATGTCGTCAATGAAGACCACCACAAACTTATCCAAGAAAGGGCGAAAAATCCTATTCATGTAGTCCATGAACAGAGCTGGAGCATTGGTTACTCCAAACGGCATCACCACATACTCATAGTGCCCATACCGAGACCTAAAAGCTGTCTTTTGAACGTCTTCAGCTTTTACCAAAATCTGGTGGTACCCCGATCTCAGGTCAATCTTGGAGAACACCGAGGCCCCATGTATTTGATCCATCAAATCGTCAATTCTGGGTAGAGGGTACTTGTTCTTGATGGTCAACTTGTTCAACTGCCTGTAATCTATACACAGCCGAGACCCTCCATCCTTCTTCTTAACTAGGAGTACTGGAGCCCCCCATGGAGATACACTGGGTCTGATGAATTGTTTCTCCAGCAACTCTTCCACTTGCTTCTTTAATTCCACCAACTCGGCTGGTGCCATCCTGTAGGGCGCCATTGACACTGGTCCAGCCCCAGGTACTAAATCAATAGAGAATTCCACTTCTCTCTTAGGGGGTAACCCAGGTACTTCTTCTGGAAATACATCCCCGAAATCTTTCACCACATGGATTCTGCTTACGTCCCCTACATTCTTCACTTCCAACCGAGCCAACATCACGAAGCACCTCGCCCCTTCTTCCAACTCCGACTGCCCTTGCTGAGCAGATATCACATCTGATCCTTGGAGGTCTGGAAACGTTATCTTCTGACTACCGCATTCAATGAGAACGTGATTGGCAGCTAGCCAATCCATTCCCAGGATAACATCCAGGTCCTGAAGAGGTAGGCAGATCAAGTTCACTTTGAATCTGCGCCCCTCTACTATCACTGGACATTCAGGGCAAACTGTAGAGGTCAACACCTGTCCTGACGCAGGTGTAGAGACCAACAGTTCGAAAGGTAACTCCTTCTCTAGAAGGCCCAACTCGGCTACACACAGGCTTGACACAAAGGAGTGTGTCGCTCCAGAATCAAACAAAGCTTTTACACTTCTACCAGCTATAAAACAAACACCTTGCATGAGGTTACCTGACTGAGATGCTTCCGCTCCAGACATGGCAAACACTCTCCCTGTTGCCTGAGGTCTGCTGCCTTCGTTTCTCGTCTGCTGAGAGCCACTGGGTTGGGTCGCCCCATTCCGGTTAGGGCACTCTCTAGCAACGTGCCCCGTCTTTTGGCAGGTGTAGCACCTTTTCTCTGAACTCCTCTTGAAGCACGCGTTAGAGGTGTGTGGTCCACCACAATGGTAACACTTGGGTTTCCAAGGTTGCTGCTGCTGAAACTGGGATGACGTTATTCCCGCCCGAGGTGGTGGAGGTCTCGCATAAGGTTTGCTTTGTGGGTGCTGCACCTTAGCCTTCCCACTGGAAGAACTCCCTGGGTGTGACCTGATCACCCGAGAATCACCCTTTTCCAGGGTCTCCACCATCTTCGCCTTCTCTACCAAGGCGTGAAATTCCCTGATGCACATCGGGGCTATGGTCCTCTTCAGCCCATGCTTCAGTCCCTCTTCAAACTTCCTACACCTCCAAGCCTCAGAGGTCGCCTGGGTGTAGAATCGGGCAAGATACTCAAACCGAGCAGCATAGGCGTTCACAGACATATCCCCCTGCTCCAACTTTAGGAACTCAGCTTCCCTCGCAAACCTTGCGCTGTCTGGGAAGTATTTCTCCAAGAACCTCACCCTGAAGCTTTCCCAGTCCATCACATCCTCTCGGGCCTCCATCATCTGCTGAGCTCCCATCCACCAGAACTCAGCTTCTCCAGACAGCAAAAAGGTGGCGAACACCAACTTCTTCTCTTCAGGGCAGGAGGTCGCCCTAAAGATTTTCTCCAACTCTCTGACCCACTGATCTGCTTGATCAGGGGTGGCATTCCCACTGAACTTGGGTGGGTTGTGCCTCATGAACTCGGTCAGTCCCATCTGTTCCTGAGGCTGACCAACGTGGGAATTTGTCTCAGCCGACCGAGCAGTCTCCCAGTGGTGCATTGTAGCTTGATGGTTCTGAGCCATCGCTGCATTCTGCTGCTGTATGGCAGTTGCCATCATCTCGATGGCCTTGGCAATCTGGCTCATTTCTGAAGAAGGTTGGGGAGGGGTAGGAGGTCTACGTGCCGTCTTCTTCGTGTTTGATTATGAAACTATTGGCTTCTATATTCCCTACAACCACAAGAATGAGATCGATAAGAAATCAATTCATTCTAGAGGTAACATCTAGACCTTACAAAGGTCAGCCCCTCAAAGTCATTTAGAATTTGAGTTCATCAACAGGATCATAATGCTTATAACATCAAGCATAACACCAGAACAACTACTGGTATGCAGTCATCAATCCAAACAGCCACTTTCAATCAATTACAACTATACCCAACAAAATGAAATGAATTACACCAGAATTCAATGTATGCTAAACATCAAACCTTTGGAATTAAGATTGAGAATCATCTCGATCCAGTTATGAGTGTGCACCCTCACTACTTTATCAAGACCTTCTCATTCTTAATACTAAGATTTTCAGTTAGAGCATATATTCACTAAAGCACACACAAAATTTCAATACAAAAACGTTTGAAAACCTTTCACTATAGTTGTTATTTTAAAATCAATAAACTTTATGAGCAGAAGAAACACAATGGATCCACAGCCCTCAAGTCATCCTAAGGACGAACGGCTCTGATACCATTAATGTAACATCCCGCCAAAATACCATACATGTTCATATAATGAAAATAAAAGTAACCAATAGATTGAAATGAACAAAATCATATATATGTAAATAAAGTTTCTCCTCACAGGGAGATAAATACATAACCGGTATATTTTTCTAAAATTTAAACAAAATACAGCCAACTAAATTGAAAACCGGCGATCCCCCTACATAGACCGGCGATCTCCTATCAGGGGACCCAAAACAGCCGATCTGCTACCAGAACAGAAAAACAGGCGATCACCCGATAGAGGCAGAAACAGGCGATCACCCGATAGAGACGGAAACAGGCGATCTCCTTCCGGCGACCACTCTCTAAGGAGCTCTACTCCCTGGAAGATCATCTGCTCCCGTGTAAAATACACGATCATCACAGTTTAAGAGAAATAGCCACAGAGCAATACAAAAGAAAAGGGGTAAGCTAGATGGTTTAAAAACTTTTAAATCAATAGTAAACATAAAACTTCACACCATTCATGATCCATATCAATTTTCAACCATCAACATACTCATATTCCATAACTCGTCAAGTGTCTATTTCAAATTTCAGTATTCATGGTTCACACGTCAGACTTTCCACTGACTCACAATGCATAGACACATGACACTACTTCCGGATTGACTCGTGCGTTGACTCAGGCTCAGAGATCTGCACCTGTCATACCATACCACTGTGAAATCCACACAGGGTCGCTGTGAATCCACACAGCCATGCGCATATATAGTCTCATATCATCACTCTCCCGGTATGACAAGGTTAATTCATATAACAGGCCGAGCTCGTTCTTTTTCACACGAGTCACCCATTCATATGAACCTCCTCCGACTCTCCACAACTGAATAACTTCATCTACGTGATTCCATTATATCAGCAGAGTCAGGATATCTCCTTCTAGACAAGCCCCTAGTCAATACACCTATACAGATCTTACACGGTATTTCCTTTCCTGAAAATACTATGCCTCGATCCCACATTCACAGCATTCAAGACATCATACCATGCAAAGGAATATTTCAAATCACAGCAACAATCATTTCAACGTTTCAAACTTCCGAATATCACATATATATTGTATTTAAATCCCAAACAGCTTCAAACAACGTCAAACACAGGGGAGTTCGAAACCCGTATTTAAAACCGGCGATCACGTCGCCCAACCACATAGAACAGAGCATTTCGAAAAGGAACAGAGAACCGGCGACCACGTCGCCCTCACTTCAGAAACAACAAACTATGGCTTGTATTGAAAATGAAGGCTAGCTTCCCTTACCTGGACTTGCGCAAAACACCAGGAGCTCCGAAACCCAACGAAGCTTAAAGAATGTCTTGGCTCTGTTTTTGCGTCTGGTTTGAAGGACTTGCAGAGAACTTCCCAGGTGCTCTAATGGTGGCCGTCGTTCGTCGTACTTTTGGGTGAAGGTGCCTGAGTCGCAGTGCGAAGGAGAGAATGGAGGAGAAGGGAAGTAAACTCACTCTTCCGCTCTTGAACAACTGCGACGTTTCTTTCTTTCTCTCTCAGAAATGGGTTTTTGCATCTTAAGCTGACTTCTTCACAAAAACCGCTGCCACCACCCACTCTACAGGGAAGTTTGCGTGTACGCTTCACTGAACAGTACGACTAAGCGTGCCTCTGCGCAGGCTAACACTCTGAGGTCACTAGCCTGAACCACTCTTTTTGTCTACGTGTCGCGCATGCAGGACGTTTCATGCTGGGAGCCTGGGTCCCACCTTACTCTGTGTGAAACTCGACGTCGCGCGATAACTTTCCACTGCTGACTCATTTTGGTGAACGACCGATGTCTCCCTCACCCTGGAAGACGACCGATGTCTCTCTCTGGGCGACGACCGATGTCTCTCTCACCCTGGAAGACGACCGATGTCTCTCTCTGGGCGACGACCGATGCCCATCCCTGGCGACGCCCTCATGCCTCGCGCCCTGGCGATGCCCGCATGCCTCTCGCGCCCTGGCAAAACCCGCATGTCTCGCGCCCGCGCGATGCCTGCATGCCTCTCGCGCCCTGGCAATGCCCGCATGCCTCGCGCCCGCGCGATGCCTGCATGCAATGCCCGCATGCCTCTCGCGCCCTCGCGATGCCCGCATGCCTCGCGCCCGTGCGATGCCCGCATGCCTCGCGCCCGCGCGATGCCTGCATGCCTCTCGCGCCCTGGCAATGCCCGCATGCCACGCACCCGCGCGATCATGTGTAGCAGGCGACCGGCGATCTCATAGCCTTCTAAACTTAACTTTCCTTCCTTTTTATTTTAAATAAAACATACATAGAATTCATTTAAAATATATCTCTTTTTATTCCAATTCAATTTTACAGGTCCTTACAGTTGGAACCCACTCTGGTTGATCCAGTATCCTGACCACATACTGAGTGTACTTCCGGCGATCATGTGCACCAGGCGACTGGCGATCACATGTAATCTAGGCGATAGGTGATTATGTACTAATCAGGCGATCTCATAGTCTTCTAAACTACACTTTCCTTCCTTTTTATTTTAAATAAAAACATACTTAGAATTCATTTAAAATATATTCCTTTTTATTCCAATTTAATTTTACAGGTCCTTACAGTCCTCTGTCTGCCCCCCTTGCTTGAGCTAGCGAGTTTGGCCAACAAGTCAGCTCTGGCATTCTGCTCCTTGGGCACGTGTACTAGTTCAAATGTTTCAAACGAACTCTTCAATCTTTGGACATACTCCAGGTAAGAGGCCATCTGAGGGTCTTTGGCCTGGTACTCTCCCGCCACTTGACCAGTGACCAACAGTGAGTCACTCTTGGCCATAAGGCTCTGCGCTCCCATTTCCTTAGCCAACAACATTCCGGCGATCAAAGCCTCATACTCTGCTTGGTTATTGCTGGCTTTGAAAGCGAGCCGCAGGGCTTGCTCTATCAACAACCCCTTGGGTCCTTCCAGGATCACCCCCGCTCCGCTACCTTGCTGATTCGAGGACCCGTCTACTGACAATACCCACTTGAAGCTGGGTCCCTCCTGCTGGGCCTCGGTTGAGGACATCTCGGCCATAAAGTCAGCGTAGACCTGTCCTTTGATCGGGCCCCTGGGTTTGTACTGGATGTCAAATTCTCACAACTTGACTGCCCAACGTACCATTCTTCCCGCTACATCAGGCTTCTGCAGGACCTTGCATATCGGTAAATCTGTCATTACCACCACTGTGAAGCTCTGAAAATAGTGGCGAAGTCTCCTGGCTGAGAACACCACTGCTAATGCTGCTTTTGCTATGGCTTGGTATCTTGTCTCAGGCCCCTGCAAAACTTTGCTGACAAAATAAATGGGCTTCTGGCTCTGTTCCTGCTCTTGAACCAAAACAGAACTCACCGTCCTATCCGTAACTACAAAGTACAGCCGCAGGGCTGTGCCGAGCTGAGGCTTGCACAAAACTGGCGAACTGGCCAGATACTCTTTAAGCTTGAGGAAGGCCTGCTCACATTCTGCAGTCCAGGCGAATCTGCTATTCCTTCTAAAGCATTGGAAATAAGGGTGGCCTTTGTCTCCTCCGGCTGACACGAACCTGGAGAGTGCAGCCATCCAACCTGTCAACTGTTGCACTTCTTTGACCGATGTCGGGCTCCTCATGGCTATGATCGCTGCACACTTGTCTGGGTTGGCCTCAATCCCTCTTTCCGTAAGCAAAAAACCAAGGAACTTGCCTGCTTCCACCCCAAAGACGCACTTCTCTGGATTCAACTTCAGCCTGTACTTCGCTATCGTATTAAATAGCTCCTCCAAGTCGTCAACATGCTGATCTCGTGCCTGGGACGTCACCACCATGTCATCTACATAGGCCTGCACATTGCGTCCCAGCATGGGGGCAAGGACCTTGTCCATCAGCCTCTGATACGTGGCACCCGCGTTCTTCAGCCCAAATGGCATGACTGTGTAGCAGTAGCAAGACAGCTCTGTCATGAACACAGTCTTGTTCTCGTCCATCGGGTGCATCTTCATCTGATTGTACCCAGAGAAGGCATCCAAGAAGCTGAGTAACCTGCAGCCCGAGGCTCTGTCTACTAGCGCATCTATGTTGGGCAGAGGGTAGGAGTCTTTCGGACAGGCCTTGTTGAGATCTGTGAAGTCTACATACATCCTCCACTTCCCATTGGCCTTTTTTACCAGAACAACATTCGCAAGCCACTCAGGATACTGTATTTCCCGTATGTGGCCTGCTTTTAGCAACTTCTGTGTCTCCTCCCTGACGACCTGTCTTCGTTCATCATTGAACTTCCTTCTCCTCTGGCGGACTGGTCTGACTTGGGGATTCAGTGCCAGGCGATGGCATAGGAAATCAGGGTCAATGCCTGACATGTCTGAGGGGGACCAAGCGAAAGCGTCCAAATGCTTTCCTATAACCCCCGCTACCTGGTCTTGGGTCTCCTGAGACAGAGACTTACCCAGCTTGAAAATCTTCCCCCCGATCTCCTTCTCCACGACCTTCTCTGCCGGTTCGGGTCGCCTCGCCCGGGTGACCTCTGCTCGTGTGACCCCGACGTCACCTCGGGGCATATCTGCTTCATCGACACCCCCTCCCGGTGGTGAGGTGGTCACCATGCAGACTCCCCTCTTCGTCTTGAGGCCATTCTCATAGCACCTTTTAGCCTCTTTTTGATCTGATTTGATGGTTACCACCATCCCCTCCATCGAAGGCAACTTCATCTTCATGTGCCTTGTGGACACCACAGCCCCTAACCTGTTTAGGGCTGGTTTGCCCAGCAGTATGTTGTAGGCAGATGGGGCGTTCACTACGAGGTACCTGATGTTCTCTGTGCGGGAAGCCACTCCATCAGTGAAAGTGGTCCTCAGCTCGGTGTACCCCCGCACTTCCACTTGGTCTCCTGCGAACCCATACAAGCAGCCAACGTAGGGTCGCAGCTGATCAGGAGACAACTGTAACTTGTTGAATGTCGACCAGAATATCACATCAGCCGAGCTTCCTTGATCTACTAGCACCCGGTGCACCTTGCGTGCGGCAGTGACAACTGAAATGACCACCGGATCGTTATCATGGGGAATAACATCTCGGCGATCAGCTTTTGTGAAGACGAGGTCGATGTCGGGGAAATGATCTTCCTCGCAGGTCTCCACTGCCATCACCGAACGTGCATACTTCTTACGTTGCGAAGAAGTGCACCCTCCTCCTGAGAACCCACTTGAGATAGTGTGGATCTCGCCATGTATGGGCACTTCGTGCCCCTGGTCTGTCCTTGGTACAACGACCGCCTCGCCCTCTTGTGCCTCCTTCAGGTAGTCATTCAAGAACCCACTCTTCACGAACTCGTCCAATTGGTGGCCCAGGGCCAGACAATTTCGAATGGGGTGACCAAAGGCCTGATGGAACTCGCACCAGGCGTTTTTGTTTGGCCCCAACCTCTTGTCACTCTTTGGGGGCATCTTCAATCTTTCTGCCACATTAGGAATGGCAATCAGCTCCTTCAGCTCCACCACAAATTCATGCCTAGGGGGCATGTCATCCTTGCCTCGTGCCCTAGGTTGTGGTTTTCGGGGCTCATAGGGCTTCTGTTTCCCTTGAGCCTTCTTCTCTGTGGTTGCCTCGTGCTCCCGCAGGGGTTGAGGCCGACTAGGCGCTCGGGGCCTTAACGAGACTGCGCTTTCTCGCTTCTCGCTGAGTTCTTCCTCAGCGACAATGTGGGCCACGGCACGTCGTTTTATGTCGCCGAAAGTCTTGGGGCGGCTGCGTATCAAAGACTCGCTGAAAGGCCCTGGCAATACGCCCTTCCTGAAGGCGTGCACCACCATGTCTTCATCCTTGGTGTGCAACCTTACCACCATCGCCCCAAACCTATTGAGGTAATCTTTAAGGGACTCCCTCTGGTGCTGCCTTACATCGAAGAGATCGTAAGACACTGGTGGAGGGGCCCTGTTGACAAGATATTGCTCCCTGAAAAGCGCGGAGAATTGCGCGAAAGACGTGATATGTCCCTCAGGCAAACTCACGAACCATTCTAGCGCGGTTCCTGTCAGTGTGGCCATAAAAAGCTTACAGTGCACTGCGTCGGACCCTCCTGACAACATCATCTGCGTATGGAGAGCAGTGAGATGTGTTTCAGGATCTTCTTTCCCGGTGAACACGGTCTTAGGCCCTACAAAGGTGGCTGGGACCACCGTGTTCATAATCGCCTGGGAGAAAGGCATGGGAAAGGCCCTTGGGGGCACTGGTGGGGCTCGATCATCTTCCCCACGATCCCCAGCTTGTTGTATGTGTTGCAAATTCAAGCGCAGCTCCTCATTCGCTCGGTGCAACTCCTCATTCCTGGCCTGTGAGGCGGCCAGGTCTTCCTGCATACGCGCCTGGTGCGCTCCGGACTCCGCCACCGTCTCCTGGAGGGCGCGCATCCTTTCCATAAGCTGTTGCATGGTAACGCTGTCGCCTCCATTTGGTGGAACGGACCCGTGTCTTGTATTCCTCATCTTCTGTGGTTTTTTCTCTCACTCTCGTGTATGGGACCTTGTTTTACTCCGGCCCCACAGTGGGCGCCAAATGTTGTTGCCGGTTGACTCGCCTGTCAGTTGACTCCACGACACTCACGCGCCTCCTTCCTCACGTTAATACGTGCTTGAATAATCTGCACCTGCAAAAGAGAAAGGGGCGCCCTAGAGGCCGTTTGCACTCCGACGCTCAAGTCAAAAGTGGGCAAGTAACACCAAGCGTATTCAGTCTCTCTGTGTTTAGGTCTAGAAACTGTGTACCTTTGTGAAGTATTTTACTATCCTTTATATAGTCTAGGGTTTACTGCGCCGCTAACCCTAATTAGGGTTCACTGCGCTGCTAGCCATATTCAGGGTTTACTAGAATACCCTTGCGCCGCTATCACCCAATCTTAGGGTAATCTAGCACATAAGGTTTCCTTCTCTGGAGTGCAAACTCTAACAGGGTGACCACCTGGATGCCTCCTTGTGCACCTAGTCTCTGGGGCCACCTGTTCTGGGAGTGCCTTCACTGTTCACGTGCCATGCATGTAGCTTCACTGGGAAACCCTAGTTCCGATGAGTACTCGACCCCTCAGGACTCTGCACCTAACTGTGCTCTCCCTGTTACCCGCATGGGCACTTCGTGATCCAGGTATCTCCCTACCTCTGGGTATTTAACTGGTCATTGGCCCACTCTGGGAACCAATCTTAGCTGTTCAGTTTACGCTGTTCAAATCACCCAAGACCGATGTCACCTTGCCACACTCTGTTGCCGAGGACTCCTCAACCTGCGAAGTGACGAAGACACATCAGCCTTTTCTGGTGATCGTCACGCTCTCTCTGTAGGCTGATGACTAATCACCCTTCTCTGTAGGCTGATGACTAATCACCCCTCTCTGTAGGCTGATGACTAATCACCCCTCTCTATAGGCTGATGACTAATCACCCCTCTCTGAAGGCTGATGACTAATCACCCCTCTCTGAAGGCTGATGACTAATCACCCTCTCTGTAGGCTGATGACTAATCACCCTTCTCATCAATACCACCTGTGGGGTCCATTCCACGTGGCTTTGGCCCATGCTGTGGGACCCAGCTGACGTCCGAGGACTGGTCAGTACACATTACATGAGCATTTCTTTTGGCCACACATGAGAAAATCCGTACATAGCTTTTGTGATAAGTGTATAGCATGAAGAAAGGCTAAGTCTAAAGTGCAACCCCATGGCTTGTATACCCCTCTTCCAATTCCTACAATGCCTTGTTTAGATATTTCCATGGATTTTATCTTAGGTCTTCCCAAGACATCAAAAGGAATGGATTCTATCTTTGTGGTGGTGGATAGATTTTCTAAATTGGCTCATTTTATACCATGCCACAAAGTTGATGTTCCCGCCGGTGGACTCGAACGTGGATGGGCTCCGCGTTCCTCCCGCGTCGGCGTCTGTTCCTCCGGTTGGCTTCCCTTGAACGAAGCAAACGGTTCCTGCAAACACAGAGGGGCACCCTAGCGGCCAGTGTAGCTCCGACGCTCAAGTCAGTTTGGGCAAGGAAACACCAAAAACTATCTTTTTGTAATCTCTGGGTTACGTATTGCGTACCTGGTTTAGCGTTCTTCTTCCTCATATAATCCCGCGTCGCCCCCTACTGGCTACCTCTAGGGCCACTTGATTACTCTGCACCCCCTTTATCTACCCCCCAGGGCTACCTTGCGTGCAGGCCTTCCTCACTTGAGTGCAAAGTCTGACAAGGGAGGCCGCATGGGTACCTCTGTACCCCTCAATTTCTGTGCCCATCTGCCCTACCTAATTTCTGGGAACACCTTCACGGTCCACGTGGAATGCATGCAACCTCACTGGGAGACTCTAACCTTGATGGGTTCTTGTCCCAGCAGGATTCTGCACCTAACTGCATCTTCCCATCTTCATGCATGGTCGTCTCGCGACTAAGGCCACTCCCTGCCTCTGGGCGCTTTACTGATCACTGGTCGCGTTGTTCACATCGCCGCGGCCGATGTCACCTCGACACATACCGATGACCGAGGTGTCTCTCATCCTGACCGATGGCCGATGTCTCATCCTGGCTGGTGATCGATGTGTCACCTTGACCGATGACCGATGGCGCTTCTTTACGTTGTCGTGCTCCGCTTATGGAATCAGGCGTGGTCCTTGGGTAACGTTCTCGCTGGGAGCCTGGGTCCTAGTTTAACACGCGTTGGCAAGGAACCACCGACGACTGATCGCTCTGCATGCACCGATGACTGATCGGTGCTTCATCACTTCTCGCTCTCTGCTTCCAGGCGCTCATGTAGGAACTGATCTGCTGGTGGTGGTCACACGGTAACTGACCACTGATCGCCGTTCTTGAACGATCTCCACCCTGGTTCATCTGCTATCTCATGCCACGCGTCACCCTGTGACTGGCCCACGTGGTCATCTGCTGTGACGTCATCGACTACCGATGATCGATCGGACCACAAGCCCCCCAGTCTCGAGCTGTGAACTTGTTCTCAGCGAAGAGACTAAGTGGTCTTCCTTGCCAAAGAGAAGAAGGAGCTCGAAGCCGATGTACCTGAGACCATGGCTGCTGGTGCCGAGGCTCTGATAGATGGGTTCCATGGGCTTGCAGCAGGTTCACTACGTCCTGCCAGACTTAGACTCTACCCAACCTAGCCTCCACCATTCACTGGTCGATGGCAAGCCCATTCCTCCTCCTTGAGCTTCTTCCCTTGCGACTTCTCCTTTTGTGTAATTCCTCTTTCTGCTACAAACTTGTGTATAAACCTTTTATGCATAAATTCATGTTGGATGACTGACCTGATGGTGTCTAAATGCTTCGACTGATCGCCCAAGAGCTTGTTTGGGGAAGCTTTCATACTCAGAGCTTTACTACTGACCACCGACTAGCATGTTAGCGCACCACCGATTAGTCATCGCGCTTCAGGTTTCGCATTACTTCTGTGTCACTCCAGCGCTAGGTGCATAGAGGGCCCGAACGCCAAAGATGATGCCTGTGTTTTGGGGAATGCTTCTCGATGACCCCTCTTGCCTCAGCCTCGCTGTAAGAAGTCGAGGTGAGGTCTTTCTCCTCTCGCCTCAGCCTCGCTGTACAAAGTCGAGGTGAGGACTTTTTATCTCGCCTCAGCCTCGCTGTATAAAGTCAAGGTGAGGACTTTTTTCACTCGCCTCCACCTTGCTGTAAAAAGCAGAGGGAAAAGACTTGGTTCTCTTGCCTCAACCTTTCTGTAAGAAGCAGGGGAAGAGGACTTTCTCGGCCTGCACCTCGCTGTACAAAGTCGAGGGTGAGGACTTTCTTCTCTGGCCCATGCCTCGCTGTACAAAGTCGAGGGAGAGGACTTTCTCTCGCCTGCACCTCGCTGTACAAAGTCGAGGGTGAGGACTTTCTTCTCTGGCCCATGCCTCGCTGTACAAAGTCGAGGGAGAGGACTTTCTCTCGCCTGCACCCCGCTGTACAAAGTCGAGGGTGAGGACTTTTTTTCTCCAAGTGGGTGCATGCTCCCAGGGGAGCACCAGGTGTAACATCCCGCCAAATGCTTTTCATATTTATATAATAAAAATAAAGGTAAATAACTATATTGAAGTGAACAAAATTATATATATGTAATGAAGTTTCTCCTCACAGGGAGTTTAATACATAATCGGTCAAATTTTCCAAAAACGTAAACAAAATACAGTAAAATAAAAAAAACTGGCGATCTCCTAACAGCAAAAAGGCGATCTCCTATCAGAAAACGGCGATCTCCTATCAGAAAACAAAAACAAGGTGATCGCCCAACAGAAGTAGAAACAGGCGTTCTCCTTCCGGCGACCACTCACTGGGGAGCTCTACTTCCTGCAACATCATCTGCTCCCGTGTAAATTATACACGATCATCACATTTTTAAGAAAAACAGCCACAGAACCAAACACAGGGTAAGCTAGATATTTGAAAGAGAGTTTAGATATGAACTTAAAAATCAAGATAAAATAAATTTAAGATACCCACGTAAAACCATCAACTTTCTCATTCTCTTCACATGACCATCAAGTAATCACACATTTCACAATTTCCTCAAGAGTCGTTCTATTCAAATAATGCATCAAGTGTCTATCAATTCAAAGTTTCTCATTTCTCACATCAGACTTCCACTGACTCATCACACAAGACACTTGACACTACTTCCAGAAGACTCGTGCGTTGAACTTAGCATCCAGAGACCTGCACCTGTCATACTGCCCCACTGTGAAATCACACACATTCACAGGGTCACCGTGAAATCACACACATTCACAAGCGTATAAATGAATCTCAATATCATCACTATCCTAGCATGACAGGGTTAATCCATACAACGGGTCAAGCTCGTTCTCTTTCAAACAACTCACCCATACGTATGAACCTCCATCGACTCTCAACGCCTGAATAACTTCATCTATATGATTCCATTATATCAGGAGAGTCAGGATCGTCTCATTCACAGGATACTCACTGATCAATACACCTCCTAACCAATCTCAATACGGTATTTCCTTTCCTGAAAATACTATGTCTTGATCCCACATTCACAACATTCAACACATCATATAACACTTAAATGAATGATTCCAATCACAGCAAAACTCATTCCAAGGTTCAGATTTTCCAATATCACATTTAAATCTCAAACAGTTTCAAAACAACACCAAAAATAGGGGAGTTCGAAAAACAACGCCGAAACCGGCGATCTCGTCCAAAAACAGGGGATTATACAATAACAGTTGAAAACCGGCGACCACGTCGCCCCATCATCTCAATCATCTAATATAAGGTTTTCGTTGGAAATAAGGCTAGCTTCCCTTACCTGGACTTGCGCAAAACACCAAGAGCTCCAAAACCCATCGAGCTTAGAGGATGCCTTAGCTCTGTTTTTGCGTCTGGTTTGTAGAACTTGCAGAGAACCTCCCAAGTGCTCCAAGGGCAGTCGTCGCTCGTCGTACTGGTGCTTGAGGATGCCTGAATCGTAGCGCGAAGGAGAGAAAAGAGAAGGATGAAGGTGAGCTCACTCTTTCACTCTTGAACCACTGCAACGTCCTTTTGCCTCTCAGAAGTGGGTTTTTGAATCTTAAACCAACTTGTCCACAAAAGTCGCTGCCACCACCCACTCTGCAGGGAAGTTTGTGTGTACGCTTCCCTGAAAAGTACGACTACGCGTGCCTCTGCGCAGGCCAACCCTCTGAGGTCACTATTCTGAACCACCCTTTTTGTCTACGTGTCGCGCGTGCAGTACGTCTGATGCTGAGAGCCTGGGTCCCACCTTATCGGTGTGAAACTCGACATCGCGCGATAACCTTCCACCGATGACCGCTCGCGCGATGACTACCCACCAATGTCTCACCCTGGAGGACGACCGATGTCTCTCCCTAGGAGACGACCGATGTCTCGTCCTGGCGATGACCACAAGTCTCGCGCCCTGGCAATGCCCGCATGCCTCGCGCCCGGCGATGCCCGCATGCCTCGCGCCATGGCGATGCCCGCATGCCTCGCGCCCGGCGATGCCCGCATGCCTCGCGCCCTGGCGATGCCAGCATGCCTCGCGCCCGGCGATGCCCGACGACACATCGCCACGCCTTGCTGTAGGTTCTTCATCCCACTATGTTACGTCCAAGGTATCATCTCCACATGACTTGGTGACGTCGGTAGCTTCACATTTCCAAGAGTAGATCAGCCCTACTCCTCGTGCGCCCATGCATGCAACACTAAGGACGATTTCTTATGCTCAAGCATAGAGCTTTGCATGCACAGCGTATCTAAGGCTTAACCCACACCTTGATACGTGTGGTTTGGTGGAACCCACTCTGGTTGATCCAGTATCCTGACCACATACTGAGTGCACTTTCGGTGATCATGTGCACCATAGGCGACTGGCGATCACGTGCAACCTAGGCGACAGGCGATCATGTACTAACTAGGCGATCTCATAGTCTTCTAAACTACACTTTCCTTCCTTTTTATTTTAAATAAAAACATACTTAGAATTCATTTAAAATATATCCCTTTTTATTCCAATTTAATTTTACAGGTCCTTACATTCTCCCCAACAAGAAAAATTTTCGTCCTCGAAAATTGAGTTACAATGAAAAGAGGTATGGATAGGCTTCTCTCATGGGTTCTTCTAACTCCCAAGTTGAATCACCCGATCTCTCATCCCACACCACTTTCACCATGCTGATGGTCTTGCCTCTGAGCTGTTTACTTTACCGATCGTCAATCCTGACTGGTTTCGCTTCAAAGGACAAGTCATCCCTGATCTGCACATCGTCCACTTCCATCACATGACTAGGGTCTGCCATGTACTTCCTCAGCTGTGATACGTGAAAGACATTGTGCAGATTCGCTAAATGGGGAGGTAGGGCGATCTCATAAGCCACTGGACCAATCCTCCTTAAGATCTGATATGGTCCCACGAACTTAGGGGACAACTTCTTTGATCTGATCGCCCGTCCTACACCCTTGGTTGGTGTCACTCTCATGAACACATGGTCTCCAGCAGCAAACTCCAAAGGCTTTCTCCTCTGATCTGCATAGGACTTCTGCCTACTTTGAGAAGCTCTCATTCTGCTTTGTATCTGTTTCACCTTCTCGGTCGTCTGCTGAATCAACTCTGGTCCAACCAATACTGTTTCGCCCTCCTGGTACCAGCACAATGGAGTTCTGCATTTCCTTCCATACAAGGCTTCGTATGGCGCTATCCCTATGCTGGCGTGATAACTGTTATTATAGGTAAACTCCACCAGCGGCAACACCTCATCCCAACTTCCCAATTTATCCAAGACACACGTCCTCAGCAGATCTTCCAAGGACTGGATCGTTCTCTTTGACTGTCCATCTGTTTGAGGATGATATGCCGAGCTCATTCTCAACTTAGTCCCCAAGCAATCTTGTAAGGTCTACCAAAACCGTGAAGTGAACCTGGGATCTCTATCTGAAACAATGCTGGAAGGGACTCCATGCAACCTCACTATTTCTTTGATGTACAACTGTGCCAACTTGGCCATGGGCATTTTCAAATTCACTGGAAGAAAGTGGGCACTCTTCGTCAGCCTATCAATGATGACCCAGATTGCATCGTGACCCTTTACCGATCTGGGTAAATGGGTAACAAAATCCATGGCGATGCTGTCCCACTTCCACTCAGGGATATCCAGTTGCTGTAACAACCCGCCAGGTCTTTGATGCTCTACCTTTGCCTTCTGACACGTCAAGCAGGTAGTAACATATTGGGCGATGTCTGTAACATCCCGCCAAAATACTATACAAATGTATATAATGAAAATAAAGGTAACAAATAGATTCTATGAACAAAATATTATATATATATGAAATGTAGTTTCTCCTCACAGGGAGTTTAATACAAATTCGGTCAAATTTTTCCAGAAACATAAACAAAATACAGTAAAAAAAAAACGAAGCAGGCGATCTCCTATCGGAAGAGACCGATCTCCTATCGGACGAGGCCGATCGCCCATCGGGGGACCCAAAAACAGCCGATCTCCTTTCCGGCGACCACTTCACTAAGGAGCTCTACTTCCTGGAAGATCATCTGCTCCCGTGTAAGTTATACACGATCATCACAGTTTTAAGAGAACAGCCACAGAACCAAAACACGCAGGGTAAGCTAGATATTTTAAAGAGAGTTTAAATAAGAACATTAAAATCAGAGTAAGCAATTTTCAAGATATTCACGTAAAGCTATAGATTTTCTCAATGCCCTTCACCTGATCACCCAGAAATCACACATTTCACAATATTCACAAGAGTCATTCTATTTCACAAAACTGCATCAAGTGTCTATGAATTTCAAGTTCCTCATTTCACATGTCAGACCACCACTGACCCAGCACACAAGACACTTGACCTACTTCCGGAAGACTCGTGCATTGACTAGACTCAGAGATTCTGCACCTGTCATACAAGCTGTAATGTTTACCAGCTATGCGCATCAACACAATCTCAATCTCAAGTTCACCATTCTCACAGTATGACAGGGTTAATCCATATGACAGGCCGAGCTCGTTCTGTTTCACACGACTCACCCATACATATGAACCTCCTTCGACTCTCAACGCCTGAATAACCTCATCTATATGAATCCATTATCTCAGGAGAGTCAGGATAATCCCATTATAGACATCACCGATCAATGCACATCCTACACGATCTTACACGGTATTTTCTTTCCTGAAAATACTATGCCTCGATCCACATTCACCACATCCAACACATCACATAACACTTAAAGGAATGATTTCAATCACAGCAAAACTCAATCCAAGGTTCTTATTTTCGAATATCTCATTTAAATCTCAACAGTTTCAAAGCAACACCAAAAAAAAAACAGGGAGTTTCGCAAACGACGCCAAAACCGGCGATCTAGTTCAAAAACAGAGTATCTCGAAGTCTGCATTTAAAACCGGCGACCACGTCGTCCAAACACATAGCACAGAGCATTTTACAAAGATGAAAACGAAAACCGGCGACCACGTCGCCCTCACTTCAGAAATAGCTAAACTATGGCTTGTATGGAAAATGAAGTCTAGCTTCCCTTACCTGGACTTGCACAAACACCAGGAGCTCCGAAACCCAACGAAGCTTGAACCCCGCCTTGTCTCTGTTTTCAGCGCCTGGTCTGTAGAACTTGCAGAGAACCTCTTAGGTGCTCTAAGGGCAACGTCGCGTGTCGCACTGATGCTGGAGGTTGCTTGAGTCTCAACGCAAGGAAGGGAAGAAGGGAGGGAGGAAGTTTGCACTCACTCTAACACTCTTGAGTCTGTAACACTCTTTGCCTTCCCGCAGTGGCTTTTGAATCCCAGCTTACCTGTCCACGTTTGCTGCTGCTGCCACCCCTTCTGCAGGAAAGTCTGAGAACCACTGCCCTGAACAGTACGACCACTGCTGTCGTTTATGCATGCCAACCACTGCTCTGAACAGTACGACCACTGTTGTCGTTTGTGCATGCCAACCACTGCTCTGAACAGTACGACCACTGTTGTCGTTTGTGCATGCCAACATTCTGATGTCACCACTCTGAATCATCCTTTTTGTCTACGTGGCGCGCGTGCAGGACGTTTCATGCTGAGAGTCTGGGTCCCACTTTATCTGTGTGAGGCTCGCCATCGCGACAACTTTCCAACGCTGACTCATCCTGGCGAACGACCGATGTCTCCTTCGCCCTAGAAGACGACCGATGTCTTCCTCTGGGAGACGACCGATGTCTTCCCTGGCGACGCCCTCATAACTCTCGCGCCTTGGCCACGTCCACATGCCTCGCGCCCTGGCAATGCCCGCATGCCTCGCGCCCGCGCGATGCCTGCATGCCTCTCGGGCCCGCGCGTTGCCTGCATGCCTCTCGCGCCCGCGCGATGCCTGCATGCCTCTCGCGCCCGCGCGATGCCTGCATGCTTCTCGCGCCCGCGCGACGTCCACCTGGCGCTCATGTGTAGCAGGCGACCGGCGATCTCATAGCCTTCTAAACTTAACTTTTTCCTCCCTTTCTATTCTAAATAAAACATACATAGAATTCTTTTAAAATATATCTCTTTTTATTCCAATTCAATTTTACAGGTCCTTACAATGTCTCTCTTCATGCCCGACCACCAAAATGACTCCTTCAAGTCATGGTACATCTTGTTCATGCCTGGATGTAGGCTAAGGCGACTCTTGTGACCTTCCTCTAGGATCATCTTCTTCAACTCTTCATTTGCAGGTATGCAAATTCTGCCATTAAATCTCAAGATCCCATCATCGTCCCTCACAAAGTCTCTAGCCTGGTCGGTCCCTAGTGACTCCACAGTACGCTTCAGACTAGGGTCCTCCAACTGCTTATCCTTTATCATTCCAAGGAAGTCATTAGTTATAGCCAGCTTACTACAACTAATGCGATCTACATGAAATTCTACCCCAAGGTTTAAGTCTCTGAACTGCTCGATCAGTTTCTGCTCTTCCATCATTACAGTGGCTGCTTGTATTGATTTTCTACTCAAAGCATCTGCCACTACATTGGCCTTCCCTGGATGATACATGAGTTGAAAATCGTAGTCCTTTAAAAACTCCATCCACCTTCTTTGTCTCATGTTTAGTTCCTTCTGATCGAACAGGTATTTCAGGCTCTTATGGTCACTGAACACCTGGAACCGAGCTCCATATAAATAGTGCCTCCAAATCTTCAAGGCAAACACCACAGCTGCCAACTCCAAATCATGCGTAGGCTAGTTTCTCTCATGAACCTTGAATTGCCTTGAAGCATATGCAACCACTCTTTTCTCTTGCATCAAAACACATCCCAAACCCTGATGTGAAGTGTCACAGTAGACATCAAAAGGTCTTCCTACCTCTGGGATCACCAGCACTGGAGCACTAGTCAACCTCTCCTTTAGTTCCGTGAAGCTCTGCTCACATCGGTCGGTCCAAGCAAAAGGTTGATCCTTGCGGGTCAGCTGTGTTAAAGGAGCCACTATCTTGGAAAAGTCCTCAATAAACCTCCGATAGTACCCCGCCAAACCCACAAAGCTCCTTATCTCAGTGACTGTCTTAGGACGTTCCCACTGCACCACTGCCTCTACCTTGGCTGGATCCACTGAGATCCCCCGAGCAGATATCACGTGTCCTAAGAAGTTGACTTCCTTCAGCCAGAACTCACACTTGGAGAACTTGGCATAGAGTTGCTTCTCCCTCAGAATCTCCAACACTGTCCTCAGATGTTCTTCATGTTCTTCCTCGGTCCTTGAATAAATGAGTATGTCGTCTATGAAGACTACCACAAACTTATCCAAGAAAGGGAAAAAAATCCTATTCATGTAGTCCATGAACAGAGCTGGAGCATTGGTCACTCCAAACGGCATCACCACATACTCATAGTGCCCATAACGAGACCTAAAAGCTGTCTTTTGAACATCTTCAGCTTTTACCAAAATTTGGTGGTACCCCGATCTCAGATCAATCTTTGAGAACACCGAGGCCCCATGTATTTGATCCATCAAATCGTCAATTCTAGGTAGGGGGTACTTGTTCTTGATGGTCAACTTGTTCAACTGCCTGTAATCTATACACAGCCGAGACCCTCCATCCTTTTTCTTAACTAGGAGCACTGGAGCCCCCCATGGAGATACACTAGGTCTGATGAATTGTTTCTCCAACAACTCTTCCACTTGCTTCTTTAATTCTACCAACTCGGCTGGTGCCATCCTGTAAGGTGCCATTGACACTGGTCCAGCTCCAGGTACCAAATCAATGGAGAATTCCACTTCTCTCTTAGGGGGTAACCCAGGTACTTCTTCTGGAAATACATCCGTGAAATCTTTCACCACATGTATTCTGCTTACGTCCCCTTCATTCTTTACTTCCAACCGAGCTAGCATCACGAAGCACCTCGCCCCTTTCTCCAACTCCGACCACCCGTGCTGAGCTGATATCACATTTGAATCTTGGAGGTCTGGAAATGCTATCTTCTGACTACCGCAGTCTATGAGAACATGATTGGCAGCTAGCCAATCCATTCCCAGGATAACATCCAGGTCCTGGAGAGGTAGGCAGATCAAGTTCACTTTGAATCTACGTCCCTCTACTATCACTGGACATTCGGGGCAAACTGTAGAAGTCAACACCTGTCCTGACGCAGGTGTAGAGACCATCAGTTCGAAAGGTAACTCCTTCACTAGAAGGCCGAACTCGGCTACACACAGGCTTGACACAAAGGAGTGTGTCGCTCCAAAATCAAACAAGGCTTTTACACCTCTACCAGCTATAAAACAACACCTTGCACGAGGTTACCTGACTGAGACGCCTCTGCTCCTGTCATGGCAAACACTCTCCCTGGTGCCTGAGGTCTGCTGCCTTCATTCCTCAACTGCCGAGAACCACTGGGTTGAGTCGCCCCACTCCTGTTAAGGCACTCTCTAGCAACGTGCCCTGTCTTTTGGCAGGCAAAACACCTTCTCTCTGAATCTCTCTTGGGGCACACATTGGCTGTGTGGGGTCTACCACAATGCAAACATTTAAGTTTCCAGGATTGTTGTTGCTGAAACTGGGAAGACGCTGCTCCTGTCCGATGTGGTGGAGGTCTCGCATAGGGCTTGCTCTGTGGGTGCTGCACCTTGGCCTTCCCACTGGAAGAACCCCCTGGGTGTGACCTGATCACCCGAGAATCACCCTTTTCCAGGGTCTCCACCATCTTCGCCTTCTCTACTAAGGCGTGAAATTCCCTGATGCACATGGGGGCTATGGTCCTCTTCAGCCTATGCTTCAGCCCCTCTTCGAACTTCCTACACCTCCAGGCCTCGGAGGTCGCTTGGGTATAGAATCGGGTGAGGTACTCAAACCGAGCAGCATAGGCGTTCACAGACATATCCCCCTGCTCCAACTTTAGGAACTCAGCTTCCCTCGCAAACCTTGCGCTGTCTGGGAAGTATTTCTCTAGGAACCTCACCCTGAAGCTCTCCCAATCCAACACATCCTCTCGGGCCTCCATCATCTGCTGAGCTCCCATCCACCAGAACTCGGCTTCTCCAGATAGCAGATAGGTGGCGAACAACAATTTCTTCTCTTCAGGGCAGGAGGTCGCCCTAAAGATTTTCTCCAACTCCCTGACCCACTGATCTGCTTGATCAGGGGTAGCATTCCCACTGAACTTGGGTGGGTTGTGCCTCATGAACTCGGTCAGTCCCATCTGTTCCTGAGGCTGACCAACGTGGGAATTTGTTTCAGCCGACCGAGCAGTTTCCCAATGGTGCATTGTAGCTTGATGGTTCTGAGCCATCGCTGCATTCTGTTGTTGGATGGCAGTTGCCATCATCTCAATAGCCTTGGCAATCTGGCTCATCTCCGAAGAAGGTTGGGGAGGGGTAGGAGGTCTACGTGCCATCTTCTTCGTTTCAGATTTTGAAACTATGGGTTTCTATATTCCCTACAACTACAAGAATGAGATCGATAAGAAATCAATTCATTCAGGAGGTAACATCTAGACCTTACAAAGGTCAGCATCTCAAAGTCATTAAGAATTTGAGTTCATCAACAGAATCATAATACTTATAACCTCAAGCAAAACACCAGAACAGCTACTGGTATACAACCATCAATCCAAACAACCACTTTCAATCAATTACAAAAACACTCAATAAAATGACATAAATCACACCAGAATTCAATGTATGCTAAACATCAAACCTTTGGAATTAAGATTGAGAATTATCTCGATCCAGTTATGAGTGTGCACCCTCACCACTTCATCAAGACCCTCTCATTCTTAATACTAAGATTTTCAGTTAGGGCATATATTCACTAAATCACACACAAAATTTCAATACCAAAAACGTTTGAAAACTTTTCACTATAGGTTTTATTTAAAACTTAAATAAATTTTATGAGCAGAAGAAACACAATGGATCCACAGCCCTCAGGTCATCCTAAGGACGAACTGCTCTGATACCATTAATGTAACATCCCGCCAAATGCTTTTCATATTTATATAATAAAAATAAAGGTAAACAACTATATTGAAGTGAACAAAATTATATATATGTAATGAAGTTTCTCCTCACAGGGAGTTTAATACATAATCGGTCAAATTTTCCAAAAACGTAAGCAAAATACAGTAAAATAAAAAAAACAGGCGATCTCCTAACAGCAAAAAGGCGATCTCCTATCAGAAAACGGCGATCTCCTATCAGAAAACAAAAACAAGGTGATCGCCCAACAGAAGTAGAAACAGGCGTTCTCCTTCCGGCGACCACTCACTGGGGAGCTCTACTTCCTGCAACATCATCTGCTCCCGTGTAAATTATACACGATCATCACAGTTTTAAGAAAAACAGCCACAGAACCAAACACAGGGTAAGCTAGATATTTGAAAGAGAGTTTAGATATGAACTTAAAAATCAAGATAAAATAAATTTAAGATACCCACGTAAAACCATCAACTTTCTCATTCTCTTCACATGACCATCAAGTAATCACACATTTCACAATTTCCTCAAGAGTCGTTCTATTCAAATAATGCATCAAGTGTCTATCAATTCAAAGTTTCTCATTTCTCACGTCAGACTTCCACTGACTCATCACACAAGACACTTGACACTACTTCCGGAAGACTCGTGCGTTGAACTTAGCATCCAGAGACCTGCACCTGTCATACTGCCCCACTGTGAAATCACACACATTCACAGGGTCGCCGTGAAATCACACACATTCACAAGCGTATAAATGAATCTCAATATCATCACTATCCTAGCATGACAGGGTTAATCCATACAACGGGTCAAGCTCGTTCTCTTTCAAACAACTCACCCATACGTATGAACCTCCATCGACTCTCAACGCCTGAATAACTTCATCTATATGATTCCATTATATTAGGAGAGTCAGGATCATCTCATTCACAGGATACTCACTGATCAATACACCTCCTAACCAATCTCAACACGGTATTTCCTTTCCTGAAAATACTATGTCTTGATCCCACATTCACAAAATTCAACACATCATATAACACTTAAATGAATGATTCCAATCATAGCAAAACTCATTCCAAGGTTCAGATTTTCGAATATCACATTTAAATCTCAAACAGTTTCAAAACAACACCAAAAACAGGGGAGTTCGAAAAACAACGCCGAAACCGGCGATCTCGTCCAAAAACAGGGGATTATACAATAACATTTGAAAACTGGCGACCACGTCGCCCCATCATCTCAATCATCTAATATAAGGTTTTCGTTGGAAATAAGGCTAGCTTCCCTTACCTGGACTTGCGCAAAACACCAAGAGCTCCAAAACCCACCGAGCTTAGAGGATGCCTTAGCTCTGTTTTTGCGTCTGGTTTGTAGAACTTGCAGAGAACCTCCCAGGTGCTCCAAGGGCAGTCGTCGCTCGTCGCACTGGTGCTTGAGGATACCTGAATCGTAGCGCGAAGGAGAGAAAAGAGAAGGATGAAGGTGAGCTCACTCTTTCACTCTTGAACCACTGCAACGTCCTTTTGCCTCTCAGAAGTGGGTTTTTGAATCTTAAACCAACTTGTCCACAAAAGCCGCTGCCACCACCCACTCTGCAGGGAAGTTTGTGTAAGGACCTGAAAAAAATTAAATTGGAATAAAAGGATATATTTTAAATGAATTCTAAGTATGTTTTTATTTAAAATAAAAAAGGAAGGAAAGTGTAGTTTAGAAGATTATAAGATTTCCTTGTTAGTACATAATCGCCGGTCGCCTAGACTACACGTCATCGCCAGGGCGCGAGGCATGCAGACGTCGACAGGGCGCGATGCATGCGGGCATCTTCCAGGGGGAGACATCGGTCGTCCGCCAGGATGAGGCATCGGTGGATTGCCTTCGCGCGAGAGGTCATCGGTGGATTGTCTTCGCGCGAGAGGTCATCGGCGAAAGGTTATCGCGCGATGTCGAGTTGCATACAGAGAAGGTGGGACCCAGACTCCCAGCATGGAACGTCCTGCACGTACGCCACGTAGACAAAAAGGATGATTCAGAATAGTGACATCAGAATGTTGGCATGCGCAGGAGACACTCGCGGTCGTACTATTCAGGAAGTGGTTGGCATGCGCAAGAGACAAACGTGGTCGTACTGCTCAGAGAAACGTACACTCAGACTTCTCTGCAGAGTGGGTGGTGGCAGCTGCTTTTGTGGACAAGCTGGTTTAAGATGCAAAAACCCACTTCTGAGAGAGGGGAACGTTGCAGTTGTTCAAGAGCGAAAGAGTGAGTTTACCTCCCTTCTCCTCCATTCTCTCCTTCGCACTGCGATTCTGGCACCTTCACACAAGAGTACGACGAGCGACGCCCACCATTAGAGCACCTGGGAGGTTCTCTGCAAGTCCTTCAAACCAGACGCAAAAACAGAGCCAAGGCATTCTTTAAGCTTCGTTGGGTTTCAGAGCTCCTGGTATTTTGCGCAAGTCCAGGTAAGGGAAGCTAGCCTTCATTTTCAATACAAGCCATAGATTAGCTGTTTCTGAAGTGAGGGCGACGTGGTCGCCGGTTTCGTTTTCATCTTCATGAATGCTCTGTTCTATGTGTTTGGGCGACGTGGTCGCTGATTTTTAAATACAGACTTCGAAATACCTTGTTTTTGAACCAGATCGCCGGTTTTGGCGTTGTTTGCGAACTCCCTGTTTTTGGTGTTGCTTTGAAACGGTTTGAGATTTAAATGAGATATTCGAAAATAAGAACCTTGGAGTGAGTTTTGCTGTGATTGAAATCATTCATTTAAGTGTTGTATGATGTGTTGAATGTTGTGGATGTGGGATCAAGGCATAGTATTTTCAGGAAAGAAAATACCGTGTAAGATCGTGTAGGATGTGCATTGATCGGTGATGTCTATAATGAGATTATCCTGACTCTCCTGAGATAATGGATTCATATAGATGAAGTTATTCAGGCGTTGAGAGTCGAAGGAGGTTCATATGTATGGGTGAGTCGTGTGAAAAAGAACGAGCTCGGCCTGTTATATGGATTAACCCTGCCATACTGTGAGAGTGGTGAACTTGAGATCGAGAATGTGTTGATGCGCATAGCTGTGGAAACATTACAGCAGTTTAGTATGACAGGTGCAGATCTCTGAGTCTAGTCAATGCACGAGTCTTCCGGAAGTAGTGTCAAGTGTCTTGTGTGCTGAGTCAGTGGTAGTCTGATGTGAGAAATGAGGAACATTGAATTGATAGACACTTGATGCATTTTGTGAAATAGAATGACTCTTGAAAATATTGTGAAATGTGTGATTTTTGGGCGATCAGGTGAAGGGAATGAGAAACTCTATAGTTTTACGTGGGTATCTTGAATTTGTTTTATCTTGATTTTAATGTTCATATTTAAACTCTCTTTAAAATATCTAGCTTACCCTGCGTGTTTTGGTTTTGTGGCTGTTTTCTAAAAACTGTGATGATCGTGTATATTTACACGGGAGCAGATGATCTTCCAGGAAGTAGAGCTCCTTAGTGAGTGGTCGCCGGGGAAGAGATCGCCTGTTTCTATCTCTTGGTGGTGATCGCCGGATTTATGTCCTGATAGCAGATCGCCTGTTTTGGGGTCTTCTGTTAGGAGATCGCCGGTTTATGTATGGAGACCGCCGTTTTCGTTGTATTTGATTGATTTCGTTAAGTTTTGAAAAACATTTGACTGGTTATGTATTAAACTCCCTGTGAGGAGCAACTTCATTACTTATATATATAATTATGTTCTCTTCAACATTATTTGTTTACCTTTATTTTCATTATATAAATATGAATAGTTTTTGGCGGGATGTTACATTAATGGTATCAGAGCAATTCGTCCTTAGGATGACCTGAGGGCTGTGGATCCATTGTGTTTCTTCTGCTCATAAAATCTATTTGAGTTTTAAATAACAACTATAGTGAAAGATTTTCAAAACGTTTTTGGTATTGAAATTTTGTGTGTGCCTTAGTGAATGTATGCCCTAATTGAAAATCTTGGTATTAAGAATGAGAGGATCTTGATAAAGTAATGAGGGTGCACACTCATAACTGGATCGAGATGATTCTTAATCTTAATTCCAAAGGTTTGATGTTTAGCCTACATTGAATTCTGGTGTGATTTATTGAGTGCTCTTGTAATTGCCTGAAAGTGGTTGTTTGGATTGATGATTGTACACCAGTAACTGTTCTGGTGTTTTGTTTGAAGTTATAAGTATTATGATTCTGTTGGTGAGCTCAAATTCTTAATGATTTTGAGATGCTGACCTTTGTAAGGTCTATATGTTACCTCCTGAATGAATTGATTTCTTATCGATATCATTCTTGTAGTTGTAGGGAACATAGAAAACCTATAGTTTCAAAATCTGAAACGAAGAGAGATGGCACGTAGACCTTCTACCCCTCCCCAACCTTCTTCGGAGATGAGCCAGATTGCTAAGGCCATTGAGATAATGGCAACTGCCATTCAACAACAGAATGCAGCGATGGCACAGAATCACCAAGCTGCGATGCACCACTGGGAAACTGCTCGGTTTGCTGAAACAAACTCCCACGTCGGTCAGCCTCAAGAACAGATGGGACTGACCGAGTTCATGAGGCACAACCCATCCATGTTTAGTGGGAATGCTACCCCTAATCAGGCAGATCAGTGGGTCAGGGAGTTGGAGAAAATCTTTAGGGCGACCTCCTGCCTTGAAGAGAAGAAACTGTTGTTTGCCACCTATCTGCTATCTGGAGAAGCTGAGTTCTGGTGGATGGGAGCTCAGCAGATGATGGAGGCCCGAGAGGATGTATTGGATTGGGAGAGCTTCAGGGTGAGGTTCTTGGAGAAATACTTCCCAGACAGCACCAAGTTTGCGAGGGAAGCTGAGTTCCTAAAGTTGGAGCAGGGGGATATGTCAGTAAACGCCTATGCTGCTCGGTTTGAGTACCTCGCCCGATTCTATACTCAGGCGACCTCCGAGGCCTGGAGGTGTAGGAAGTTCGAAGAGGGACTGAAGCACGGGCTGAAGAGGACCATAGCCCCGATGTGCATAAGGGAATTTCACGCCTTAGTAGAGAAGGCGAAGATGGTGGAGACCCTAGAAAAGGGTGATTCTCGGGTGATCAGGTCACACCCAGGAGGTTCTTCCAGTGGGAAAGCTAAGGCACAACACCCACAAAGCAAGCCCTATGCGAGACCTCCACCACATCGGGCGGGAACAGCGTCATCCTAGTTTCAGCAACAACAACCTTGGAGACCCAAGTGTTTCCATTGTGGTGGGTCACACACGCCCAATGTGTGCCCCAAGAAGGCTTCGGAGAGAAGGTGTTTTGCCTGCCAAAGGACAGGGCACGTTGCTAGAGAGTGCCCTAGCAGGAATGGGGCGACCCAACCCAGTGGCTCTCAGCAGATGAGGAACGAAGGGGGCAGACCTCAGGCAACAGGGAGAGTGTTTGCCATGTCAGGAGCAGAGGCGTCTCAGTCAGGTAACCTCGTGCAGGGTATATGTTTTATAGCTGGTAGGGGTGTAAAAGCTTTGTTTGATTCCGGAGCGACACACTCTTTTGTGTCAAGCCTGTGTGTAGCCGAGTTGGGCCTTCTAGTGAAGGAGTTACCTTTCGAACTGTTGGTCTCTACACCTGCGTCAGGACAGGTGTCGACCTCTACAGTTTGCCCCGAATGTCCAGTGATAGTAGAGGGACGCAGATTCAAAGTGAACTTGATCTGCCTACCTCTTCAGGACCTGGATGTTATCCTGGGAATGGATTGGCTAGCTGCCAATCACGTTCTCATAGACTGCGGTAGTCAGAAGGTAGCGTTTCCAGACCCCCAAGAATCAGAGGTGATATCAGTTCAGCACGGGTGGTCAGAGTTGGAAGAAGGGGCGAGGTGTAAGGACCTTGAAAAATTAAGTTGGAATAAAAAGGATTATTTTAAATAAATTCTAAGTATGTTTTTATTTAAGTTAAAAAGGAAGGAAAGTGCAGTCTAGAAAACTATAAGAGTTCTTTGTTAATACATGATCGCCGGTCGTCTACTACACATGATCGCCGGGGCGCGAGGCATGCGGTCATCGCCAGGGCGCAAGGCATGCAGGCGTCGCTAGGCGCGGGACATGCGGGCATCGCCAGGACAAGAGCCATGTAGACATCGGTCGTCTTCCAGGGAGAGACATCGGTGGTCCACCAGGGTGAGACATCGATTGTCTGCCAGGATGAGGAACCAGTCATCACCGGGATGAGGAACGTCCGTCATCGCCGGTAAGAGAGGAACATCGGTCATCGTCCAGGATAAGTCATCGGTGGATAGTCTTCGCGCGAGAGGTCATCGGTGGATAGCCTTCGCGGGAGAGGTCATCGGTGGATAGCCTTCGCGCAAGAGGTCATCGGGGGATAGTCTTCGCGCGAGAGGTCATCGGTGGATAGCCTTCGCGGGAGAGGTCATCGGTGGATAGCCTTCGCGCAAGAGGTCATTGGGGGATAGTCTTCGCACGAGAGGTCATCGGTGGATAGCCTTCGCGGGAGAGGTCATCGGTGGATATACTTCGCGCCTGTGATCATCGGTGAAAGGTCATCGCGCGACGTCGAGTTACACACAGAGAAGGTAGGACCCAGACTTCCAGCATGGAACGTCCTGCACGCGCGCCACGTAGACAAAAAGGGTGGTTCAGAATAGTGACCTCAGAGTGTTAGCCTGCGCAGAGGCACGCTCAGTAGTACTGTTCAGGGAGTGGTTGGCCTGCGCAAGAGACAACTGTAGTCGTACTGTTCAGAGAAACGTACACTCAGACTTCTCTGCAGAGTGGGTGTGGCAGCTGCTTTTGGTGGATAAGTTGGTTTAAGATGCAGAGACCCACTGCTGAGAGAAAAAAGACGTTGCAGCATTCAAAGAGAGAAAGAGTGAGTTACCTCCCTTCTCCTCCAGATATCTCCTTCGCGCTGCGATTCTAGCACCTTCACACGAGAGTACGACGAGCGACAGCCACCATTAGAGCACCTGGGCAGTTCTCTGCAAGTCCTTCAACCAGACGCAAAAACAGAGCCAAGGCGTTCTTCAAGCTTCGTTGAGTTTCGGAACTCTAGGTGTTTGCGCAAGTCCAGGTAAGGGAAGCTAGACTTCATTTTCAATACAAGCCATAGTTTAGCTATTTCTGAAGTGAGGGCGACGTGGTCGCCGGTTTTCGTCTTCCTCTTTGTAAAATGCTCTGTGCTATGTGTTTGGGCGACGTGGTCGCCGGTTTTAAACGCAGACTTCGAAATACCCTGTTTTTGAACTAGATCGCCGGTTTTGGCGTTGTTTACGAACTCCCTGTTTTTGATGTTGCTTTGAAACGGTATGAGATTTAAATGAGATATTCGAAAATAAGAACCTTGGAGTGAGCTTTTGCTGTGATTGAAATCTTTCCTTTAAGTGTGGTATGATGTGTTGAATGTTGTGAATGTGGATCAAGGCATAGTATTTTCAGGAAAGAAAATACCGTGTAAGATCGTGTAGGATGTGCATTGACCGGTGATTCGTCATGATATCCTGACTCTCCTGATATAATGGAATCATATAGATGAAGTTGTTCGGGCGTTGAGAGTCGAAGGAGGTTCATACGTATGGGTGAGTTGTTTGAAAGAGAACGAGCTCGGCCTGTTGTGTGGATTAACCCTGTCATGCTAGGATGGTGATGATATTGAGATTCATTATACGCTTGTGAATGTGTGTGATTTCACGGCGACCCTGTGAATGTGTGTGATTTCACAGTGGGCAGTATGACAGGTGCAGATCTATGAGTCTAGTCAATGCACGAGTCTTCTGGAAGTAGTGTCAAGTGTCTTGTGTGCTGGGTCAGTGGTGGTCTGACATGTGAAATGAGGAACTTGAAATTTATAGACACTTGATGCTGTTTGTGAAATAGAACGACTCTGGGAAATATTGTGAAATGTGTGGTTTCTGGGCGATCAGGTGAAGGGTATGAGCAACTCTAAGTTTTACATGGATATCTTGAAAAATGTTTTTACCTTGATTTTAATGTTCTTATTTAAACTCTCTTTAAAATATCTAGCTTACCCTGCGTGTTTTGGTGCTGTGGCTGTTCTCTTAAAACTGTGATGATCGTGTAATTGTTACACGGGAGCAGATGATCTTCCAGGATGTAGAGCTCCTTAGTGAGTGGTCGCCGAGGAAGAGATCGCCGATTTTCTATCTCTTGGTGGTGATCGCCGGATTTATGTCCTGCTGCAGATCGCCTGTTTTGGGCCTTCTGTTACCAGATCGCCGGTTCATGTATGGAGACCGCCAGTCTTGTTGTATTTGGTTGAATTTCGTTTAAATTTTGAAAACATTTGACCTGGTTATGTATTTAACTCCCTAAGAGGAGCAACTTCATTACTTATATATATATTATCATGTACTCTTCAATATTATTTGTTTACCTTTATTTTCATTATACATGTATGTATGGTTTTATTTTGCGGGATGTTACACGAGGTGCTTCGTGATGCTAGCTCGGTTGGAAGTGGAGAATGAAGGGGACATAAGCAGAATACACGTGGTGAAAGATTTCACGGATGTATTTCCAGAAGAGGTACCTGGGTTACCCCCTAAGAGAGAAGTGGAATTCTCTATTGACTTGGTACCTGGAGCTGGACCAGTGTCAATGGCACCTTACAGGATGGCACCAGCCGAGTTAGTAGAGTTAAAGAAGCAAGTGGAAGAGTTGCTGGAGAAACAATTCATCAGACCCAGTGTATCTCCATGGGGGGCTCCAGTGCTCCTAGTCAAGAAGAAGGATGGAGGGTCTCGGCTGTGTATAGATTACAGGCAGTTGAACAAGTTGACCATCAAGAACAAGTACCCCCTACCCAGAATTGACGATTTGATGGACCAAATACATGGGGCCTCGGTGTTCTCCAAGATTGATCTGAGATCGGGGTACCACCAAATTTTGGTAAAAGCTGAAGATGTTCAAAAGACAGCTTTTAGGTCTCGGTATGGGCACTATGAGTATGTGGTGATGCCGTTTGGAGTAACCAATGCTCCAGCTCTGTTTATGGACTACATGAATAGGATTTTTCGCCCTTTCTTGGATAAGTTTGTGGTGGTCTTCATAGACGACATACTCATTTATTCAAGGACCGAGAAAGAGCATGAGGAACACCTGAGGACAGTATTGGAGATATTGAGGGAGAAGCAACTCTATGCCAAGTTCTCTAAGTGCGAGTTCTGGCTGAAGGAAGTCAACTTCTTAGGACACGTGATATCTACCCAGGGGATCTCGGTGGATCCAGCCAAGGTAGAGGCAGTGCTGCAGTGGGAACGTCCTAAGATAGTCACTGAGATAAGGAGCTTTGTGGGTTTGGCGGGCTACTATCGGAGGTTTATTGAGGACTTTTCCAAGGTAGTGGCTCCTTTAACACAGCTGACCCGCAAGGACCAACCTTTTGCTTGGACCGACCGATGTGAGCAGAGCTTCATGGAACTAAAGGAGAGGTTGACCAGTGCTCCAGTGCTGGTGATCCCCGAGGTAGGAAGACCTTTTGATGTCTATTGTGACGCTTCACATCAGGGTCTGGGATGTGTTTTAATGCAAGAGAAAAGAGTGGTTGCATATGCTTCAAGGCAACTCAAGGTTCATGAGAGAAACTACCGTACGCATGATTTGGAGTTGGCGGCTGTGGTGTTTGCCTTGAAGATCTGGAGGCACTATTTATATGGAGCTCGGTTCCAGGTGTTCAGTGACCATAAGAGCCTGAAATACCTGTTCGATCAAAAGGAACTAAACACGAGGCAAAGAAGGTGGATGGAGTTTCTAAAGGACTACGATTTTCAACTCATGTATCATCCAGGGAAGGCCAATGTAGTGCAGATGCTTTGAGTAGAAAATCAATACAAGTAGCCACCATGATGATGGAAGAACAGAAACTGATCGAGCAGTTTAGAGACTTAAACCTTGGGGTAGAATTTCACGTAAATCACATTAGTTGTAGTAAGCTGGCTATAACT
Source organism: Phaseolus lunatus (assembly GCA_013389735.1). Lineage (NCBI taxonomy): Eukaryota > Viridiplantae > Streptophyta > Magnoliopsida > Fabales > Fabaceae > Phaseolus > Phaseolus lunatus. The sequence continues at coordinate 25,756,038 of CM023858.1, forward strand.
AATGACTTCCTTGGGATGATAAAGGATAAGCAGTTGGAAGACCCTAGTCTGAAGCATACTGTGGAGTCACTAGGGACCGACCAGGCTAGAGACTTTGTGATGGGCAATGATGGGATCTTGAGATTTAATGGCAGAATTTGCATCCCTGCAAATGGATAGTTGAAGAAAATGATCCTAGATGAAGGTCATAAGAGTCGCCTTAACCTCCATCCAGGCATGAACAAGATGTACCATGACTTGAAGGAGTCATTTTGGTGGTCGGGCATGAAGAGAGACATCGCCCAGTATGTTGCAACCTGCTTAACGTGTCAGAAGGCGAAGGTAGAGCATCAAAGACCTGGCGGGTTGTTACAGCAACTGGATATCCCTGAGTGGAAATGGGACAGCATCGCCATGGATTTTGTCACCCATTTACCCAGATCGGTAAAGGGTCATGATGCAATCTGGGTCATCATTGATAGGCTGACGAAGAGTGTCCACTTTCTTCCAGTGAATATGAAGATGCCTATGGCCAAGCTGGCACAGTTATACATCCAAGAAATAGTGAGGTTGCATGGAGTGCCTTCAAGCATCGTTTCAGATAGAGATCCCAGGTTCACTTCACGGTTTTGGCAGACCTTACAAGAGTGCTTGGGAACTAAGTTGAGGATGAGCTCTGCCTATCATCCCCAAACAGATGGTCAGTCAGAAAGAACGATCCAGTCCTTGGAAGATCTGCTGAGGGCGTGCGTCTTGGATCAATTGGGAAGTTGGGATGAGGTGTTGCCACTGGTGGAGTTTACCTATAATAATAGTTACCACACCAGTATTGGGATGGCACCATATGAAGCCCTGTATGGGAGGAAATGCAGAACTCCCTTATGTTGGTACCAGGAGGGCGAAGCAGTCTTGGTAGGGCCAGAGTTGATTCAGCAGACGACCGAGAAAGTGCAACAGATACAAAGCAGAATGAAAGCTTCTCAAAGTAGGCAGAAGTCCTATGCAGATCAGAGGAGAAAGCCTTTGGAGTTTGTTGCTGGAGACCACGTGTTCATGAAAGTGACACCAACCAAGGGTGTGGGACGGGCGATCAGGTCAAAGAAGTTGTCCCCTAAGTTCGTGGGACCATATCAGATCTTAAGAAAGATTGGTCCAGTGGCTTATGAGATCGCCCTACCTCCCCATCTAGCGAATCTGCACAATGTCTTTCACGTATCACAGCTGAGGAAGTACATGGCAGACCCTAGTCATGTGCTGGAAGTAGACGATGTGCAGATCAGGGATGACTTGTCCTTTGAAGCAAAACCAGTCAGGATTGACGATCGGCAAAGTAAACAACTCAGAGGCAAGACCATCGACATGGTGAAAGTGGTGTGGGATGAGAGTTCGGGGGATTCAACTTGGGAGTTAGAAGAACCCATGAGAGAAGCTTATCCATACCTCTTTTCCTTGTAATTTAATTTTCGGGGACGAAAATTTTTCTTGATGGGGAGAAATGTAAGGACCTGAAAAAAATTAAATTGGAATAAAAGGATATATTTTAAATGAATTCTAAGTATGTTTTTATTTAAAATAAAAAAGGAAGGAAAGTGTAGTTTAGAAGATTATAAGATTTCCTTGTTAGTACATAATCGCCGGTCGCCTAGACTACACGTCATCGCCAGGGCGCGAGGCATGCAGACGTCGACAGGGCGCGATGCATGCGGGCATCTTCCAGGGGGAGAAATCGGTCGTCCGCCAGGATGAGGCATCGGTGGATTGCCTTCGCGCGAGAGGTCATCGGTGGATTGTCTTCGCGCGAGAGGTCATCGGTGGATAGCCTTCGCGCGAGAGGTCATCGGTGAATTGTCTTCGCGCGAGAGGTCATCGGTGGATAGTCTTCGCGCGAGAGGTCATCGGCGAAAGGTTATCGCGCGATGTCGAGTTGCACACAGAGAAGGTGGGACCCAGACTCCCAGCATGGAACGTCCTGCACGTACGCCACGTAGACAAAAAGGATGATTCAGAATAGTGACATCAAAATGTTGGCATGCGCAGGAGACACTCGCGGTCGTACTGTTCAGGAAGTGGTTGGCATGCGCAAGAGACAAACGTGGTCGTACTGCTCAAAGAAACGTACACTCAGACTTCTCTGCAGAGTGGGTGGTGGCAGCTGCTTTTGTGGACAAGCTGGTTTAAGATGCAAAAACCCACTTCTGAGAGAGGGGAACGTTGCAGTTGTTCAAGAGCGAAAGAGTGAGTTTACCTCCCTTCTCCTCCATTCTCTCCTTCGCACTGCGATTCTGGCACCTTCACACAAGAGTACGACGAGCGACGCCCACCATTAGAGCACCTGGGAGGTTCTCTGCAAGTCCTTCAAACCAGACGCAAAAACAAAGCCAAGGCATTCTTTAAGCTTCGTTGGGTTTCAGAGCTCCTGGTATTTTGCGCAAGTCCAGGTAAGGGAAGCTAGCCTTCATTTTCAATACAAGCCATAGATTAGCTGTTTCTGAAGTGAGGGCGACGTGGTCGCCGGTTTCGTTTTCATCTTCGTGAATGCTCTGTTCTATGTGTTTGGGCGACGCGGTCGCCGGTTTTTAAATACAGACTTCGAAATACCTTGTTTTTGAACCAGATCGCCGGTTTTGGCGTTGTTTGCGAACTCCCTGTTTTTGGTGTTGCTTTGAAACGGTTTGAGATTTAAATGAGATATTCGAAAATAAGAACCTTGGAGTGAGTTTTGCTGTGATTGAAATCATTCATTTAAGTGTTGTATGATGTGTTGAATGTTGTGGATGTGGGATCAAGGCATAGTATTTTCAGGAAAGAAAATACCGTGTAAGATCGTGTAGGATGTGCATTGATCGGTGATGTCTATAATGAGATTATCCTGACTCTCCTGAGATAATGGATTCATATAGATGAAGTTATTCAGGCGTTGAGAGTCGAAGGAGGTTCATATGTATGGGTGAGTCGTGTGAAAAAGAACGAGCTCGGCCTGTTATATGGATTAACCCTGTCATACTGTGAGAATGGTGAACTTGAGATCGAGAATGTGTTGAAGCGCATAGCTGTGGAAACATTACAGCAGTTTAGTATGACAGGTGCAGATCTCTGAGTCTAGTCAATGCACGAGTCTTCCGGAAGTAGTGTCAAGTGTCTTGTGTGCTGAGTCAGTGGTAGTCTGACGTGAGAAATGAGGAACATTGAATTGATAGACACTTGATGCATTTTGTGAAATAGAATGACTCTTGAAAATATTGTGAAATGTGTGATTTCTGGGCGATCAGGTGAAGGGAATGAGAAACTCTATAGTTTTACGTGGGTATCTTGAATTTGTTTTATCTTGATTTTAATGTTCATATTTAAACTCTCTTTAAAATATCTAGCTTACCCTGCGTGTTTTGGTTTTGTGGCTGTTTTCTAAAAACTGTGATGATCGTGTATATTTACACGGGAGCAGATGATCTTCCAGGAAGTAGAGCTCCTTAGTGAGTGGTCGCCGGGGAAGAGATCGCCTGTTTCTATCTCTTGGTAGTGATCGCCGGATTTATGTCCTGATAGCAGATCGCCTGTTTTGGGGTCTTCTGTTAGGAGATCGCCGGTTTATGTATGGAGACCGCCGTTTTCGTTGTATTTGATTGATTTCGTTAAGTTTTGAAAAACATTTGACTGGTTATGTATTAAACTCCGTGTGAGGAGCAACTTCATTACTTATATATATAATTATGTTCTCTTCAACATTATTTGTTTACCTTTATTTTCATTATATAAATATGAATAGTTTTTGGCGGGATGTTACAGTTTGCGTGTACGCTTCCCTGAACAATACGACTACGCGTGCCTCTGCGCAGGCCAACACTCTGAGGTCACTATTCTGAACCACCCTTTTTGTCTACGTGTCGCACGTGCAGTACGTCTGATGCTGAGAGCCTGGGTCCCACCTTATCTGTGTGAAACTCAACATCGCGCGATAACCTTCCACCGATGACCGCTCGCGCGATGACTACCCACCGATGTCTCACCCTGGAGGACGACCGATGTTTCTCCCTAGGAGACGACCGATGTCTCGTCCTGGCGATGCCCGCATGCCTCGCGCCCGGTGATGCCCGCATGTCTCGCGCCATGGCGATGCCCGCATGCCTCACGCCCGGCGATGCCCGCATGCCTCGCGCCATGGCAATGCCCGCATGCCTCGCGCCCAGCGATGCCCGCATGCCTCGCGCCCTGGCGATGCCCGCATGCCTCGCACCCGGCGATGCCCGACGACACATCGCCACGCCTTGCTGTAGGTTCTTCATCCCACTATGTTACGTCCAAGGTATCATCTCCACATGAATTGGTGACGTCGGTAGCTTCACATTTCCAAGAGTAGATCAGCCCTACTCCTCGTGCGCCCATGCATGCAACACTAAGGACGATTTCTTATGCTCAAGCATAGAGCTTTGCATGCACAACATATCTAAGGCTTAACCCACACCTTGATACGTGTGGTTTGGTGGAACCCACTCTGGTTGATCCAGTATCCTGACCACATACTGAGTGCACTTTCGGTGATCATGCGCACCATAGGCGATTGGCGATCACGTGCAACCTAGGCGACAGGCGATCATGTACTAACTAGGCGATCTCATAGTCTTCTAAACTACATTTTCCTTCCTTTTTATTTTAAATAAAAACATACTTAGAATTCATTTAAAATATATCCCTTTTTATTCCAATTTAATTTTACAGGTCCTTACACCAGGGGTGGCTGTCTAAGCGCACTCACCAGGCGCATCCCTACCTACATGGTCTCACCGCACGCTCTCTGAGTGGGTGCCTGCTCCCAGGGGAACTCCAGGTGTGGCTGTCTAAGCGCACTCACCAGGCGCGTCCCTGCCTGCATGGTCTCATCACACGTTCTCTGGTAAGCAGCTCTTCTTCTGGTTTGGATTCGTGCGAGGTGCTTGCGTAACGCTCTCGCTGGGGACCTAAGTCACAGCTTAACACGTGTTAGCAAGACCCCGATGACTGATCGCGCTCTGAGTGCACCGATGTTTGATCATCGCGCTCTGAGTGCACCGATGACTGATCGCGCTCTGCTTCCAAGCGCTTATTTAGGGGCTGATCTGTGGGTGGTGGCCACCCGGAAACTGACCACCGATCACCTGTACTTGCACCTGGGGCAAGGAGAACTTTAAACTGGGAACACTCGCACACTTTATGTACTGAAATCTCCTTTTATTGGGTTTGTTAAAAAAGTGCCCCCTGATCTACTCAACTGTTCGCAGTAGATATACTGAGGGTGTATACAGTGCGAGAACTCATCTACTTTACAACTTAACTGAATTAGAAACTTAAGCGTGTAGCGCTCCACATCATGGGGATAGCTGCTCCATTCTCCAACGCCTCAACCACTCTGTATGGACCCCTTCCTTTCATAGGTGATGACCGCCCTGGCGACGCCTGATTCACGAGGAGCTTCCTCCTGAGCTGCCTGGGAGCCCCCCCAGCATTGCATCCTCCATCATCTCACGTCCCCATGCACAGGGATCTCGTGTTGCTGATCGCCTGTCTGAGACCCCGAAGCGCGATCACCTTGTGACTCCTGCAGGTAATCGGTCAGGAATCCTGTCTTCACCAACTCAGCAAGTTGATGCCCCAACGCCAGGCAGGTGCGGAGCGTGTGTCCATAAGCCTGATGGAACTGACACCACTCGTCCTTCCTCCCTCCAAGTACCTTGTCAGTTTTCTCTGGTACTCAGAGTCTTGCAGCCACGGCAGGGATGGCGATCAGCTCTGCCAACTCTATCACGAAATCATACCTAGGGGGTGTGTTGTTCTCCCTTGCACGCCCCCTGGGCTGGTCCTTCCTGGGTGCATAGGGACGAGGCCTTCCCTGCGCCTTCCTCCCTTCCTTGGCCTCATACACCCGCACCTGCTGCTGCTGCTTCCCCTGACCTCCACGCGGCTTCGTCGGCGCAGTGCTGCCTCTCTTCTCAGAGACCTCTGCCTCTGCTACAATGTGTGCCACCACGTGTCGCCGTATCTCAGCGAAGGTGGCAGGGTGGCTCCTGATGAGGGATACACTGAAAGGACCAGGCAGCACGCCTTTCTTGAACGCATGCACTAACATGTTCTCATCCTTGCTGGGCAATCTCACCACCTGCGCAGCGAAACGGTTGAGGAAGTTCTTCAGCGACTCCCCCTGGTACTGGCGCACGTCAAACAGATCGTAAGACACCACCGGTGGCGCTGTGTTGACGATGTACTGCTCCGTGAACAGCTTTGAAAACTGATGGAAAGAGGTGATGTAGCCCTTGTAACATCCCGCCAAATTCCTTTGCATATTTATGTAATAAAATAAAGGTGAAACAAATATACCGAAGTGAACATAATTATATATATGTAATGAAGTTCCTCCTCACAGAGAGTTTAATACATAATCGGTCAGTTTTCCAAAACGTAAACAAAATACAACAACATAAAAAAAATAGGCGATCTCCTAACAGAAAGGGGCGATCTCCTATCAGAAAAGGGCGATCTCCTTCCGGCGACCACTCACTGAGGAGCTCTACTTCCTGCAACATCATCTGCTCCCGTGTAAATTATACACGATCATCACAGGTTTAAGAAAAACCCAAACACAACACCAAAAACACAGGGTAAGCTAAATATTTGAAAGAGAATTTAGATATGAACTTTAAAATCAAGATAAAACAAATTTAAGACACCCACGTAAAACCATCAACTTTCTCATTCCCTTCACATGACCATCAAGTAAGTACAGAATTCACAATTTCCTCTAGAGTCGTTCAAATCACATAATTCATCAAGTGTCTATCAATTCAATGTTTCTCATTTCTCACGTCAGACTTCCACTGACTCATCACACAAGACACTTGACACTACTTCCGGAAGACTCGTGCGTTGAACTTAGCATCCAGAGACATGCACCTGTCATACTGCACCACTGTGAAATCACACACATTCACAGGGTCGCTGTGAAATCACACACATTCACAAGCGTATAAATGAATCTCAATATCATCACTATCCTAGCATGACAGGGTTAATCCATACAACGGGTCAAGCTCGTTCTCTTTCAAACGACTCACCCATACGTATGAACCTCCATCGACTCTCAACGCCTGAATAACTTCATCTATATGATTCCATTATATCAGGAGAGTCAGGATCGTCTCATTCACAGGATACTCACTGATCAATACACCTCCTAACCAATCTCAACACGATATTTCCTTTCCTGAAAATACTATGTCTTGATCCCACATTCACAACATTCAATACATCAAATAACACTTAAATGAATGATTCCAATCACAACAACAATCATCCCCTGGTTCAGATTTTCGAATATCACATTTAAATCTCAAACAGTTTTCAAACAACACCAAAAACAGGGGAGTTCGAGAAACAACGCCAAAACCGGCGATCTCGTCCAAAAACAGGGGATTATGCAATAACAGTTGAAAAACCGGCAACCACATCGCCCCATCATCTCAATCATCTAATATAAGGTTTTCGTTGGAAATAAGGCTAGCTTCCCTTACCTGGACTTGCGCAAAACACCAAGAACTCCAAAACCCACCGAAGCTTAAAGATGCCTTTGCTCTGTTTTAGGGTCTGGTTTGGAGAACTTGCAGAGAACCTCCCAGGTGCTCTAAGGGCAGTCGTCGCTCGTCGTACTGGTGCTTGAGGATGCCTGAATCGCAACGCGAAGGAGAGAAAAGAGAAGGATGAAGGTGAGCTCACTCTTTCACTCTTGAACAACTGCAACGTTCTTTGCCTCTCAGAAGTGGGTTTTTGAATCTTAAACCAACTTGTCCACAAAAGCCGCTGCCACCGCCCACTCTGCAGGGAAGTTTGCGTGTACGCTTCCCTGAACAGTACGACTACGCGTGCCTCTGCGCAGGCCAACACTCTGATGTCACTATTCTAAACCACCCTTTTTTGTCTACGTGTCGTGCGTGCAGGACGTTTCATGCTGGGAGTCTAGGTCCCACCTTATCTGTGTGAAACTCGACATCGCACAATAACCTTCCAGCGATGACCTCTCGCGCGGTGACTATCCACCGATGGCTCATCCTGGCGAACGACCGATGTCTCTCCCTGGGAGACGACCGACGTCTCGCCCTGGCGATGACCACATGCCTCGCGCCTGGCGATGCCCGCAATGCCTCGCGCCCGGCGATGACCGCATGCCTCGCGCCTTGGCGATGCCCGCATGTCTCTCATACTGGCGATGACTGATGTTCCTCATCCTGGTGATGACTGATTCCTCTTCCTGACGGACGACTGATTCCTCATCCTGGCAGACAACCGATGTCTCACCCTGGAGGACCACCGATGTGTCTCCCATCCTGGTTGATGACCGATGTTGCTCTCATCCTGTTGGTGATCTCTTATCGCCCTTGTCTGTGACGAGAACACATCGCCTTACTCTGGTCACCGATGTCACATCGTCACACCTTGCTGAAGGTTCTTCATCCCACTATGTTATGTCCAAGGTATCATCTCCACATGACTTGGTGACGTCGGTAGCTTCACATTTCCAAGAGTAGATCAGCACCACTCCTCGTGCACCCATGCATGCAATACTAAGGACGATTTCTTATGCTCCAGCATAGAGCTTCGCATGCATAGTGTATCTAAAGCTTAACCCACACCTTGATACGCGTGGTTTTTGGAACCCACTATGGTTGATCCAGCATCTTGACCACATACTACGTGCACTCTCGTCGATCACGTACACCCTAGGCGATTGGCGATCATGTCTCCTCTAGGCGACAGGCGATTATGTGCCAGAGAAGTCGGAGATCGCCTCCGTCTTCACTAACGGCGATCTCGTGGAAGACTTCTTAGCTACACTTTTCTTCCTTTACTCTTCTTGATCCACATGTCAGCCGACCGACCTCTACCAACTCTTCTTGATCTGATGTCCGACTACTACGAAACTTCATTTACCAACTCTTTGTATTTTAAATAATAACATCTTCTGAAATTATTTAAATATAACACTTTTATTCCAATTAAAGTTTCTAGGTCCTTACAGCCCTCCGGCAGGCTCACGAACCACTCCATAGCTACTCCGCTCAGCGTGCTCATAAACATTTTGCAGTACACAGCGTCTGAACCTCCAGATAGCATCATCTGAGTGTGGAAGGCTGTCAAATGTGCTTCTGGGTCTTCCACCCCCGTGAACGACGCCTTCACTCCCACCAGGTTGGGAGGCACCACCGTGTTCATGATCTCGAGGGAGAAAGGCATAGGAAATGCTCTAGGGGGCGACGGCGGCATCGACGTCCTATCTTCGCATACGCGCTCATTCTGCGCCTGCAATTCCCTACGCAACTCCTCGTTCACGCGGTTCAGCTCTTCATTTCTGCTATGCGATGCAGTCAGCTCTGCATGCATCTTCTCTTGCTCAACTCTCGACGCCGCGACATTCTCTTGCAGCGCGCGCATCATCTCCATGACCTGCGCCATGGTAACAGCTCCTTCTTCAACAGATGGCGCAGGTGTCGTTTGTCTGGTTCTTCTACTCATCTGTGCGATTTCTACTCTCGTTCTTGTGTATGGGGGCTTCATTTTACCTCGGGCCCCACGGTGGGCGCCAAATGTTCCCACCGGTGGACTCGAACGTGGATGGGCTCCGTGTTCGCATCTAATCCTCCGGTTGGCTTCCCTTCGAACGAAGAAAACAGTTCCTGCAAACACAGAGGGGCGCCCTAGCGGCCGGTGTAGCTCCGAGGCTCAAGTCAGTTTGGGCAAGGAAACACCAAAAACTCTCTTTTTGTAATCTCTGGGTTACGTATTGCGTACCTGGTTCAGCGTTCTTCTTCCTCATATAATCCCGCGTCGCCCCCTACTGGCTACCTCTAGGGCCACTTGATTACTCTGCACCCCCTTTATCTACCCCCCAGGGCTACCTTGCGTGCAAGGCTTCCTCACTTGAGTGCAAAGTCTGACAGGGGAGGCCGCGTGGGTACCTCTGTACCCCTCAATTTTTGTGCCCATCTGCCCTACCTAATCTCTGGGAACGCCTTCACGGTCCACGTGGCATGGATGCAACCTCACTGGGAGACTCTAACCTTGATGGGTTCTTGTCCCAGCAGGATTCTGCACCTAACTGCATCTTCCCATCTTCATGCATGGTCATCTCGCGACTAAGGCCACTCCCTGCCTCTGAGCGCTTTACTGATCACTGGTCGTGTTGTTCACATCATCGCGGCCGATGTCACCTCGACACATACCGATGACCGAGGTGTCTCTCATCCTGACCGATGGCCGATCATCCTGGCCGGTGATCGATGTGTCACCCTGACCGATGACCGATGGCGCTTCTTTACGTTGTCGTGCTCCGCTTATGGAATCAGGCGTGGTCCTTGGGTAACGTTCTCGCTGGGAGCCTGGGTCCCAGTTTAACACGCGTTGGTAAGGAACCACCGACGACTGATCGCTCTGCATGCACCGATGACTGATCGGTGCTTCATCACTTCTCGCGCTCTGCTTCCAGGCGCTCATGTAGGAACTGATCTGCTGGTGGTGGTCACACGGTAACTGACCACTGATCGCCGTTCTTGAACGATCTCCACCCTGGTTCATCTGCTATCTCATGCCACGCGTCACCCTGTGACTGGCCCACGTGGTCATCTGCTGCTGACATCATCGACTACCGATGACCGACCGGATCAGTTGATGATGCTTGTTATATTGCAAATATCTTCTTTAAGGAAGTTGTTAGATTACATGGGATTCCTAGAAGCATTGTTTCAGATAGAGATTCTAAGTTCTTAAGCCACTTTTGGAGGACCTTATGGGGCAAACTTGGCACAAAACTCTTGTTTTCTACTACTTGCCACCCCCAAACTGATGGTTAAACTGAGGTGGTTAATAGAAATTTGGGTCAAATGTTGAGATGCTTTATTTCTGGGAACCCTAGGGTGTGGGAGAATTTACTACCTCACATTGAGTTTTCTTATAATAGAGTAGTAAATTCTACCACATCCCACTCTCCTTTTGAGGTTGTTTATGGATTCAATCCTTTGACACCTCTAGATCTTCTTCCAATTCTTGTACTTGATGATGTTTTATACAAAGATGGTTTTGAAAAAGCTTCTTTTATTAAAGATTTGCATAATCAAATCAAGTAACAAATTAAGAAGAAAGTTGGCAAGTATGCTGAAAATGCCAACAAAAGGAGAAAGGCATTAATCTTTGAACCTGGTGATTGGGTTTGGCTCCATTTGAGAAAGGATAGATTCCCCACTCAAAGAAAGTCAAAGCTTATGCCTCGTGGAGATGGTCCTTTTCAGGTCATCAAGAGGATTAATGATAATGCCTATGTGTTAGATATGCTTAATAGTTTTCTTGGTAGTCATACTTTTAATATCAGTGATCTAACCCCCTTTTCTGCAGGTCTTCAAAATTCGTGGACAAATTCTCTCCAACCCAGGGAGCATGATGGAGATCAAGTAGAGGAGGAAAGTGAGGCCCAAGCCTAAGAAGCTCAAGGATAAACTAGCTCAAAATCCTTCATGCCTCAAAGGATTACAAGGAGCAAGGCTAAAGTTTTGGGTAAAGAGCATCAAATGCTATCTCTTTTTGTAATTACCCTTGTATAAATTTGTAAATAATATAGGATTAGCTTTAGGAGATTGCCAAAAGACGAAAACAAAAAGACACCTCTCATGTAAGGCATCTTAGTTGGAAATTTTAGGAAAAAGCTAGAAGAGTGCCTCTTCCTTTCTTAGGCGCTAAATTGAGCAGGAACTAGAAGAGTGACTCTTTCAAATCCTTCTCCCTTGTAACATGACCGGTTCTCCTCATTATAAATAGGAGTGCTTGGTACCTTGTAATAAAAGTTGAAAATTGAAGTAAAGAAACTATCTTGAATTGTTGTGAGAGAGTTTGAGACTAGTTCTCTTTCTCTTCTTCCATGTCTTATCTTGTGAGCTTTGGGAACTCTCAAGTGGCGACACTCCTCACTCATCTTGGAAGAACCACCCTCCAAGTGGCGTGAAGCACCTCCCTCCATGGCTACAACCACATAAGTCCATTTCCCTTTCATCTTCCAAAATTACCCATTTGTGTTCTACTTGTTTGTTTTCAATTCTATTTGGTTCAATCTCTTCCTTTTAATGTCCTCTTTCATTTGCTGTATTTGTTTCTCATTTTAATCGGTTCAAACATGTTATATGTTGCTTTTTTCTATTCAGTTTCCATTGTTACCAATTTTTATGTTGAGTTCTTGAATTTCCATTAGTGGGTTTTGTTCCTTGTTGTGTTTCTATTAATAGTTTCAATTCTTGTTGTGTTCTTGTGTTTTTATTGTGTTCTTATTGAGTTTATGTTGTTGTTCTTATGATTACCCATTCGGTTTCTATCATTGTTCATCCTGAAAAGTCACCTATTCATGTGTTTTTCTCTTGGACCTTTAGAAATGAACCTTCACATCTACTTAGCACTTGCTAAGTTAATGTCCAGTGGGGATTTTCTCTAGGTGAATCACCCTAATTGCTCTAAGAATCTTGATCCAATTCTTAACAAAGTGTTACAAATGAAATGAATATAAAATCAACTCACATCAGGCGGCCATCTAGAGCTTACACAAATTATGGAAGCTATGACGATGAGCAAGATTGGAGGGAGCAACATTTTGAGCAGCAGCACCATCCTCATCATCAAAATCCTAAAACCCCTTTCGATTTTATTAAATTGCCAAGTTTTAATGGGGACTGCGATCCCAATTTTTATCTAGGATGGGAGGCTAAAGTAGAACAAATGTTTAATGTGTATGACGTCCAAGAAGATCAGAAAGTTAAGTTAGTCTCCTTAGAATTTGTAGAATATGACATGCAGTGGTGGCATAAGATTGTAATGGACATTGGACTTAACAAAAGGCCAGTCGTGGTCTCTTGGGACAATTTAAAGGTTTGCATGCGTGCGTGGTTTTTTCCTCCTCACTATAGGAAGGAACTCTTGTTGAAACTCCAACAGCTTCACCAAGGAACTTTAAGTGTAGATGAATATTTTAAAGATCTTGAAACGACTTTAACTAAAATTGACATGCATGAAAGAAAGGAGTCAAAGATGGCTCGCTTTGTGAGTGGATTAAGAAGAGAAATCCAAGATGTAGTAGAATTTTATGAGTATACTTCTTTGGAAAAAGTGGTTCACCTAGCCATCAAGGTAGAATCACAAATTTTAAAGAAAACATCTTTAAAAAATACTTATAATGATGGCTTCTCTAACTCAACTTGGAAGGGTAAAAATAAAATTTCAAAACAAGATAATCCTTCCAAGTTCTCTACAAAATCCACCCCGCAAAAAGAACATCCTTCTCTTAGGACAAAATTGCCAACCAAAACCTCAAGAACAAAATGTTTTAAATGTTTAGGTTTTGGGCACATAGCGGTCAACTATCTAACAAAAATAACCATGATGGTTAAAGGGGGGATAGTTGTAAGTGACCACAATGATCAATCTTCTTAGTCTAACTCCCCTGCCCCTTCAAAATCCCCTAGTGAAAATGAATGTGAAATACCTTGTGAAGGTGACTTATTGATGATAAGGCGAATGTTGGGAACAATTCCAAAACATTTGGATGACACCCAAAGTGAAAATATTTTCCACACCCGCTGCCTTATCAACAAAAAGTTATGTTCCATGATAATAGATGGGGGTAGTTGTGCTAATGTGCAAGTACGAGAGTAGTGGAGAAGCTTGGGCTACCTACTATCTCTCATATAAAGCCCTATAAACTTCAATGGCTTAGTGCCAAAGGAGAAATCATGGTTAATAAAAAATTCCTCATAACTTTTGCTATTGGAAAGTATCAAGATGAGGTTTTATGTGATGTTGTGCCAATGGAAGCAACACATGTTCTTTTGGGAAGGCCTTGGCAATATGATAGACAAGTTCTACATGATGGCCAGACCAACAAAATATCTTTTAACTTCCAAGGGCACAAGGTTATCTTAAAACCCCTCTCCCCGAAAGAAGCTTGTGAGGACCAACTAAAAATGAAAAACAAAAGAGAAAATGAAAAGGATAAAGAAAGAACATATAAACCGAGTCACAATATATCACCTTGCACTGCAAAAGCAATCATGTTAACCCGTGTCGAACTGCAAACTTCACCTTCAAGGTGTTCTTCTTCCTTGTCTTTTTCATTACCCAATAAAACTAAATACTTGACATCTTGGACAAAGAAGTTTTGGGATGAAATTCAAACACCTCTTAAAAGTTCTCACCTTCTAAGAGGATTTTTATCAAAAAGTTCTTTCATTCCCAAGTATTCTTTCCCAACATGGCTTGTAAGAAGAGCTTACCTTTTTGAACTCCCCAAGCTCAAAGAACATAAGTTTGTTTCACATCCCACACCTTGCACTATCTTATATGTGAACAAACTAACTATGTTATCTGTAACATCCCACCAAAATAATACATACATCCATGTATAATTGAAATTAAGTGTAACCAAATAATATTGAAGAGTGCAAAATAATATGTATTTATATATATCAGAAATGAAGTTACTCCTCTTAGGGAGTTTAATACATAACCAAATCAAATGTTTGCAAGATTTTACGAAAATAAAAGAAATGCAGTAAGACAGGCGGTCTCAAAAGAAAACGGCGATCTCCAACTTTAAAACGGTGATCCCTAACAGAAGACCTCCAAACGGGCGATCTTCTATCAGGACACGAAAACCGGCGATCACCACCGAGAGGTAGAAACCGGCGATCTCTCCCTCGGCGACCACCCACTAAGGAGCTCTCCTTCCTGGAAGATCATCTGCTCCCGTGTAACAATTACACGATCATCACAGTTTTTAAAGAGAACCAAGCACAACACCAAAGAAACACCACAGGGTAAGCTAGACATTTTAAAGAGAGTTTAAATAGGAACATTAAAATTAAGGTAAAACAAGTTTCAAGATTATCCATGTAAAACGTAGAGCTGCTCATCCCTTCACCTGATCGCCCAAAAATCATAAACTTCACAACATTCCTCAGAATCATTCTATTTCACAATACAGCATCAAGTGTCTATCAATATTCAAGTTTCTCATTTCACATGTCAGACTTTCCACTGACTCACAACACAAGACACTTGACACTACTTCCGGATTGACTCGTGCGTTGAACTTAGTATCCAGAGACATGCACCTGTCATACTGCCCACTGTGGAATCTCACACATCCACAGGGTCGCCGTGAAATCTCACACATTCACAAGCATACGATGAATCTCAACACATCACCATACAGCATGACAAGGTTAATTCGTATAACAGTCGAGCCCATTCTTTTTCAAACTACTCGCCCATTCATACGAACCTCCTTCGACTCTCACCAACTGAATAACTTCATCTACGTGATTCCATTATCTCAGCAGAGTCAGGATCGTCTCATTAACAGGTTACTCACTGATCAATGCACTTTCCTAACCAATCTCAACACGGTATTTCCTTTCCTGAAAATACTATGCCTCGATCCCACATTCACAGCATTCAACACATCATACCACTCAAGTAAATGATTCAAATCACATCAACAAACATTTCAAAGCTTCAGATCTTCGAATATCTCATGTAAATCTCAAGTAGTTTCAAAACAACATCAAAAACAGAGATTTCGTAAAACAGCGCCAAAACCGGCGATCTAGTTCAAAAACATGGTATTTCAAAGGCTATGTTTAAAACCGGCGACCACGTCGCCCAAGCACACAAACCAAGCATTTCACGAAGACAAAAGCGAAAACGGCGACCACGTCGCCCACACTTCAGAAAAAGCTACACTATGGCTTGTATGGAAAAGAGGTCTAGCTTCCCTTACCTGGACTTGCGCAAACACCAGGAGTTCCGAAATCCAACGAAGCTTGAAGAACGCCTTGACTCTGTTCTTGTGTCTGGTTTTGAAGAGCTTGCAGAGAACCACCCAAGTGCTCCAATGGTGGCTGTCGCTCGTCGTATTCCCGCGTGAAGGTGTACTAGAATCGCAGTGTGAAGGAGAGAAATGGAGAGGAGGGAACTCACTCTTTCTCTCTTCGACTACAACAATGTCTTCCTTTTCTCTCAGCAGTGGATTTCTGTAACTTAAACCAACTTATCCCTCCAAAAGCAGCTGCCACCACCCACTCTGCAGAGAAGTCTGAGAACCACTGCCCTGAACAGTACTACCACTGTTGTCTCTGGTGCATGCCAACCACTGCTCTGAACAGTACTGCCACTGTTTGTCGCTTGTGCATGCCAGCCACTGCTCTGAACAGTACGACCGTGAGTGTCTCCCGCGCATGCCAACATTCTGATGTCACTATTCTGAACCACCCTTTTCGTCTACGTGGCGCGCGTGCAGAACGTCTCATGCTGGATGTCTGGGTCCCACGTTCTCTGTGTATAACTTAACGTAGCGCGATGACCTTTCGCGCGAAGACTCTCGACCGATGACCTCTCGCGCGAAGACTCTCGACCGATGACCTCTCGCGCGAAGACTCTCGACCGATGACCTCTCGCGCGAAGACTCTCGACCGATGACCTCTCGCGCGAAGACTCTCGACCGATGACCCCTCGCGCGAAGACACACCCCGCAGCATGCCTCGCGCCCTGCGATGCCCGATGACACTCGCCACTCCCCCCTGGAGGTTCTTCATTCCACTATGTTACATCCAAGGTATTCTCTCCACAAGGCTTGGTGACGTCGGTAGCTTCACACTTCCCAGAGTTGATTAGCACAAGTCCTCGTGCGCCCAAGCGTGTAACGTTAAGGATGATTCTCTTATGCTCAAGTATAGAGCTTCGCCTGCCCAGCGTATCCAAGGTTTAACCCACACCTTGATACGCGTGGCTTTTGGGACGTACCAGGGTTGATCCAACATTTTGGCTACACACTAAGTGTAGTTTCGGCGATTAGGTGTACTCTAGGCGATAGGCGTTCAAGCATAAGCTAGGCGATAGGCGTTCAAGTGCCAGAGAAGTTGGAGATCGCCTACCCGCTTAATAACGGCGATCTCGTAGGCTTCTCAGCTATACATTCCTTCCTTTATATTTAAATAAACACGTGCTTCGAATTTATTTATAATATAACACTTTTATTCCAATATAAACTTCTAGGTTCTTACATTATCTACAGGAATTATAAATTCAAGGTCGAATTCTCTCAAACCTGGGGGGCATGATGCAAACCAAGCTCACAAAGAGTTTACCAAGGGTGCAAGCTATGAGAAGTCATCCCCTTATTCAAGTGAAGACCCCACCATGGATCACGCAGAACTCACCAGAGGGAGAAAAGGACAAGGAACAAAGCATCTGTTGTTCTTGCTACTGGTGTACTTAAGAGTAAAACATGTTATAAATAATTTAGGTTCACTTTAGGGGTCCAAATAGCAAATATAGGCTAGAATAAGGTGTCTTTAGCATAATAGGGGGTGTGGGTATCCTTTCAGCTTGTTCCTAGCCCATTTGGAAGGCATTTTGACCTAGTTTCTAGAAGAATAAGCCTAAGATGCGGGATTGACTTAGTCAAACCCTAAGGCTGCCCATTGTTTCCTCTTCCCATCCTACCCCTTAGCTTGGTCAGTAGGCGCACTCTCTCCTAGGTCCTCATCACATGCCCATAAGCAGCAACACAGCCTTCAAGCAATCTTCATGGATTTGGAGACATCAAAGCTTCAAGTTCAATAATCTCCCCCTATTTGATGAAGACAAATCCCTAGTTTGCTTGGGATGTTCTGTTAGAATTTGGCAATGCCTGCAAAACACAAAATGTACAGGTACAAGAGGTAATCCTTTCCAGATACTAGAAACACCACATAACCAGTTTTCACTAAGTGATTCCCATAAAGAAAATCAACAAAATCAGTGTGAAAACTAGTGAAAAACATATTTATGCATCAGTTAAAATTAGAGTGCATTAGTTAAAAATAGAGTGCAACAATTAAAATCAGCAACTATCTAGTCCAACTTAAGCAATTTTAAAACATGATAAGTGGCAGAGATTAGAACATTACAAACCAAAACACGTCTTCCCCTATTTGTCTTCACAAATAGAATGAAGGAAGGATAAAAACAGCAGGTTTTAAGACAAAGTTTGTGAATCAAGAACTCCTAACTCATTTCTTAAAAAGAAAAACATGTCCTTTGATAAAGGTTTGGTGAAAATGTCAGCAAGTTGCCTTTTAGTTGCAATGAACTTCACCTCACAGTCTCCATTGCCCACACAATCCCTTATTAAATGGTGTCAGATCTTAATGTGCTTTGTTCTAGAGTGCTGAACCTAGTTTTTTATTAGGTTAATAGTACTTGTATTGTCACAAAACAAAGGTACTTTGCTTACTTTCAATCCAAAGTCTTCCAGCTGTTGTTTGATCCACAAAATATGAGCACAACAACTCTCTGCTGCAATGTATTCTGCTTCAACAGTTGAGAGGGCTACACAAGCTTGCTTGTTGTTATGCCAAGTTATAAGACTTGAGCCAAGAAGGTGATAAGTTCCACTTGTGCTTTTTCTGTCCAGTTTGCAACCTGCAAAGTCAGAATCAGAGTACCCAACTAGTTGTATAGGAGAGTGAGAGAGATACCATAACCCAGCAGCAGTTGTGCCCTTTAGATATTTCAGGATTCTTTTGGAAGCTTTTAGGTGTGATGCTTTTGGATTTGACTGGAATCTAGCACAAAGACACATTGCAAACATGATGTCTGGCCTGCTAACTGTAAGATAAAGCAAAGAACTGATTAATCCTCTATATTTTGTTTGATCTATCGCAACTCCAGCCATATCAGCATCCATATAGAAATTTGTTGACATTGGTGTTGTGGGCTCTTTGCAATTCTCCATTTCAAACCGTTTGAGAATTTCTTTATGATCCTGCCGCTTGACTCGAACGTGGAGGATTGCCTCATCACTCCTTCGTCTAGCCTTCTGTTCTGCAAGAACGCTCCAAGAACCACCACCGGAACTCCAAATGCTGCCTACAAAACACACAGACGGCGCCTCTAGCGGCCGTGTGCACTTCGACGCTCAAGTCAGGCAACAGGAACACCAAAAACTCTCACTGAATCTCTCTGTGAGACTCGTGTGTGCTCTCAGATCCACTTTCTCTCTCTATAACTGTTTTCTGTTATCACTGTGCAACGTGTAAGAACGCTCCCACAGTGACTCAGAGAAAACTATGTGTAAGACTGTGTAAGTTTGTAATCTCAAAAGAACTCCCTTTACCTTACATGACGTGGAGTGCTTTATACCTGGGCCGCGCCTCTCTCCCAGATGGTGACACGTGGAGGCATGCAGCTGGTGTAACATCCCGCCAAAATACTATTCATGTTTATATAATGAAAATAAAGGTAACAAATAGATTGAGGTGAACAAAATTATATATATGAAATGTAGTTTCTCCTCACAGGGAGTTTAATACAAATTCGGTCACTTTTCCAGAAAACATAAACAAAATACAGTAAAGAAAAACAAAGCAGGCGATCTCCTATCAGAAGAGGGCGATCTCCTATCAGAAGACAGCAAAAGGGTGATCGCCTAACAGAAGTAGAGACAGGCGATCTCCTTCCGGCGACCACTCACTGAGGAGTTCTGCTTCCTGCAACATCATCTGCTCCCGTGTAAATTATACACGATCATCACAGGTTTAAGAAAGAGCCAAACACAACACCAAAAGAAACACCACAGGGTAAGCTAGACGTTTGAAAAAGAGTTTAGATATTATACTTTAAAAATCAAGATGAACAAATTAAAGATACCCACGTAAACCATCAACTAAACACATATTGCACAATTCCTCAAAGGTCGTTAAAATCACAAAATTCATCAAGTGTCTATCAATTCAATGTTTCTCATTCTCACGTCAGACTTCCACTGACTCATCACACAAGACACTTGACCCTACTTCCGGAAGACTCGTGCGTTGAACTTAGCATCCAGAGACATGCACCTGTCATACTTCATTGGCTGTAATGTTCCCACAGCCATGCGCATCAACACAAACTCGTTCTCATTTCATCACTCTCACAGTATGACAGGGTTAATCCATAGAATAGGCCGAGCTCGTTCTTTTTCACACGACTCACCCATTCATATGAACCTCCTTCGACTCTCACCAACTGGATAACTTCTTCGATGTGATTCCATTATCTCAGCAGAGTCAGGATCGCCTCATTCACAGGATACTCACAGATCAATACACTTCATAACCAAATCTCAACACGGTATTTCCTTTCCTGAAAATACTATGCCTTGATCCCACATTCACGACATTCCACACATCCGATAACACTTAAATGAATAATTCAAATCACAGTAACAGTCATTTCATGGTTCATATTTTCGAATATCACATTTAGATCTCAAACAGCTTCAAAAACAACACAAAACAGGGGAGTTCGAAAAAAACAACGCCAAAACCGGCGATCACGTTCAAAAATGGGGATTTCGAAATCTGTATTTAAAACCGGCGATCACGTCGCCCAAACACATAAGAACAGAACATCATGAAGACGAATACGAAACCGGCGACCACGTCGCCCTCACTTCAGAAACAGCTAATCTACGGCTTTTATTGAAAATGAAGCTAGCTTCCCTTACCTGGACTTGCGCAAACACCAAGAGCTCCAAAATCCACCGAGCTTAAAGGATGCCTTAGCTCTGTTTTCAGCGTTTGGTTTGTAGAACTTGCAGAGGACCTCCCAGGTGCTCTAAGGGCAGTCGCCGCACGTCGCACTGGTGCTGGAGGTTGCCTGAGTCGCAGCGCGAAGGAGAGAAAAGAGAGGGATGAAGGTGCAGACACTCTTTCACTCTTGAGCCACTGTAACCTTCTTTGCCTTCCCGCAGTGGGCTTTTGAATCCAAGCCTACCTGTCCACGTATGCTGCTGCTGCCACCCCTTCTGCAGGAAAGCCTGACAACCACTGCCCTGAACAGTATGACCACTGTTGTCTCTTGTGCATGCCAACCACTGCCCTGAACAGTACGACCACTGTTGTCTCTTGTGCATGCCAACCTCTTCCCTGAACAGTACGATGTTGTCTCTTGTGCATGCCAACATTCTGATGTCACTATTCTGAACCACCCTTTTTGTCTACGTGGCGCGCGTGCAGGACGTTTCATGCTGGGAGCCTGGGTCCCACTTTATCTGTGTGAAGCTCGATATCGCGCGATAACCTTCCACCGATGACCGCTCGCGCGATGACTATCCACTGAGGTCTCATACTGGCAAACGACCGATGTCTCTCCCTGGAAGACGACCGATGTCTCTCCCTGGAAGACGACCGATGTCTCTCCCTGGGAGACCACCGATGTCTCTCCCTGGGAGACGACCGATGTCTATACCTGGCAATGCCCGCATGCCTCTCGCGACCCGGCGATGCCTGCATGCCTCGCGCCCCGACGACGCCCGCATGTGTAACATCCCGCCAAAATACTATACAAATGTATATAATGAAAATAAAGGTAACAAATAGATTCTATGAACAAAATATTATATATATGAAATGTAGTTTCTCCTCACAGGGAGTTTAATACAAATTCGGTCAAATTTTTTTCAGAAACATAAACAAAATGCAGTAAAAAAAAATCGAAGCAGGCGATCTCCTATCGGAAGAGACCGATCTCCTATCGAACGAGGCCGATCTCCCATCGGAAGACCCAAAACAGCCGATCTGCTTCCGGCGACCACTCCCTAAGGAGCTCTACTTCCTGGAAGATCATCTGCTCCCGTGTAAGTTATACACGATCATCACAGTTTTAAAAGAACAGCCACAGAACCAAAACACGCAGGGTAAGCTATATAATTTAAAGGAAGTTTAAATCATGAACATGAAAATCAAAGTAAAACAAGTTTCAAAATATCCATGTAAAACGTAGAGTTGCTCATATCATTCACCTGATCGCCCAAAATCACACATTTCACAACATTCACCCATAGTCATTCCATTTCACAATACTGCATCAAGTGTCTATAAACTATCAATGTTTCTCATTTCTCACGTCAGACTTTCCACTGACTCACCACACAAGACACTTGACACTACTTCCGGATTGACTCGTGCGTTGATTAGACTCAGAGATCTGCACCTGTCATACCACACCACTGTGAAATCCACACAGGGTCGCTGTGAATCCACACAGCATGCGCATATATCATCTCAATGTCAATAGTTCTCCTGGTATGACAGGGTTAATCCATAGGACAGGCGGAACTCGTTCTTTTTCACACGAGACGCCCATCATATAGACCTCCTTCGACTCTCAACAACTGAGTAACTTCCTCTACGTGATTCCATTACCTCAGCAGAGTCAGGATATCCCCTTAGGAATCACCGATCAATGCACCTACTACAAGATCTTACACGGTATTTTCTTTCCTGAAAATACTATGCCTCGATCCCACATTCACAGCATTCAAAAACATCATACCACTCGAGTAATTGATTCAAGTCACAGCAACGAATCATTTCAAGGTTCAGATCTTCGAATATTTCATTTAAATCTCAAGTAGTTTCAAAACAACACCCAAAAACAGAGAGTTCACAAACAACGCCAAAACCGGCGATCTAGTTCAAAAACAGGGTGTTTCGAAGACTGTATATAAAACCGGCGACCACGTCGCCCAAGCACACAAACAGAGCATTTTACGCAGATGAAAACAAAAATGGCGACCACGTCGCCCTCACTTCAGAGATAGCTACACTATGGCTTGTATGGAAAAAGAGGTCTAGCTTCCCTTACCTGGACTTGCGCAACTACCAGGAGCTTCGAAATCCAACAGAGCTTGAAGAATGCCTTGGCTCTATTCTTGAGTCTGGTTTTGAAGGAGTTGCAGAGAACTTTCCCAGGTGCTCCAATGGTGTTGCTTCTCGTCGTACTCTTGTGTGGAGATGCTGAAATCGCAACGCGGAGGAGGTAACTGGAGGAGAAGGGAGGGAACTCACTCTTTCTCTCGTCGAATACAACAATGTTTTCTTTTCTCTCAGCCGTGGATTTTTTTTTGTAACTTAAACCAACTTATCCCTCCAAAAGCAGCTGCCACCACCTACTCTGCAGGGAAGTTTGCGTGCACGCTTCCCTGAACAGTACTACTAAGCGTGCCTCTGCGCAGGCTACGCTCTGAGGTCACTATTCTGAACCACTCCTTTGTCTACGTGGCGCGCGTGCAGAACATCTCTTGCTGGGAGTCTGGGGCCCACGTTCTCTGGGTGTAACTCAACGTCGCGCGATGACCTTTCGCCGATGACTACCAGCTCGAAGAGAAACCACTGATGACCTCTCGCGCGAAGACGATCCACCGATGACCTCGCGCGAAGACAACTACCGATGACCTCGCGCGAAGACAACCACCGATGACATCTTCCTGGCGAACGACCGATGTCTCCTTCGCCCTGGAAGACGACCGATGTCTTCCTCTGGGAGACAACCGATGTCTTCCCTGGCGACGCCCTCATAACTCTCGCGCCTTGGCCACGTCCACATGCCTCGCGCCCTGGCAATGCCCGCGTGCCTCGAGCCCGCACGATGCCTGCATGCCTCTCACGCCCGCGCGATGCCTGCATGCCTCTCACGCCCGCGCGATGCCTTCCCGCCTCTCGCGTCCGCGCGATGTCCACCTGGCGCTCATGTGTAGCAGGCGACCGGCGACCTCGTAGCCTTCTAAACTTAACTTTTTCCCCCCTTTCTATTCTAAATAAAAACATACTTAGAATTTATTTAAATCATACTCTTTCATTCCAATAAATTTTTCAGGTCCTTACATTCTCCCCAACAAGAAAAATTTTCGTCCTCGAAAATTGGATTACAAGGAAAAGAGGTATGGATAAGCCTCCCTCATGGGTTCTTCTAACTCCCAAGTTGAATCCCCCGATCTCTCATCCCACACCACTTTCACCATGTCGATGGTCTTGCCTCTGAGCTGTTTACTTTGCCGATCGTCAATCCTGACTGGTTTTGCTTCAAAGGACAAGTCATCTCTGATCTGCACGTCGTCTACATCCAGCACATGACTGGGGTCTGCCATGTACTTCCTCAGCTGTGACACGTGAAAGACATTGTGCAGATTCGCCAGATGGGGAGGTAGGGCGATCTCATACGCCACTGGGCCAATCCTTCTTAAGATCTGATATGGTCCCACGAACTTAGGGGACAACTTCTTTGACCTGATCGCCCGCCCTACACCCTTGGTTGGTGTCACTTTCATGAACACGTGATCTCCAGCAGCAAACTCCAAAGGCTTTCTCCTCTGATCTGCATAGGACTTCTGCCTACTCTGAGAAGCTTTCATTCTGCTTTGTATCTGCTTTACCTTCTCGGTCGTCTGTTGAATCAACTCTGGCCCAACCAAGACTGCCTCGCCCTCTTGGTACCAACATAAGGGGGTTCTGCATTTCCTCCCATACAGGGCTTCATATGGGGCCATCCCAATACTGGCGTGGTAGCTATTGTTATAGGTAAACTCCACTAGTGGCAACACCTCCTCCCAACTTCCCAATTGATCCAAGACGCACGCCCTGAGCAGATCTTCCAGAGATTGGATCGTTCTCTCTGACTGACCATCTGTTTGGGGATGATATGCAGAGCTCATCCTCAACTTAGTTCCCAAGCATTCTTGTAAGGTCTGCCAAAACCGTGAAGTAAACCTGGGATCTCTATCTGAAACGATGCTGGAAGGCACTCCATGCAGCCTTACTATTTCTTGGATGTATAGCTGTGCCAGCTTGACCATAGGCATCTTCATATTCACTGGAAGAAAGTGGGCACTCTTCGTCAGCCTATCAATGATGACCCAGATTGCATCATGACCTTTTGCCGATCTGGGTAAATGAGTGACAAAATCCATGGCGGTGCTGTCCCACTTCCACTCAGGGATATCCAGTTGCTGCAACAGCCCGCCAGGTCTTTGATGTTCTACCTTCGCCTTCTGACACGTTAAGCAGGTTGTCACATACTGGGCGATGTCCCTCTTCATGCCCGACCACCAAAATGACTCCTTCAAGTCATGGTACATCTTGTTCATGCCTGGATGAAGGTTAAGGCGACTCTTATGACCTTCCTCTAGGATCATCTTCTTCAACTCATCATTTGCAGGTATGCAAATTCTGCCATCAAACCTCAAGATCCCATCATCGCCCATCTCAAAGCCTCTCGCCTGATCTGTCCCTAGTGACTCTACAGTGCGCTTCAGGCTAGGGTCCTCCAATTGCTTATCCTTCAACATTCCTAGGAAGTCATTAGTTATAGTCAGCTTGCTACAACTAATGTGATTCACGTGAAACTCTACTCCAAGGTTTAAGTCTCTGAACTGCTCGATCAGTTTCTGCTCTTCCATCATCATGGTGGCGACTTGTATAGACTTCCTACTCAAGGCATCTGCCACTACATTGGCCTTCCCTGGGTGATACATGAGTTGAAAGTCGTAATCCTTTAGGAATTCCATCCACCTTCTTTGTCTCATGTTTAGTTCCTTCTGATCGAACAGGTACTTCAAGCTCTTGTGGTCACTGAACACCTGGAACCGAGCTCCATATAGATAGTGCCTCCAGATCTTCAAGGCAAAAACCACTGCCGCCAACTCCAAGTCATGCGTAGGGTAGTTTCTCTCATGAACCTTGAGTTGTCTTGAAGCATATGCAACCACTCTCTTCTCTTGCATTAAAACACATCCCAAGCCTTGATGTGAAGCGTCACAGAAGACATCAAAAGGTCTTCCTACCTCGGGGATCGCCAGCACTGGAGCACTGGTCAACCTCTCCTTTAGTTCCATGAAGCTCTGCTCACATCGGTCGGTCCAAGCAAAAGGTTGGTCCTTGCGGGTTAGCTGTGTTAAAGGAGCCACTATCTTGGAAAAATCCTCAATAAACCTCCGATAGTAGCCCGCCAACCCCACAAAGCTCCTTATCTCAGTCACGGTCTTAGGACGTTCCCATTGCAGCACTGCCTCTACCTTGGCTGGATCTACCGAGATCCCTTGGGCAGATATCACGTGTCCTAAGAAGTTGACTTCCCTCAGCCAGAACTCACACTTGGAGAACTTGGCATAGAGCTGCTTCTCTCTCAGTATTTCCAATACTGTCCTCAGGTGTTCCTCATGCTCTTCCTCGGTCCTTTAATAAATGAGGATGTCATCTATGAAGACCACCACAAACTTATCCAAGAAAGGGCGAAAGATCCTATTCATGTAGTCCATGAATAGAGCTGGAGCATTGGTGACTCCAAATGGCATCACTACATACTCGTAGTGCCCATATCGAGACCTAAAAGCTGTCTTCTGAACATCTTCAGCTTTTACCAAGATTTGGTGATACCCCGATCTCAGGTCAATCTTGGAGAACACCGAGGCCCCATGAATTTGGTCCATCAAATCATCAATCCGAGGTAGGGGGTACTTGTTCTTGATGGTCAATTTGTTCAATTGCCTGTAGTCTATACACAACCGAGACCCTCCATCCTTCTTCTTGACTAGGAGCACTGGAGCTCCCCATGGAGATACGCTGGGTCTGATGAATTGCTTCTCCAGCAACTCTTCCACTTGCTTCTTTAACTCCACTAACTCGGCTGGTGCCATCCTGTAAGGTGCCATTGATATTGGTCCAGCTCCAGGTACCAAGTCAATAGAGAATTCCACTTCTCTCTTAGGGGGTAACCCAGGCACCTCTTCTGGGAATACATCTGTGAAATCTTTCACCACTTGTATCCTGTTTACGTCCCCTTTATTCTCCACTTCCAACCGGGCGAGCACCACGAAGCACCTCGCCCCTCCTTCCAGCTCTGATCGCCCTCGCTGAACTGATAACACATCCGATTCTTGGGGGTCTGGAAACGCTACTTTCTGCCTACCACAGTCTATGAGAACGTGATTGGCAGCTAACCAATCCATTCCCAGGATAACATCCAGGTCCTGAAGAGGTAGGCAGATCAAGTTCACCTTGAATCTGCGTCCCTCCACAATTACTGGACATTCGGGGCACACCGTAGAGGTCGACACCTGTCCTGACGCAGGTGTAGAGACCAACAGTTCGAAAGGTAACTCCTTCACTAGGAGGCCCAACTCAGCTACACACAGGCTTGACACAAAGGAGTGTGTCGCTCCAGAATCAAACAAAGCCCTTACACCTCTACCAGCAATAAAACAAACACCTTGGATGAGGTTACCTGACTGAGCTGCCTCTGTTCCAGACATGGCGAACACCCTCCCTGTTGCCTGAGGTCTGTTGCCCTCGTTCCTCAACTGTTGGGAGCCACTGGGTTGGGTCGCCCCATTCTTGCTAGGGCACTCTCTAGCAACGTGCCCTATCTTTTGGCAGACAAAACATCTCCTCTCTGAAATCTTCTTGAAACAAGCATTGGAGGCGTGTGGTCCACCACAGTGAAGACACTTGGGTTTCCAAGGTTGCTGCTGTTGAAACTGGGGAGGTGCTGCTCCTGCCCGATGTGGTGGAGGTCTCGTATAGGGTTTGCTTTGTGGGTGCTGTGCCTTAGCCCTCCCACTGGAGGAACCTCCCTGGTGTGACCTCATCACCCGAGAATCACCCTTTTCCAGGGTCTCCACCATCTTCGCCTTCTCCACTAAGGCGTGGAATTCCCTGATGCACATCGGGGCTAGGGTCCTCTTCAGCCCATGCTTCAGTCCTTCTTCGAATTTTCTACATCTCCAGGCCTCGGAGGTCGCCTGGGTATAAAACCGGGCGAGGTACTCAAAACGAGCAGCATAGGCGTTTACTGACATGTCCCCCTGCTCCAACTTTAAGAACTCAGCTTCCCTTGCAAACTTGGCACTGTCAGGGAAGTATTTTTCCAAGAACTTCACCCTGAAGCTCTCCCAATCCAATACATCCTCTCGTGCCTCCATCATCTGCTGAGCTCCCATCCACCAGAACTCAGCTTCTCCTGATAGCAGATAAGTGGCGAATAGCAGCTTCTTCTCTTCAGGGCAGGAGGTCGCCCTAAAGATTTTCTCCAACTCCCTGACCCACTGATCTGCCTGGTCAGGGGTAGCATTCCCACTGAACTTAGGTGGGTTGTGCCTCATGAACTCGGCCAGTCCCATCTGTTCTTGGGGCTGACCGACGTGGGAGTTTGTCTCAGCAGATCGGGCAGTTTCCCAGTGTTGCATTGTGGCTTGATGGTTCTGAGCCATCGCCGCATTCTGCTGCTGAATGGCAGTCGCCATCATCTCGATGGCCTTGGCGATCTGGCTCATCTCTGAGGAAGGTTGGGGTGGGGTAGAAAGTCTACGTGCCATCTTCTTCGTTCTGGATTCTGAATCTATTGGTTTCTATATTCCCTACAACTACAAGAATGAGATCGATCAGAAATCAATTCATTCAGGAGGTACCATCTAGACCTTACAAAGGTCAGCATCTCAAAGTCATTAAGAATTTGAGTTCAACAACAGAATCATAATGCTTATAGCATCAAGCATAACACCAGAACAACTACTGGTATGCAGTCATCAATCCAATCAACCATTTTCAATCCATTACAAGGACACTCAAGAAAATGAAATAGCTCACACCAGAATTCAATATATGCTAAACATCAAACCTTTGGAATTAAGGTTGAGACTCATCCCGATCCAGTTATGAGTGTGCACCCTCACTACTTTATCAGGACCTTCTCATTCTTAATACTAAGATTTTCAGTTATAACATATATTCACCAAAGCACACACAAAATCTCAATACAAAAACGTTTGAAAACTTTTCACTATAGTTGTTATTTTAAACTCAAATAAATTTCATGAGCAGAAGAAACACAATGGATCCACAGCCCTCAGGTCATCCTAAGGACGAACTGCTCTGATACCATTAATGTAACATCCCGCCAAAATACTATACAAATGTATATAATGAAAATAAAGGTAACAAATAGATTCTATGAACAAAATATTATATATATGAAATGTAGTTTCTCCTCACAGGGAGTTTAATACAAATTCGGTCAAATTTTTTCAGAAACATAAACAAAATGCAGTAAAAAAAAATCGAAGCAGGCGATCTCCTATCGGAAGAGACCGATCTCCTATCGAACGAGGCCGATCTCCCATCGGAAGACCCAAAACAGCCGATCTGCTTCCGGCGACCACTCCCTAAGGAGCTCTACTTCCTGGAAGATCATCTGCTCCCGTGTAAGTTATACACGATCATCACAGTTTTAAAAGAACAGCCACAGAACCAAAACACGCAGGGTAAGCTATATAATTTAAAGGAAGTTTAAATCATGAACATGAAAATCAAAGTAAAACAAGTTTCAAAATATCCATGTAAAAAGTAGAGTTGCTCATATCATTCACCTGATCGCCCAAAATCACACATTTCACAACATTCACCCATAGTCATTCCATTTCACAATACTGCATCAAGTGTCTATAAACTATCAATGTTTCTCATTTCTCACGTCAGACTTTCCACTGACTCACCACACAAGACACTTGACACTACTTCCGGATTGACTCGTGCGTTGATTAGACTCAGAGATCTGCACCTGTCATACCACACCACTGTGAAATCCACACAGGGTCGCTGTGAATCCACACAGCATGCGCATATATCATCTCAATGTCAATAGTTCTCCTGGTATGACAGGGTTAATCCATAGGACAGGCGGAGCTCGTTCTTTTTCACACGAGACGCCCATCATATAGACCTCCTTCGACTCTCAACAACTGAGTAACTTCCTCTACGTGATTCCATTACCTCAGCAGAGTCAGGATATCCCCTTAGGAATCACCGATCAATGCACCTACTACAAGATCTTACACGGTATTTTCTTTCCTGAAAATACTATGCCTCGATCCCACATTCACAGCATTCAAAAACATCATACCACTCGAGTAATTGATTCAAGTCACAGCAACGAATCATTTCAAGGTTCAGATCTTCGAATATTTCATTTAAATCTCAAGTAGTTTCAAAACAACACCCAAAAATAGAGAGTTCACAAACAACGCCAAAACCGGCGATCTAGTTCAAAAACAGGGTGTTTCGAAGACTGTATATAAAACCGGCGACCACGTCGCCCAAGCACACAAACAGAGCATTTTACGCAGATGAAAACAAAAATGGCGACCACGTCGCCCTCACTTCAGAGATAGCTACACTATGGCTTGTATGGAAAAGAGGTCTAGCTTCCCTTACCTGGACTTGCGCAACTACCAGGAGCTTCGAAATCCAACAGAGCTTGAAGAATGCCTTGGCTCTATTCTTGAGTCTGGTTTTGAAGGAGTTGCAGAGAACTTTCCCAGGTGCTCCAATGGTGTTGCTTCTCGTCGTACTCTTGTGTGGAGATGCTGAAATCGCAACGCGGAGGAGGTAACTGGAGGAGAAGGGAGGGAACTCACTCTTTCTCTCGTCGAATACAACAATGTTTTCTTTTCTCTCAGCCGTGGATTTTTTTTTGTAACTTAAACCAACTTATCCCTCCAAAAGCAGCTGCCACCACCTACTCTGCAGGGAAGTTTGCGTGCACGCTTCCCTGAACAGTACTACTAAGCGTGCCTCTGCGCAGGCTACGCTCTGAGGTCACTATTCTGAACCACTCCTTTGTCTACGTGGCGCGCGTGCAGAACATCTCTTGTTGGGAGTCTGGGGCCCACGTTCTCTGGGTGTAACTCAACGTCGCGCGATGACCTTTCGCCGATGACTACCAGCTCGAAGAGAAACCACTGATGACCTCTCGCGCGAAGACGATCCACCGATGACCTCGCGCGAAGACAACTACCGATGACCTCGCGCGAAGACAACCACCGATGACATCTTCCTGGCGAACGACCGATGTCTCCTTCGCCCTGGAAGACGACCGATGTCTTCCTCTGGGAGACAACCGATGTCTTCCCTGGCGACGCCCTCATAACTCTCGCGCCTTGGCCACGTCCACATGCCTCGCGCCCTAGCAATGCCCGCGTGCCTCGCGCCCGCGCGATGCCTGCATGCCTCTCACGCCCGTGCGATGCCTGCATGCCTCTCACGCCCGCGCGATGCCTGCACGCCTCTCGCGTCCGCGCGATGTCCACCTGGCGCTCATGTGTAGCAGGCGACCGGCGACCTCGTAGCCTTCTAAACTTAACTTTTTCCCCCCTTTCTATTCTAAATAAAAACATACTTAGAATTTATTTAAATCATACTCTTTCATTCCAATAAATTTTTCAAGTCCTTACAGCATGCCTTTCGCGCCCCAGCGTTGCCCGCATGCCTCGCGCCCCGGCGTTGCCCGCATGCCTCGCGCGCCCTGGTGACGTCCACATGCCTCGCGCCCTGGCGATGCCTGCATGCCTCTCGCGCCCTGGCGACGTCCACATGCCTCGCGCCCTGGCGATGCCCGCATGCCTCTCGCGCCCTGGCGACGTCTACATGCCTCGCGCCCTGGCGATCATGTGTAGTAGACGACCGGCGATTAAGTACTAACTAGGCGATCTCATAGTCTTCTAAGCTACACTTTCCTTCCTTTTTATTTTAAATAAAGACATACTTAGAATTCATTTAAAATATATCGCTTTTTATTCCAATTCAATTTTACAGGTCCTTACTGTAACATCCCACCAAATACATTTCATATTTATATAATATAAATGAAGATAAACAAGTATTTTGAAATAAACATAATTATATATATATAATGGAGTTTCTCCTCATCGGGAGTTTAATACATAAACTGTGAATCTTTCCAAAAAAAAACTTAACCAAAAATACAACAAAAGACAAATCGGGCGATATGCTAACAAAAGGGCGATCTCCTAGTCAATCAGGTGATCTCCTATCATCCAGGCGATCTCCTATCAGACCGGCGATCTCACTTTCCTGCAACGTCATCTGCTCCCGTGTAAATCATACACGATCATCACAAGTTTTAAGAAGAACATCCACAAACGAAAACGCAGGGTAAGCTAGACAGTTTTAAAAGAGAATTTAGATATGAACTTTAAAATCAAGATAAATTAATTTAAGGCACCCACGTAAAAACATCAGCTTTCTCATTCTTCCCACATACCATCAAGTACAAACCCACATTTCACAATTCCTCAAGAGTAGTTCATATCACACAGTGCAGCAAGTGTCTATCCACATACAGTGTTCCTCATTTCTCACGTCAGGTTTTCCACTGACTCACAATACATAGACACAAGACACTAATTCCGGAATACTCGTGCATTGATTAGACTCAGAGATTTGCACCTGTCATATTGCCCACTGTGGAATCTCACACATCCACAGGGTCGCCGTGAAATCTCTCACATTCATCAGCGTATAATGAATCTCACACATCACCATACAGCATGACAGGGTTAATCCACGCAAAACAGGTCGGTTTGTTCTCTTTCAAACAACCCACCCATACAGGTGAACCTCCTTCGACTCTCAACAACTGAGTAACTTCCTCTACGTGAGTCCATTACCTCAGCAGAGTCAGGATATCTCGTTCTTAATCACCGATCAATGCACCTACTACAAGATCTTACACGGTATTTTCTTTCCTGAACATACTATGCCTCGACCTCACACTCACCACATCCAACACATCATACCATTTAAATAAATCATTCAAATCACATCAACAACCATTTCAAAGCTTCAGATCTTCGAATACCTCATGTAAATCTCAAGTAATTTCAAAACAGTATCAAAAACAGAGGAGTTCGTAAAACAGCGCCAAAACCGGCGATCTAGTTCAAAAACAGAGTGTGTCGAAGATTGTATATAAAACCGGCGACCTCGTCGCCCAAGCACACATACAGAGCATTTTACGCAGATGAAAACGAAAATGGCGACCACGTCGCCCTCACTTCAGAAGATAGCTAAACTATGGCTCGTATGGAAAAGAGGTCTAGCTTCCCTTACCTGGACTTGCGCAAACACCAGGAGTTCCGAAATCCAACGAAGCTTGAAGAACGCTTTGACTCTGTTCTTGTGTCTGGTTTTGAAGAGCTTGCAGAGAACCACCCAAGTGCTCCAATGGTGGCTGTCGCTCGTCGTATTCCCGCGTGAAGGTGTACTAGAATCGCAGTGTGAAGGAGAGAAATGGAGAGGAGGGAACTCACTCTTTCTCTCTTCGACTACAACAATGTCTTCCTTTTCTCTCAGCAGTGGATTTCTGTAACTTAAACCAACTCATCCCTCCAAAAGCAGCTGCCACCACCCACTCTGCAGAGAAGTCTGAGAACCACTGCCCTGAACAGTACTACCACTGTTGTCTCTGGTGCATGCCAACCACTGCTCTGAACAGTACTGCCACTGTTTGTCGCTTGTGCATGCCAGCCACTGCTCTGAACAGTACGACCGTGAGTGTCTCCCGCGCATGCCAACATTCTGATGTCACTATTCTGAACCACTTTTTCGTCTACGTGGCGCGCGTGCAGAACGTCTCTTGCTGGGAGTCTGGGGCCCACGTTCTCTGGGTGTAACTCAACGTCGCGCGATGACCTTTCGCCGATGACTACCAGCTCGAAGAGAAACCACTGATGACCTCTCGCGCGAAGACTACCACCGATGACCTCGCGCGAAGACTACCACCGATGACCTCGCGCGAAGACTACCACCGATGACCTCGCGCGAAGACTACCACCGATGACCTCGCGCGAAGACTACCACCGATGACCTCGCGCGAAGACTACCACCGATGACCTCTTCCTGGCGAACGACCGATGTCTTCCTCTGGGAGACAACCGATGTCTTCCCTGGCGACGCCCTCATAACTCTCGCGCCTTGGCCACGTCCACATGCATCGCGCCCTGGCAATGCCCGCGTGCCTCGCGTCCGCGCGATGCCCGCATGTCCCTCGCGCCCGCGCGATGCCTGCATGCCTCTCACGCCCGCGAGATGCCTGCATGCCTCTCGCGCCCGCGCGATGCCTGCATGCCTCTCGCGTCCGTGCGATGCCTGCATGCCTCTCGCGCCCGCGCGATGTCCACCTGGCGCTCATGTGCAGCAGGCGACCGGCGACCTCGTAGCCTTCTAAACTTAACTTTTTCCTCCCTTTTTATTCTAAATAAAAACATACTTAGAATTTATTTAAAATATAACTCTTTTATTCCAATAAATTTTTCAGGTCCTTACATTCTCCCCAACAAGAAAAATTTTCGTCCTCGAAAATTGGATTACAAGGAAAAGAGGTATGGATAAGCCTCCCTCATGGGTTCTTCTAACTCCCAAGTAGAATCCCCCGATTTCTCATCCCACACCACTTTCACCATGTCGATGGTCTTGCCTCTGAGCTGTTTACATTGCCGATCGTCAATCCTGACTGGTTTTGCTTCAAAGGACAAGTCATCCCTAATCTGCACGTCGTCTACATCCAGCACATGACTAGGGTCTGCCATGTACTTCCTCAGCTGTGACACGTGAAACACATTGTGCAGATTCGCCAGATGGGGAGGTAGGGCGATCTCATACGCCACTGGGCCAATCCTTCTTAAGATCTGATATGGTCCCACGAACTTAGGGGACAACTTCTTTGACCTGATCGCCCGCCCTACACCCTTGGTTGGTGTCACTTTCATGAACACGTGATCTCCAGCAGCAAACTCCAAAGGCTTTCTCCTCTGATCTGCATAGGACTTCTGCCTACTCTGAGAGGCTTTCATTCTGCTTTGTATCTGCTTCACCTTCTCGGTCGTCTGCTGAATCAACTCTGGCCCAACCAAGACTGCCTCGCCCTCCTGGTACCAACATAAGGGAGTTCTGCATTTCCTCCCATACAGGGCTTCATATGGTGCCATCCCAATGCTGGCGTGGTAGCTATTGTTATAGGTAAACTCCACTAGTGGCAACACCTCCTCCCAACCTCCCAATTGATCCAAAACGCATGCCCTCAGCAGATCTTCCAAAGATTGGATCGTCCTCTCTGACTGACCATCTGTTTGGGGATGATATGCAGAGCTCATCCTCAACTTGGTTCCCAAACACTCTTGCAAGGTCTGCCAAAACCGTGAAGTGAACCTGGGATCCCTATCTGAAATGATGCTGGAAGGCACTCCATGCAACCTCACAATCTCCTTGATGTACAGCTGTGCCAACTTGGCCATGGGCATCTTCATATTTACTGGGAGGAAGTGGGCACTCTTCGTCAGCCTATCAATGATGACCCAGATTGCATCATGACCCTTTACCGATCTGGGTAAATGGGTGACAAAATCCATGGCAATGCTGTCCCACTTCCACTCGGGGATATCCAGTTGCTGCAACAGCCCGCCAGGTTTTTGATGCTCCACCTTCGCCTTTTGACACGTTAAGCAGGTTGCCACGTACTGGGCGACGTCCCTCTTCATGCCTGACCACCAAAATGACTCTTTCAAGTCATGGTACATCTTGTTCATGCCTGGGTGGAGGTTAAGGCGACTCTTATGACCTTCCTCTAGGATCATCTTCTTCAACTCATCATTTGCGGGTATGCAAATCCTGCCATCAAACCTCAAGATCCCATCATCGCCCATCTCAAAGCCTCTCGCCTGATCTGTTCCTAGCGACTCCATAGTGCGCTTCAGGCTAGGGTCCTCCAATTGCTTATCCTTCAACATTCCCAGGAAGTCATTAGTTATAGTCAGCTTACTACAACTAATGTGATTCACGTGAAACTCTACTCCCAGGTTTAAGTCCCTGAACTGCTCGATCAGTTTCTGCTCTTCCATCATCATGGTGGCGACTTGTATAGACTTCCTACTCAAGGCATCTGCCACTACATTGGCCTTCCCTGGGTGATACATGAGTTGAAAGTCGTAGTCCTTTAGGAATTCCATCCACCTTCTTTGTCTCATGTTTAGCTCCTTCTGATCGAACAGGTACTTCAAGCTCTTGTGGTCACTGAACACCTGGAACCGAGCTCCATACAGATAATGCCTCCAGATCTTCAAGGCAAACACTACCGCTGCCAACTCCAAATCATGAGTAGGGTAGTTTTTCTCATGCACCTTGAGTTGCCTTGAAGCATATGCAACCACCCTCTTCTCTTGCATCAACACGCATCCCAAGCCTTGATGTGAGGCATCACAGAAGACATCAAAAGGTCTTCCTACTTCTGGAATCACCAGCACTGGAGCACTGGTCAACCTCTCCTTTAGTTCCCTGAAGCTCTGCTCACATCGGTCGGTCCAAGCAAAGGGTTGGTCCTTGCGGGTCAGTTGTGTTAAAGGAGCCACTACTTTGGAAAAATCCTCAATAAACCTCCGATAGTAGCCCGCCAACCCCACAAAGCTCCTTATCTCAGTCACTGTCTTAGGACGTTCCCATTGCAGCACTGCCTCTACCTTGGCTGGATCTACCGAGATCCCCTGGGCAGATATCACGTGTCCTAAGAAGTTGACTTCCCTTAGCCAGAACTCACACTTAGAGAACTTGGCATAGAGCTGCTTCTCCCTCAGTATTTCCAATACTGTCCTCAGGTGTTCCTCATGCTCTTCCTCGGTCCTTGAATAAATGAGGATGTCATCTATGAAGACCACTACAAACTTATCCAAGAAAGGGCGAAAGATCCTATTCATGTAGTCCATGAATAGAGCTGGAGCATTGGTGACTCCAAATGGCATCACTACATACTCGTAGTGCCCATATCTAGACCTAAAAGCTGTCTTCTGAACATCTTCAGCTTTTACCAAGATTTGGTGATACCCCGATCTCAGGTCAATCTTGGAGAACACCGAGGCCCCATGAATCTGGTCCATCAAATCGTCAATCCGAGGTAGGGGGTACTTGTTCTTGATGGTCAATTTGTTCAATTGCCTGTAGTCTATACACAACCGAGACCCTCCATCCTTCTTCTTGACTAGGAGCACTGGAGCTCCCCACGGAGATACACTGGGTCTGATGAATTGTTTCTCCAGCAGCTCTTCCAACTGCTTCTTTAACTCTACTAACTCGGCTGGTGCCATCCTGTAAGGTGCCATTGATATTGGTCCAGCTCCAGGTACCAAGTCAATAGAGAATTCCAATTCTCTCTTAGGGGGTAACCCAGGCACCTCTTCTGGAAATACATCCGTGAAATCCCTCACCACGTGTATTCTGCTTACGTCCCCTTCATTCCTCACTTCCAACCGAGCTAGCATCACGAAGCACCTCGCCCCTTCCTCCAACTCTGATCGCCCTCTTTGAACTGGCCACACCTCTGATTCTTGGGGGTCTGGAAATGCTACCTCCTGCCTACCACAGTCTATGAGAACATGATTGGCAGCTAGCCAATCCATTCCCAGGATAACATCCAGGTCCTGAAGAGGTAGGCAGATCAAGTTCACTTTGAATCTACGTCCCTCTACTATCACTGGACATTCAGGGCAAACTGTGGAGGTCAACACCTGTCCTGACGCAGGTGTAGAGACCAACAGTTCGAAGGGTAACTCTCTCACCATAAGGCCCAACTCGGCTACACACATGCTTGACACAAAGGAGTGTGTCACTCCAGAATCAAACAAAGTTTTTACACCTCTACCAGCTATAAAGCAAACATTCTGCACAAGGTTACCTGATTGGGACGCCTCAGCTCCTGACATGGCAAACACCCTCCCGGTTGCCTGAGGTCTGTTGCCTTCGTTCCTCATCTGCTGGGAACCACTGGGTTGAGTCATTCTGTGCTGAGT
Source organism: Phaseolus lunatus (assembly GCA_013389735.1). Taxonomy (NCBI): domain Eukaryota; kingdom Viridiplantae; phylum Streptophyta; class Magnoliopsida; order Fabales; family Fabaceae; genus Phaseolus; species Phaseolus lunatus. The sequence continues at coordinate 25,793,554 of CM023858.1, forward strand.
AGGACAATACTTGGCAACGTGCCCCGTCTTCTGGCAGGTAAAGCATCTCCTCTCTGAGTCTTTCTTGGGGCACACATTGGCTGTGTGTGGCCCACCGCAATGGAAACATTGAAATTTCCTGGTTTGTTGCTGATGAGACTGGGGTGGTGCTGCTCTCGCCCTATGCTGTGGAGGCCTCGCGTAGGGCTTAAACTGCTGTTGCTGTACCCTTGCCTTCCCATTGGAGGAACCGCCTGGGTGGGACCTGCTCACCCGAGACTCACCCTTCTCTAGAGTCTCCACCATTTTCGCCTTCTCCACTAAGGCATGAAATTCTCTAATGCACATCGGGGCTATGGTCCTCTTCAGCCCATGCTTCAGTCCTTCTTCGAATTTCCTACACCTCCAAGCCTCAGAGGTGGCTTGGGTATAAAACCTGGCGAGGTACTCGAACCGAGCAGCATAGGCATTCACAGACATATCCCCCTGCTCCAACCTCAGGAACTCAGCTTCCTTCGCAAATCTTGCGCTGTCTGGGAAGTACTTCTCCAGGAACCTCACTCTGAAGCTTTCCCAATCCATCACTTCCTCTCGGGCCTCCATCATCTGCTGAGTTCCCATCCACCAGAACTCAGCTTCCCCAGACAGGAGGTATGTGGCAAACACCAGCTTCTTGTCTTCAGGGCAGGAAGTCGCCCTGAATATCTTCTCTAACCCCCTGACCCACTGATCTGCTTGATCAGGGGTAACGTTCCCACTGAACTTAGGTGGGTTGTGCCTGAGGAACTCAGTCAGTCCCATATGCTCCTGAGGCTGACCGACGTCGGGGTTTGTTGCGGCCGATCTGGCGGTCTCCCACTGTTGCATTGTAGCTTGGTGATTTTGAGACATCGCCGCATTCTGCTGCTGGATGGCACTTGCCATCATCTCGATGGCCTTGGCGATCTGACCCATTTCAGAAGAAGGTTGGGGAGGGGTAGAGGGTCTACGTGCCATCTCTCTTGTTTCGGATCTTGAAGCTATGAGTTTTCTATATTCCCTACAACTACAGGAATGAGATTGATAAGAAATCAATTCATTCAGGAGGTAATAACCAGACCTTACAAAGGTCAGCATCTCAAAGTCATCAAGAATTTGAGCTTAACAACATACTCGTAATACTTAGAATCTCTAGCAAGGTATTAGAACAGCTACTGATATCATCACCATCAGTTCAAACAACCATTTTCAGTCAATTGCAGAAACACTCAATAAGCTAAACTAGATCACACCAGCATTCAATGTATACTAAACATCAAATCTTTGGAATTAAGATTGAGAATCATCTCGATCCAGTTATGAGTGTGCACCCTCATTACTTCATCAAGATCTTCTCACCCTTAATACTAAGATTTTCAGCTAGAGTATACGTTCACTAAAGCACAGAAGCACACACAAACTTTTCAATACAAAACGTTTGAAAACCTTTCACTATAGTTGTTATTTAAAAACTCAAATAACTTTTATGAGCAGAAGAAACACAATGGATCCACAGCCCTCAGGTTATCCTAAGGACGAACTGCTCTGATACCATTAATGTAACATCCCACCAAATACATTTCATATTTATATAATATAAATGAAGATAAACAAGTATTTTGAAATAAACATAATTATATATATATAATGGAGTTTCTCCTCATCGGGAGTTTAATACATAAACTGTGAATCTTTCCAAAAAAAAACTTAACCAAAAATACAACAAAAGACAAATCGGGCGATATGCTAACAAAAGGGCGATCTCCTAGTCAATCAGGTGATCTCCTATCATCCAGGCGATCTCCTATCAGACCGGCGATCTCACTTTCCTGCAACGTCATCTGCTCCCGTGTAAATCATACACGATCATCACAAGTTTTAAGAAGAACATCCACAAACGAAAACGCAGGGTAAGCTAGACAGTTTTAAAAGAGAATTTAGATATGAACTTTAAAATCAAGATAAATTAATTTAAGGCACCCACGTAAAAACATCAGCTTTCTCATTCTTCCCACATACCATCAAGTACAAACCCACATTTCACAATTCCTCAAGAGTAGTTCATATCACACAGTGCAGCAAGTGTCTATCCACATACAGTGTTCCTCATTTCTCACGTCAGGTTTTCCACTGACTCACAATACATAGACACAAGACACTAATTCCGGAATACTCGTGCATTGATTAGACTCAGAGATTTGCACCTGTCATATTGCCCACTGTGGAATCTCACACATCCACAGGGTCGCCGTGAAATCTCTCACATTCATCAGCGTATAATGAATCTCACACATCACCATACAGCATGACAGGGTTAATCCACGCAAAACAGGTCGGTTTGTTCTCTTTCAAACAACCCACCCATACAGGTGAACCTCCTTCGACTCTCAACAACTGAGTAACTTCCTCTACGTGAGTCCATTACCTCAGCAGAGTCAGGATATCTCGTTCTTAATCACCGATCAATGCACCTACTACAAGATCTTACACGGTATTTTCTTTCCTGAACATACTATGCCTCGACCTCACACTCACCACATCCAACACATCATACCATTTAAATAAATCATTCAAATCACATCAACAACCATTTCAAAGCTTCAGATCTTCGAATACCTCATGTAAATCTCAAGTAATTTCAAAACAGTATCAAAAACAGAGGAGTTCGTAAAACAGCGCCAAAACCGGCGATCTAGTTCAAAAACAGAGTGTGTCGAAGATTGTATATAAAACCGGCGACCTCGTCGCCCAAGCACACATACAGAGCATTTTACGCAGATGAAAACGAAAATGGCGACCACGTCGCCCTCACTTCAGAAGATAGCTAAACTATGGCTCGTATGGAAAAGAGGTCTAGCTTCCCTTACCTGGACTTGCGCAAACACCAGGAGTTCCGAAATCCAACGAAGCTTGAAGAACGCTTTGACTCTGTTCTTGTGTCTGGTTTTGAAGAGCTTGCAGAGAACCACCCAAGTGCTCCAATGGTGGCTGTCGCTCGTCGTATTCCCGCGTGAAGGTGTACTAGAATCGCAGTGTGAAGGAGAGAAATGGAGAGGAGGGAACTCACTCTTTCTCTCTTCGACTACAACAATGTCTTCCTTTTCTCTCAGCAGTGGATTTCTGTAACTTAAACCAACTCATCCCTCCAAAAGCAGCTGCCACCACCCACTCTGCAGAGAAGTCTGAGAACCACTGCCCTGAACAGTACTACCACTGTTGTCTCTGGTGCATGCCAACCACTGCTCTGAACAGTACTGCCACTGTTTGTCGCTTGTGCATGCCAGCCACTGCTCTGAACAGTACGACCGTGAGTGTCTCCCGCGCATGCCAACATTCTGATGTCACTATTCTGAACCACTTTTTCGTCTACGTGGCGCGCGTGCAGAACGTCTCTTGCTGGGAGTCTGGGGCCCACGTTCTCTGGGTGTAACTCAACGTCGCGCGATGACCTTTCGCCGATGACTACCAGCTCGAAGAGAAACCACTGATGACCTCTCGCGCGAAGACTACCACCGATGACCTCGCGCGAAGACTACCACCGATGACCTCGCGCGAAGACTACCACCGATGACCTCGCGCGAAGACTACCACCGATGACCTCGCGCGAAGACTACCACCGATGACCTCGCGCGAAGACTACCACCGATGACCTCTTCCTGGCGAACGACCGATGTCTTCCTCTGGGAGACAACCGATGTCTTCCCTGGCGACGCCCTCATAACTCTCGCGCCTTGGCCACGTCCACATGCATCGCGCCCTGGCAATGCCCGCGTGCCTCGCGTCCGCGCGATGCCCACATGCCCCTCGCGCCCGCGCGATGCCTGCATGCCTCTCACGCCCGCGAGATGCCTGCATGCCTCTCGCGCCCGCGCGATGCCTGCATGCCTCTCGCGTCCGCGCGATGCCTGCATGCCTCTCGCGCCCGCGCGATGTCCACCTGGCGCTCATGTGCAGCAGGCGACCGGCGACCTCGTAGCCTTCTAAACTTAACTTTTTCCTCCCTTTTTATTCTAAATAAAAACATACTTAGAATTTATTTAAAATATAACTCTTTTATTCCAATAAATTTTTCAGGTCCTTACACTTACAGCTGGCATCTACCGTACACGCATCACACCTGGAGGGCTTCTGCGCTTCTCTCTGTGCGGGCCGCATGCTCCCAGGAGAGCGCCAGGTGTGGCTGGTCTAAACTCACTCGCTAGGCGCATCCTGCCTGCATGGCCTCGCCGCACGTCCTCTGAGTAGGCATCATGTGAGGTGCATACGTAACGTTCTCGCTGGGAACCTTGGTCCCAGCTTAACACGCGTTGGCAAGAACCCCGATGACCGATCACCCTCTGCATGCATTTACGACCGATCGCCCTCTGCATGCACTTACGACCGATCACGCTCTTCATGCAGAAACGCCCGACCGGTGCCTCCTAACTTTCCCCCGATGACCGACCGGTGCCTTATAACTTTCCCCGATGACCGGGCGGTGCCTCATGCCTATCCACCGATGACCGTGCAGTGCCTCATGCCTATCCACCGACGTCCGTCCGGTGCTTCCAGGCGCTTATCTATGCTCTGAACTGGGAGTGGTGGCCACTTGGTATCTGACTACCGATCACCGTTCTAGGTGATCTCCTCCCTGATTCACTTGCTCTTTCTACCACGTGCCACCCTGTGCATGGTCCACGTGGTCAACTACTGCTGACGTCATCAACTACTGATGACCGACCGGATCACAAGCCCCCCAGTCTCAAGCTGTGAACTTGTTCTCAGCGAAAAGACTAAGTGGTCGCGCCCTCGGTCCACGTGGCAAGTGGGGCCACGCCACGTGCTGCTCTCGTATCTGCTCCTCGGCGTCACGGCTTCCATACTTTATCTCTCGACACATGGACGCATTAATGGCCCCCACTGAGTGTCGCTACCGTTTCCTTCATTCAACAGATGCGTGCGCATCCCTCTGGTTCATCTAGAGATTCACCTTTTCTGTTTTCTTCTTCTCAACCGCGCTAGGGTTCGCTGCGCTTCTCCTCTTTAACTCTCTGCATGTGACTAACTGTTAACTAGCTTAGGCTTTAGCGCGATCTCACTGCAACCCCTCAAACTTGGCTTCTGACTTGATCGCGGCTAACTGTTACCTTAGCATTGCCTTCAAGATAACTTCGTGCTGGATGATTGACTTAACGGGGCCTAAACGCTTCGGCTTCACGCAGCAGAACTTGCTTCTACCACCGACCACCGACTAGCATGTTAGTGCACCACAGATCAGTCATCGCGCTTTTGGCTTCGCTATACTTCTTTGCCACACCAGCGCTGAGTGCATAGAGGGCCTGAACACCAACTATGACGCCTGTGTTTTGGGGAAGAAAAGTGCTTCTCGATGACCCCTCTTGCCTCAACCTCGCTGTAAGAAGTCGTGGGTGAGGTCTTGCTTCTCTCACCTCAGCCTCGCTGTACAAAGTCGAGGGAGAGGGCTTTCTCTCTTGCCTCAGCCTCGCTGTACAAAGTCGAGGTAAGGACTTTTCCCTGTTGCCTCAACCTTGCTGTAAGAAGCGAAGGAAGAGGACTTTTCCTCTTGCCTCAACCCTGCTGTATAAAGCAGAGGAACAGGACTTTCCTCTCACCTCAACCTTGCTGTAAAAAGCAGAGGAAGAAGACTGATTAATCCTCTATATTTTGTTTGATCTATCGCAACTCCAGCCATATCAGCATCCATATAGAAATTTGTGGACATTGGTGTTGTGGCCACTTTGCAATTCTCCATTTCAAACCGTTTGAGAATTTCTTTACAATACTTTGTTTGGCTTTAAAATATGCCCTCTTTAGATTGCTTGACCTGCAGTCCAAGAAAGAAGGAAAGTTCTCCCACATGGACATCTCAAACTCCCCCTACATTGCTGTCACAAATTCTTCACACACCCAATCATTAGTTGCTCCAAAAATAATATCATCCACATATATTTGCATTGAGATAACAACAGAATTTGACTTTTTAATAAAGAGAGTTTTATCAATCTTCCTCTTTCATAGTCACGAGACAAGAGGAAATTACTTAACCTCTCATACCACTGCCTAGGGGCTTGCTTGAGACCATACAAGGCCTTTTTCAACTTGTATACATGGTTGGGATATTGATGATCTTCAAACCCGGATGGTTGTGAAACAAAAATTTCCTCGTTGACAACTCCATTTAGGAAGGCACTTTTCAAATCCATTTGAAACAGTTTGAAGCCATTAATGCAGGCAAATGCAAGTAGTAATCTCACAACTTCTAATCTGGCCACTGGTGCAAAATTTTCGTCATAGTCTATCCCTTCTTCTTGATTGTACCCTTTTGCAACTAGCCTCGCTGATGTGAGTTGATTTTTAAATGTTTTCATTTAAGGTGACACTTTACTTTAGGATTTAGATTTTAGGAGTTAATGGTGATGACCTTAGGAAAATTCCCACTGGACACTAACTTAACCAAGTGGTTAAGTAAGTGTGAAGGTGCATTTCACAAAGGCAAAGATAAAAGACATTATATGGTGAGAATGGATGCAATTTGCGGAAATGAAGAAAGGAAACTAGGAAACATCAATGATGATCAAGGCCAACCAAATGATGAACCCCACTCAAATAAGAGGGCCAAAACTGAGAGCAAACCCTAAGGAATAAGAGCAAGGAAATTAACATAAATGGAATGGAAACATGAAGGAAAATGGAAGAAGAAACTTATGGAGGTAGTGGTGGATGATCACGCCACTTGGTGTGTGGAAACCACCAAGATAAGTGCTAGGCTGCCACTTGAGAGCTTCATTCTCATCAAGATAAGATTAAGGAAGATGAGATAACACTCACTTAAGCTCACACAATATTTGTGCAGAGTAACTTTACTTCAATTTCAACTTGAAAATACAAAGGGTGAGGCCTCCTACTTATAAGTGAAGGAGCCTTGGAAAACAAGCTAGAAGGGTAGGATGGGAAAAGGAAAAAAATGGGCAGCCTTAGGGTTTGTGATTGAAGAGGCCTAAGCTCAGGTCCAACAACTAGGTCCATGACAAAGAGGATTCAAGAAGAGTTGGACTCTACTACTGATGGCAGATAAACTTTTCTCTATATGTTCAAAGACCCCTCAGAGGACCTCAAGGAGTAGAGCCCAAGCCATGGGAGCTGAGCATCAATTAGTTTCAGTTTATTTGTAATTTCAGTAGAGTAGGGTTCATTTAGCACAATAGGGCGGTGTATTTAACAATTTGGCTTGTGCCTAGGCCTTTTAGGGTAGGGATGTAGCCCTACCTTCTAGAAGCATGCTAGGGGGCTGCATTGACCTTAGTCAATGCCCTAGCCACCCCTCTCTTGAGGGTTTCCTACTGTACTGACCAGTCCTCGGACGTCAGCTGGGTCCCACAGCATGGGCCAAAGCCACGTGGAATGGACCCCATAGGTGGTATTGATGAGAGGGGTGATTAGTCATCAGCCTACAGAGTGGGGTGATTAGTCATCAGCCTATAGAGTGGGGTGATTAGTCATCAGCCTACAGAGAGGGGTGATTAGTCATCAACCTACAGAGTGGGGTGATTAGTCATCAGCCTACAGAGAGGGGTGATTAGTCATCAGCCTATAGAGAGGGGTGATTAGTCATCAGCCTACAGAGAGAGCGTGACGATCACCAGAAGGGGTTGATGTGTCTTCGTCACTCCGCAGGTTGAGGAGTCCTCGGCAACAGAGTGTGGCGAGGTGACATCGGTCTTGGGTGATTTGAACAGTGTAAACAGAACAGCTAAGATTGGTTCCCAGAGTGGGCCAATGACCAGTTAAATACCCAGAGGTAGGGAGAGGCCTGGATCACGAAGAGCCTATGTGGGTAGCAGGAAAACCACAGTGAGGTGCAGAGTCCTGAGGGGTTGAGTACTCATCAGAACTAGGGTTTCCCAGTAAAGGCTACATGCATGGCACGTGAACAGTAAGGGCACTCCCAGAACAGGTGGCCCCAGAGACTAGGTGCACAAGGAGGCATCCAGGTGGTCACCCTGTTAGAGTTTGCACTCCAGAAAAGGAAACCTTATGTGCTAGATTACCCTAAGATTGGGTGATAGCGACACAAGGGTATTCCAGTAAACCCTAAATATGGCTAGTAGCGCAGTGAACCCTAATTAGGGCTAGCGGCGTTGTAAACCCTAGACTATATAAGGGACAGTAAAATACTTCACAAAGGTACGCAGTTTCTAGACCTAAACACAGAGAGACTCAATACACTTGGTGTTCCTTGCCCTACACTGACTTGAGCGTCGGAGTGCAAACAGCCTCTGGGGCGCCCCCTTTCTCTTTTGCAGGTGCAGATTGCTTCGAAAGAACTAAGCACGTATCAACGTGAGGAAGAAGGCGTGTGAGTGTCGTGGAGTCAACTGACAGGCGAGTCAACCGGCAAGAACACCTACCATCCTCTCTCACTTGTCCTCCAAGGAACTTGCACCTATAAATAAGTGTGCTTGGCTCATGTTTTGTAAGATCAAGCTTAATGAGCAAATGCTGCCAAATTTTTGCAAGCTTCTACTCTTGTCTAATCTCTCTAGGTTAGACACTTTGATCTTCACCTTCACCTTCCTCCAAGTGATTTGGCTCAACCTATCACTCTCCATACCTTTCATACACCTAGAAGGAACCCATAGCTCTATATGAGCCATCCTTGACCCATATCATCCATAGCTTCTGCCACCTTTTTCACCTCATTTCCTTAAAAAGAACATTTGATGGAGAGAGGCCAAGCTCACCCCACCATGAAAGCCAAGGGCCAAGACTAGACCGTCTAGAACCACATGGAGAGCGTCTAGCACAAGACAAGGGGGAGCTACATGAGAAGCGTCTAGGAGGGAGCCTAGACCGTCTAAGACCTCTCACAAGGTCCATGGCCAAGCACATTCACGCCCAAATGAGTCAAGCCACGGATGGGAGGGAGAAGACCATGTATATGCTACTTGGAGGCCCATTAGGGGTAGCTTAGTAGATTAATGTAGTGTAGAAAGCAAAACTTGCTCACTTAGGGGTGTGCTATCAAAAAGGTGCCCTTAGCAATAGAAGGAGGGGTGTGCTAGCAAATAGGTGCCTTTAGCAAAAGAAGGAGGGGTGTACTATCAAATGTTGCATTTTTGACCTATCTTCTAGAATATTAGGATGATGGTGTGGTTTGACTAAAGTCAATACCCTAGGCAGCCCCCACTTTTTGTATTTCCATCCCTACCCTTTAAGCTTGCTCACCAAGGCTCCTTAATCTATAAATAAGGAGGCCTACCTCATGTATTTTCAAGATTAAATAGAGTATTGTTATGCTGCCCAAATTGTGCTATACACTACTCCTTGCCTAACACTTAGGTTTTAGTCTTCAATTCATCACTACCAAAGGGGCTGGCCAAACCTCCCCATTTCCTCACTCTTCATGCACCTTCAAGGCACCCATGCTTCCTAGGAAGGCCTTGCTCACCTCCTCCATAAGCTTCCGCATCCATCATCACCAAGGAACTCCAAAATCCAAAGAAGAGCTCATAGGAATGCCATCATTTGGTATTTAGAGCTATGGTTCTTCAAAGATGAGTATCTCTTTTCATTTTCTTTTTGAGTTCTTCTTTTCTCCAAGTTGTTCATCTTTATTCCAAGTTGTCTTGCTGTTTTTTGTGTTTTAATATGATTTGAATGCTTGTTTATTCATTTCATTTGGTGGGTTTGTTCAAACTTGTGCTTGAACATCTATTTTCAATTTTGTGTAGGATTCTTGATATATTTGTGTTGCTGTTTTTATTTTTAGGTATTTGAGTCTTGCTTGAAATTTCATTTGGGTCATATGATGTTCTTGTGTCTTTTCATTTTATGAATCCATAAGTTTTGTCTAAGTCATGTGTTTCCATATTTGTCATCAAATCCTAGTAGTACTCTTTTTGATTTATTTGTTTCTTGTTTTTGGTCTGAATGTTTGATCTGAAATCTGTTTTGTGTTGATCCTTTGGTGCATTTTTAATTTTAGTTTGAGTTCTTATTTGTGTGTTAGATCCACACAAATTCCATCATATTAACTCCATTGTGTTTTTGAGGTATATCATTCTGTTTTTCACTCCAGTTTTCAGAACTCCGTGTTTTTCACTTTTCTGTGCTGACTGTTTTGATTTATGAAAATCACATACATCATCAAAAATTTCTAAGCCTCTGGATTTCACAAATTTGAGGTGTTATCAAAAGGACAAAAAAAGAACCATCTGAAAAAAAGAAATAGAAAAAAAAAGATAAATATTACAAAAAAAGTGTGCAATCCTGACATTCCAGCTGGCAGCTCTGAGCACTGATTTTATAAAATTTACCAAAATTAATTGGTACATGCGTTTTGAGTGAAACCAACGCCAAAAGTTTGTTAAGATCTTGTTCTGATTGTTTGTCAATTTTCAGAAGCAAATACAAAAGGGTCAGCTCAGCATAAATCTTTTAAAGATACGCTTTCTGGACCACAACAATTTGTGCTTTTCTGTGGTGTTGTTTTTTGGTTTTTAAATCAAATCTAGTGCTATTCCTAGGCTCCTTTTTGTGTGCCATCCATTATTTGAGTACCTTTTATTTGCTTGTCTAATTTCATTTGAACTCTTTCTAGTTGTGTCACATTTAAATTCCATTTGTGTGGTACTGTTTTTCAAATTAATTTGTTTCTTGCTTTCTTTCTTTGGCCTCTAAGCTTGTTGGTGGATTAAATATCAATTGGTACTTGTTGAGTGAGAATTTGACTTGAGGGGAGTCTAGCTTGCTTAATAGGTGCTGGATTGAAGATTTTATTGACCTAATTCCAAGAGGAACAAAGGCAAAGGGCAGCAACAAACACCATACTACAAATACACCACACACTTTGGAAGGCCCAACAAGTAGAAAAGCAACAAAAGGGGTGCAACTAGAAGAACAACAAAAGGGGTGCAAATAGTAAAAGCAACAAAGGGAGTGTCATTTAATTTCTTTGCAATCTTGCTTGTGTTAATTACTTGTTAATCACGCAATTAGACGGAGAGTGTGTCTTCAAGGGCTCCAAGTGTCCAAGAAGCCTCACCTAGGGCCGACTAGTGTAGACTTTAATTGGTTTAGCATGTGTTAATTGTTTTTAATTGTTTTCCTTGCTTAATTAATTACATTTGCTAATTTGTTTTACCTTGTTTAAGTTTGTTAATTCTTTGCTTGGTTAATTAGCTAGTTGCATTGTTTTCTTGCATCAAAAAAAAAGGATTTCTTCAACTTAATTGTGTTTTAAGTGGTTTACTAAGAGAAAACTTTGTGTGAAGACATTGAGGAATAGTCTTTTGCTAAGGCAAGGCTTGGTATTTAAGTAGTCCATTGTGACTCACCTCCCTTACCTGGAAGACTACCTTCTTTGACTTCCCTAAATTTTCTCAAGGTAAAATACTTCTACACACAAAGCTTTAGTCATGTCTTCTTCTTCTCATTCTCCAAAGCCTATTGAAAATGAATTAAAATCTATGAAAACTCTTTTGGAAGAAGTTTCACAAGCCGTGCAAATGATTTCTTTTAGACAATTGGAGAATGATTCTAAAATTAATGAGTTGACTAAAGCCCAAGAAGAGAAGTCACAAAAATCAAAAAAATATCAAACTCATGCATCTCATTTACAAGTCCAAGAGTCTCTAGGGGAGGGAAGCCTTAGAATGTATGACTACTACCAACCACCCCCTAGAAGAAATAGGCAAAGGGAGCAAGAGGGCCCAAGAGAGGTTAGAGTAGACCTACCTCATTTCCATGGTAAGGAGAGTGTAGAAACCTACCTAGATTGGGAGATGAAAGTAGAGAAACTCTTTGCTTGCCATAGGGTGAGTGAAGAACGCAAGGTACCTCTAGCCACCCTTAGCTTCCAAGGGAACGCCATGTATTGGTGGACCTCTCTCGAAAGAGAAAGACATCTTCATAGGTAACCTCCAATTGAATATTGGAACGACCTTAGGGGAGCCCTAAGACGTCGCCACATACCCTCATACTACCATAGGGAGTTGATGGACAAGCTCCAAAGACTCAGGCAAAACAATATGAGTGTTGAGGAGTATAGACAAAAAATGGAGCTCTACATGATGAGAGCCTCCATTAGAGAAGAGGAGCATATCACCACAGCTAGGTTCCTTAGTGGCCTCTCACTTGAGATAAGGGATAGAGTAGAACTCCTTCCATACCAAGACTTGAATGACTTGGTCCAACTTTGCATTAAAGTTGAGCAACAAAATTTGCGCAAAACTTCAAGTCTAAAGGTTGGATCCTACTCTAACTTCTCTCCCAAGAGAGAATATAGAAGGGAGGGTAGTACATCAAAAGAAAAACCTAGGGAAACTACCAAACCCTTAGCCAAAGATGCCTCCACCCCACCCATCCGAGCTAGGGACGTTAAGTGCTTTAAGTGCCATGGAAGAGGGCATCTGCAAGCACAACGCCCAAACCAAAGGACTTTGTTTCTGAAAGGTGTAGATGAGTACACTAGTGGCGAGGATGAGCCAAGTGAAAGAGAGGAAGGGGGAGAGGATGAGAGGGTAGATCCATTAGAGGGAGAATTGCTAATGATTAGGAGAACCCTCAACAATCATCCTAGTGCAACCATGGAGACACAAAGAGAGAACATCTTTCACACAAGATGTAAAGTTTTAGAAAATATATGTTCTCTCATTGTGGATAGTGGATCAAGTTGCAATTGTTGTAGCTCTAGAATGATTGAAAAGCTCAATCTACAAGTAGTTCCTCATCCTAAGCCATACAAGTTGCAATGGATAAATGAGAATGGGGAACTAAGTGTAGATAAGCAAGTGGAAATCAAGTTTTCCATAGGGAACTACAAAGACAAGGTTTTATGTGATGTAGTGCCTATGGAAGCTTGCCATATACTCTTAGGAAGACCATGGCAATTTGATAAAAAAACCTTGCATGATGGTCTTACTAATGAGATTTCCTTCACCCATAAGCATAAAAAGTTTGTACTTAGTCCTTTACCACATTCCCAAGTGGTGAAAGACCAAATACAAATGAAAGAAAAGAGGGATGAGGAAAAGAAAAAGAAAAGAGAGCTTGAAAAGAAAAAAGTCCTTAGGGATAGGAAGGAGGGAGAGAAGAGTGTTCCTTCTCCCAAGGTTGCTCAACAAGAGAAGCCTTTTGAAAACATCTTGGAAAATTTGCTTCTTGTTGAATAACCAAGCCTTGTCTTTTGTAAAGGAACACTTGCATGCACTGCCACAAGTAGTGAACTTATGAGTCTACCTCCTAAAGTAGAAAAACTTTTAAGTGAATTTGATGATGTATTCTCTAATGAGGGACCCAATGGACTCCCTCCCATTAGAGGTATAGAACACCAAATTGACTTAATTCCGGGGGCAAGCCTCCCAAATAGGCCCGCCTATAGAACTAACCCCGAGGAGACCAAGGAGATAGAGTCACAAGTTCAAGACTTGTTGGAGAAGGGTTGGGTTCAAAAGAGCCTAAGCCCTTGTGCTGTACCTGTCTTGTTGGTGCCCAAAAAAGATGGACCCTTTCAAGTCCTCGAGAGAGTCAACAACAATGCATACAAGTTGGACCTACCTCTTGAATATGGAGTGCATGATACATTTAATGTAATTGACCCATCTCTATTTGTAGGTACCAATGACGACTTGGATTTGAGGACAAATCCTTTCCAAGGGGGAGGGGATGATGGAGAGAGGCCAAGCTCACCCCACCATGAAAGCCAAGGGCCAAGACTAGACCGTCTAGAACCACATGGAGAGCGTCTAGCACAAGACAAGGGGGAGCTACATGAGAAGCGTCTAGGAGGGAGCCTAGACCGTCTAAGACCTCTCACAAGGTCCATGGCCAAGCACATTCACGCCCAAATGATTCAAGCCACGGATGGGAGGGAGAAGACCATGTATATGCTACTTGGAGGCCCATTAGGGGTAGCTTAGTAGATTAATGTAGTGTAGAAAGCAAAACTTGCTCACTTAGGGGTGTGCTATCAAAAAGGTGCCCTTAGCAATAGAAGGAGGGGTGTGCTAGCAAATAGGTGCCTTTAGCAAAAGAAGGAGGGGTGTACTATCAAATGTTGCATTTTTGACCTATCTTCTAGAATATTAGGATGATGGTGTGGTTTGACTAAAGTCAATACCCTAGGCAGCCCCCACTTTTTGTATTTCCATCCCTACCCTTTAAGCTTGCTCACCAAGGCTCCTAAATCTATAAATAAGGAGGCCTACCTCATGTATTTTCAAGATTAAATAGAGTATTGTTATGTTGCCCAAATTGTGCCATACACTACTCCTTGCCTAACACTTAGGTTTTAGTCTTCAATTCATCACTACCAAAGGGGCTGGCCAAACCTCCCCATTTCCTCACTCTTCATGCACCTTCAAGGCACCCATGCTTCCTAGGAAGGCCTTGCTCACCTCCTCCATAAGCTTTCGCATCCATCATCACCAAGGAACTCCAAAATCCAAAGAAGAGCTCATAGGAATGCCATCAACATTGGTCATTAAGAACAACCTATCATTTGGTATCATGAGCTTAGGTTCTTCAAAAGATAAGTGATTTCTCTTCATTTTATTTTTGTGTTCTGCTTATTCTGTGTTGTTCATCATATCCTTGATTGTCTTTCTGTTTTTTATATTTATTTTAGTTTGAGTTGCTGTTTCAAAATTTCTATTTGGTATTTTGGTTTAACTTGATCTTGAACTTCCATTTTCAAACTATTTTTAGGTTTCATATTGTGTTGGCTATTTTGTTTTTTTTTATTTGAGTCTTATTGATCTTTTAATCGGTTCAAAATGTTTTTGGTTGAGTCATTTTGATTTTTGAATCCATACAAGTTTTTTCAAAGTCATGTTCATCCTACAATGTCATAAATTTCAAGTGGTGCCTATTGTTGGTGATGTGGTTGCTTGATTTTGTTTTGAGTGCATTTTATATTTCTGAAATTTGAGCTTTGGTGCATTTTATATTTTCATATTTGAGTTCATACTTGTGTGTTAGTTCCATACAAGTTTCATTGGACCAGAATGCGTAGAGCTTAGTGCTCGGTGGTCAGACATCAGTGTCTGCGACAAACAGGTAAGCTGGGCTGTTGGGTCGCGTTGACAGGCCACATGACTAGGCTCAGGTATGTGCATGTTAACTCTCATTCATACATTTGGTATAACTATTCGCATACAGGGGCTGATAGGTCAGTGAAACATGTGTTAATGGGCCTAGGGGTGCATCTAGTGCATTTGGGTCAAGTACGAGTAAAACGTTCTCTATCAACCTAAGCCCAAGCGTGCTAGGGTTTGATAGAACAGTTTAAATGCATGATATGTAAGGACATATGCTTGATACGTAAAGGCATGTATGCCTGCTTGGAACAGATTGGACCCCGGGAGTCGATACCTGAGTTGGTACCCAGGTGATTATTTTGTTAGGATTTGATGCACTTCAAGGAGATAAGATTCTGCACAGTTGTGCTGTTAAGATTTCACACACTATAGCAGGATCTTCTCCCATTGAATATGCTATTGAATATGCTCTCACTCGAGATAAGATTCTCATGAGGGAAGGTTGTTACAAGAGGTAGCCTAGTACTAGTCTATAAAAGTGATGTGAATTCAAGAACATAATATGAAAAGTTCTTGACATTCTTAGGAGACATCTTGAGTTGGTCATATGAGAGGCACTTTCTCTTAGAATTGGATCAATGTTCTAAGACAAGAACTCACCAAAACTAATGCCAAAACACAATCTCAATTAGACGTTCCATCTATTGTCAAATTGAACCGATTGAAATACAAGAAAAAGGAAAAGAAACAGAACATAGGTGCTGGAAAATGAAAAATGCTGGACAGATTTGAAATAGGAACAAAAAACACCGAATAGAATTGCAAGATAAGAACAAAATAGGAAATGGAATGGAGAATGGATTAGAAGACTTATGAAGATGAGACTTGGAGATGATCTCGCCACTTGAAGGTTGGATTGCTTCAAGATAAGAGTGTGATGCTGCCACTTGAGTTCCAAGAGCTCTCAAGATGAAGCAAGGAAGAAGAGACACACAAGTGCTCACAAATGCTCTCAAAAAATGAGTAGAGTTTTCTTACTAATAATTTCCAATC
The DNA here is from genome assembly GCA_013389735.1 of Phaseolus lunatus. Taxonomy (NCBI): domain Eukaryota; kingdom Viridiplantae; phylum Streptophyta; class Magnoliopsida; order Fabales; family Fabaceae; genus Phaseolus; species Phaseolus lunatus. The sequence continues at coordinate 25,809,642 of CM023858.1, forward strand.
TGCATATACAAGGGGCAGCACCTCTATTTATATTTTTTAGGTGCTGAAATGCAAGCTAAAAGAAACCAAAATTCCCCCCAAATTCAAATGAAAAATGGCGCCTAACAAGACATGAGGAAGGTGTGATTTCTTTTCTCACTTTGGCACCTCCTATTTTAACTTCTACACCTATTTACTCACGCACCCCCCTCCTAATGCTCCTAACTAAAAAAAACCTAAAGATGCTTTCACACAAGAGGTTTCTCATGTTTTCCTCTAAGCACCTTCACATAATGAAATTGCAAAAAGGGAAAATAAACGTCCCCTAGCTCCTAATATTTTGAACATGCTTCTTGTGATCCTTTGAGGTTGACTTTGATCTCCATGAACGTCCTCAACCTCTTCTTCTTCATGATGTTTGGCCTCCATGTCCTCTTGAGCTTGATCTCCATCAAAAAGGGACTTGAGTTCCCAGGTGAAGGTACGTTGTTTCTAAGCTTGAAACTAGATACTTCTTGTTTCTTATAACCCTTGTACTGACTTGATCGTCGAAGTGAAATCAGTAGGTAGGGGTCACCGTCTGTCTCAACAGATCCACATTCAAACAACCAAAGGGAAGTGCAGATTCCGATGGAGATAGGCGGGGTCTGAACTAGTCATCAAAGTTTACCGGTGACTAGGTCAACCGGCAGGAACATTTGGCGCCCACTGTGGGGCCGGATAAAAGTAGGTCCCATCCACAGTTGTGATCAAAGCTATCAGGAGATATGAGGAATACAAGGCAAGGTCCCGCAGGAGCGGAAGGAGGTGACAACCTCAACATACAGCAACTCATGGAGACCGTCAATGCTCTCCAGGAGACAGTGGGCACGTCCAGGGCAGATCAAGAAAGGCTCTTGGCTGAGGTTCGAGCCGAGTAGGCTCTCAGACAAGACCAATTTAGGGGTCGAGCTAGACACATCACGGACAACCAATGATGAGTTACGCAGGGCCAATGAGGAACTGCGAAGAGATCTACATTGCTTGGGTGAGCGCAGCGTAGGAGAGCAGGTCCCGCCTTTCCAAAATAGGGCTCGCCCAATGTCATTCTCATAGGCATTGATGTGAGTTGATTTTATATTCATTATATTTGTGACACTTTTGAAAAATTAGGATCAAGATTCTTAGCAATTTAAAGGTGAGTCACCTAAGGAAAATCCCCACTGGACATTAACTTAACAAGCGTTAACTAGATGTGAAGGTTCATTTCCAAAGGTCCAAGGTAAAAACATAATTAGAGTGATGAATGGATGACAATTAAAGGTGAAGAACAAGAACAAAATTAGGCACAAAAACATAATGGAAAATTAGGCACAAAAACAAAATTGAAACAACACACAAATTTAAGGAGGCTTAAGGAATCATCAATGGAGTTCAATGCCTTCCAATTGGTGATCCAAACTCATATATCATGAGTGTCATATCCTTAGAACCAATTGAATATAGGAAGAACACAAAAATAGAATAGAATTGAAAGAAGAACAGAAAACTACCGAACAGAATTGAATCTAAAAACAAATGAACCGAATAGAATTGAAAACAAAGAAGAACAACGGATTGAAATGACTGTGGAAGATGAAAGAAGATGAAACTTATGTGGTTGTAGCCATGGATGGGAATGGACACGCCACTAGGAGGTGATGATCCAAGATAAGTGCAGATTTACCACCACTTGAGAGCTCCCAAAGCATCACAAGATGAGACAAGGAAGAGGAGAACAAGTCTCACACAATTCACTCACAATTTAAGTATAGTAACTTTCATTCTATTTCAATATATGAATTTACAATGACCAAGCACCTCTATTTATAGTTTTAGAGGGCTGAAATTCAAATGGAAAAAAAAAGAGGGAAAATTCAAATGAAAATCATTTGAATTTGGAGCCTAAATGAGTCACATGGAAGGTGTGACTTGATTTCTACTTTGGCACCTCCTAAAACTACACCTACACCTTCTTTTTATGTCACATGGAAGGTGTGACTTATTTTTGTACATTAGCACCCCTTATTTCTATATCTACACCTTGTTTTTATTTTCTACTAAAACTACTTTAAAGAGATTACAAAAAGTGACATCATTTAATAAATCACTTCCACTTAAAACAAATATCCAAAGACAAAGCACACTTTCAAAATCAAAAGCAAGTAGAGGCAAAACAAGGACACCTAGAACACTATTGAACATAAAGCTCAAAGTAATAAGCAAGATCAAAGAAAAGGCATATACTAAGAGATATTCAAATGAATCAAAGCATGAATATAGGTGCTGGGAAGAAAAATTTGGCAAGAAAATAGGTGCTGGAAAATTAAAGAACAACAATTAAAGACAAGAATTGAAAGGAACTTGAATGTAAATGTGCTAGAATTTGAATTGCTTCAAAGTAAAGTGTCACTTCAACTCAACAACATAAAAACATCACCATAGCTTTGATACCACATGATGTGAGTTGATTTTAGATTCATTATATTTGTGACACTTTTTAAGAATTAGGATCAAGATTCTTAACAATTTAAAGGTGAGTCACCTAAGGAAAATCCCCATTGGACATTAACTTAACAAGTGTTAAGTAGATGTATTGGAGTGATTTAAAGGCGTGTATGAGAAGAAAATTTGTTCCGCCTTCATAAGATAGAAAAAGAAAGCTTAGAGAAAACATGAAAGAGCTTGTTAAAGTAGAAAGAAAATTTATAGATGGAAAAAAAGAATATGCTAGTAGAGAAAAAGAGTTTAAAGGAAAATTGCAAGCTCTTGTTAAAAAGTGTTCCTACCAGCTGACCTAGTCGTCAGTAGACTTCTGCGGGCGAGCTCTGACTCTGTGTTTCCTTTGCTACATTCTGCACTTTCCTTCGTGGTTGGATTGTTGTACCTGTTGAGACAGAGGGCGCCCTACCGGCCTATCGCACTCCGACGATCAAGTCAGTACAGGGCTTATAATAAACAAGAAGTATCTAGTTTAAGGCTTAGAAAAAGCGTACCTTCACCTGGGACCTCTGGTCCCTTTTATGGACTAGCACTAGGCTACCTCTTGTAACAAACTTCTCCTGAGAATCTTATCTCAAACAAATGCATATTCAATAACATATTCAATGGGAGACCATCTCGTTACAGTGTGTGTAATCTTAACAGCACAGTTGCACCGAATCTTATCTCGAGTAAGAGTATATTCAACTACATATTCTAGGAGATAAAATCCTGCTACAGGGGCATAATCTTAGCACCTCAACTACATAGAATCTTATCTCCAAGGAGTGCATAAAATCTTAACAGAATAACCATCTGGGTACCAATGCATATACCAACTCCCAAGGTCCAATATGTTTTCATGTACCTTTACATGCTTTCATGTATCACTGTACCATGCATATGCCATTACATATACTATATACAAATTTTCTATCAAGCCCTAGCGCACTTTGTGCTTAAGCTGATAGAATACGTTTTACACTTCCTAGACCCAAATGCACTATATGCAGCCCAGGCCCATTTAACACACTTTCACTAACCTTCCAGGTCTTATACGCAAAAGATTATACCAATGCATGAATGAGAATTAATATGCACATACCTGAGTCCAGTCAAGTGATTCATCAACTTGACCTAAGAGCCGAGCTGACCTATCTGTTGCATATGCCGATGTCCGACCACCAAGAACTGAGCGCTACGCGCTCTGGTCCAATACAGAAAGAAAAAAGAGAAAGAGAGGAGAAAGCAAGGAAAGATAGAGAGGATAAAGAAATGAAAGAAAAGGAAAGTACAGAAAAGTCTTTTTATGGAGTGAACCAGATTTCGATAACATTTTATCTTCTTTAGAAAGCCCTTGCGAGGATGTGCTTGGAGAAAAATCTGTATCTGGAGCTGAACCAGATATAGATATAAACTCTTCCTCTACAAAAAAGTCAACTAAAGAATTGATTGAAAAAGAAGAAGAAGAAAATAGAAAAGAAGAAGAGTCTTTTATGACACCCCTTGCAAGCATAGCTGAGAAAGAATCCTTAAAGGGGGATTACAATTTGAACTTTTCTTTTCAATTATATAATGCTCATTCTTCTTCACAAAAATCTCAATAACAACATTTTGTGAGGTTGTTGCCTAGCTTGGGCAATAAACAACATACAGTGAACAAAAATATTTTTGAAAAAAGCCTTATGTTTGCCTTTCAAATTTTTTATAAAAGGCCTTATTTCTATTCTATTTTCTTTTCTTTTAATTTTCTTTTAATAAATAAAATTATCTCATATTTGTTTTATGTTATTGTAGAATGACATTTAATCCAGGTGGACAATAACTAATAAACAGAGGTTGTTGTCATTGAGCATCATTTAAATCTGAGGACAAATCCTTTTCAAAAGGGAGGGAATGATGAAAACCATCCAGCCTCAAAACATTTGCCTAAGAAGATTGGTAGTAGAAAAAGGATTTTAGTAGACTCTCATCTTAGGGAGAATTAATATTGTCTGCTCCTCCATTTTTATCTAGTTTTATAAATATTATACAGAGTAGTATAGACTTTATTTTGGGCTTGTATTTGGACCATTTTCTTGGGCCATGTATTGGGCCAATTAAATTAGGGTGTAAATAGAAAAAGAAAGAGTTTAGCTAGAGTTACAATTGAGCCTCCTTGGACCCAATGCAACTCTAGACCATCTAGGGTGCACAAATAAATTACTAGAGTGCAAATAGAAAGCATGGAGTGGTAAGGAAGGCATGAAGGTCCACATGTCATCTCCTTAATGGAGAGAATTCCCACCAAGGCTGATGTGAGTTGATTTTAGGTTCATTAGTATTGTGACACTTTTAAGAACTAGGATCAAGATTCTTGGCAATTTATAGGTGAGTCACCTAAGGAAAATCCCCGCTGGACATTAACTTAGCAAGTGCTAAGTAGATGTGAAGGTTCATTTCCAAAGGTCCAAGGATAAAACACAATTAATGGTGATGAATGAATGAGGAACAAGGTGATGAAATCAAAACATAATAGGTGCAAAATTTAAACACAAAAATAGAACGAAAAAACAGAATGGAAACACAAATTGAAACAAAAGAATCGATTGAAATTCAAGAACAAGACATAGAATCAAAACTACTGATTGAAATGACTATGGAACATGAAAGAAAATGAAACTTATGTGGTTGTAGCCATGGATTGGGAATGGACACGCCACTTGGAGGTGATGATCCAAGATAAGTGCAGATTTACCACCACTTGAGAGCTCCCAAAACTTCACAAGATGAGACAAGGAAGAGGAGAACAAGTCTCACAAAATTCACTCACAATTTGAGTATAGTAACTTTTCTTCTAATTTCAATGTTGAATTTACAATGACCAAGCACCTCTATTTATAGGTTTAGAGGGCTGAAATGAAAGTTAAACAAATTCAAAATTTCGTCTTAATTCTAATTCAAATTTGGAGCCAATCTCGAGTCACATGGGAGGTGTGACCTTTTTTCTACTTTGGCACCTCCTAAAAACTACATCGACACCTACTCTTTATTTCACATGGAAGGTGTGACCAATCTTTATACATTGGCACCTATTATTTTAATATCTACACCTTCCTTTAAAGTTCTACTAAAACTATACACAAGTAATTACAAAAAGAGACATCCATTGATGCTCTTCTCCCAAAGCTTTAGCCTTGCTCCTAGTCATCCTTTGAGGCATGAAGGATGTTGAGCTATTTGGTCGGGCTTGGGCCCCAACTTGGGCTTAGGCTTCAAGCGCCTCCTCTACTTGGTCTTCATCAAAGGCCAAAAGGACATTTGTCTTCATGGGATTGGAGAGGATTCTATCCAATTAGAGGAGGACACTTGTCAACCTCTAATTTGAGAGGATTTGCTCCAATTATAGAAAGCCACTTGTCCTTCTATGAGTGGACAGTTTTTAGGGTTAAAGTTTGAACCTTGGCTGCCCATAGCAGTATAAATACAAGTTCTAGCCCTCTAGTAAATTAGATTTGTGTTCTTGCCGATTGACTCACTTGCTGGTTGACTCTATCAATGTTTACATGCGCTCTTATCTCCGCTTGGGTTTGTGCCTTTCTTGGATCGAAACACCTTGTACCTGCAAAGATAAAGGGGATGCCCTAGAGGCCGTTTGCACTCCGACGCTCAAGTCAATCTTAGGGCAAGAAACAGTATGTGAGTGAATAGCTCTAGTTTCAGAAACTGCGTACCCCTTCAAGGTTTCCTACTGTTCTTTATATAGTCTAGGGTTTCTTCTATTTCTGTTACCCACATTTAGGGTTTCTGGAGGAATGCCCTTGTGCCACTATTACCCAATCTTAGTGTAATCTAGTGCATAAGGCTTCCTTTGCTGGAGTGCAACCTCTAACGGTATGATCACCTGGGTACCTACTTGTGCACCTAGTCTCTGGGGCCATCCGTCCTGGGGGTGCCTTAACTGTTCACGTGCCATGCATGCAGTCTGCCCCTGGGAAACCCTAACCCCAACAGGCCTTAGTGGCCCCAGGGCCCTTTGCTTGTGTCGCGCCCAAATGCGCTATTCACACCACACGCATGAGCACCTTCTGACTCAGGCTTCCCCCCCAACTTTGGGCGTTTCACTATTAACTGGTGTGTTTCCTATGGTCCACCTTTCGTGGCCCAGTTTAGGTATTTGAACCACTGATGTCTGATGTCACATCAGCCTCACTCCATTGCCGAGTACACGTCGGCATACCCTGGTGATCGACAACCGACCACTAATCGGCAGACTGACTCATGACGCTTGTGGGACATTGTTTCACGCTGCTTATGGGACCCCGCTTACATGGCCCACCACCACTATCGGTCCTCGATGTTCAAGGACTGGTCGGTACACAAGCCCCCAGTCTTGAGCTGTTAACTTGTTCAGCAAAGAGACTAAGTCGTCGCCCTTGGCAACCTACATGGCACTGGGTGAAAGAACGTGAACAGTGCGCCAAAATGATGTCTCTTCGTACTCGTTTTAATATGCGCACACGTGGCTTGATCAACGACTAGGACTCATTGCTACTTGCGCTCCCTTGTTTACATTAACTCTTTCAAAACCCTACGTTTCTTCACTGTTCCATTATTTCACCACAAACTCTCTTTGATCATTCTCCTTCTCTCGAATGCTCTCGCTTCTCTTTCATCAATCTCGAACTTCAACCCTCAACTGCTTTAAAGGTATGATTTTTATCTCACGTCTTGCTCTTATTTCGTGATTCCGCTGCTCATAACATGCTATAACTACTTTGGGCCTGTTTAAGATTTTTGCACTTTAGGTTTTCCTGCATTTTACATTGTTGTGTTCTTCGCTTCTATTTCTCTGGTTCATTGAGTTACATCGCCGCTTCTTCTGAACCCTTGTCTTTCTTCCTTTCTGTCTCTCCCTTTTTAGCTTTCTTCAAGATGGCCAGAACCAAAACCACCTCCAACCCTCCCCCCAACATTGATTACAGAGCCCTCTACCCCTGGGCCTCTGAGGACCTCCTTGCTGAGACCTCCCAACTCACCTCTAGTGGGGACATGAGCCAGCACAGGGAGAACGAGGCTGCCTGTATGACCCGCGTGTTTGGGAGGGAGTGTGACGCCTACATTTCCGTTCGACCCTGCACAGAGGGCGAACATGTATGTGCTGACGATCGTGCCAACGATGGGGAACCCTTCTTTTTCCTTTACGCCACCATCTTCAAGCGGATCAAACTCCGCTTGCCACTCACAGGGTTCAAGTGGGCACTCTTAACTGAGATAAACATGGCCCCCGCCCAACTTCACCCCAATAGTTGGGCCTTCGTGAGGGCGTTCACCATCTTATGCAATCATCTAGGGCACACCCCCTCAGTGGACGTCTTCCTCTATTTCTTTGAGGCAAAGAGCCCAGGGAAGAGGCTTTGGGTAAGCTTCAACAGGGTGGCGGGGAGAGTTCTCCTAACCCTCTTTCAGCAATCGTATAAGGGCTTCAAAGGGAAGTTCCTTAAGGTGTGCTGCACCGCTCACGACCCCTCCCTGCTAAATGGGTTTCGCCTTTACTGGGTGGGGAAGCTGAAGTTCAAGAAACTTAGGGGTCTTGAGGAGCTGACTCCCCCTGATTGCAAACTGTGCCAGCTTCTCTTAAGCTTGGGAGTGGTGTTTAACACCGCTCAACTGATGAAGCGTGAGTTCAATGCCAAGGCCCTCTAGGGTTATGTAACATCCTGCAAAATAAAACCATACATACATGTATAATGAAAATAAAGGTAAACAAATAATATTGAAGAGTACATGAATATATATATATAAGTAATGAAGTTGCTCCTCTTAGGGAGTTTAATACATAACCAGTCAAATGTTTTCAAAATTTAAACGAAATTCAACCAAATACAACAAGACCGGCGGTCTCCATACATGAACTGGCGATCTGGTAACAGAAGGCCCAAAATAGGCGATCTGCAGCAGGACATAAATCCGGCGATCACCACCAAGAGATAGAAAACCGGCGATCTCTTCCTCGGCGACCACTCCCTAAGGAGCTCTACATCCTGGAAGATCATCTGCTCCCGTGTAACAATTACACGATCATCACAGTTTTAAGAGAACAGCCACAGCACCAAAACACGCAGGGTAAGCTAGATATTTTAAAGAGAGTTTAAATAAGGATAATTAAAATAAAATCAAGGTAAACAATTTCAAGATATTCACGTAAAGTTATCAAGTTTCTCATACTCTTCACCTGATCGCCCAGAAATCACACATTTCGCAATATTTTCCAGAGTCATTCTATTTCACAACTGTATCAAGTGTCTATCAATTTCAAGTTCCTCATTTCACATGTCAGACCACCACTGACTCAGCACACAAGACACTTGACACTACTTCCGGAAGACTCGTGCATTGACTAGACTCAGAGATTATGCACCTGTCATACAAAGCTGTTGTAATGTTTCCACAGCTATGCGCATCAACACATTCTCGATCTCAAGTTCATCATTCTCACAGTATGACAGGGTTAATCCATATAACAGGCCGAGCTCGTTCTTTTTCACACGACTCACCCATACATATGAACCTCCTTCGACTCTCAACGCCTGAATAACTTCATCTATATGAATCCATTATCTCAGGAGAGTCAGGATAATCTCATTATAGACATCACCGATCAATGCACATCCTACATGATCTTACACGGTATTTTCTTTCCTGAAAATACTATGCCTCGATCCACATTCACCATATCCAACACATCACATAACACTTAAAGGAATGATTTCAATCACAGCAAAACTCAATCCAAGGTTCTTATTTTCGAATATCTCATTTAAATCTCAACAGTTTCAAAGCAACACCAAAAACAAAGAGTTTCGCAAACAACGCCAAAACCGGCGACCTGGTTCAAAAACAGGGTATTTCGAAGTCTGCGTTTAAAAACCGGCGACCACGTCGCCCAAACACATGGAACAGAGCATTTTACAAGGATGAAAACGAAAACCGGCGACCACGTCGCCCTCACTTCAGAAAATAGCTAAACTATGGCTTGTATTGAAAATAAAGTCTAGCTTCCCTTACCTGGACTTGCGCAAACACCAGGAGCTCCGAAACCCAACGAAGCTTGAACCCTGCCTTGTCTCTGTTTTCAGCGCCTGGTCTGTAGAACTTGCAGAGAACCTCTTAGGTGCTCTAAGGGCAACGTCGCGTGTCGCACTGATGCTGGAGGTTGCCTGAGTCTCAACGCAAGGAAGGGAAGAAGGGAGGGAGGAAGTTTGCACTCACTCTAACACTCTTGAGTCTGTAACACTCTTTGCCTTCCCGCAGTGGCTTTTGAATCCCAGCTTACCTGTCCACGTTTGCTGCTGCTGCCACCCCTTCTGCAGGAAAGTCTGAGAACCACTGCCCTGAACAGTACGACCACTGCTGTCGTTTATGCATGCCAACCACTGCTCTGAACAGTACGACCACTGTTGTCGTTTGTGCATGCCAACCACTGCTCTGAACAGTACGACCGCGAGTGTCTCTTGCGCATGCCAACATTCTGATGTCACCACTCTGAATCATCCTTTTTGTCTACGTGGCGCGCGTGCAGGACGTTTCATGCTGAGAGTCTGGGTCCCACTTTACTCTGTGTGAAACTCGACGTCGTGCGATAACATTCCACTGCTGACTCATCCTGGCGAACGACCGATGTCTCCATCGCCCTGGAAGACGACCGATGTCTCCTTCGCCCTGGAAGACGACCGATGTCTTCCTCTGGGAGACGACCGATGTCTTCCTCTGGGAGACGACCGATGTCTTCCCTGGCGACGCCTTCATAACTCTCGCGCCCTGGCTACGTCCACATGCCTCGCGCCCTGGCGATGACCGCATGCCTCTCGCGCCTTGGCCACGTCCGCATGCCTCGCGCCCTGGCAATGCCCGCATGCCTCTCGCGCCTTGGCCACGTCCACATGCCTCGTGCCCTGGCAATGCCCGCATGCCTCGCGCCCACGCGATGCCTGCATGCCTCTCGCGCCCGCACGATGCCTGCATGCCTCGCGCGCCCGCGCGATGCCTACATGCCTCGCGCGCCCGCGCGATGCCTGCATGCCTCGCGCGCCCGCGCGATGCCTGCATGCCTCTCGCGCCCGCGCGATGCCTGCATGCCTCGCGCGCCCGCGCGATGCCTGCATGCCTCGCGCGCCCGCGCGATGCCTGCATGCCTCGCGCGCCCCGCGATGCCTGCATGCCTCGCGCGCCCGCGCGATGCCTGCATGCCTCGCGCGCCCGCGCGATGCCTGCATGCCTCGCGCGCCCGCGCGATGCCTGCATGCCTCGCGCGCCCTGGTGACGTCCACCTGGCGCTCATGTGTAGCAGGCGACCGGCGATCTCATAGCCTTCTAAACTTAACTTTTCCTCCCTTTTTGTTTTAAATAAAACATACATAGAATTCTTTTAAAATATAACCCTTTTTATTCCAATTCAATTTTACAGGTCCTTACACTATCCACCGATGTCCTCTCGCGCGAAGGCTATCCACTGAGGCCTCTCGCGCGAAGACTATCCACCGATGACATCTCGCGCGAAGACTATCCACCGATGACCTCTCGTGCGACGACTCTCCACCGATGACCTCTCGCGCGAAGACTCTCCACCGATGACCTCTCGCGCGAAGACAATCCACCGATGACCTCTCGCGCGAAGACTCTCCACCGATGACCTCTCGCGCGAAGACAATCCACCGATGACCTCTCGCGCGAAGACTCTCCACCGATGACCTCTCGCGCGAAGACAATCCACCGATGACCTCTCGCGCGAAGACTCTCCACCGATGATCTCTCGCGCGAAGACTAACCCCGCATGCCTCGCGCCCTGGTGATGCCCGCATGCCCCTCGCGCCCTGGCGATGCCCGCATGCCCCTCGCGTCCTGGCGATGCCCGACGACACATCGCCGCGCCTTTCTGAAGGTTCTTCATTCTACTATGTTACGTCCAAGGTATCATCTCCACATGACTCGGTGACGTCGGTAGCTTCACATTTCCAAGAGTAGATCAGCACCACTCCTCGTGCTCCCATGCATGCAACACTAAGGGTGATCTCTTTTGCTCAAGCGTAGAGCTTCGCATGCACAGCGCATCTAAGGCTTAACCCACACCTTGATACGCGTGGTTGTTGGAACCCACTCTGGTTGATCCAGTATCTTGACCACATACTACGTGCATTCCCGCCGATCACGTACACGCTAGGCGATTGGCGCTCATGTCTCCTCTAGGCGACAGGCGATTATGTGCCAGAGGAGTCGGAGATCGCCTCCGTCTTCACTAACGACGATCTTGCAGAAGACTTCTTAGTTACACTTTTCCTCCTTTACTCTTCTTGGTCCACATGTCATCCGACCGACCTCTACTAGCTTACCCCAGATCATGGGCGACGTCCGATGTCTGCTACTACGAAACTTCATTTACCAACTCTTTGTATTTTAAATAATAACATTTTTCTGAAATTATTTAAATATAACACTTTTATTCCTATTAAAGTTTCTAGGTCCTTACAATCTCCCCAACAAGAAAAATTTTCGTCCTCGAAAATTGGATTACAAGGAAAAGAGGTAGGGATATGCTTCTCTCATGGTTTCTTCAAATTCCCCTGGTGAATCACCCGATCTGCACGTCGTCCACTTCCAACACGTGACTAGGGTCTACAAGATACTTCCTTAGCCGTGATACGTGAAATACATTATGCAGGTTTGCTAAATGGGGAGGTGGGGCAATCTCATAAGCCACTGGGCTGATCTCCCTTAGGATCTGATATGGCCCAACAAACTTAGGGGACAGCTTCTTTGATCTGATCGCCCATCCTACACCCTTGGCTGGTGTCCTCCCTCATAAAGACATGATCCCCCAGCAGCAAACCCAAAGGTCTTCTCCTCTGTTCTGCCTAGGACATCTGTCGACTTTGAGAAACTTTCATTCTGCCCTGTATCAGTTTCACCCTCTCGGTTGTCTGCTGATCCAACTCTTACTACTCCAATGCTTCATCAAATTCCATTTTACATCCCTGCATATGGAATGTGCTGCCCCATTGAGCGCCAACTCTAGCATTCACACTCTACTTCCAACTTTGAAGACTTGGTCGAGCAAGATCCCTTCATCGGAAGGAAAGGGGATAGCTGCCCACTACTCATGCCCCCCCCTAGCTAATTCAAACTAGGATCCGAAATATCCTTCCAGGAATCAACTCCTGCATTTTGATCAAAACCATCCATTGACTTCCCAACTGTTGATCTAATTCTCACGCTCCCTAAAGGGACACCTTTTGTTCACCACCACGTTACATAGTTCTGTACCTTATAAAGACAAAGTTCTTGTTGCTGTTACTTTCTAAATCATTATTATGACTCTTTTTGCCAACTCGGCCTCCTGCTCCCATTACGACCTTCTTTTCAATGTATACGTTGGATGCATTGATTTTGGGTTCAGGTGCCTATCCAAAAAGGCATGCGAGAACGAACGCACCATATATCTCAACCACAACCATGCAAGTAGTGGAGCTGATTGGAAAAATTTCCTCTGCATCCAGATTCTCTTGCTTAAAGACAACTCTATTCTTCTCCTCCCAGATACAATAGACTATTTCCACTCACCATCCCTTCCACACCCAACTTTCTGAAATTTACTACATCTCTAGAAGGACTCAACATCATCATAACACGGCTTACCCTCATTCTTATCCACAGCCATTTCCTCCTTCCCTTCTACATTCACAGGCCGATCTGCATCCTATTTTGCCAAAATTCAGGAGGCTTATGGTTTCGGAAGCCTTTTATCTCAACCCACTATTCCCATAATCATCTTTCAAATCACGATCAACAAAACAGCATCCATTCAGCGTGAAACTTAAGCTAGAACCATCTCATGCTGTTTCATCGACATGAACATCTTCTAAGCTTCAAAAGAAAAAAAATTCTTTCCTGGAATTTAACTCTGGTACTTCCCATGGATACACATGCTTAAGCTTTAAACCCCCAGCATCCTGTTTATTTACTCTTCATGACTTATACGTAGCTGGGACTAAATCCTTGGTACAACCAAATCTAACTTACACTTGCTTCTTTAATTCCATCTACTCAGCAGGAGTCATTATGCAGGGAGTCATGGACACTGGTCCAGCTCCCGGTACCAAAACAATAGAGAACTCCATCTCTCTCTTAGGAGGTAGACCAGGCATTTCTTCTGGAACTACGCCCATGGGATCTTTCACCACGTTTATCCTACTCACGTCCTCTTCATTCTTCACTTCCAACCGAGCTAGGATCACGAAGCACCTCGCCCCTTTTTCCCAACTCCGACCACCCATGCTGAGCAGATATCACATCTGACTCTTGGAGGTCTGGAACCGCTAATTTTCTGCCTATCGCAATCTATGAGAACATGATTGGCAGAAAGCCAATCTATTCCTAGGGTAACATTCAGATCCTGAAGAGGTAGGCAGATCAAACTTACTTTGAACCTGCGTCCCTCTACCATCACTGGACATTCAGAGCAAACTATGGGGGTCGTAACCTGTCCTGATGCAGGTGTAGAGACTAACCGTTCAAACGGTAACTCCTTCACTAGAAGGCCCAACTTGGCCACACACAAGCTTGACACAAAAGAGTGTGTCGCTCTGGAATCAAACAAAATTCTAACGCCTCTACCAGCTATAGAGTAAACACTTTGTACTAAGTTACCTGACTGAGATGTCTCCGCTCCAGACATGGCAAACACTCTCCCTCCTGCCTAAGGTCTGCTGCCTTTGTTCTTCAACTGTTGGGAACTAACGGGTTGAGTCATCCTTTTTCTGTTAGGACAATCTCTAGAAATGTGCCCCATCCCTTGACATGTGAAACACCCTTTCTCTGAATTCCTCTTGGAGCACACCTTGACGTTATGTAACCCACCACAACGGAAACACCTTGATTTCCATGGTTGTTGCTGCTGAAACTGGAGCGGAACTGCTCCTGCTCGACGTGGTGGAGGTCTCGCATAAGGCTTGCTTGGTGGGTGCTGCACCTTGGCCTTCCCACTGGAGGGACCCCCTGGTTGTGATCTGATTACTCTGGAACCACCCCTCTCCAGGGTCTCCACCCTCTTTGCCTTCTCCACTAAGGCATGGAACTCCCTGATCCACTGATCTGGTTGGTTCGGAGAAACGTTCCCACGGAACTGGGTTGGGTTGTGCTTCATGAACTCGGTCATCCCCACCTGCTCCCGAGGCTGATTGACATGGGAAGTTGTTGCAGCCGATCCAGCAGTTTCCAAATGATTCATTACAGCCTGATGAATCTGGGCCATTACCGTATTCTGCTGTTGGATGGCAGTTGCCATCATTTCCATGGCCCTGGCGATCTGACCCATCTCTGAAGAAGGTCGGGGAGGGGTAGGAGGTTTACGCGCCATCTTTCCTCGTTCTCAGATTTTGAAACTATAGGTTTTCTATATTCCCTACGACTATAAGAATGAGATCGATGAGAAATCAATTCATTCAGGAGGTAACATCTAGACCTTACGAAGGTCAGCATCTCAAAATCATTAAGAATTTGAGCTCAACAACAGAATCATAATGCTTATAACATCAAGCATAACACCAGAACAACTACTGGTATGCAGTCATCAATCCAATCAACCATTTTCAATCCATTACAAAGACACTCAAGAAAATGAAATAGCTCACACCAAAATTCAATATATGCTAAACATCAAACCTTTGGAATTAAGGTTGAGACTCATCCCGATCCAGTTATGAGTGTGCACCCTCACTACTTTATCAAGACCTTCTCATTCTTAATACTAAGATTTTCAGTTATAACATATATTCACCAAAGCACACACAAAATCTCAATACAAAAACGTTTGAAAACTTTTCACTATAGTTGTTATTTTAAACTCAAATAAATTTCATGAGCAGAAGAAACACAATGGATCCACAGCCCTCAGGTCATCCTAAGGACGAACTGCTCTGATACCATTAATGTAACATCCCGCAAAATAAAACCATACATACATGTATAATGAAAATAAAGGTAAACAAATAATATTGAAGAGTACATGAATATATATATATATATAAGTAATGAAGTTGCTCCTCTTAGGGAGTTTAATACATAACCAGTCAAATGTTTTCAAAATTTAAACGAAATTCAACCAAATACAACAAGACCGGCGGTCTCCATACATGAACCGGCGATCTGGTAACAGAAGGCCCAAAACAGGCGATCTGCAGCAGGACATAAATCCGGCGATCACCACCAAGAGATAGAAAACCGGCGATTTCTTCCTCGGCGACCACTCCCTAAGGAGCTCTACTTCCTGGAAGATCATCTGCTCCCGTGTAACAATTACACGATCATCACAGTTTTAAGAGAACAGCCACAACACCAAAACACGCAGGGTAAGCTAGATATTTTAAAGAGAGTTTAAATAAGGATAATTAAAATAAAATCAAGGTAAACAATTTCAAGATATTCACGTAAAGTTATCAAGTTTCTCATACTCTTCACCTGATCGCCCAGAAATCACACATTTCGCAATATTTTCCAGAGTCATTCTATTTCACAACTGTATCAAGTGTCTATCAATTTCAAGTTCCTCATTTCACATGTCAGACCACCACTGACTCAGCACACAAGACACTTGACACTACTTCCGGAAGACTCGTGCATTGACTAGACTCAGAGATTCTGCACCTGTCATACAAAGCTGTTGTAATGTTTCCACAGCTATGCGCATCAACACATTCTCGATCTCAAGTTCATCATTCTCACAGTATGACAGGGTTAATCCATATAACAGGCCGAGCTCGTTCTTTTTCACACGACTCACCCATACATATGAACCTCCTTCGACTCTCAACGCTTGAATAACTTCATCTATATGAATCCATTATCTCAGGAGAGTCAGGATAATCTCATTATAGACATCACCGATCAATGCACATCCTACACGATCTTACACGGTATTTTCTTTCCTGAAAATACTATGCCTTGATCCCACATCCACAACATTCAACACATCATACAGCACTTAAATGAATGATTTCAATCACAGCAAAACTCACTCCAAGGTTCTTATTTTCGAATATCTCATTTAAATCTCAAACCGTTTTCAAAGCAACACCAAAAACAGGGAGTTCGCAAACAACGCCAAAACCGGCGATCTAGTTCAAAAACAGGGTATTTCGAAGTCTGCATTTAAAACCGGCGACCACGTCGCCCAAACACATAGCACAGAGCATTTTACAAAGATGAAAACGAAAACCGGCGACCACGTCGCCCTCACTTCAAAAATAGCTAAACTATGGCTTGTATTGAAAATGAAGTCTAGCTTCCCTTACCTGGACTTGCGCAAAACACCAGGAGCTCTGAAACCCAACGAAGCTTGAACAACGCCTTGGCTCTGTTTTTGCGTCTGGTTGAAGGACTTGCAGAGAACCTCCCAGGTGCTCTAATGGTGCTGCCTCTCGTCGTACTCTTGTGTGAAGATGCTAGAATCGCAGCGCGAAGGAGATATCTAGAGGAGAAGGGAGGTAGCTCACTCTTTCTCTCTTTGAATGCTGCAACATTTTTTTCTCTCAGCAGTGGGTCTCTGCATCTTAAACCAACTTATCCACCAAAAGCAGCTGCCACACCCACTCTGCAGAGAAGTCCGAGTGTACGTTTCTCTGAACAGTACGACCATGTTTGTCTCTTGCGCATGCCAACCACTGCCCTGAACAGTACGACCACTGTTGTCTCTTCTGCATGCCAACCACTGCCCTGAACAGTACGACCGCTGTTGTCTCTTGCGCATGCCAACATTCTGATGTCACTATTCTGAACCACCCTTTTTGTCTACGTGGCGCACGTGCAAGACGTTTCATGCTGGGAGTCTGGGTCCCACTTTCTCTGTGTGAAGCTCGACATCACGCGATAACCTTCCACCGATGACCTCTCGCGCGAAGGCTATCCACCGATGTCCTCTCGCGCGAAGGCTATCCACTGAGGCCTCTCGCGCGAAGACTATCCACCGATGACATCTCGCGCGAAGACTATCCACCGATGACCTCTCGCGCGAAGACTCTCCACCGATGACCTCTCGCGCGAAGACTCTCCACCGATGACCTCTCGCGCGAAGACAATCCACCGATGACCTCTCGCGCGAAGACTCTCCACCGATGACCTCTCGCGCGAAGACAATCCACCGATGACCTCTCGCGCGAAGACTCTCCACCGATGACCTCTCGCGCGAAGACAATCCACCGATGACCTCTCGCGCGAAGACTCTCCACCGATGATCTCTCGCGCGAAGACTAACCCCGCATGCCTCGCGCCCTGGTGATGCCCGCATGCCCCTCGCGCCCTGGCGATGCCCGCATGCCCCTCGCGTCCTGGCGATGCCCGACGACACATCGCCGCGCCTTTCTGAAGGTTCTTCATTCTACTATGTTACGTCCAAGGTATCATCTCCACATGACTCGGTGACGTCGGTAGCTTCACATTTCCAAGAGTAGATCAGCACCACTCCTCGTGCTCCCATGCATGCAACACTAAGGGTGATCTCTTTTGCTCAAGCGTAGAGCTTCGCATGCACAGCGCATCTAAGGCTTAACCCACACCTTGATACGCGTGGTTGTTGGAACCCACTCTGGTTGATCCAGTATCTTGACCACATACTACGTGCATTCCCGCCGATCACGTACACTCTAGGCGATTGGCGCTCATGTCTCCTCTAGGCGACAGGCGATTATGTGCCAGAGGAGTCGGAGATCGCCTCCGTCTTCACTAACGACGATCTTGCAGAAGACTTCTTAGTTACACTTTTCCTCCTTTACTCTTCTTGGTCCACATGTCATCCGACCGACCTCTACTAGCTTACCCCAGATCATGGGCGACGTCCGATGTCTGCTACTACGAAACTTCATTTACCAACTCTTTGTATTTTAAATAATAACATTTTTCTGAAATTATTTAAATATAACACTTTTATTCCTATTAAAGTTTCTAGGTCCTTACAGGTTACATTGGTACTTGTTTCTACCTCTTCCTCGCATTGTCTTGCATATCTGTTGTTAGCTTACACATCACGTGCTTTGTTTTTTCATGCTTGTGCATCCACTTATTTACCCTTTGCATACTGTGGCTCTTGTGTTTCTTGTTGTTAGTTGCATGCTGTGTAGGATTACCTTCTCATGTTTCATTGTCTTGGTGCAGGAATGGTGCTCAATGAAGAGAAGAGGAAGAGACTAGCAGAGCTGATTGCCCACCGCTGTAACATCCCGCCAAATACTTTGGAATAATTATAAAATGAAATAAAGGTAAACAAATATATTGAAAAGAACAAAATTAGATATATATGAAGAAGTTTCTCCTCACAGGGAGTTTAATACATATTCGATCAATTTTCCAAAAACGTAAACAAAATACATTAAAATATGAATACAGGCGATCTCCTATCAGAGAACGGCGATCTCCTATCAGAAAACAGAAAAAGGGTGATCGCCTAACAGAAAGAGGAACAGGCGATCTCCTTCCGGCGACCACTCACTGAGGAGCTCTACTTCCTGCAACATCATCTGCTCCCGTGTAAATTTCACACGATCATCACAAGTTTAAGAAAAGCCAAACACAACACCAGAAATCACAGGGTAAGCTAGATATTTAAAAGAGAGTTTAGATATGAACTGTAAGAATCAAGGTAAAGCAAATTCAAGATACCCACGTAAAACTATCAATTTTCTCATTCTCTTCACATGACCATCAAGTAAACACGTATTTCACAATTCCTCAAGAGTCATTCAAATCACATAATGCATCAAGTGTCTATCAAATTCACTGTTCCTCAATTCTCACGTCAGACTTCTACTGACTCATCACACAAGACACTTGACACTACTTCCGGAAGACTCGTGCGTTGAACTTAGCATCCAGAGACATGCACCTGTCATACTTCATTGCTGTAATGTTTCCACAACCATGCGCATCAACACAATCTCGATCTCGATTTCATCACTCTCACAGTATGACAGGGTTAATCCATATAACAGGTCAAGTCAGTTATCTTTCAAACGACTTACCCATACATATGGACCTCCCTCGACTCTCACCAACTGAATGACTTCATCTATGTGACTCCATCATATCAGCAGAGTCAGGATCGTCTCATTCACAGGATACTCACAGATCAATACACTTCATAACCAAATCTCAACACGGTATTTCCTTTCCTGAAAATACTATGTCTTGATCCCACATTCACGACATTCCACACATCATATAACACTTAAATGAATGATTCCAATCACAACAACAATCATTTCATGGTCCATATTTTCGAATATCACATTTAAATCTCAAACAACACAAAACAGGGGAGTTCGAAAAACAAAGCCAAAACCGGCGATCTCGTTCAAAAACAGAGGATTGTACAATAACAGTTGAAAAACCGGCGACCACGTCGCCCCCATCATCTTAATCATCGAATATAAGGATTTTCGTTGGAAATAAGGCTAGCTTCCCTTACCTGGACTTGCGCATAACACCAAGAGCTCCAAAACCCACCGAGCTTAAAGGATGCCTTGGCTCTGTTTTAGCGTCTGGTTTGTGGAACTTCCAGAGAACCTCCCAGGTGCTCCAAGGGCAGTCGTCGCTCGTCGCACTGGTGCTTGAGGATGCCTGAAACGCAGCGCGAAGGGGAGAAAAGAGAAGGATGAAGATGCACTCCCTCTTTCACTCTTGAGTCACTGCAACGTTCTTTGCCTCCTCGCAGTGGGTTTTTGAATCCAAGCCTACTTGTCTACGCATGCTGCTGACACCACCCCCTCTGCAAGAAAGCCAGAGTGTACGTTTCACTGAACAGTACGGCCACGGTTGTCTTCTTGTGCATGCCAACCACTTCCCTGAACAGTACGACCGCAAGTGTCTCTTGCGCATGCCAACTTTCTGATGTTACTATTCTGAACCACCCTTTTTGTCTACGTGTCGCGCGTGCAGTACGTCTGATGCTGCGAGCCTGGGTCCCACCTTATCTGCGTGAAACTCGACACCGCGCGATAACCTTCCACCGATGACCGCTCGCGCGATGACTATCCACCGAGGCCTCATCCTGGAGGACGACCGATGTCTCTCCCTCGGAGGCGACCGATGTGTCACCCTGGAGGACCACCGATGTCTCATACTGGAAGACAACCGATGTCCACCCTGGAGGACCACCGATGTCTCACACTGGTAGACAAACGATGTCTCACCCTGGCAGACCACCGATGTCTCTCCCTGGCAGACCACCGATGTCTCTCCCTGGCAGACCACCGATGTCTCTCCCATCCTGGTTGATGACCGATGTTCCTCTCATCCTGTTGGCGATCTCTTATCGCCCTTGTGTGTGACGAGAACACATCGCCTTACTCTGGTCACCGATGTCACATCGTCACACCTTGCTGAAGGTTCATCCTCCCATTATGTTACGTCCGAGGTATCACCTCCAGATGACTTGGTGACGTCGGTAGCTTCACATTTCCAAGAGTAGATCAGCACTACTCCTCGTGCTCCCATGCATGCAACACTAAGGATGACTTCTTATGCTCAAGCATAGAGCTTTGCATGCACAGCGTTTCTAAGGCTTAACCCACACCTTGATACGTGTGGTTTTGTGGAACCCACTCTGGTTGATCCAGCATCTTGACCATATACTACGTGCGCTCCCATCGATCACGTACACCATAGGCGATTGGCGGTCATGTCTCCTCTAGGCGACAGGCGATTATGTGCCAGAGAAGTCGGAGATCGCCTCCGTCTTCAACAACGGCGATCTCGTAGAAGACTTCTTAACTACACTTTTCTTCCTTTACTCTTCTTGATCCACACGTCATCCGACCGACCTCTACCAGCTGACCCCAGATCTTGGGCGACGTCCGAGGTCTGACTACTACGAAACTTCAATTACCAACTCTTTGTATTTTAAATAATAACATCTTTTGAAATTATTTAAATATAATACCTTTATCCCAATTAAAGTTTCTAGGTCCTTACATTCTCCCCAACAAGAAAAATTTTCGTCCTCGAAAATTGAATTACAAGGAAAAAGGTATGGATAGACTTCTCTCATGGGTTCTTCTAACTCCCGAGTTGAATCACCCGATCTCTCATCCCACACCACTTTCACCATGTTGATGGTCTTGCCTCTGAGCTGCTTACTCTGCTGATCATCAATCCTGACTGGTTTCGCTCCAACAACAAGTTATCCCTGATCTGCACATCGTCTACTTCCAACACGTGACTAGGGTCTGCAAGATACTTCCTTAACTGTGACCCGTGAAAGACATTATGCAGATTTGCTAATTGGGGAGGTAGGGCGATTTCATAAGCCACTAGACCGACCCTCCTCAAGCTCTGATATGGCCCGACTAACTTAGGAGACAACTCCTTTGATCTGATAGCTCGTCCTACACCCTTGGTCGGTGTCACTTTCATAAATGCATGATCTCCAACTACAACTCCAAAGGTCTTCTCCTCATTGTCAACATCATCACTGCCTCTACAAGAGTTATTATCCTTGTCCTCATGAGCGACATAGAGTGGCTCCCTCAAATTTATTCCCTTCATATTTTCCAGATCCACAAGGGTTTCCCAACCAAACGATTCTTGCTCACCTTCTTAGCAACTTCAACCTTGGGGATGGATGATGATTCACTTTCTAAGGTAGAGCAATCCGACGAAGATCCATCTACTAATGACATTAGCTGCAGTCACAACACCTTCCCGCCACCCATCATACCACCAGCCATACACTGCTGATTCAACTCAAGAGGGCGACCTGAATGGCGTTCAGGAGAGCATGGCTTGACTGTTAAACGATCTGAACATCGCATACCCAAATTAATCAGTGGCTGCCACTCTAAACGAAGAGACCCATTCCTCTAGTTTCTGCGGTCCCTCTTTATCAAGCAACTCATCGTACTGGACCTCCAGCAGCCTTGGAGACACACTTCAGATTTTTCATCTAAATCAGCATTCTCTAACACCACCATCACGCCAGAGTACCCCTATACTAGCACCGACCTGGAAGAACAGATACAGCTGACAATGCAGCATTGTTTCTAAGATCGGAAATGTAACGCTGACCACCACAACTGCCCATCTAAAGGATTAGCTGCAAATCCCATCCCATTAGAAACACAAGGCACGGAAAGTTCTGCTTCCACCTCCAACTTTCTGCAATTTACTAACATTGCTAGAAGAACTCAACATCATCATAACACGGCTTACCCTTATTCTATCCATAGCCATTACCTCCTTCCCTTCTACATTCACAGGCAGAACGGCATCCTCATTTGCCAAGTTCAGGAGACTTACTGCATCAGGAACCTTAAATCTCAACCCACCATTTCCATACTCATCTTCCAAATCACGATCCACAAAACAGCATCCATTCTGCGTGAAGCTTTCTCTCTTATCCCAGTAACTTCTCTACTTGGTATTTTTCCGCAAATTTCTCTGTCTAATTGAACTTTAGACATAAATACAATATCTCATCTTTCCTTTTAAGCTTGTGGTTAAGCTAGAGTCATCTCATGCTGTTTCATCGACATAAACATCTTCCAAGCTTCAAATAAAAGAAAATTCATTCTTTCATTCTTGGAACTTAACCCCGGTACTTCCCATGGATACACATGCTTAAGTCTTTAAACCCTCAACATTCTGCTTATATACTCTCCATAACTTATATGTAGCTGAAACTAAACCTTGGTACAACTAAATCTAACTTACACTTCCTTCTTAAATTCCATCAACTCAGCTGGAGCCATTGACACTGGTCCAGCTCCAGGTACCAAATCAATAGAGAGTTCCACCTCTCTCTTAGGAGGTAATCCTGGTATTTCTTCTGGAAATACATTCATGAAATCTTTCACCAAGGTCTCTTGCTTACGTCCTCTTCATTCTTCACTCCCAACCGAGCTAGGATCATGAAGCACCTTCCACCAAGTTACCTGATTGAGGCACCTCTACTCCTGTCATGGTAAACACTCTCCCTGCTGCCTGAGGTCTGCTGCCTTCATTCCTCATCTGTTGGGAACCACTGGATTGAGTCATCCTATTTCTACTAGGATAATCTCTAGATATGTGCCCCATCTTTTGGTACGTGAAACATCTAGGTTTCCATGTTTGTTGCTGCTGGAACTGGGGCGAAACTGTTCCTGCCCGATGTGGTGGAGGTCCCGCATAAGGCTTGCTTTGTGGGTGCTGCACCTTGGCCTTCCCACTGAAAGAACCCCCTGGGTGTGACCTGATCACCCGAGAATCACTCTTCTCCAGTGCCTCCACCATCATCGCCTTCTCCACTAAGGTGTGAAATTCTCTTATGCACATCGGGGATATGGTCCTCTTCAGCTCATGCTTCAGCCCCTCTTCAAACTTCCTACACCTCCAGGCCTCGGAGGTCGCCTGGGTATAGAATCGGGCGAGGTACTCAAACCGAGCAGCATAGGTGTTCACAGACATATCCCCCTGCTCCAACTTTAGGAACTCCGCTTCCTTCGCAAACCTTGCGCTGTCTGGGAAGTGTTTCTCCAGGAACCTCACCCTGAAGCTCTCCCAATCCAACACTTCCTCTCGGGCCTCCATCATCTACTGAGTTCCCATCCACCAGAGCTCAGCTTCTCCAGACAGAATATATGGGGCGAATACCAGCTTCTTATCTTCAGGGCAGGAGGTCGCCCTAAAGATTTTCTCCAACTCCCTGACCCACTGATCTGCTTGATCAGGGGTAGCATTCCCACTGAACTTGGGTGGGTTGTGCCTCATGAACTCGGTCAGTCCCATCTGCTCCTGAGGCTGACCGACGTTGGGGGCTGTTGCAGCCGATCTGGCGGTCTCCTAATGCTGCAGCGTAGCTTGGTGATTCTGAGACATCGTCATATTCTGCTGCTGGATGGTTCTCGCCATCATCCCAATGGCCCTGGCGATCTGGCCCATTTCAGCAGAAGGTTTGGGAGGGGTAGGCTGTCTAGGAGCCATTCTTCTCTGTAGAAGATTAGGAAACTATTGGTTTCTATATTCCCCCCCCCCACAACTATAAGAATGAGATCGATAAGAAATCGATTCATTCAGGAGGTAACATCTAGACCT
This sequence comes from Phaseolus lunatus, assembly GCA_013389735.1. Classification (NCBI taxonomy): domain Eukaryota; kingdom Viridiplantae; phylum Streptophyta; class Magnoliopsida; order Fabales; family Fabaceae; genus Phaseolus; species Phaseolus lunatus. The sequence continues at coordinate 25,834,209 of CM023858.1, forward strand.
TATAAAGGTCAACATCTCAAAGTCATTTAGAATTTGAGTTCATCAACAGAATCATGATACTTATAATATCAAGCAAAACACCAGAACAGCTACTGGTATACAATCCATCAATCCAAACAACCACTTTCAGTCAATCACAAGAACACTCAATAAAATGAAATAAATCACACCAGAATTCAATGTATGTTAAACATCAAACCATTGGAATTAAGATTGAGAATCATCTCGATCCAGTTATGAGTGTGCACCCTCACTACTTTATCAAGATCCTCTCATTCTTAATACTAAGATTTTTAGTTAGGGCATACATTCACTAAAGCACACACAAAATTTCAATACAAAAACGTTTTGAAAACCTTTCCCTATAGTTGTTATTTAAAACTGAAATAAATTTTATGAGCAGAAGAAACACAATGGATCCACAGCCCTCAGGTCATCCTAAGGACGAACTGCTCTGATACCATTAATGTAACATCCCGCCAAATACTTTGGAATAATTATAAAATGAAATAAAGGTAAACAAATATATTGAAAAGAACAAAATTAGATATATATGAAGAAGTTTCTCCTCACAGGGAGTTTAATACATATTCGATCAATTTTCCAAAAACGTAAACAAAATACATTAAAATATGAATACAGGCGATCTCCTATCAGAGAACGGCGATCTCCTATCAGAAAACAGAAAAAGGGTGATCGCCTAACAGAAAGGGGAACAGGCGATCTCCTTCCGGCGACCACTCACTGAGGAGCTCTACTTCCTGCAACATCATCTGCTCCCGTGTAAATTTCACACGATCATCATAGGTTTAAGAAAAGCCAAACACAACACCAGAAATCACAGGGTAAGCTAGATATTTAAAAGAGAGTTTAGATATGAACTGTAAGAATCAAGGTAAAGCAAATTCAAGATACCCACGTAAAACTATCAATTTTCTCATTCTCTTCACATGACCATCAAGTAAACACGTATTTCACAATTCCTCAAGAGTCATTCAAATCACATAATGCATCAAGTGTCTATCAAATTCACTGTTCCTCAATTCTCACGTCAGACTTCTACTGACTCATCACACAAGACACTTGACACTACTTCCGGAAGACTCGTGCGTTGAACTTAGCATCCAGAGACATGCACCTGTCATACTTCATTGCTGTAATGTTTCCACAACCATGCGCATCAACACAATCTCGATCTCGATTTCATCACTCTCACAGTATGACAGGGTTAATCCATATAACAGGTCAAGTCAGTTATCTTTCAAACGACTTACCCATACATATGGACCTCCCTCGACTCTCACCAACTGAATGACTTCATCTATGTGACTCCATCATATCAGCAGAGTCAGGATCGTCTCATTCACAGGATACTCACAGATCAATACACTTCATAACCAAATCTCAACACGGTATTTCCTTTCCTGAAAATACTATGTCTTGATCCCACATTCACGACATTCCACACATCATATAACACTTAAATGAATGATTCCAATCACAACAACAATCATTTCATGGTCCATATTTTCGAATATCACATTTAAATCTCAAACAACACAAAACAGGGGAGTTCGAAAAACAACGCCAAAACCGGCGATCTCGTTCAAAAACAGAGGATTGTACAATAACAGTTGAAAAACCGGCGACCACGTCGCCCCCATCATCTTAATCATCGAATATAAGGATTTTCGTTGGAAATAAGGCTAGCTTCCCTTACCTGGACTTGCGCATAACACCAAGAGCTCCAAAACCCACCGAGCTTAAAGGATGCCTTGGCTCTGTTTTAGCGTCTGGTTTGTGGAACTTCCAGAGAACCTCCCAGGTGCTCCAAGGGCAGTCGTCGCTCGTCGCACTGGTGCTTGAGGATGCCTGAAACGCAGCGCGAAGGGGAGAAAAGAGAAGGATGAAGATGCACTCCCTCTTTCACTCTTGAGTCACTGCAACGTTCTTTGCCTCCTCGCAGTGGGTTTTTGAATCCAAGCCTACTTGTCTACGCATGCTGCTGACACCACCCCCTCTGCAAGAAAGCCAGAGTGTACGTTTCACTGAACAGTACGGCCACGGTTGTCTTCTTTTGCATGCCAACCACTTCCCTGAACAGTACGACCGCCAGTGTCTCTTGCGCATGCCAACTTTCTGATGTCACTATTCTGAACCACCCTTTTTGTCTACGTGTCGCGCGTGCAGTACGTCTGATGCTGCGAGCCTGGGTCCCACCTTATCTGCGTGAAACTCGACACCGCGTGATAACCTTCCACCGATGACCGCTCGCGCGATGACTATCCACCGAGGCCTCATCCTGGAGGACGACCGATGTCTCTCCCTCGGAGGCGACCGATGTGTCACCCTGGAGGACCACCGATGTCTCATACTGGAAGACAACCGATGTCCACCCTGGAGGACCACCGATGTCTCACACTGGCAGACAACCGATGTCTCACCCTGGCAGACCACCGATGTCTCTCCCTGGCAGACCACCGATGTCTCTCCCTGGCAGACCACCGATGTCTCTCCCATCCTGGTTGTTGACCGATGTTCCTCTCATCCTTTTGGCGATTGGCGGTCATGCCTCCTCTAGGCGACAGGCGATTATGTGCCTGAGAAGTCGGAGATTGCCTCCGTCTTCAACAACGGCGATCTCGTAGAAGACTTCTTAACTACACTTTTCTTCCTTTACTCTTCTTGATCCACACGTCATCCGACCGACCTCTACCAGCTGACCCCAGATCTTGGGCGACGTCCGAGGTCCGACTACTACGAAACTTCAATTACCAACTCTTTGTATTTTAAATAATAACATCTTCTGAAATTATTTAAATATAATACCTTTATCCCAATTAAAGTTTCTAGGTCCTTACAACCGCCAAGCGGTAACTGCTGGTACAAGTGGCTCAGCCCCTGCCGGTCCCCTAGCCATTGTCCAGGATTCGCCCAACCCAACCCCCGCTGACAAAGGGGTGGTCACGATCGACTCTGAGGATGAGGACATAGAGGAGGGCCTTGTCTTCAAGAACCCAAGGGTGGGGCTCACGGCAACCTTACTCTCTGCGACCGATGACTATGTACTGCTCCCTAAACAGTGTTGAAAACTGTTCGAATGACGTTATATGCCCATCAGGTAAACTGACAAACTAATCCAACGTCATCCCTGTTAGTGTGCTCATGAAAAGCTTGCAATGCATAGCATCAGAGCCTCCTAACAGCATCATCTGGGTATGGAAGGCGGTGAGATAGGCTTCTGGGTCTTCTATGCCTGTGAAGGTGACTTTCGGACCTACGAAGGTTGCTGGGATCAAAGTATCCATAATTGCTTGGGAGAACGGCATGGGAAGAGCCCTGGGTGTTATGGACGACGTTCGCTCCTCCACCGCTCGTTCTCCTGCTTGCTGCAGGTTCCTGCACAATTCCTCATTGGTTCTGCACAGTTCTTCATTTCTTGCTTGCGACGCTGCCAGATCCACCTGGATTCGTTCCTGATCTGCCCTTAACGTCGCCACCGCCTCCTGAAGAGCGCGCATAGTCTCTATGATCTGTTGCATGGTGACGTTTTCTCCTCCAGTGGGTTGAACAGATCCTTGCCTTGTGCCCCTCATCCTGCTAGATGACTCTTCACACTGCAATTAGTAGTGGGACCTCATTTTATCGTGCCCCACAGTGGGCTCCAAATGTTCTTGACAATTGACTCACTTACCGGTTGACTCTATCGATGTTCACACGCCCTCTTATCTCCACCTGGGTTTGTGCATTTCTTGGATCGAAACACCTGTACCTGCAAGGACAAAGGGCTCACCCTAGAGGCCGTTTGCACTCCGACGCTCAAGTCAATCTTAGGGCAAGAAATAGTGTGTGAGTGAATAGCTCTAGTTTCAAAAACTGCATACCCCTTTAGAGTTTCTTACTGTTCTTTATATAGTCTAGGTTTTTTCTCTTTCCGTTACCCGCATTTAGGGTTTCTGGAGGAATGCCCTTGCGCTGTTATTACCCAGTCTTAGTGTAATCTGACGCGCAAGGCTTCCCTTGCAGGAGTGCAACCTCTAACAGTATGACCACCTGGGTACCAACTTGTGCACCTAGTCTCTGGGGTCATCCGTCCTGGGGATGCCTTAACTATTCATGTGCCATGCATGCAGTGTGCCCCTGGGAAACCCTAACCTGAACGGGCCTTAGTGCCCCCAGGGCCCTTTGCTTGTGCCGCGCCCAAATGGGTATTCACACCACACGTATTAGCACCTAGTGACTCAGGCTTCCCTCTAACTCTGGGCGTTTCACTGATAACTGGTGTGTTTCCTATGGTCCACCTTTCGTGGCCCAGCTTAGCTATTTGAACGACTGGTGCTCAATGTCACATCGGCCTCACTCTGTTGCTGAGTACACGTCGGCATATCCTGGTGATCAACAACCAACCACTAATCGGCACACTGGCTCATGCCGCTTGTGGGACATTGTTTCACACCGCTTGTGGGACCCCGCTTATGTGGCCCACCACCAGTATCGGTCGTCGATGTTCAAAGTTTGGTCGGTTCAATTTGAATTGATAATGAAATGCTGCCCAAGGTTCTAGCTAATTTGTCTTCAAATTCTCACTCTCATGTTTGCACTTCTATTAGTTTTTTGCTTGAATCTTCTTAGAAGTTGGCCACACCTCTTCTAAGCCTCTACTTCCCCTCTTCATTTCATCTTCTCCACAGTTCAATTCAGCCATTGATATCATTTTCAAGTCCATTCTTCCCCATCATACAAAACTACAACAAAAAGAGAAGCCAAAATAAGCTAGTTTTGCATCACTAAATGCCTTTGCATGGTCTGCTTCAGACATGCTTAGCATAAACCCTAATTTTCTATGTCATCGGCTAACAATGGACCCAAAGGTCAGGCCTATGATACAGAGACGAAGGAAGTTCAACGAGGAGAGATGCCTGGTCCTTAGGCAGGAAACACAGAAGTTGTTAAGCGCTGACCACATAAGGGAAATCTAATACCCTGAGTGGTTGGCAAATGTAGTGTTGGTAAAGAAGACCGACGGGAAGTGGAGAATGTGTGTGGATTTCACGGATTTGAACAAGGCCTGCCCTAAAGATTCATATCCACTACCCAGTATTGATGCCTTGGTAGATAGCGCATTAGGCTATTGACTTCTCAATTTTCTGGATGCGTTCTCGGGGTACAACCAAATCCACATGCACCCCAAAGATGAGTGCAAGACTGCCTTCATGACAGTGCTCTCCATTTATTGTTATAAGGTAATGCCTTTTGGGTTGAAGAACGTTGGCGCAATGTGCAAGCGTATGTGGATGGCATGGTCATCACCTCAAAGGAGAGAGATCAACATGTTACTGATTTAGAAAAGCTATTCGCCAGAATAGCTAAATACAACTTGAAGTTGAACCCTGAAAAGTACGTGTTTGGGGTGGAAGCAAGAAAGTTCTTGGGGTTTCTCCTCACAGAGCGAGGGATAGAAGCAAACCCCGAGAAGTGTGCGACAATCATTGCAATGAGAAGCCCTGCCACCATAAAGGAGGTACAGTAGTTGACTGGGCGAATGGTCGCCTTATCCCGGTTCTTATCAGCTAAAGGAGATAAGGGGTACCCTTATTTTCAATGCTTGAAGAGCAATAATCGTTTCTTGTGGACTAGAGAGTATGAAGAGGCATTTCTAAAGTTGAAGGAGTACTTGGCTAGCCCGCCTGTTCTTTGCAAGTCGCTACCAGGTACTCCCCTTTGCCTCTATTTTGCAGTTACAGATCGAGCGATTAGCTCGGTCGTTGTACAGGCACAGGAGCACGCCCAAAGACCCATATACTTCATTAGTAAAGTGTTGCAAGGGCCAGAGGTGCGCTATCAAGCCATCAAGAAGGCTGCCTTAGTAGTTGTTTTTCCATCTCGGAGGCTCCGCCACTATTTCTGGAGCTTTATGGTGATAGTTATGACGGACCTGCCAATACGTAAAGTCTTACAGAAGCCTGACATGGTAGGTAGGATGGTGCAATGAGCAGTCGAGCTGTCTGAATTCGACGTGTAGTATAAGCCTAGAGGCCCTGTCAAGGGACAAGTATATGCTGATTTCGTGGTAGAGCTCTCCTCAGGAGCTACCCAACTGGACAATGGAGAGTTCCAGTGGATTCTCTATGTTGATGGGTCCTCCAACTAGCAAGGCAGTGGAGCTAGTATCATCTTGGAAGGACCAAATGGATTGTTGATCGAGCAGGCCCTAAGGTTTGCTTTCAAAGCCAGTAATAACCAAGCAGAGTATGAAGCATTAGTAGCAGGAATGCTGTTGGCTAAAGAGATGGGCGCTCATAGCCTATTGGTGAAAAGTGACTCGTTGCTAGTAACTGGACAAGTTACGGGTGGATACCAGGCCAAGGATCCCCAAATGGCCTCGTATTTAAAGTATGTTATGCTTTTGAAGGAGAATTTTCCTATGTTCGAATTGGTACATGTCCCAAGGGAACAGAATGCTATGGAAAACCTGTTAGCCAAACTTGGCAACTCAAGCAAGGGAGGTCGCCAGAGGTTAGTTATCCAAGAGACTCTGAAGGCACCCAGGACCGCCGTAGCCTGCGCGGGAGAGGTCCAATAGGTGGGTACCTCGGAGGTCGGAGGAAGAGGGCACCACTCGCTGACCCAAGAAACGTTGAAGGTACCCAAGGTGAGCGCCTACGGTTTGTCAGGAGAAGAATCACCACTTGTCTTCCTAGTCGATGTGAGTGAAACTTGGATAACACCTTATAGACGTTACCTTGTTGATGGCATGCTTCTAGCGGAGCCCGCGGAAGCTAAAGTCATCAAGAAAAATGTAGGCAGATACACCCTGATAGATGGAAAGCTATTCAGACATGGCTACACCTATCATATCTTGACCTATGTTAGTGGAGAGCAATGCACACGTATCACGGCGAAGCTCCATGAAGGTATCTGTGAAAGCCACATAGGGGACGAGATCTCTCCTTTAGAGCTATTTGAGTAGGGTATTATTGGCCAACTTTGAGGGAGGACTGCATGAAGTATGCACAATGATGCATACAATGCCAAAAGCACGTCGATTGGCACCATGCACCCCTAGAGGAGTTGCAATCAATCCACAGCTCGTGGCCCTTCCACACATGGGGAATTGATATCTTGGGTCCTTTCCCATTAGCAATTCGACAGATGAAGTATCTGGTGGTGGCAATTGAATACTTCACTAAATGGATAGAAGCTAAGCCTGTTGCGCAGATAATTGCTCACAAGGTTCAACATTTTTTGTGGAAGAACATTGTATGTCGATTTGTGGTTCCAAGACGTTTGGTATCTGATAATGGCACTCATTTTGCAAGTCAGCAACTCGGTAAGCTATACATGGAACTCGGCATCAAACAGGTGTTTGCCTTAGTAGAGCATCCTCACACTAATGGGTAGGTCAAGTCTGCCAGTAGAATCTTGCTTAGAGGTTTGAAGAGGAGGTTGGAGAAAGCAAAGGGGAGACAAGGTTCCCCGAATCTTGTGGGCTTACCACACCACACCTCAATCCACCATGAAAGAAATGCCTTACAGTTTGGTGTACGAATCTGATGCTATCATCCTTGTGGAGATCCAAGAAAGCTCACCGCGATTCCAGAACTTCATGGCAGAGGAGTCTAACGAAGGGAGGAAGGTGAACCTCGACCTACTTAATGAAGTGCGAGAGCAAGCACGCATCAAAGCCAAAGCTTTGAAAAGAAAGGTGGAGCAGAAACAGAAGTCTAAGTTGAGACCTCGACAGTTCCAAGTCACCGACCAGGTAATGTGAAAAGCTCACCCTTATCAGTTGGAGAACAAGTTGTCTCCCAAGTGGACTGGCCTATTCCGCGTGATAGAGGCACTCGGAATGGAGGTTATAAGCTTGAGACCCTGGAAGGCGGGGCTATACCCTAAACATGGAATGAGGCTAATCTTGAATTCTATTTCAGTTAATGTATAATGTCATTTATGAACAGTTAAGGGGACACTCTTTTTCCCTCGCTAGGGTTTTCTAATGAGGTCACTGTTCTTGCTGGTTAACTTTCCTGTTGGTTGACTCTAAGACAATCTCAGGCCTCCTTCCTTCTCCTTAGGGTACGCTTTGCTGTGTTGAAACAACCTGCACCTATAAGATAGAAAGGGGCGCCCTAGAGGCCGTTTGCACTTTGTAAGAACCTAGAAGTTTATATTGGAATAAAAGTGTTATATTATAAATAAATTCGAAGCACGTGTTTATTTAAATATAAAGGAAGGAATGTATAGCTGAGAAGCCTACGAGATCGCCGTTATTAAGCGGGTAGGCGATCTCCAACTTCTCTGGCACTTGAACGCCTATCGCCTAGATTATGCTTGAACGCCTATCGCCTAGCTTATGCTTGAACGCCTATCGCCTGTGTGTACCTAGTAGCCTGTCGCCTAGAGTACACCTAATCGCCGAAACTACACTTAGTGTGTAGTTTAAATGTTGGATCAACCCTGGTACGTCCCAAAAGCCACGCGTATCAAGGTGTGGGTTAAACCTTGGATACGCTGGGCAGGCGAAGCTCTATACTTGAGCATAAGAGAATCATCCTTAACGTTACACGCTTGGGCGCACGAGGACTTGTGCTAATCAACTCTTGGAAGTGTGAAGCTACCGACGTCACCAAGCCTTGTGGAGAGAATACCTTGGATGTAACATAGTGGAATGAAGAACCTCCAGGAAGGCGTGGCGATGTGTCATCGAGCATCGCCAGGGCGCAAGGCATGCAGGATCGCCTGGGCGCGAGGGGCATGCGGGCATCATCAGGGGGAGAGGTCATCGGTTGTTAGCCTTCGCGCGAGAGGTCATCGGTTGTTAGCCTTCGCGCGAGAGGTCATCGGTTGTTAGCCTTCGCGCGAGAGGTCATCGGTTGTTAGCCTTCGCGCGAGAGGTCATCGGTTGTTAGCCTTCGCGCGAGAGGTCATCGGTTGTTAGCCTTCGCGCGAGAGGTCATCGGTTGTTAGCCTTCGCGCGAGAGGTCATCGGTGGATAGTCTTCGCGCCTGTGGTCATCGGTGAAAAGGTCATCGCGCTACGTTAAGTTATACGCAGAGAACGTGGGACCCAGACATCCAGCATGAGACGTTCTGCACGCGCGCCACGTAGACGAAAAGGGTGGTTCAGAATAGTGACATCAGAATGTTGGCATGCGCGGGAGACACTCACGGTCGTACTGTTCAGAGCAGTGGCTGGCATGCACAAGCGACAAACAGTGGCAGTACTGTTCAGAGCAGTGGTTGGCATGCACCAGAGACAACAGTGGTAGTACTGTTCAGGGCAGTGGTTCCCAGACTTCTCTGCAGAGTGGGTGGTGGCAGCTGCTTTTGGAGGGATAAGTTGGTTTAAGTCACTGAAATCCACTACGGGAGAGGAAGGAAACGTTGTTGTAGTCGAAGAGAGAAAGAGTGAGTTCCCTCCTCCGCGTTGCGATTTCAGCCTCTCCACACAAGAGTACGACGAGAAGCAACACCATTGGAGCACTTGGGTAGTTCTCTGCAAGTCCTTCAACCAGACGCGAAAAACAGAGCCAAGGTATTCTGCGAGCTTCGTTGGATTTCGAAGCTCCTGGTGGTTGCGCAAGTCCAGGTAAGGGAAGCTAGACCTCTTTTCCATACGAGCCATAGTTTAGCTATCTTCTGAAGTGAGGGCGACGTGGTCGCCGGTTTCGTTTTCATCTGCGTAAAATGCTCTGTTTGTGTGCTTGGGCGACGAGGTCGCCGGTTTTATATACAATCTTCGAAACACTCTGTTTTTGAACTAGATCGCCGGTTTTGGCGCTGTTTTACGAACTCCTCTGTTTTTGATACTGTTTTGAAACTACTTGAGATTTACATGAGGTATTCGAAGATCTGAAGCTTTGAAATGGTTGTTGATGTGATTTGAATGATTTATTTGAATGGTATGATGTGTTGGATGTGGTGAGTGTGAGGTCGAGGCATAGTATTTTCAGGAAAGAAAATACCGTGTAAGATCTTGTAGTAGGTGCATTGATCGGTGATTAAGAACGAGATATCCTGACTCTGCTGAGGTAATGGACTCACGTAGAGGAAGTTACTCAGTTGTTGAGAGTCGAAGGAGGTTCACCTGTATGGGTGGGTTGTTTGAAAGAGAACAAACCGACCTGTTTTGCGTGGATTAACCCTGTCATGCTGTATGGTGATGTGTGAGATTCATTATACGCTGATGAATGTGAGAGATTTCACGGCGACCCTGTGGATGTGTGAGATTCCACAGTGGGCAATATGACAGGTGCAGATCTCTGAGTCTAATCAATGCACGAGTATTCCGGAATTAGTGTCTTGTGTCTATGTATTGTGAGTCAGTGGAAAACCTGACGTGAGAAATGAGGAACACTGTATGTGGATAGACACTTGCTACACTGTGTGATATGAACTACTCTTGAGGAATTGTGAAATGTGGGTTTGTACTTGATGGTATGTGGGAAGAATGAGACAGCCGATGTTTTTACGTGGGTGCCTTAAATTAATTTATCTTGATTTTAAAGTTCATATCTAAATTCTCTTTTAAAACTGTCTAGCTTACCCTGCGTTTTCGTTTGTGGACGTTCTTCTTAAAACTTGTGATGATCGTGTATGATTTACACGGGAGCAGATGACGTTGCAGGAAAGTGAGATCGCCGGTCTGATAGGAGATCGCCTGGCTGATAGGAGATCACCTGATTGACTAGGAGATCGCCCTTTTGTTAGCATATCGCCCGATTTGTCTTTTGTTGTATTTTTGGTTAAGTTTTTTTGGAAAGATTCACAGTTATGTATTAAACTCCCGATGAGGAGAAAACTCCATTATATATATATGATTATGTTTACTTCAAAATACTTGTTTATCTTCATTTATATTATATAAATATGAAATGTATTTGGTGGGATGTTACATTAATGGTATCAGAGCAGTTCGTCCTTAGGATGACCTGAGGGCTGTGGATCCATTGTGTTTCTTCTGCTCATGAAAGTTATTTGAGTTTAAAATAATAACTATAGTGAAAGGTTTTCAAACGTTTTTGTATTGAAATTTTGTGTGTGCTTGGGTGAATATATGTTCTAATTGAAAATCTTAGTATTAAGAATGAGAAGGTCTTGATAAAGTAGTGAGGGTGCACACTCATAACTGGATCGAGATGAGTCTCAATCTTAATTCCAAAGGTTTGATGTTTAGCACATATTGAATTCTGGTGTGAGCTATCTCATTCTCTTAAGTGTCTTTGTAATTGATTGGAAATGGCTGATTGGACTGGTGACTGCATACCAGTAGTTGTGCTGGTGTTATGCTTGATGTTATAAGCATTATGATTCTGTTGATGAGCTCAAATTCTTAATGATTTTGAGATGCTGACCTTTGTAAGGTCTAGCTGTTACCCCCCTTGAATGAATTGATTTCTTATCGATCTCATTCTTGTAGTTGTAGGGAATATAGGAATATTATAGTTTCAAAATCTGAAAACGAAGGAGATGGCACGTAGACCTTCTACCCCTCCCCAACCTTCTTCGGAGATGAGCCAGATTGCCAAGGCTATCGAGATGATGGCGACTGCCATCCAACAGCAGAATACGGTAATGGCCCAGATTCATCAGACTGTAATGAATCATTTGGAAACTGCTGGATCGGCTGCAACAGCTTCCCAAGTCAATCAGCCTCGGGAGCAGGTAGGGATGACCGAGTTCGTGAGGCACAACCCACCCATGCTCAGTGGGAGTGCTACCCCTGATCAAGCAGATCCGTGGACCAGGGAGTTACATGCCCTAGTGAGGAAGGCAAGGGTAGTGGAGACCCTGGAGAGGAGTGGTTCCAGAGTAATCAGATCACAACCAGGGGGTCCCTCCAGTGGGAAGGCCAAGGTACAGCACCCACGAAGCAAACCTTATGCGATACCTCCACCACCTCGGACAGGAGCAATTCCGCCCCAGTTTCAGCAGCAACAACCAGGGAAACCAAGATGTTTCCGTTGTGGTGGGTTACATAACGTCAAGGTGTGCCCCAAGAGGAACTCAGAGAAAGGGTGTTTCACATGTCAAGAGATGGGGCACATTTCTAGAGATTGTCCTAACAGAAAAAGGATGACTCAACCCGTTAGTTCCCAGCAGTTGAGGAATGGAGGCAGTCGACCTCAGGCAGCAGGGAGAGTGCTTGCCATGGCTGGAGCGGAGGCATCTCAGTCAGGTAACTTAGTACAGAATGTTGCTCTATAGCTGGTAGATACGTTATAGTTTTGTTTGATCCTGGAGAGACACACTCTTTTGTGTCAAATCGGTGTACAACCGAGCTTGGGCCATATAGTGGAGGAGCTGTCGTTTGAACGATTGGCCTCTGCACCTGCTTCAAAAACAGGTTTTGACCTCCCTAGGTTGCCCTGAATGCCCAGTGGTAGTAGATGGAATGAAAGGAACAAGTGTGAGTTAGATTTGGTAGTACCAAGGTTTAGTCCCAGTTACGTATAAGTCATGGAGAGTAAATAAGCAAGAGGCTGGGGGTTTAAAGCTTAAGCATGTGTAACCATGGGAAGTACCAGAGTTAAATTCCAAGGAAGGAATTTTCTTTTGAAGCGTAGAAGATGCTCATGTCAATGAAACAGCATGAGATGGTTCTAGCTTAGGCTTCACGCAGAATGGATGCTGTTTGGCTGACCGGGATTTGAAAGAGGATTATGGAAATGGTGGGTTGAGATAAAAGGCTTCCGAAAATGTAAGCCTCCGAAGTTTTTGGCAAATAAGATGTAGATCGACCTGTGAATGTAGAAGGGAAGGAGGATATGGCTGTGGATAAGAATGAGGGTAGGCCGTGTTATGATGATGTTGAGTCTTTCTAGAGATGTAGTAAATTTCAGAATGATGGGTGTGGAAGGGATTGTGAGTGGAAATAGCCTGTGGTATCTGGGACAGAAGGAGAATAGAGTTATCCTTGGGCAAGAGATTCTGGAGGCAGAGGTGCGTTCGTTCTCGTATGCCTTCTGGATAGGCACCTGAAACCGACGTCAATGCATCCAACGTATACATTGAAGAAGAAGGTCGTAATGGGAACAGGAAGTCGAGTTGGCAAAAGGGGTCATAATAATAATTTGGAAGGTAACAGCAACAGAAACCTTGTCTTTGTAAGGTACAGAATTATGCAGCGGAGCAATGAATAAAAAGTGTCCCCTTTGGGAGCGTGGGAATTTGATCAGCAGTTGAGAAGTCGGTGAATGATTTGATCAAGATGCTGGAGTTGGCACTCTATGGGGCAGCATATCCCATGTACAGGGATGTAAAATGGATTTTGATGAAGTATTGAGGTAGGAAGAGTTGGTTCAATAGATCACCGAGAGGGTGAATCTGATACAGGACAGAATAAAAGTTTCTTAAGGTCAGCAAATGCCCTAGGCAGAGCAGAGGAGAAGACCTTTGGAGGTTGCTGCTGGGGTCATGTCTTTATGAAGGGGGACACCAGCCAAGAGTGTAGGGTAGGCGATCAGATCAAAGAAGCTGTCCCCTAAGTTTGTTGGGCCATATCGGATCTTAAGGAGGATAAGTCTAGTGGCTTATGAGATCGCCCCACCTCCCCAATTAGCAAGTCTACATAATGTATTCCACGTATCATAGCTAAGGAAGTCCCTTGCAGACCCTACTCACGTGTTGGGAGTGGACAACGTGAAGATCGGGTGATTCACCATGGGAATTTGAAGAAACCATGAGAGAAGCATATCCTTACCTCCTTCCTTGTAACCCAATTTTCGGGGACGAAAATTTTTCTTGTTGGGGAGATTGTAAGAACCTAGAAGTTTATATTGGAATAAAAGTGTTATATTATAAATAAATTCGAAGCACGTGTTTATTTAAATATAAAGGAAGGAATGTATAGCTGAGAAGCCTACGAGATCGCCGTTATTAAGCGGGTAGGCGATCTCCAACTTCTCTGGCACTTGAACGCCTATCGCCTAGATTATGCTTGAACGCCTATCGCCTAGCTTATGCTTGAACGCCTATCGCCTGTGTGTACCTAGTAGCCTGTCGCCTAGAGTACACCTAATCGCCGAAACTACACTTAGTGTGTAGTTTAAATGTTGGATCAACCCTGGTACGTCCCAAAAGCCACGCGTATCAAGGTGTGGGTTAAACCTTGGATACGCTGGGCAGGCGAAGCTCTATACTTGAGCATAAGAGAATCATCCTTAACGTTACACGCTTGGGCGCACGAGGACTTGTGCTAATCAACTCTTGGAAGTGTGAAGCTACCGACGTCACCAAGCCTTGTGGAGAGAATACCTTGGATGTAACATAGTGGAATGAAGAACCTCCAGGAAGGCGTGGCGATGTGTCATCGAGCATCGCCAGGGCGCAAGGCATGCAGGATCGCCTGGGCGCGAGGGGCATGCGGGCATCATCAGGGGGAGAGGTCATCGGTTGTTAGCCTTCGCGCGAGAGGTCATCGGTTGTTAGCCTTCGCGCGAGAGGTCATCGGTTGTTAGCCTTCGCGCGAGAGGTCATCGGTTGTTAGCCTTCGCGCGAGAGGTCATCGGTTGTTAGCCTTCGCGCGAGAGGTGTAACATCCCGCCAAAATAATACACACATCCATGTATAATTGAAATTAAGTGTAACCAAATAATATTGAAGAGTGCAAAGTAATATGTATTTATATATATCAGAAATGAAGTTACTCCTCTTAGGGAGTTTAATACATAACCAAATCCAATGTTTGCAAGATTTTACGAAAATAAAAGAAATGCAGTAAGACAGGCGGTCTCAAAAGAAAACGGCGATCTCCAACAGAAGACCTCAAAAACGGGCGATCTTCTATCAGGACACGAAAACCGGCGATCACCCGATGGAGGCATAAACTGGCGATCACCTGGTAGAGACGGAGATAGGCGATCTCCTTCCGGCGACCACTCGCTAGAGGGCTCTTCTTCCTGGAAGATCATCTGCTCCCGTGTAACAATTACACGATCATCACAGTTTTGAGAAAACAACCACAATAACAGATAAAAGGGTAAGCTAGATAATTTAAAAGAAGTTTAAATCATGAACATGAAAATCCAAGTAAACCAAGTTCCAAAATATCCATGTAAAACGTAAAGCTGCTCATAGCATTCAGCTGATCGCCCAAAATCACAAATTCACTACATTTCCCATAGTCATTCCATTTCACAACACAGCATCAAGTGTCTATCAATATTCCAGTTTCTCATTTCACATGCCAGACTTTCCACTGACTCACCACACAAGACACTTGACACTACTTCCAAATTGACTCGTGCGTTGAACTTAGTATCCAGAGACATGCACCTGTCATACTGCCCACTGTGGAATCTCACACATCCACAGGGTCGCCGCGAAATCTCACACATTCACAAGCATACGATGAATCTCAACACATCACCATACAGCATGACAAGGTTAATTCGTATAACAGTCGAGCCCATTCTTTTTCAAACTACTCGCCCATTCATACGAACCTCCTTCGACTCTCACCAACTGAATAACTTCATCTACGTGATTCCATTATCTCAGCAGAGTCAGGATCGTCTCATTAACAGGTTACTCACTGATCAATGCACTTTCCTAACCAATCTCAACACGGTATTTCCTTTCCTGAAAATACTATGCCTCGATCCCACATTCACAGCATTCAACACATCATACCACTCAAGTAAATGATTCAAATCACATCAACAAACATTTCAAAGCTTCAGATCTTCGAATATCTCATGTAAATCTCAAGTAGTTTCAAAACAACATCAAAAACAGAGATTTCGTAAAACAGCGCCAAAACCGGCGACCTGGTTCAAAAACAAGGTATTTCGAAGGCTTTATATAAAACCGGCGACCACGTCGCCCAAAACACATAGAACAGAGCATTTTACACAGATGAAGACGAAACCGGCGACCACGTCGCACTCATTTCAGAAATAGCTAAACTATGGCTTTTATTGAAAATGGAGTCTAGCTTCCCTTACCTGGACTTGCGCAACCACCAGGAGCTTCGAAATCCAACGAAGCTTGCAGAATACCTTGGCTCTGTTTTTCGCGTCTGGTTGAAGGACTTGCAGAGAACTGCCCAGGTGCTCTAATGGTGGCTGTCGCTCGTCGTACTCTCGTGTGAAGGTGTTAGAATCGCAGCGCGAAGGATATATCTGGAGGAGAAGGGAGGTAACTCACTCTCTCTCTCTTCGAAGGCTGCAACGTTTCTTCCTCTTCAGTAGTGGATTTCAGTGACTTAAACCAACTTATCCCTCCAAAAGCAGCTGCCACCACCTACTCTGCAGGGAAGTTTGCGTGCACGCTTCCCTGAACAGTACGACCACTGTTGCCTCTGGTGCATGCCAACCACTGCTCTGAACAGTACTGCCACTGTTTGTCGCTTGTGCATGCCAGCCACTGCTCTGAACAGTACGACCGCGAGTGTCTCCCGCGCATGCCAACATTCTGATGTCACTATTCTGAACCACCCTTTTCGTCTACGTGGCGCGCGTGCAGAACGTCTCATGCTGGATGTCTGGGTCCCACGTTCTCTGTGTGTAACTTAACGTAGCCCGATGACCTTTTCACCGATGACCACAGGCGCGAAGACTATCCACCGATGACCTCTCGCGCGAAGGCTAACAACCGATGACCTCTCGCGCGAAGGTTAACAACCGATGACCTCTCGCGCGAAGGCTAACAACCGATGACCTCTCGCGCGAAGGTTAACAACCGATGACCACATCCTGGCGAACGACCGATGTCTTCCTCTGGGAGACAACCGATGTCTTCCCTGGCGACGCCCTCATAACTCTCGCGCCTTGGCCACGTCCACATGCATCGCGCCCTGGCAATGCCCGCGTGCCTCGCGTCCGCGCGATGCCCGCATGCCCCTCGCGCCCGCGCGATGCCTGCATGCCTCTCACGCCCGCGCGATGCCTGCATGCCTCTCGCGCCCGCGCGATGTCCACCTGGCGCTCATGTGTAGCAGGCGACCGGCGACCTCGTAGCCTTCTAAACTTAACTTTTTCCTCCCTTTCTATTCTAAATAAAAACATACTTAGAATTTATTTAAAATATAACTCTTTTATTCCAATAAATTTTTCAGGTCCTTACAAGAGGTCATCGGTTGTTAGCCTTCGCGCGAGAGGTCATCGGTTGTTAGCCTTCGCGCGAGAGGTCATCGGTTGTTAGCCTTCGCGCGAGAGGTCATCGGTGGATAGTCTTCGCGCCTGTGGTCATCGGTGAAAAGGTCATCGCGCTACGTTAAGTTATACGCAGAGAACGTGGGACCCAGACATCCAGCATGAGACGTTCTGCACGCGCGCCACGTAGACGAAAAGGGTGGTTCAGAATAGTGACATCAGAATGTTGGCATGCGCGGGAGACACTCACGGTCGTACTGTTCAGAGCAGTGGCTGGCATGCACAAGCGACAAACAGTGGCAGTACTGTTCAGAGCAGTGGTTGGCATGCACCAGAGACAACAGTGGTAGTACTGTTCAGGGCAGTGGTTCCCAGACTTCTCTGCAGAGTGGGTGGTGGCAGCTGCTTTTGGAGGGATAAGTTGGTTTAAGTCACTGAAATCCACTACGGGAGAGGAAGGAAACGTTGTTGTAGTCGAAGAGAGAAAGAGTGAGTTCCCTCCTCCGCGTTGCGATTTCAGCCTCTCCACACAAGAGTACGACGAGAAGCAACACCATTGGAGCACTTGGGTAGTTCTCTGCAAGTCCTTCAACCAGACGCGAAAAACAGAGCCAAGGTATTCTGCGAGCTTCGTTGGATTTCGAAGCTCCTGGTGGTTGCGCAAGTCCAGGTAAGGGAAGCTAGACCTCTTTTCCATACGAGCCATAGTTTAGCTATCTTCTGAAGTGAGGGCGACGTGGTCGCCGGTTTCGTTTTCATCTGCGTAAAATGCTCTGTTTGTGTGCTTGGGCGACGAGGTCGCCGGTTTTATATACAATCTTCGAAACACTCTGTTTTTGAACTAGATCGCCGGTTTTGGCGCTGTTTTACGAACTCCTCTGTTTTTGATACTGTTTTGAAACTACTTGAGATTTACATGAGGTATTCGAAGATCTGAAGCTTTGAAATGGTTGTTGATGTGATTTGAATGATTTATTTGAATGGTATGATGTGTTGGATGTGGTGAGTGTGAGGTCGAGGCATAGTATTTTCAGGAAAGAAAATACCGTGTAAGATCTTGTAGTAGGTGCATTGATCGGTGATTAAGAACGAGATATCCTGACTCTGCTGAGGTAATGGACTCACGTAGAGGAAGTTACTCAGTTGTTGAGAGTCGAAGGAGGTTCACCTGTATGGGTGGGTTGTTTGAAAGAGAACAAACCGACCTGTTTTGCGTGGATTAACCCTGTCATGCTGTATGGTGATGTGTGAGATTCATTATACGCTGATGAATGTGAGAGATTTCACGGCGACCCTGTGGATGTGTGAGATTCCACAGTGGGCAATATGACAGGTGCAGATCTCTGAGTCTAATCAATGCACGAGTATTCCGGAATTAGTGTCTTGTGTCTATGTATTGTGAGTCAGTGGAAAACCTGACGTGAGAAATGAGGAACACTGTATGTGGATAGACACTTGCTACACTGTGTGATATGAACTACTCTTGAGGAATTGTGAAATGTGGATTTGTACTTGATGGTATGTGGGAAGAATGAGACAGCCGATGTTTTTACGTGGGTGCCTTAAATTAATTTATCTTGATTTTAAAGTTCATATCTAAATTCTCTTTTAAAACTGTCTAGCTTACCCTGCGTTTTCGTTTGTGGACGTTCTTCTTAAAACTTGTGATGATCGTGTATGATTTACACGGGAGCAGATGACGTTGCAGGAAAGTGAGATCGCCGGTCTGATAGGAGATCGCCTGGCTGATAGGAGATCACCTGATTGACTAGGAGATCGCCCTTTTGTTAGCATATCGCCCGATTTGTCTTTTGTTGTATTTTTGGTTAAGTTTTTTTGGAAAGATTCACAGTTATGTATTAAACTCCCGATGAGGAGAAAACTCCATTATATATATATGATTATGTTTACTTCAAAATACTTGTTTATCTTCATTTATATTATATAAATATGAAATGTATTTGGTGGGATGTTACACACTTCGACGCTCAAGTAAAAAAATTAGGGCTAGTACACCAAGTGTATTGAGTATCTTTATTTAGGTCTAGAAACTGCGTACCTTTGTGAAGTGTTTTACTATCCTTTATATAGTCTAGGGTTTCCTCTGCGCCGCTACCCATATTTAGGGTTTACAGGAATACCCTCGCGCTGCTATCACCTAGACTTAGGGTACTCTTGTGTGTAAGACTTCCCCTAACTGGAGTGCAAATTCTAACAGGATGGCCACCTGGGTACCCCCTCGTGCACCTAATCTCTGGGGCCACCTGTCCTGGGAGTGCCTTCACTGTTCACGTGCCACGCATGCAGCCTCACTTGGAAACCCTTATCCTGATGGGCACTCAACCCTTCTAGACTCTGCACCTAACTGTGCTTTCCTTGCCACACGCATGGGTGCTTCGTGACTTAGGCCTCTCTTTATCTCTGGGCATTTTAATGATAATTGGTAGTCCCTTGGGACCCACCTTAGATGTTCTAGTTCTGTTGTTCAAAACACCCAAAACCGATGTCACCTCGTCACACCCTGTTGCCAAGGACTCATCACCCCGTTGCATGACGAGGACACATCGTCCCACTCCGGTGATCGACACACTGATGACTAATCAACCCCCTAGTCCATACTACCTATGGGATCTAGCCCACATGGCTCTGGCCCATGCTATGGGACCCAGCAGACGTGGCTCACCATTACTAGCTGTTCTCGATGTCCGACGACTGGTCGGTACACAAGCCCCCCAGTCTCAAGCTGTTAACTTGTTCAGCGAAGAGACTAAGTCATCAGCTCGGGCAACCTACGTGGCACTGAGCGAAAGGACATAAATAGTGCACTGAAGGGACGTCTCACCAAACCCCTTTAATCTGTGGACACGTGTCTAGATCAACAGTTAGGGTTCCTTAACGGTTGTGCTTCGTTGCCTATGTTAAAGCCCTTCAAAACCCCGCGCCTCAGCACTGTTTCATCACTTTTCACTCCAACCTTCGCGATCACTATCTTCTCTTGAACGCTTCCACTCCCACTCCAACTCTCGCAACCCCTTGTCTTTGTTCACTCAAAGGTATGATTTTTACTCTTCTTCTCGCCTCTGTTTTATGATTCTGCTACCCCTTACATGCTATAATCACTCTGGCTCTATTTATGATTTTTGCATTTTAAGGTTTTTGTTCTTCTTTCCTATTTGCATTCTTCATCTTTGAGTCTTTGTCCGCCGTTTGAAACACACTAGCACTTTCTTCTAAACCTTGTTTTTCTTCTCCTTGCCTCACATTTTGTTTGAGATTTGAGATGGCAAGAACCAAAACCACTTCCAACCCTCCTCCTGCCATTGACTACAGGGCCCTCTACTCTTGGGGCCCTGAAGAGCTCCTTGCTGAGACCTCAAAACTCACATCCTATGAAGACTTGAGGAAACCTAGGAATGATGAGCATGAAATCAAAGGGCGCATCTTTGGCAGAGAAAGTGACGTGTACGTCTCGGTTTGACCCTATATAGAGGGCAAACCCGTGTGCGTAGACGATCGCTCTAACGACGGGGAGCCCTTCTTCTTCCTCTATTCTACCGTCTTCAAACGAGTCAAGGTCTGCCTGCCCTTCACTAGGGTCGAGAGGGCCCTGCTCACTGAACTCAACGTGGCGCCTGCCCAGTTGCACCCCAACAACTAGGCCTTCTCCATCTTGTGTAACAACCTGGGGTTCACTCCCTCCGTGGACGTCTTCCTCTACTTTTTCGAGGCAAAAAGCTCTGGGAAGAGGCTTTGGGTAAGCCTCAATGGGGTGGCGGGGAGAGTTCTGCTAGCTCTCTTCCAGCAGTCCTATAAGGGCTTCAAAGGGAAGTTCTTTAGGGTCTGCTGTAACTCCTATGACTCCACCGTGCTCGACGGGTTCCCCTTGTACTGGGTGGAGAAACTGAAATTCAAGAAACCCCGAGGACTCGAGGAGCTGACGCCCTTTGACCGCGACCTGTGCCAACTCCTTGCCAAAATAAAAATACTTAACTTTGCGCATACAATTGTCTTAACCAACTTACTTGCATTGGCGCTTCATGTTTTCTTTGCACACTTGCATCTTTGGTACTCAGTAGTTGTTTGGATGCTTTTATTGTACTTAGCTAATAACTTCGACTTCTTGCTATGTAGCACGATTAACTCTGATAAGAGGTGATGAGTGTAATTCCTCTTTAGGATAGGAGACCACACCGTGGGCCAGCCTTGGCGAGTGGACTATGTCACCTTACTGACCTCCCCTTGCACCATGCCAAAGAGGATTGAAATGATGAACCACCTCATTTGACCCTGTGTTCTCCCTTGAGTGGGAGGCATCCTCTACGAACCCCTCTCTTCCACTTTGAGACTTCTAACACACAGGTTATTCTTTGGCTGACCTCTCATCGCCCATAGGAATGTTTATGTCTCACTGGTAAATCCTGTTGTTCAACTTGGGTGCTTTCACTTGAGGAGAAGGTGTTCTTCGTGAACCCTCCCTTTACCCCTTCGAGGCTGCTGGCACCGATCTGTATTCACTTGACCTCTCCTTGTTCGAGACAAGGGAGGCTTTCACTGGTAGGAGTCGTCCTTGGTATTCTCACTCGAAAGGGGAAGGCATTCTCTGTGAACCTTCCTTTCCCATCTCTGAGACTTCTAACCCAAGCTGACGAGTCTTGGCTGACCTCTCATCGCCCATAGGCGAGGAAGGATTTAACTGGCGAACCCTTCTATTCGACTTGGCGTTCTCATTCGAAGAGGAGGTGTTCTTTCAAACCTACTGTAAGGACCTGTAAAATTAAATTGGAATAAAAAGGAATATATTTTAAATGAATTCTAAGTATGTTTTTATTTAAAATAAAAAGGAAGGAAAGTGTAGTTTAGAAGACTATGAGATCGCCTGGTTAGTACATGATTGCCTGTCGTCTAGACTACACATGATCGCCAGGCGCGAGAGGCATGCGGGCGTCGCCAGGGCGCGAGAGACATGCGGACATCGCCAGGGCGCGAGGCATGTGGACGTCGCCAGGGCGCGAGAGGCATGCAGGCATCGCCAGGGCGCGAGAGGCATGCGGGCGTTGCCAGGGATAGACATCGGTCGTCTCCCAGGGAGAGACATCGGTCGTCTTCCAGGACAAGACATCGGTCGTTCGCCAGGATGAGTCAGCGGTGGAAAGTTGTCGCGCGATGTCGAGCTTCACACGAATAAAGTGGGACCCAGACTCCCAGCATGACATGTCCTGCACGCGCGCCACGTGGACAAAAAGGGTGGTTCAGAATAGTGACATCAGAAAGTTGGCATGCGCAAGAGACACTCGCGGTCGTACTGTTCAGGGAAGTGGTTGGCATGCACAAGAGACAACCGTGGCCGTACTGTTCAGTGAAACGTACACTCTGGCTTTCTTGCAGAGGGGGTGGTGGTAGCAACATGCGTGGACAAGTAGGCTTGGATTCAAAAACCCACTGCGAAGAGGCAAAGAACGTTGCAGTGACTCAAGAGTGAAAGAGTGAGTGCATCTTCATCCCTCTCTTTTCTCTCCTTCGCGCTGCGATTCAGGCAACCTCAAGCATCAGTACGACGAGCGACGACTGCCCTTGGACACTTGGGAGGTTCTCTGCAAGTTCTCCAGACCGGGACACTAAAACAGAGTGAAAGCATCTTTAAGCTTCGTTGGGTTTCGGAGCTCTTGGAGTTTTGCGCTAGTCCAGGTAAGGGAAGCTAGTACTCTACATTTATAAAAACGTTAGGCGAGTAAGTTCTGAAGTGAGGGCGACGTGGTCGCCGGTTTTCATATTTCTTTTCACAATGCTCTGTTTTTATGTGTGGGGTGACGTGGTCGCCGGTTTTAACTTTGTTTCCGAAATCCCCTGCTTTTGAATGAGTTCGCCGATTTGGCGATGTTTTTCGAACTCCCCTGTTTTAGTGCTGTTTGAAAACTGTTTGAGATTTAAATGTGAAATACATATGATATTCGGAAATCTGAACCGTGGAATGAATGTTGTTGTGACTGAATCGTTCATTCAGTTTTGTATGATGTATTGATTGTTGTGAATGTGGGATCAAGGCATAGTATTTTCAGGAAAGAAAATATCGTGTAAGATCGTGTGTAATGTGTATTGACTAGGGGCTTGTCTAGAAGGAGATATCCTGACTCTGCTGATATAATGGAATCACATAGATGAAGTTATTCAGTTGTGGAGAGTCGAAGGAGGTTCATATGTATGGGTAAGTTGTTTGAAAGAATACGAGCCTGACCTGTTATATGAATTAACCCTGTCATACCGGGAGAGTGATGATATTGAGACTATGTATGCGCATGGCTATGTGGATTTCACAGCGACCCTGTGTGGATTTCACAGTGGTGTGGTATGACAGGTGCAGATCTCTGAGCCTGAGTCAACGCACGAGTCTTCCGGAAGTGGAGTCATGTGTCTATATGTTATGAGTCAGTGGAAAGTCTGACATGTGAACCATGAGTATCGAATGTATTGGATAGGCACTTGACGAGTTTGTGATATATGGGGACGTTGATGGTTGAAAATTGATATAGTGTATGAATGGTGTGAAGATTTATATTTTCTTCTGATATAAAGTTTCATTTTAAAGTTTTTAAAACATCTAGCTTACCCTTTTATCTGGTATTGTGATTGCTGTCTTAAACCTGTGATGATCGTGTATTTTTGCACGGGAGCAGACGAGGTTGCAGGTAGTAGAGCTCCTCAGTGAGTGGACGCCGGTAGGAGATCGCCCGTTTCTGTTTCTGTTAGGCGATCATCCTTTTTCTGTTGTCTGATAGGAGATCGCCCTTTTCTTCTGATAGGAGATCGCCTGTTTGTTTTTATGCTGTATTTTGTTTAAGTTTTGGAAATTGACCGAATTTGTATTAAGCTCCCTGTGAGGAGAAACTTCATTACATATATATAATTTTGTTCACTTCAATATATTTGTTTACGTTTATTTTCATTATATAAATATGAATAGTATTTTGGCGGGATGTTACACCTACCTTCCTACTTTCAAGACCTCTAACTCCAAGTGATAGGTTCTTAACTGACCTCCCTTCGCTTATAGGCGAGGGAGGATTTTAACTAGCGAACCCTTCTATTCGACTTGGCATTCTCACTCGAAGAGGAGGTGTTCTTTCGAACCTACCTTCCTACTTTCGAGACCTCTAACTCCAAGTGACAGGTTCTTAACTGACCTTTCTTCGCTCATAGGTGAGGGAGGATTTTAACTGGTGAACCCTTCTGTTTGACTTGGCGTTCTCACTTGAAGAAGAGATGTTCTTTCGAACCCACCTTCCTACTTTCGAGACCTCTAACCCAAGTGACAAGTTCTTAACTGCATTCTACAAAATGTTCAAGAATATATCTTAACTAAAAATTTTATTGGGTTACCTCATTAAAAACCCTTGGAAGGGAAAAAAGAGTGTCCCCTAGACTGTGTACAATGTTACATCTTAGTCTTAACTGAAATAAAACTTAAGGTGGGTCACATTCCATGTACAAGGAATCGGCCCACCCTCTAAAGTCTTAAGCCTGTACGCCCCATTTCCCAGGGCCTCTGTCACTCTAAAGGGACCAGTCCACTTGGGGGACAGCTTGTTCTCTATCTGGTAGGGAGATGCCTTCCGCATCACCAAGTCGGTGACCTGGAACTGCCAAGCCCTGAGCTTGGAACTGTGCTTGAGTTCAACCCTTCTCTTCAATGCTTCGGCTTTGATTCTTGCTTCTTCCCTTACTTCATCTAAGAGATCCAAGTTCACTTTCCTTTCTTCATTGGACTCCTCAGCCACAAAATTCTGGAAGCGTGGCAAGCTCTCCTGGATCTCAACAGGGATCATAGCGTCTGAACCGTACACCAAGCTGAAAGGTGTCTCCTTGGTGGTGGACTGAGGAGTGGTATGGTATGTCCACACAATTCTGGGAACCTCCTCAGCCCAAGTCCCCTTAGCTTTCTCTAGCATTCTCTTCAGCCCTCTGAGTAGGAATCGGTTAGCTGACTTGACCTGCCCATTAGTCTGAGGATGCTCAATTGATGCAAACATCTATTTTATTCCTAACTCTGTGCATAACTTCCCCAGCTGTTGGCTTGCAAACTGTGTGCCATTATCAGACACTAAGCATTTGGGCACGCCAAATCGACACACTATGTTCTTCCACACAAAGTGTTGGATCTTATGGACCGTGATTTGTGCTACTGGCTCGGCCTCTATCCACTTCGTAAAGTATTCTATGGCGACCACGAGATACTTCATCTGTCACACAGCCAAGGGGAAAGGCCCCAGGATATCAATTCCCCATGTGTGGAATGGCCAAGGGCTACATATCGACCTGAGCTCTTCTGGCGGCGCCTTGTGCCAATCAGCATGTAGTTGACACTACTTGCATTGCTGCGCATACTTCGTGCAATCCTCCCTCATGGTTGGCCAGTAGTACCCTATGGGAATGGCCTTGGATGCCAGAGCACGACCTCCAATGTGGCTCCCACATATTCCTTCATGGAGCTCTGCCATTATCTACATGCACTGATCACCATGTACACACACCAGAATAGGGTGGGTAAACCCATGCCTGTACAACTCCCTATCAATGAGTGTATATTTGGTTGAGTTCTTCTTTATTTTCCTCGCATCCGTTGGCTCCACTAGCAACATCCCATCAACCAAATAGCGCTTGAAAGGCGTCATCCATGTTTCTCCCCCCTGCACTAGGCAAACTTGTGACGACTCCTCCTCCACCACTGTGAAGGCATTAACCCGTGGCTTCTTCAAGGTTTCTTGGGTCAACGACCGATGACTCCTCTTCCCACCATCCGACTTGCTAATCTGGTGGACTCCTACCAAATTGTCGGCCATATAGGTGCGAGGCGTCCTTAGAGTCTCCTGGATGATCGTCCTCTGTCTGCCCCCTTGCTCGAGCTCGCGAGTTTTGCTAACAAGTCGGCTTGGGCATTCTGATCTCTGGGAACATGCACCAACTCAAAAGCTGCAAATGAACTCTTCAACACCTGGACATACTCTAGGTAGGAGGCCATCTAAGGGTCTTTGGCCTGGTACTCTCCCGCCACTTGACCAGTGACTAAGAGGGAGTCATTTTTTGCTAGAAGACTCTGCGCACCCATCTCCTTGGCCAACAACATTCCAGCGATTAGAGCCTCGTACTCTGCCTGATTGTTGTTGGCCTTGAAGGCAAACCGTAGAGCCTGCTCAATCAACAGCCCTTTTGGTCCTTCCAAGATCACCCTAGCGCTGCTGCCTTGCTGATTAAAGGACCCATCTACCGAGAGCACCCATCTGAAGTCAGGCTGGTCTTACTGGGTCTCCACCGAGGACATCTCGACCACAAAATTAGCATAGATTTGGCCTTTGATTGGACCTCTGGGTTCATACTGTATATCAAACTCTGATAACTCTACTGCCCATCGCACCATCCTTCCTACTACATCTGGCTTCTGCAAAACCTTGCAAATGGGCAGGTCTGTCATCACCACCTCTGTAAAACTTTGGAAGTAATGGCGAAGCCTTCGTGTAGAGGACACCACGGCCAGTGCTACCTTCTCTATGGCTTGGTATCACACCTCAGGCCCTTGCAATACTTTGCTAACAAAATAGATGGGCTTTTGGGTTTGATCTTGCTCCTGCACCAGAACTGAGCTCACTGCCTTCTCAGTGACTGCGAAATACAAGCGTAGCGGGATGCCAGGCTGAGGTTTGTACAAAACCGGTGGGCTGGTCAGGTATTCCTTCAGCTTGAGGAATACCTTATCACACTCCTTGGTCCACAAGAACCTGCTGTTCGTCCTCAAGCACTGAAAATAGGGGTGACCTTTATCTCCTCCAACTGACACGAACTTGGAGAGAGCAGCCATCCAACCTGTCAACTGCTGAACCTCCTTCACAAATGTCAGGCTCCTCATAGCAAGGATTGTTGCGCACTTGTCTGGGTTTGCCTTTATCCCACACTCAGTGAGCAAAAAGCCTAAAAACTTGCCTGCTTTCACCCCAAGAAT
Organism: Phaseolus lunatus; assembly: GCA_013389735.1. Lineage (NCBI taxonomy): Eukaryota > Viridiplantae > Streptophyta > Magnoliopsida > Fabales > Fabaceae > Phaseolus > Phaseolus lunatus. Next base: position 25,861,292 of record CM023858.1, read on the forward strand.
GCACTTCTCTGGATTCAGCTTCAACCTATACTTAGCTATTGTATTAAATAGCTCCTCCAAATCAGCGACGTGCTGATCCTTTACCTGTGACGTCACCACCATATCATCCACGTAGGCTTGCACATTGCAGCCTATCATGGGAGCAAGGACCTTGTCCATCAATCTTTGGTAGGTGGCACCTACGTTATTTAACCCGAATGGCATGACTGGGTAACAGTAGCAAGACAGCTCAGTCATGAACGCTGTCTTGCACTCATCCATCGGGTGCATCTTTATCTGATTATAACCAGAGAAAGCATCCAAGAAACTGAGCAGTTTGCAGCCTGAGGCGCTATCCACCAACGCATCAATACTCGGTAGGGGATAGGAGTCCTTTGGGCATGCCTTGTTGAGGTCAATGAAATCTACACACATCCTCCACTTCCCATTGGCCTTCTTTAACAACACCACATTCGCTAGCCATTCAGGATATTGAATTTCCCGTATATGACCAGCCTTGAGCAACTTCTGCTTCTCCTCCTTGATCACCTGTCTCCTCTCTTCATTAAATTTTCTTCTCCTCTGGTGGACATATCTAGCCTGGGGATTCAACGCCAGGCGATGATACAAGAAATCAGGGTCGATGCTTGGCATGTTTGAGGCAGACTAAGCGAAATCATCCAAGTGTCGCTCTATGACTCTTGCCACTTGGTCCTATGTATCTTGGCACAGGGATTTGCCAAGCTTGAATATCTTGCCTCTAATCTCCCTCTCTATTACATCTCCTGCTGGTTTAGGTCGCCTCTCTTGGGCGACCACTGCTCGTGTAACCCCGACTCCTCCTCGGGGCAGGTCAGCAACAGCGCACTCTCCACCTGGTGATTGGGTGGTCACTATGCACACTCCTCTTCTTGTTTTGAGGCTATTCTCGTAGCACTTCTTTGCCTCCTTCTGATCTGACCTGATGGTGATCACCGCTCCTTCCATCGAGGGCAACTTCTTCTTCATGTGCCTCGTCGATGCCACTGCCCCCAGTTTGTTCAGGGCTGGCCTGCCCAGCAATATGTTGTAAGCTGACGGGGCGTTAACGACAAGATACTTGATGTTCTCTATGCGGGAGGCCACTCCATCAGTGAAAGTGGTCCTCATTTCTATATATCCCCGCACTTTGACCTGGTCTCCAGCAAACCCATACAAACAACCAGTATAAGGTCTTAACTGGTCTGGAGACAACTGCAGCTTGTTGAAGATCGACCAGAACATCACATCGGCTGAACTTCCTTGATCAACAAGGACCTGATCACCCTTCTTCCCATGGTAACCACCGATATCACCACTGGATCATTATCATGAGGGACAACATCTAGGCGATCTGCCTTCATAAACGTAAGGTCAACGTCTGGGAAGTGGTCTTCCTCATGTGCCTCTACTGCCATTACCGACTGTGCGTACTTCCTGCACTGCGATGAGGTACACCCTCCTCCTAAGAATCCACCTGAGATGGTATGGATCTCGCCATGTATGGGCACCTCATGCCCCTGGTCAACTCTTGGGGCTACAACCACCTCTCCCCCTTGTGACTCCCGTAGTTAGTCGTTCAAGAAACTGCTCTTGACCAACTTGTCCAACTGACGACCTAGGGCCAAACAGTTGCGGATGGGATGGCCGAACGCCTGATGGAACTCACACCATGCGCTCTTATTAGGCCCCAACCTCTTGTCTGTCTTTGGAGGCATCTTTTGCCTTTCCGCTACATTAGGAATAGCGATCAGCTCCTTCAACTCCACCAGGAAGTTGTGTTTGGGGGGCACATCCTCCTTCGCGCGTGCCCTGGTTTGGGGCTTCCTGGCCTCGTAGGGCTTCTGCTTACCCTGTGCCCTCTTCTCCTTCGTCGCCTCGTGCACCCATATGGGTTGAGGACAACTGGGCACTCATGATCATGAGGGAGCCACGCTCTCGTGTTTCTCATTCAGTTCCCCCTCAGTCGCAATATGAGTGACGGCGCGACGCCTGATATCGCCAAAAGTGTTGGGGCAACTTCTGATGAGAGATTCACTTAAGGGTCCTGGTAGTATTCCCTTCCTGAAGGCATGCACCACCATATCCTCGTCCTTGTTGGTGTGTAGCCTCACCATCATCACTCCAAACCGATTGAGATAATCCCTTAGGGACTCCCCTTGGTACTGCCTTACATCAAAGAGGTCATATGACACCGGCGGGGGAGCCCGATTGACAATGTCCTGCTCCCTAAACAGCATGGAAAATTGCGTGAAGGACATTATGTGTCCCTCAGGCAGGCTGATGAACCACTCCAGCGCTGTCCTAGTCAACGTGGTCTTGAAAAGTTTGCAATGCACTGCATCTGAACCTCCTAACAGCATCATTTATGTGTGAAACACTGTGAGATGCGCCTCTGGGTCCTCCACCCCCGTGAACACAATTTTAGGGCCCACGAAGGTGGCTAGGACCACTGTGTCCATGATCGCTTGTGAGAAGGGCATTGGGAACGCCCTAGGTGGTGTAGACGGGGCCCGATCATCCACCACACAATCCCCCGTTTCCGTTAAATTACACAGATTCATGCATAATTCCTCATTCGCCCTGTGCAACTCTTCATTCCTGGCCTGTGATGCGGCCAGGTCCATCTGCATATGTGCCTGATCTGCCCTAGATTCCGCCATCGTCTCCTGGAGGGCAGGCATCATTTCCATGAGTTGTTGCATGGTAGCGCCTTCGCCCCCATTTGGTGGGACAGATCCTTGTCTGGTATTCCTCATGTCGCTAGATTCTTCTCTTTCGGTTGTGTATGAAACCTTGTTTTACTTCAGCCCCATGGTGGGCGCCAAATGTTCTTGCCAGTTGCCTCTCCTGTCAGTTGACTCTATGACGATCACACGCCTCCTTCCCTCACCTTGAGTTATGCTTTGCTGTATTGAAACAACCTGCACCTGCAAGATAGAAAGGGGCGCCCTAGAGGCCGTTTGCACTCGGATGCTCAAGTCAATACTGGGGCAAGCACACCAAGTGTATTGAGTATCTGAGTTTAGGTCTAGAAACTGTGTACCTTTGTGAAATGTTTTACTACCCTTTATATAGTATAGGGTTTCCTCTGCGCCGCTACCCATATTTAGGGTTTACAGGAACACCCTTGCGCTGCTATCACCCAGACTTAGGGTAATCTAGATCGTAAGGCTTCCCTTAACTGGAGTGCAACTTCTGACAGGATGGCCACCTGCACCTAAGCTGTGGGGTCACCTGTCCTGGGAGTGCCTTCACTATTCATATGCCATGCATGCGGCCTCACTTGGAAACCCTAATCTTGATGGGCACTCAACCCTTCAAGACTCCGCACCTAACTGTGCTTTCCCTGCCCCACGCATGGGTGCTTCGTGACTTAGGCCTCTCCCTACCTTTGGGCATTTTACTGATAATTAGTCTTCTCTTAGGACCCACCTTAGATGTTCTAGTTTTATTGTTCAAAACACCCAAGACCGATGTCACCTCGTCGCACCCTGTTGCCGAGGACTCATCACCCCGTTGAGTGACAAGGACACATCGTTCTATCCTGGTGATCCACGTTGATGACTAACCAGCCCACTAGTCCATACTACCTGTGGGACCCAGCCCATGTGGCTCTGGCCCATGCCGTGGGACCTAGCTGACGTGGCTCACCATTACTAGCTATTCTCGGTGTCCGAGGACTGGTCGGTACAACATTCATCAAGTTCTAGGTCAAGTGACTCACATGCTGAGGGGAGTCTCAGAGTAAATGATTATTATCAACCTCCATCTAGAAGAACTAGGGGAGAAAGCCACCGAAAAGAGACTAGGGTAGACTTACCTCCTTTTTATGGAAAGGAAAATGTTGAAACATACCTAGATTGGGAAATGAAAGTAGAATAACTTTTTGCTTGCCATCATGTTAGTGAGGAAAGGAAGGTACCCTTAGCCACTTTAAGCTTTCAAGGAAACGCTATGTATTGGTGGACAGCCCTAGAGAGAGATAGGCACCTCCACAGGGAACCCACCCATAGAATATTGGAATGACCTTAGAGGAGTCCTGAGATGCTGCCATATTCCTTCATACTATTGTTAAAGCTGAAGGAAGCTTCTTCTCAACCTTGGCTTAAAGTGTGTTTGATGAAGAAAATTGCTTCGGTGCTTTATAGTTTTGTAATAGGTCTTAAGTGAATTTTGGTTTAGGCTTAGGATGTGAGGAGAAGTGATGAGGAACCAATCGGTCGTCGGTCATTGGGGAAGTATGAGGAACCAATCGGTCGTCGGTCATTGGGGAAATAATGAGGAACCAATCGGTCGTCAGTCATTGGGGAAGTAATGAGGAACTAATCAGTCGTCGGTCATTGGGGAAGTATGAGGAACCAATCGGTCGTCGGTCATTGGGGAAGTATGAGGAACCGATCGGTCATGATCATTGGAGGAAGTGATGAGAGAACCGATCGGTCATCGGTCATTGAGGAAATAATGTGGCACGATCGGTAATCGGTCACTGGGGAAGTAATGAAGTACGATCGGTCATCAGTCTTTTAGGAAGTAATGTGATCAGTCATCGGTCATTCTGTTCCAGCTGCCCAAGCAAGCTTAAACCAAGACCATGGAGTGTTTAAAGTTTTCAAAATGCTGTTTAAAGTTTTCTCAAAAAGTCTGAATACTGGACAAAAATAAATCTGTTTCCTGAATAATAAATAGATATATTTTTTGGTTCTGTTATTCTTAACTGTTTTTCAAACTATTTTTTGAAAAGTGGTTAGAAATTGTTTTCTTTAAATATAGAAGACTTCTCTCACACAAGACAGAGAGTGCAATCACGTTTCAATCAGTTTCTGAGTGAGAAGAAGAATTCAAAGGCTTTTGTGAAAGGTTTTCAAAAGGAATTTCAAGTGTGCTTGTTGTAGAAAAACTTGGTGCTTTGTGAAGGTGCTGGTGCAGTTTCTGCAGCAGATTGAACTACTGGTTTGAGTTCTTGCATCTTCTTTTCAGGTGTAATTTTTCCTTTCTCATTTGTTGTAAAGGTGTAAGTGTTAGTCACTCCTTGATAGGGTTTCTTGGAGAGCAAGGTGTGCTGAAATAGGTGTTTTTCAGCCTTGTATGTGAGTGTTCTTGTAGGTTTCAAGAACTGCTGTATATGCTGTAATTGTTGTATGTGTTTAGTGGATTCCACCTTGGTGTAAGGTGAACTGGATGTAGCTCTTGATGAGTGAACCAGTATAAAAACTTGTGTGCAATCTTCTTTCCTTTCTTGCACTTATTTCTGGAATTTGAATTGATAACTGTCCAAAATAAATCTATTCATTTGAAATTGAATCTGTTAATTCTGGGTTTAATAAGAAATGTTCTTCTCTTGGTTGAAACCTTCTTGCAAATATCTGAACAAGTGTGTTCTGCTGTTCCTTCTAATTGAGTAAAATCTTGTTTGATTAAGTTCTGATTGTACGAAGGTGATTTGGAAAAATAAATCTGTTTTGTTTGAAATCAATCTGTTCTTTTAATCTCTGTTAAACAGAAGTCAGTTCCTGTTGCAAAAATTTTAAAAGATCAATTCACCCCTCCCCTCTTGATCTTCAGACCCTGCTTAACTCTAACAATTGGTATCAGAGCAAGGGCTTGTAGGTTACTCAAGTTGTGTAGATATGTCTGAATTCAAGATGCCTTTTGCTGAGGGAGCATCCATCAATAGGCCTCCTATGTTCGGTGGAGTCAACTATGCTTTCTGGAAAATCAGGATGAAGATTTTCATGGAGTCCATTGATATGGGCATCTGGGATGCTGATGGAGATCAAGTAGAAGAGGATTTTACTAATGGAGGAAGAGGTCATCCACCCAAGCATTTAAAATTCTTCTTACTAGTCTTCTTAAAAAGTAGAACAGTTTGGGTTCTCTTGAAAATTCAAAAGATAGTAGTATAAATAAATCTTTGTAAATACTCTTGTATAAATTTGTAAATAATATAGAAATATCCTTAGGAGTATGCCAAAGAGGAAAACCAAAAGAAACCTCTAAATGTAAGGCATTTTAGGCACTTTCTTTAGGAAAAAGTGGAAAAAGTGACTTTTCTACTCCTTTCTCTCTTAGGCACTAGAAGGAGCTAGAAGAGTGACTCTTCCCACTCCTTCCCCTTTGTAACATGACCAGCCCTCTCCATTATAAATAGGGGTGCTTGGTACTTTGAATAAAAAAAAGTTGAAAGTTAGAAGAAAAGAAACTATCTTGAAATTGAGAGAGAGTGAGTTTGTGAGACTTGTCTCTTCTTCTCCTTCATGTCTTATCTTGTGAGCTTTGGAGACTCTCAAGTGGCGGCACCACCCACTCATCTTGGAAGAACCACCCTCCAAGTGGCGTGAATCACATCTCCAAAAGGCTACAACCACATAAGTCATTTCTTTTCATCTTCTAAAAAATACCCATTTGTGTTTTCTTGTAGTTTTTCCATTTTTAATCGGTTCAATCTTTTCCATGAGTTGTTTCCTTTCATTTGCTGCCATTTTTCTGCACTTTTTTGGTTTATTTCCTTGTTTTCTTGCTGTTTTAATTTCGTCCAAACCATGGGTTTCCATATACATGTGTTGTTCTTGTTTTCCATCCATGGGTTTTTGTTCTTTGATGAATTTCTTTGTGATTTTCTAATTCCTATTGAATTTCAATCAGTATTTTCACTTGTTCGTGGTGTTCTTATGTTGTTCTTGTGTTTCCTTTGAAGTTTGGTACTTTTCTTGAATTACCCATTCATATTCCATTGTTATCTTATACTACAAGTTACCTATTCATGTGTTTTTAGTATGAACCTTTGTTTTCTTGAGTAGAAACTCTATTAATTGTTCTTTAGAATTTTGATCCTAATTCTTGAAAGTGTCATGAATACAATGAAACCTATATCAACTCAACCCAAACCAAGAAAGGTTCATAAGAGACTCACATCAGATGCTGTGGTGAGCGGACCTTTCATACCTATGCAGACTGTGAAAGATGAAACTGTGAAGAAACCATGGTCCGAATGGAGTGAAGCTGAAAGGAAGAAGGCTCAATATGATTCTCTGGCCAAGAACATTATCACCTCTGCACTGAATATGGACGAATTCTTCAGGGTATCTCAATGCAGCTCAGCCAAGGAGATGTGGGAGATACTGGAGGTAACTCATGAAGGCACAGAAGATGTTAAACGGGCTAGGAAGCACTCATTGATCCAGGAATATGAGTTGTTCAGAATGCAATCTGGTGAGAGCATTGCAGATGTACAGAAACGATTTACACACATTGTAAATCATCTCACGGGTCTTGGCAAGGTTTTTGATAAGGAAGAGCTCAACATAAAGGTATTGAAATGCCTTGATAGGAGTTGGCAGCCAAAGGTAACAGCAATTTCAGAATCAAGGGATCTTTCCAAGATGTCCACTGCAGCACTCTTTGGAAAGCTGATGGAACATGAATTGGAGCTGAAAAGATTGAAAGACCAAGAAACTGTGGAGAAGAAAGCCAAAGGAATTGCCTTAAAGACCACCATGGAGCATGACACAAGTGAAACAGAAGAAGAGAATCCTGAACAAGATGAAACCTTAAGTTTGCTCACTAGAAAATTCAGCAAATTTCTTAAAAGGAAGACTAGAGACAGAACACAGCAAAGAAAAAGGTATTCAAAACATAATGATTCTAATTCTTCTACTTACACCTGTTTTGGATGTGGCAAACCAGGTCATATAAAAGCTGATTGTAAGGACCTGTAAAATTGAATTGGAATAAAAAGGGTTATATTTTAAAAGAATTCTATGTATGTTTTATTAAAAATAAAAAGGGAGGAAAAGTTAAGTTTAGAAGGCTATGAGATCGCCGGTCGCCTGCTACACATGAGCGCCAGGTGGACGTCGCCAGGGCGCGAGGCATGCAGGCATCGCGCGGGCGCGAGAGGCATGCGGGCATCGCGCGGGCGCGAGGCATGCGGGCATCGCGCGGGCGCGAGGCATGCGGGCATCGCGCGGGCGCGAGGCATGCGGGCATTGCGCGGGCGCGAGGCATGCGGGCATTGCCAGGGCGCGAGGCATGTGGACGTGGCCAAGGCGCGAGAGGCATGCGGGCATTGCCAGGGCGCGAGGCATGCAGGCATCGCGCGGGCGCGAGAGGCATGCGGGCGCGAGGCATGTGGGCATCGCGCGGGCGCGAGGCATGTGGACGTGGCCAAGGCGCGAGAGTTATGAGGGCGTCGCCAGGGAAGACATCGGTCGTCTCCCAGAGGAAGACATCGGTCGTCTCCCAGAGGAAGACATCGGTCGTCTTCCAGGGAGAAGGAGACATCGGTCGTTCGCCAGGATGAGTCAGCAGTGGAAAGTTATCGCGCGACGTCGAGTTTCACACAGAGTAAAGTGGGACCCAGACTCCCAGCATGAAACGTCCTGCACACGCGCCACGTAGACAAAAAGGGTGGTTTAGAGTGGTGACATCAGAATGTTGGCATGCGCAGGAGACACTCGCGGTCGTACTGTTCAGAGCAGTGGTTGGCATGCACAAGCGACAACAGTGGTAGTACTGTTCAGAGCAGTGGTTGGCATGCACAAGCGACAACAGTGGTAGTACTGTTCAGAGCAGTGGTTGGCATGCACCAGAGACAACAGTGGTCGTACTGTTCAGGGCAGTGGTTCTCAGACTTTCCTGCAGAAGGGGTGGCAGCAGCAGCATGCGTGGACAGGTAAGTTGGGATTCAAAAGCCACTGCGGGAAGGCAAAGAGGGTTACAGACTCAAGAGTGTTAGAGTGAGTGCAAACTTCCTCCCTCCCTTCTTCCCTTCCTTGCGTTGAGACTCAGGCAACCTCCAGCATCAATGCGACAAGCGACGTTGCCCTTAGAGCACCTAAGAGGTTCTCTGCAAGTTCTACAGACCAGGCGCTGAAAACAGAGCTAAGGCACCCTTCAGGCTCGGTGGGTTTTGAGCTCGCGGTATTTTACGCAAGTCCAGGTAAGGGAAGCTAGCCTTCATTTTCAATACAAGCCATAGATTAGCTGTTTCTGAAGTGAGGGCGACGTGGTCGCCGGTTTCGTTTTCATCTTCGTGAATACTCTGTTTTTATGTGTTTTGGGCGACGTGGTCGCCGGTTTTATATACAGACTTCGAAATACCTTGTTTTTGAACCAGATCGCCGGTTTTGGCGTTGTTTGCGAACTCTCTGTTTTTGGGTGTTGCTTTGAAAACTGTTTGAGATTTAAATGAGATATTGGAGAATAAGAACCTTGGATTGAGTTTTGCTGTGATTGAAATTGTTCCTTTAAGTGCTATGTGATGTGTTGAATGTGGTGAATGTGGGATCGAGGCATAGTATTTTCAGGAAAGAAAATACCGTGTAAGATCGTGTAGGATGTGCATTGATCGGTGATTCCTAATGAGATATCCTGACTCTGCTGAGATAATGGAATCCCATAGAGGAAGTTACTCAGTTGTGGAGAGTCGAAGGAGGTTCATAGGAATGGGTGAGTCGTGTGAAACAGAACGAGCTCGGCCTGTTCCATGGATTAACCCTGTCATACTGTGAGAATGATGAACTTGAGATCGAGATTGTGTTGATGCGCATAGCTGGGGAAACATTACAGCTGTTTAGTATGACAGGTGCAGATCTTTGAGTCTAATCAATGCACGAGTCTTCCGGAAGTAGTGTCAAGTGCCTTGTGTGTTGAGTCAGTGGAAGTCTGATGTGGGAAATGAGAAACATTGAATTGATAGACACTTGGTGCATTATGTGAATAGAACGACTCTTGAAAATATTGTGAAACATGTGATTTCTTGATGGCTGTGTGATATGAGTGAGAAAGTGATGGACTCTTGTGAATGTTTAAAAAAGGCTGATCTGCGTTGGTTGTCCAGTTTAAAATTTAAAGTTTAAAAATATCTAGCTTACCCTTTGTATTGTTCTCTGGCTGTTTTCTCTTAAAACTGTGATGATCGTGTATTTTACACGGGAGCAGATGATTTTCCAGGAAGTAGAGCTCCTTAGTGAGTGGTCGCCGGAAGGAGATCGCCTGATTTCTGTTCTGGTAGCAGATCGGCTGTTTTGGGTCCTCTGATAGGAGATCGGCCTCGTCCGATAGGAGATCGGTCTCTTCCGATAGGAGATCGCCTGCTTTGTTTTTTTTACTGTATTTTGTTTATGTTTCTGGAAAATTTGACCGAATTTGTATTAAACTCCCTGCGAGGAGAAACTACATTTCATATATATAATATTTTGTTCACTTCAATCTATTCGTTACATTTATTTTCATTATATACATTTGTATAGTATTTTGGCGGGATGTTACACTGATTGTCCAAACAATCCACATAAAGAAAAATCAGCAAACAAGAAGAATGAAAAAGGCAAGGGAAAAAGGGCTTACATATCTTGGGAGGATAATGATGTATCTTCAACAAGTGAATCCTCAAAAGAGAGTGAAGAAGCAAATCTGTGCTTCATGGCAAATGATGAAGGTTCAACTTCAGACTCAGTAAGTAATTACTCAACTGATTCTGAAAATTATGATCAGCTTTTAATTGCATTTAAGGAAACTCATGATGAAGCTAATAGACTTGCTGTCATGTGTAATAAGCTGACCAGAATTAATAAAGTTCTTGAACCTAAGGTAAAGGCTCTTGAAGAAGAACTAAACAAAGCTAAAACTGAGTTAATTAGTCTTGAATTAACCTGCCTGCATGCATCCATCAAAACATGTGAAAATTGTAAGAAATTGGAAAAACAGGTTGAATATCTTCTAAAGACTTTATCAAATTTCACAAAAGGAAGAGAAAATCTTGAAACATTGCTGGGTTCACAAAATGCTGTCTTTAATAAAAATGGTTTAGGATATAATCCTGGAATAAAGCAAAATGTTAAAAAGCTGTCCCATTTTTTTGTTCCTGCCAAAACAGGTTTTTCTTCTTTTAACAGATTAAATACAGTACATACTGCATCCTGTTTCTACTGCATGAAATCTGGTCATACATCAAGAACATGTAGGGCTAGAAAATTTCTTGTTCCTAAAGGCTTAGCCAAATGGCTTCCTAAGGAAAGGTATTAATCATGCTGGACCCTATAAGAGGGGTACCATATGTGTAATCTGTTTTGCAGAAAAACAGCAGAAAAAATAAGTGGTACCTTGATAGCGGCTGCTCAAAACATATGACTGGTGATTTGGCCCAGTTCATAAGTTTGAAACTCAAAGCTGAAGGTTATGTCACATATGGGGACAACAATAGAGGAAAAATTCTTGGAAGAGGAGATGTTGGCACTAAAGACTCAACTATAATTGAGAATGTTCTGTATGTTGAAGGCTTAAAGCATAATCTTCTCAGTATTAGTCAGCTTTGTGATAAGGGATATATGGTTAATTTTGAAGCCAACACATGTACAATTTCAAATCAGAACTCTGGTAAGGTGTTGTTCACAGGGAAAAGGGTAAACAACATCTATCTCCTAGACATTGTTAATAACAATTCTGAAAATGAATGCTTGCTGTCAAAAAGTGATGAGTCTTGGCTATGGCACAGGAGGTTGGCTCATATCCATGCAGATCACTTGAATAAATTGTTGTCAAAGGACCTTGTTTCTGGTCTACCAAAAATATGTTTTAAAAATAACAGGTTGTGTGATGCATGTGTAAAAGGAAAACAGATTAGAACCTCTTTTAAATCTAAAGATATAGTTTCTACAAATAAAATTCTGGATGTATTGCATATGGATTTATTTGGACCATCTAGGACTGCTAGCCTTGCTGGAAATTATTATGCTTTGGTGATTGTTGATGACTTCTCTAGATATACTTGGACTCTATTCATTGCTTCTAAAAATGATACATACAAAGCTTTCAAGAAATTGGCAAAGGTTTTGAACAATGAAAATGAGAACTGCATAAAACAGATTCGTAGTGATCATGAGGGAGAATTTCAAAATGCAAAATTTGATAAGTTTTGTGAAAAGCATGGCATAACACATAGCTATTCTGCTCCTAGGACACCTCAACAAAACGGAGTGGTTGAAAGAAAGAATAGATCTTTGGAAGAATTAGCAAGAACTATGTTAAATGAATCAAATTTACCAAAGTATTTCTGGGCTGATGCTGTTTATACTGCTTGCTATGTGCTTAACAGAACATTAATAAGACCTATCCTTAAGAAAACCCCTTATGAACTGTACAAAGGAAGAAAGCCTAGCATTAGCCATCTTAGAGTATTTGGATGCGAATGTTTTATTCTAAATAATGGTAAAGATAATCTTGGGAAATTTGACCCTAAATCTGATGAAGGTAATCAAAGATAAAAACAAAATTTTTATGCAAGAAAAACTATATGTAAAGCAACAAAACACAAATGAAAATTGCTATCTAGAAAGCTTTTAAAACTAGTCGAATCCTAAGGTGAGGCTTCTTGGCACTTTGGAACCTTGAAGACACACTCACCGTCTAAGACGTATTAATCCACTAATTAATCAATGTCCTTGCAAATTACAACTCAAAGAAATACAAAGAAATTAGGTTAACAAATTTTGATGCACAAAAATTTAAAGTCCTATTCTATGCACTCCTTCACTTGTAGCTCCTTTGTGTATATTTGTGTATTTTTCAATGAGGTTGCTGCTGTCCCTTGCTTTGTCTCCTTAGGTTATTCAACCTTAAATCTTTAATCCAGCTCCTCTTTAGTGATATGGTTTTCACCAAAACAAAATTTTAGCTCCACACTCACCAAAGCACTTTTTAGGTCAAATCCACCAAAGAGAGGTCAAGCAAGTTTTAAAGCAACAAAACTCAAATTTAAAATCAAGGACTACTGCAAATGGAGTTGATATTTGACAAGACTTGAAAGAGTATTCAATAAAATTTGACAAGAAAAAAATTAAGGCACACAAGAAAAAGGTAGCACACAAAGTGGAATCCTAGTGAATGGAACTAGAATAGATGAATAAAACCAAAACAGCACTACAGAATTTTTTGTGTAAAATTTTTCACAACTTTCCAATTTTATGCTGGACAGAATACTTCAAATTTGAGCTTGAAATTTTAACCACAGAAACTTCAATGTTTTAGCTCAATATAGGCGTTGGAATTTCACCAAAACAGTGAGTCAAATAATTGTAATAATTTTTCCGAAATCACTGCCGCGTCAGTGTTTTTTCAGAGTCAGGATTTTTGCACTCTGTTCGTATTTCATTTATCATTTTTTTTGTATTTTGAATTTTGATGTGCTTCTTTTTTTCACTTTTTCTTAACACATCAAAATACTCAAATCCAAAATTTCAGAATTTTTTACCAACAAATGTAATTTCTGGGAACGATTCCAGCCAGCACAGTAGCAGTGAAAACAGAGAAATCTTAACTTGGAATTAGAAAACGGTAAAGAAACTTCAAAAACACAATGGAAATGATTGGATACGAACTTGTATGGAACTAACACACAAGTATGAACTCAAATACGAAAGTATAAAAGGCACCAAAGCTTCAAAACCAGAAATATAAACTGCACTCAAAACAAAATCAAGCAACCAAATCAACAATAAAAGGCACCACTTGGAATTTATGACATTGTAGGATGAACATGACTTTGACAAAACTTGTATGGATTCAAAAATCAAAATGACTCAACCACAAACACTTTGCACCGATTAAAAACATCAATAAGACTCAAATAAAATAAAAATAGAACAGCCAACACAAAAGGAACCTAAAACAGTTTGAAAATGGAAGTTCAAGATCAAGTTGAACCAAAAATACCAAATAGAAATTTAAAAACAGCAACACCAACTTAAAAAGAAATTAAAAACAGCAAGACATTTAAGGATATGATGAACAACATGGAATAAAGAAGACTCAAAAAATAAAATGAAGAGAACACTTATCTCTTGAAGAACCAAGGCTCTAGAGGGAGGGATGAGTATAGCAGCCAAGATGAAGAGTCTAGTGGGGAAGAAGAGAAGGAAAGTAGTGAGGGGGCATATCCTTGTGAGGGAGAATTAATGATGATCAGAAGAACCCTCAACAATCAACCTAGTGTGAACCATGAAACACAGAGAGAGAACATCTTTCATACAAGATGCAAAGTTTCAGAAAACATTTGTTCTCTCATCGTGGATAGTGGCTCTTGCTGCAATTGTTGTAGCACTAGGATGGTTGAAAAGCTTAATCTACAATTAATACCTCATCCAAAACCTTACAAACTTCAGTGGATAAATGAAGATGGGGAATTAACTGTAGATAAGCGGGTAAAAATCAGTCTTTCTGTGGGGAACTATAAAGATGAGATTTTATGTGATGTAGTACCCATGGAAGCCTGCCACATCTTATTGGGAAGACCATGGCAATTTGACAAGAAAACCATCCATAATGGTCTTACCAACGAGATAACTTTTACCCATAGGGAAAAAAAGTTTGTACTCTATCCTTTAACACCTTCACAAGTGGTAAAGGACCAAGTACAAATGAAAATAAAAAGAGAAAATGAGAAAAAGAAAAAAAAAAAGGAAAACAAGAGAAAATCCTTAGGAACGATGTTGAGGCGTGGGAGAAGAGTGTTCCTTCCCACGAGGTTATTCAGAAAGAAGAAAAATTTGAAAGTAAAATTGAAAAGATACTTCTATCTGAACAACCTTCAGGCCTCCTTCTGTGTAAAGGAACACTTGCATGCACTGCCACACTTTTTGAAGTTTGTGAACTACCTCTTCAAGTCCAAAAACTTTTAAAAGAATTTGGTGATGTATTCCCTGAGGAAGGACCTATTGGACTTCCACCTGTTAGGGGTATAGAACACCAAATAGATTTAGTTCCGGGAGCTAGTTTACCAAATAGACCAGCTTACAGAACTAATCCGGAAGAGACTAAGGAGATAGAGTCACAGGTTCAGGATTTGTTGGAGAAAGGCTGGGTTCAAAAAAGCCTAAGTCCTTGTGCTGTACCTGTTTTGTTGGTTCCAAAGAAAGATGGCAAGTGGAGAATGTGTTGTGATTGTAGGGCCATCAACAATATCACCATCAAATACAGGCATCCAATTCCTAGACTTGATGATATGCTTGATGAATTGCATGGGTCTACCATATTTTCCAAGATTGACCTTAAAAGTGGATATCACCAAATTAGAATTAAAGAAGGTGATGAGTGGAAAACTGCTTTTAAGACCAAATTTGGACTATATGAGTGGTTAGTGATGCCTTTTGGACTCACTAATGCACCTAGCACTTTCATGAGGCTTATGAATCATGTCTTTAGGGATTGCATAGGTAAGTATGTAGTAGTCTATTTTGATGATATCTTAGTATATAGTCAAAGCCTAGAGTCCCACCTAAGTCACCTTAGGGAGGTTCTTTTAGTGCTTAGGAAAAATAGTTTGTTTGCCAATATAGATAAATGCACTTTTTGTGTAGATAGTGTAGTGCTTTTAGGTTTTATAGTAAACAAAAATGGGGTACATGTTGACCCCGAGAAAATCAAAGCCATCCAAGAGTGGCCAACCCCGCAAAATGTAGGAGATGTTAGGAGCTTTCATGGTCTAGCAAGTTTTTATAGAAGATTTGTTCCTAACTTCTCAAGTCTAGCTTCACCACTCAATGAGTTAGTAAAAACGACACTCCATTTTGTTGGACAGAGAAGCATGAGCAAGCCTTTCAAAGTTTGAAAGCTCAACTCACTAATGCACCCATTCTAGCTTTGCCAAACTTTTCAAAAAATTTTGAGCTAGAGTGTGATGCATCAGGAGTAGGAATAGGTGCTGTGTTGTTGCAAGGTGGGCACCCAATTGCATATTTTAGTGAAAAACTTCACGGTGCTACCCTCAACTACCCCACCTATGACAAAGAGCTTTATGCACTTGTGAGGGCCCTACAGACTTGGGAACACTATCTAGTTTCAAAAGAATTTATCATACATAGTGATCATGAGTCTTTGAAATATCTAAGGGGTCAACACAAGTTGAACAAAAGACATGCAAAGTGGATGGAATTTCTTGAGCAATTTCCATATGTTATCAAATACAAGAAGGGCAGTACAAACATTGTGGCTGATGCTCTCTCAAGGAGACATATCCTCTTTTCTAAACTTGGAGCCCAAATTCTTGGATTTGAAAACATACCTGAACTTTATAAAGAAGATCAGGATTTTGCACCCACTTTTGCTGAGTGCCAACATAGAGCACAAGGAGGTTTTTATGTTTCTGAGGGGTACTTATTTAAAGAAGGAAAACTTTGCATACCCCAAGGAACACATAGAAAACTCCTTGTAAAAGAATCACATGAAGGAGGACTCATGGGCCATTTTGGAGTTGATAAAACTCTTGAGCTTTTGAAAGGAAAATTCTTTTGGCCACACATGAGGAAAGATGTCCAAAGACATTGTCATAGATGCATTTCATGTTTAAAAGCTAAGTCTAAGACAATGCCTCATGGACTCTACACTCCTTTACCTTTTGCAAGTGCTCCTTGGGAAGATATAAGCATGGATTTCATATTAGGACTTCCTAGGACACAAAGAGGTTTTGATTCCATTTTTGTGGTAGTGGATAGGTTTAGCAAGATGGCTCATTTTATACCTTGCCATAAAGTGGATGATGCTAGCAACATCTCTAAGCTCTTCTTTAGAGAAGTGGTAAGACTACATGGTTTACCTAAGACCATAGTGTCGGATAGAGATCCTAAATTTATTGGCCATTTCTGGAGAACTCTCTTGGAAAAGCTAGGAACTAAGTTGAAATTCTCAACTTCTTGTCATCCTCAAACGGATGGACAAACTGAAGTTGTAAATAGATCTCTTTCCACTATGCTTAGGTCAATCATGAAAGGAAACCACAAATCTTGGGATGAGTACCTTCCTCATATTGAGTTTGCATATAATAGGGTAGTTCATAAAAATACTAATATTTCTCCTTTTGAGGCTGTGTATGGGTTCAATCCTCTTACTCCTTTGGATTTGTTACCTCTACCTAATCCACAAAATTTTGTGCATAAGGAAGGAGTAACGAAGGCTGAATTTGTAAAGAAAATGCATGAGAGGATTAAGAACCAAATACAACAACAAACAGAGAAATACATGAAACATAGCAATAAGGGGAAGAGAGAGATGATTTTTGAGGAGGGAGACTGGGTTTGGCTTCACCTTAGAAAAGATCAATTTATATGAGTAAATGCTGCCAAAATTATGCTAGCTTCTACTCTTTGTCTAGTCTCTCTAGGTTAGACACTTTGATCTTCATCTTCACCTTCCTCCAAGTGATTTGGCCTAACCTATCACTTTCCATACCTTTCATGCACCTACAAGGAACCCATAGCTCTATATGAGTCATCCTTGACCCATATCATCCATAGCTTCCACCACCTTTTTACCTCATATTTTAAGAAGAACAAATGGTCATGAAGAACAAAAATGGACATGCTTATAGAGTCTATAACAAAAGATTGCTTGTTGTAGAAGAGTCTATGCATGTGGTGTTTGATGAAACAGATTGTTCTATACCAAAATCTGTTTTGGATGAATTTGGTGTGGATGATTTAAGAATAATTCTGCGGAAAAATCAATCCACTGAATTTGATACAACTAATCCAAATGTTGTCAAAGAGTCTGTTGTGAATGCAGGGTTGCCTAAGGAATGGAAGACTCCCAAGGATCTTACTCTTGACAATGTAATTGGAAAACTAGAAAAAGGAGTCTCAACCAGAAATTCTCTCAACAATTTCTGCAGAACAGTAGCTTTTGTGTCACAGATTGAGCCTAAAAGCCTGGAAGAAGCACTGCAAGACAGCAATTGGATAATAGCAATGCAGGAAGAACTGAACCAGTTTGAATACAATGAAGTGTGGACCTTGGTTCCAAGAAAGCATGAGATGAATATCATAGGAACCAAGTGGGTGTACAGGAACAAGCTGGATGAACATGGAGCTATCACTAGAAACAAAGCAAGGCTGGTTGCTAAAGGATACAACCAAGAAGAAGGTATTGATTTTGGTGAAACCTATGAACCAGTAGCACGTCTTGAAGCTGTCAGATTACTTCTAGCATTTTCCAGCATCAAAGGCTTTAAATTGTTTCAAATGGATGTTAAAAGTGCATTCCTAAATGGGTACATAAATGAGGAGGTGTTTGTTTCCCAGCCCCCAGGCTTTGAAGATTACAAAAATCCAGAACATGTGTACAAGCTTAAGAAGGCCCTGTATGGACTAAAACAAGCACCAAGGCAATGGTATGAAAGGTTAAGTGAATTTTTGCTTTCTCAAGGCTATAACCGTGGTAATTCTGACAAGACTCTATTCATTAAGAAGAAAAGGGAAGATATTATCCTGGTACAAGTGTATGTAGATGATATAATCTTTGGGTCAACCAATGAGGAAATGTGTGAAGCTTTTGTCAATACAATGATGAGAGAGTTTGAGATGTCAATGTTGGGGGAAATGAATTTCTTCCTTGGCCTGCAAGTGAAACAGCTCAAGGATGGAATCTTCATTAGTCAAGAAAAATACTGCAAAGAGCTGCTGAAAAAGTTTGATATGGATCAATGTAAGGCAATCAACACTCCTATTTCAACAAGCTGTCAACTAGACCAAGACTGTGCAGGAAAACCTGTTGACCAATCCAAGTTCAGAAGCTTAATTGGATCCCTGCTGTACTTAACTGCCAGCAGACCTGATATTATGTTTGCTGTATGCCTATGTGCCAGATATCAATCTGATCCAAGGGAATCTCACTACAATGCAGTCAAGAGAATTCTGAAATACTTGCAAGGGACAAAATCTGTTGGACTATGGTATCCTAACCATGTTTCCTTATACTTAAACTGTTTTTCAGATTCTGATTTTGCAGGGTGCAAGGTTGACAGAAAGAGCACTAGTGGAACATGTCACATGCTAGGATCAAGCCTGATTTCTTGGCATTGCAAGAAATAAGCTTGTGTTGCCCTCTCCACAGTAGAAGCAGAATACATTGCTGCTGGAAGCTGCTGTGCTCAAACATTATGGCTAAGGCAACAGCTAAGTGACTATGGAATACTGTTAAACAAGATACCTATTAATTGTGATAATACCAGTGCCATAAACCTGTCTAAAAATCCTGTGTTACATTCATGAACAAAGCACATAGAGATTAGACATCATTTCTTAAGAGAAAATATAGCTAATGGTATTTGTGATATTAAATTCATTAGTACTGAGTTTCAATTGGCTGATCTGTTTACAAAACCTCTGGCTAAAGATAGGTTTTATTTCTTGTTAAACGAATTGGGTATTATCAGCTTAAACTGTTCACTGCAGTGATATTTTAAATCTATAACATGGTATTTCTCTGTTTAATCTGTTTATTTCTGTGCCTGAAATATACATAACTAGGAAAGAGAAATTATACATGCACCTTGACTGCTTTATTGCTTTGACCAGCAGGTTTATGGTTGTTCTGTCTGGATATTCAAACTGGTTTGACTAACTGTGTGGAAAGCTATTTCTCATTAAAAGCTAAAACACTTTTTCAAAATGATTTTGCCTCTTTCCAAAAACTGAAACTGCTGCAGGAATAAAATCTGTACTGACTCTGTGTTTTTGATTTGTTTCTTCTTCACACTCCAACTCTGCTAAGCATTAATGCAATCTGTTTAATTCTATAAATAATGGTATTCAAAATCTGTAGTTCTCACATTCAACTTCTGCTTGCAATCTCTCAGGTTATCCTATTCTTTTAAACATATTTTTTCAGTCTCTCAAATGGTCTGTCATACTAATAAAATGGTTTCCAGTTCAGTTTTCTTTTGATAAACAGGAACAGGTTTCAGAAATGGCATCATTGGTATACAAAAGGAAGAAATCCCGTGAGCAGAAGAATAACACTCAAGGTATTTTAGAGAAATGGTTCGATGGTGATGCTGAAGCCATGACCACTTACTTACATGAGATAAGTAGAAAACAGGTAAATGTGCCAAAGATCCTCGAGTTTTCATGGATGAAGAGTGAAAAGCTGACTGAACCCAAAGCACTTCTCAAGCATCAGAGATTGAAGCCATTTCTTAAAATGACTGGCAACATCTATCCAGATCTAGTGAAGGTATTCTATACCAATCTGACCCTTGATGGGAAAAATTTAATTTCCCACGTAAAAGGTGTCCAAATAAAAATAACAAGTGAAGTTTGGAGCAACATAGCTGGAATCAAGTATTCAGGCCTCAAGGTGGGAAAGGGGAACACAACCATGATTCAAGAATTCAATAAGATTCAGTTCTACACAAGCTGCATGAGAGATAAGAATCAACACATAAACAGGTTTCATGCAGGTAATCTGAACCTAACACCTAGGTTTCTAGCCTATGTTATTGCATCGCAACTGACACCTAGGGGAAGTAATCATGCTACATTACATGAGGAAGACCTCATTCTACTCTACTGTCTCATGCATCGCATAAAAATAAATTGGGTTTGTGTAATGACAGAGCATATGCTCAAATCCAAAAGGCTATCTGATTACAGATTTCCCTATGCAATTTTTATTTCAAAATTAATCGATTGTTTTGAGATTGACACTGCTAATGAGAGAAACGAGCCAATCAAAGCAATTAGTGAAATCGACAACTCTACGCTCATGAAGATGGGATTCCTCAAGGAAGGTGAAGAGTGGATTTTGACAAGGACAACAGGTCCTAGAATGGAACATGGTACGTCCAACCATAACAACAATGATGATGAAGAAGCTGCTGTTCCTATGGAAGATGACAATGTTCATGCTGATCATCAACCGAATCATGATGACTTGGATGCTACCGAACACAATGCACTGGTTGCATATCATTCTCCCGAATTCAGAGGTGAACCTTTGTCTAGTTTTGAAAGGCAAGTACTGCATCGACTTGACACTCTTTCAGAAGACCAGAAAGCCTACTTTGAGATGACTCAAGCCAGGTTCCAGCATCTAGATTATCAACTCGAGGGAGTACAGGAACAACTGGCTGAGCTTTACTACTGGGAATAGTTTTCTTTCTTCCCAATATTGTCTTCTTATATCTGTTGAACATTATCCTTTTATTTCTGTGTTTTGGTGCCTGTTTCTGGACATTATATTTTCATCTCTATTCTGGAATGTATTCCCCTCTTAAGGACTTTATGAACTATCATGTATGGCTATTATATGCTTCTGTTCTTATTTGATCCCATGCTGTTTGATGAATCCAAAGGGGGAGAAAAATAGCTGATCTTATAAGCTGCAGTGGTATAGGGAGGTATATATATTCTCTACTCTTCTCTTGTTCAATATTCACTTTAAATCTGTGTATTGTGGAATCAAGCTTTGTACAGGTATTGATCTTTCTTCAAAGCAACCGAGCTATGGGGATTTGTCTCCATCAAACAGGGGGAGATTGTTGAAGCTGAAGGAAGCTTCTTCTCAACCTTGGCTTAAAGTGTGTTTGATGAAGAAAATTGCTTCGGTGCTTTATAGTTTTGTAATAGGTCTTAAGTGAATTTTGGTTTAGGCTTAGGATGTGAGGAGAAGTGATGAGGAACCAATCGGTCGTCGGTCATTGGGGAAGTATGAGGAACCAATCGGTCGTCGGTCATTGGGGAAATAATGAGGAACCAATCGGTCGTCGGTCATTGGGGAAGTAATAAGGAACCAATCGGTCGTCGGTCATTGGGGAAGTATGAGGAACCAATCGGTCGTCGGTCATTGGGGAAGTATGAGGAACCGATCGGTCATGATCATTGGAGGAAGTGATGAGAGAACCGATCGGTCATCGGTCATTGAGGAAATAATGTGGCACGATCGGTAATCGGTCACTGGGGAAGTAATGAGGTACGATCGGTCATCGGTCTTTTAGGAAGTAATGTGATCAGTCATCGGTCATTCTGTTCCAGCTGCCTAAGCAAGCTTAAACCAAGCACATGGAGTGTTTAAAGTTTTCAAAATGTTGTTTAAAGTTTTCTCAAAAAGTCTGAATACTGGACAAAAATAAATCTGTTTCCTGGATAATAAATAGATATATTTTTTGGTTCTGTTATTCTTAACTGTTTTTCAAACTGTTTTTTGAAAAGTGGTTAGAAACTGTTTTCTTTAAATATAGAAGACTTCTCTCACACAAGACAGAGAGTGCAATCACGTTTCAATCAGTTTCTGAGTGAGAAGAAGAATTCAAAGGCTTTTGTGAAAGGTTTTCAAAAGGAATTTCAAGTGTGCTTGTTGTAGAAAAACTTGGTGCTTTGTGAAGGTGCTGGTGCAGTTTCTGCAGCAGATTGAACTACTGGTTTGAGTTCTTGCATCTTCTTTTCAGGTGTAATTTTCCTTTCTCATTTGTTGTAAAGGTGTAAGTGTTAGTCACTCCTTGATAGGGTTTCTTGGAGTGCAAGGTGTGCTGAAATAGGTGTTTTTCAGCCTTGTATGTGAGTGTTCTTGTAGGTTTCAAGAACTGCTGCATATGCTGTAATTGTTGTATGTGTTTAGTGGATTCCACCTTGGTGTAAGGTGAACTGGATGTAGCTCTTGATGAGTGAACCAGTATAAAAACTTGTGTGCAATCTTCTTTCCTTTCTTGCACTTATTTCTGGAATTTGAATTGATAACTGTCCAAAATAAATCTGTTCATTTGAAATTGAATCTGTTAATTCTGGGTTTAATAAGAAATGTTCTTCTCTTGGTTGAAACCTTCTTGCAAATATTTGAACAAGTGTGTTCTGCTGTTCCTTCTAATTGAGTAAAATCTTGTTTGATTAAGTTCTGATTGTACGAAGGTGATTTGGAAAAATAAATCTGTTTTGTTTGAAATCAATCTGTTCTTTTAATCTCTGTTAAACAGAAGTCAGTTCCTGTTGCAAAAATTTTAAAAGATCAATTCACCCCTCCCCTCTTGATCTTCAGACCCTGCTTAACTCTAACAACTATGACAGGGAGTTAATGGACAAGCTCCAAAGACTCCAACAGAAAAACATGAGTGTAGAGGAGTATAGGCAAAAGATGGAGCTCTACATGATGAGAGCCTCTATTAGGGAAGAAGCCAGCACCACCATAGCTAGGTTCCTGAGTGGTCTCAATCTTGAGATAAGGGATAAAGTAGAACTTTTGCCCTATCGGGACTTGAATGACTTGATCCAACTTCTCATAAAAGTTGAACAACAAAATTTGAGGAAAGGATCAAGTCGCAAGGAGAGTTCTTACCCTAACTCTTATCCCAATAAATAGTATAGAAGAAAAAGGGAGGATAGTCTTGCAAAAGATAAACCCAAGGAAACTCCCAGAAGTGTAGGAAAGGATGTGTCTACCTCACAACCCTGTAGTAGAGACATCCAGTGCTTCAAGTGTCTTGGTAGAGGCCATATAGCATCCCAGTGCCCAAATAGGAGAATCATGATGTTAAGAGGGAGGGATGAGTATAGCAGCCAAGATAAAGAGTCTAGTAGGGAATAAGAGAAGGAAAGTAGTGAGGGGGCATATCCTTGTGAGGGAGAATTAATGATGATCAAAAGAACCCTCAACAGTTAACCTAGTGTGAACCATGAAACATAGAGAGAGAGAACATCTTTCATACACTTCAGAAAACATTTATTCTCTCATTGTGGGTAGTGGATCTTGCTGCAATTGTTGTAGCACTAGGATGATTGAAAAGCTTAATCTACAATTAATATCTCATCCAAAACCTTACAAACCTTAGTGGATAAATGAAGATGGGGAATTAACTATAGATAAATAGGTAAAAGTCAGTCTTTCTGTGGGGAACTATCATATAAGATTTTATGTGATGTAGTACCCATGGAAGCCTGCCACATCTTATTGGGAAGACCATGACAATTAGATAAGAAAACTATCCATAATGGTCTTACCAACGAGATAACTTTTACCCATGGGGAGAAAAAGTTTGTACTCTATCCTTTAATAGCTTCACAAGTGGTAAAGAACCAAGTACAAATGAAAATAAAAATAGAAACTGAGAAAAAGAAATTAAAAAAATCCAGAGAAAGTCCACAGAGACAATGCTGAGACGTGGGAGAAGAGTGTTCCTTTCCAAAAGGTCATTGAGAAAGAAGAAAAATTTGAAAAGATACTTCCATCTGAACAAACTTCAGGCCTCCTTCTGTGTAAAGGAACACTTGCATGCACTACCACACTTTCTGAAAATTATGAACTACCTGCTCAAGTCAAAAGACTTTTAAAAGAATTTGGTAATATATTCCGTGAGGAAGGACCCATTAGACTTCCTCCTTTGAGGGGTATGTTAGAATTGATGGCCAAAACAAGAGGGGGGTGAATTGTTTTATCTAATATTTTTGCAAATGTTAAGAATGAAGTTCTTTAATGAATTACAGAAGGAAAGATTAAGGAAGCCAAAAGAATTAAGCTTTCAAAGCAGGTAACAAAAATCAACCGGTTGTTATTTCGATATAACTGGTTGTTTATAGCACAGAGGTAAGAGCAAGAACCAAACAGATTGTAAATGCAAGAATATCAACCGGTTGAAAATACAAAATAACTGGTTGTTTATGATAACAGAAGCAATATTACACAGATATTAAAAGATAGAGATAGAGAGATTCACACAAGCAAATTATACTGGTTCACTCAATCCTGAGCTACATCCAGTCCCCAGAACAACCCCTGGGTATTCCACTAGTAATCAACAACAGATTACACACAAACACCAACACAAAGAGGCGATCGTTTCACCCAACATCACCAACCCCCTTTGCTTTACAACATAAACACACAGATAGCCCTCTGCCAAAGCAGATTCACTATTTTACACAATATTCAAAGTAAACAGTTACAAGAAAATATTAGGAATAGATTACACCTAAATCACATAGTTCCTAGAAATCTTGATAACTCTTTGGAAAACCTCTCTCTCAAATTAGATTTGTAAATCTTTTTCTGTTCTTTTTTTTTTTTTTTTCAAATGAGGAGGGAGACCTCTTTTTATAGCTCTTAGGGCTGACCATTTTAGTCAAGTGATTACGAGCCAAAATCATTTTGAAAAGCCAACAGAAATAGGTTTGAAAGGTTTTTGAAAAATTGTTAAAGATTCAAAAATCAACCGGTTGAAAGCACGAAATAACCGGTTGAATTGGTTAAGTCTGTTGGTCAATCAAGTCAAAGTTAGTTGAAAAACCTTCCAAACAGGCTATGTGTAAAACAACCGATTAAACCATGAAAACAACCGGTTGTTTATCACTTAGCTTTAAAAAAACTCTTTTTCTTTTTCAAAACAAGATTTCTCTAGCTAAGCTATGGTTAAAGAGTGAAACTCACAAATTCTAAAACACTATAAAACTAAACCCTAACATCAGCAACACAACCTTCAAAATTCTTCATAGATTTGGGGTCATCAAAGCCTTGTGTTCAACATTCTCCCTCTATTTGATGAAGACAAATCCCTGGGTTGCTTTGGGGTGTTTGTTTAGAATTTAACATTACCTGCAATCACAAATAAGAGTAGAAAAATAGGATAATCCATTCCATATAAGCTAAGCACCACAAAGCTAGTTTTCACTAGGTGATTTTCAGTCAGGAAGATCAACCAAATCAGTGTGAAAACCATAAACATAACCATAGATGCAGCAACAGAAAAGAAATAACTGATTAAACTACAGGATTAACCAGTTAAAATATCAGAGATGGCAGTTAATCATCTACTTAAACAGTTTGCAAACCAGAAATAGTGTAGAGATAAGATGATTACAAACCCAAAGCCACTTCTCCCCCTATTTGTCTTCACAAATAGAATTGAAGAAGGGATTTAAAAACATCATAAAGGATACTAGGTGATGGAGATCAAGTAGAAGAGGAAAGTGAGGCCCAAGCCCAAGAAGCTCAAGGACAAACTAGCTCAAAAACCTTCATGCCTCAAAGGATTACAAGGAGCAAGGCTAAAGTTTTGGGTAAAGAGCATCAAATGCTATCTCTTTTTGTAATTACCCTTGTATAAAAAAATTTAAATAATATATAAATAGCTTTAGGAGTATGCCAAAGAGGAAAACCAAAAGATACCTCTAATTGTAAGGCATTATAGGCGCATTTTTAGGAAAAAGTGGAAGAAGTGACTCTTCCTACTCCTTTCTCACTTAGGCGCTAAAAGGAGCTAGAAGACTGACTCTTCCCACTCCTTCTCCCATGTAACATGACCAGTTCTCCTCATTATAAATAGGAGTGCTTGGTACCTTGTAATACAAGTTGAATTTTGAAGTAAAGAAACTATCTAGAATTGTTGTGAGAGAGAGTTTGTGAGACTAGTTCTCATCTGTTCTTCCATGTCTTATCTTGTGAGCTTTGGGAACTCTCAAATGGTGGCACTCCTCACTCATCTTGGAAGAACCACCCTCCAAGTGGTGTGAAGCACTTCCCTCCATGGCTACAACCACATAAGTCCATTTCCTTTCATCTTCCATAATTACCCATTTGTGTTCTACTTGTTTGTTTTCAATTCTATTTAGTTCAATCTCTTTCTTAGGAATGAGGAGCCTTGCAAACGTGAAGGAAGTCCAGCAGCTGATTGGACATATGGCTGCCCTGTCTTATTTCTTGTCAGCTACTGGGGATAGGGGATATCCGTATTTTCAATGCCTCAAGAAGAACAACCAGTTTGTGTGGACAAACGAATGCGAAGACGCCTTCACTAGGCTAAAAGGGTACTTGACCAGTGCCTCTATTCTGGGAAAGCTAATTCCAGGTACTCCCATTCGTTTTTATTATGTGATTACAGATCAGGCAATCAGCTCGGTCACTATGCAGGATCAAGACAAGGTCCAGAAGCCAGCTAATTTGTGAGTAAGATATTGCAAGGACCAGAAACACTGCATCAGGCCATTGAGAAGGCTGTTAGAATATATGGCCTTTAAACTAGAGGGGGGTGAATTGTTTAAAGGAGATTTTCGAAAACTTTTAAAGGTTTAATGAATCTCAGTCAAGAAATCCAGCAAAGGAACCAAGTTAGCCAAGAACACAATTTGTTTTAAAGTGAAACACAGAAAAACAACCGGTTGTTTCTTCGACTCAATCGGTTGTTTATACCAGCAGAATTTAAAACAACTTAAAAATAGAATTTAAAAGAGATTAGAGCAAGAGAAAGGCACACAAGCAGTTTATACTGGTTCACTCTTATCCCAAGAGCTACATCCAGTCCCCAGAAACTTCTGTGTTCCTAGTATGCAATCAAAACTAGATTACAACACAAACCACCAAAGAAGTGACCTTGAACCCTTCAAGAAACACACTTCCTTTGGCACACCAAACCACATAAATTAGAACACCCTCTGATTCTGCACTTACATTCAATTACGGAAATACAGTAATTAAGAAAGAAGAGAATAGAATACACCTAGGTATTACAAAGCTTAAAGTTCAGAAGTACAACCCAATCCTATTTCACACACTTGAAAGTCCAAAGCTTGATGTGAATCTTGAAAACTTGGAATCAAATTTGCACAATGATTTCTCAAAACTGTTTCTTACATTCCATGAGCGTATAACCAACTATTTATACTCCAAAGAATGATTAAAAATATTTAAAACAGGAGCATATTCAGTTAGAAATCATATAAGAGAGATTCATAAATCAAAACTGAATTTTATTAGGATTTTCAAAGAATCTGTAGTGGCCAGACCTCGGATGTCGCCACATGAGTGAGAGGTTGGCTTGGTAGGGCCCACAAAGGGGCCCACAGAAAATACACGTGTCAAGGCACAAAACCAAATTCACAGATATGCCATGCATGCAGGATGTGTTCAAGACGTAAGGTTCTGACACAATAGAATTATCCTTAGAAACGTATCTGAGGCACGTGAAGGTTTGAAGGCACGTGAGATATTAAGTTATTAGACAAGTTTGGATTGGCGGCGCTGGGATAGGCGCTGAAAACCCAGCAGCCACACCTTAAGTTATGCACTCTAGGAAAGAAATGTCGCCACAGGAGTTGCACTCTATGAAAGGAAGGTTGCCACGGGATTGCACTAAGATTGTGCATTAGAATCCTAAAAGGGTAACCCTAAATTCGCTAGAGGCAATGCTTTGACAGGAGCAGGTATGCAGCAGGTAACCTAAAAACAACTATATAATGGGGTAACGCCCAAGGTAAACACAGGTTCACACACAGACATAGTCTTTTGCAAGCTTAGAGTTTCTTACACACTCTTGGCTTGAGATACTCTAATTATTTGATGTTTCTTGCCCTGAACTAACTTGAGCGTCGGAGTGCAATTACAGGTAGAGCCCCTCTCTATTTTAGCAGAGCCACACTTGGGAGAACCACCGTGAGATAGGAGGAACCACCATCTACCTCAGAGTCAATGACTACCGAGTCAACCAACAAGAACATTTGGTGCCCACCGTGGGGCCCAATAAAACTAGGTCCCATCCACAGTCGTGATCAGTCAAATCAAGCGATATAAGGAATACAAGGCAAGGCGACGCTGGAAGGGATGAGAATGATTAGGCCGCAATCATACAGGAACTCATGGAGACCATCCGCAACCTTCAGCAGGCATTTGAGGCGTCTAATGCCAATCAAGATTAGTTTTGGACAGACCTAAATGCATCGTTGGCGGCTAATGAAGAATTACGCAGGGCCAATGAGGAATTGAGAAGAGGGATAGGAGAATGTGTAGCGGCAGATCCAAGGGTGCTGCCTCCAGCCAGGGTTCGACCTATGCCTTTCTCCCAAGAGATCATGGAGACAATCATACCAAGGTCCTTCGTGATCCCAAAGATCACCTTCACTGGGGTCGAGGACCCAGAGGCCCACATAACGACCTTCCACACTCAGATGATGATCTCTAGAGGTACAGACGCTATGCACTGTAAGTTGTTTATGGGTACTTTTGTAGGAACGACATTGAACTGGTTCGTCGGACTCCCAGATGGACACATCACTTCCTTTGGCCAGTTCACAGAATTTTTCAAGAAACAGTTCATCATCAATCGTGCACGTCCACCTTTCGTGTTTGATCTTTTCGACGTAAGACAGTTCTGGGAAGAACCATTGAAAGACTTCCTAAACCGGTTCGGAGCACTTGTGGTAAGATTGCAGACCAAAGATGAGGCCATGATCATGCATGCGTTTGAAAGGGGAATCCTTCTAGGACCCCTTAATGACGCTCTGACAAGGTGTCCACCAAGGATGTTTGATGACATCTAGTGCCATGCTGTGGCGCATATTACTGCAGAGGAGCGCGTGGCAGAGAAGCGGGCAAGGGCAGAACCACCCAAACCTTGTGCACCAGGGCATACTCAGCCCTTGAGGGTACATGAGGCCACCATAGGGAAGAAGGCCAAATCAACACCATATGAGCCAAGAAGGCCTAAACCTGCGAGGCACAATTTTATAGTAGAGCACAAGGAGCTGATAGCCATCCCCGAGGTGGCAAGCAGATTGAAGTTTCCCTCGAAATCTGACAAGAAGCTGGGACCACAAAAGAACAAGTGGTGTGACTTCCACCAAGCACATGGTCACACCCTGAGCAACTGCCTCTCTTTGGGGTACCAGATAGACGACCTGGTAAGAAGTGGGTTTCTAACGGCTTATTTGCAGGAACCTCCGGGAAACTTGACATTACCGGCCCCAACAGGTGATGTGAGTTGATTTTAGGTTCATTATATTTGTGACACTTTCTTAGTATTAGGATCAAGATTCTTAGCAATTTAGGGTGAGTCACCTAAGGAAAATCCCCACTAGACATTAACTTAACAAGTGTTAAGTAGATGTGAATGTTCATTTCCAAAGGACCAAGGTTAAAACACAATTAATGGTGATGAATGAATGGAGAACAAGGTGCTTAACTCAAAATAGATTAGGTGCAGAATTTAAAAACAAAAAAAGAATGGAAACACAAATTGAAACAAAAGAACCAATTGAAATTCAAGAACAAGACATAGAATCAAAACTACCGATTGAAATGACTATGGAAGATGAAAGAAGATGAAACTTACGTGGTTGTAGCCATGGATTGGGAATGGACACGCCACTTGGAGGTGATGATCCAAGATAAGTGCAGATTTGCCGCCACTTGAGAGCTCCCAAAGCTGCACAAGATGAGACAAGGAAGAGGAGAACAAGTCTCACAAAATTCACTCACAATTTGAGTATAGTAACTTTTCTTCTAATTTCAATGTTGAATTTACAATGACCAAGCACCTCTATTTATAGGTTTAGAGGGCTAAAATGAAAGTGAAACGAATTCAAAATTCCCTCATAATTCTAATTCAAATTTGGAGCCAATCTTGAGTCACATGGGAGGTGTGATGTGAGTCTCTTATGAACCTTTCTTGGTTTGGGTTGAGTTGATATAGGTTTCATTGTATTCATGACACTTTCAAGAATTAGGATCAAAATTCTAAAGAGCAATTAATAGAGTTTCTACTCAAGAAAACAAAGGTTCATACTAAAAACACATGAATAGGTAACTTGTAGTGTAAGATAACAATGGAATATGAATGGGTAATTCAAGAACAGTACCAAACTTCAAAGGAAACACAAGAACATCATAAGAACACCAAGAAGAAGTGAAAATACTGATTGAAATTCAATAGGAATTAGAAAATCACAAGAAACTCATCAAAGAACAAAAAAACCCATGGATGGAAAACAAGAACAACACATGTATATGGAAACCCATGGTTTGGACGAAATTAAAACAGCAAGAAAACAAGGAAATAAACCAAACAAAGTGCAGAACAATGGCAGCAAATGAAAGGAAACAACTCATGGAAAAGATTGAACCGATTAAAAATGGAAAAACTACAAGAAAACACAAATGGGTATTTTTAGAAGATGAATAGAAATGACTTATGTGGTTGTAGCCTTTTGGAGATGTGACTCACGCCACTTGGAGGGTGGTTCTTCCAAGATGAGTGGGTGGTGCCGCCACTTGAGAGTCTCCAAAGCTCACAAGATAAGACATGAAGGAGAAGAAGAGACAAGTCTCACAAACTCACTCTCTCTCAATTTCAAGATAGTTTCTTTTCTTCTAACTTTCAACTTGTTTTTTTTTTCAAAGTACCAAGCACCCCTATTTATAATGGAGAGGGCTGGTCATGTTACAAAGGGGAAGGAGTGGGAAGAGTCACTCTTCTAGCTCCTTCTAGTGCCTAAGAGAGAAAGGAGTAGAAAAGTCACTTTTTCCACTTTTTCCTAAAGAAAGTGCCTAAAATGCCTTACATTTAGAGGTTTCTTTTGGTTTTCCTCTTTGGCATACTCCTAAGGATATTTCTATATTATTTACAAATTTATACAAGAGTATTTACAAAGATTTATTTATACTACTATCTTTTGAATTTTCAAGAGAACCCAAAATGTTCTACTCTTTAAGAAGACTAGTAAGAAGAATTTTAAATGCTTGGGTGGATGACCTCTTCCTCCATTAGTGAAATCCTCTTCTACTTGATCTCCATCAAGGTGTGACCTTTTTCTACTTTGGCACCTCCTAAAAACTACACCTACACCTACTCTTTATGTCACATGGAAGGTATGACCTATCTTTATAAATTGGGACCCCTTATTTTAATATCTACGCCTTCCTTTAAAGTTCTACTAAAAGCTATGCACAAGTAATTACAAAAAGAGACATCCATTGATGCTCTTCTCCCAAAGCTTTAGCCTTGCTCCTAGTCATCCTTTGAGGCATGAAGGATGTTGAGCTATTTGGATGGGCTTGGGCCCAACTTGGGCTTAGGCTTCATGGGCTTGGGCCTCAGGCGCCTCCTCTACTTGGTCTTCATCATGCTCCTCGGGTTGGAGAGAATTCGTCCACTAATTTGGAAAACCTGTAGAAAAGGGAGTTAGATCACTGATATTAAAAGAATTACTTCCAAGAAATGTATCAAGCATATCTAACTCATAGGCATTATTATTAATCCTCTTGATAACCTGAAAAGAACCATCACCACGAGGCATAAGTTTTGACTTCCTTTGAGTAAGGAATCTATCCTTCCTCAAGTGTAGCCAAACCCAATCGCCAGGTTCAAAGATTAATGCCTTACGCCTTTTGTTGGCATTCTCAGCATATTTGCCAACTTTCTTCTCAATTTGTAACTTGATGTGATTATGCAAGTCTTTAATAAAAGAAGAATTTTCAAAACCATCTTTGCATAAAATCTCATCAAGTAAAGGAATTGGAAGAAGATCTAAAGGTGTTAAAGGGTTGAACCCATAAACAACCTCAAACGGAGAATGGGCAGTTGTAGAATTTACTATATTATAAGCAAACTCAATATGAGGTAGTAAATTTGTAAGGACCTAGAAACTTTAATTGGAATAAAAGTGTTAGACTTAAATAATTTCAGAGGATGTTATTATTTAAAATACAAAGAGTTGGTAATTGAAGTTTCATAGTAGTCGGACCTCGGACGTCGCCCAAGATCTTGGGTCAGCTGGTAGAGGTCAGTCGGATGACGTGTGGATCAAGAAGAGTAAAGGAAGAAAAGTGTAGTTAAGAAGTCTTCTACGAGATCGCCGTTATTGAAGACGGAGGCGATCTCCGACTTCTCTGGGACATAATCGCCTGTCGCCTAGAGGAGACATGACCGCCAATCGCCTATGGTGTACGTGATCGACGGAAGTGCACGTAGTACGTAGTCAAGATACTGGATCAACCAGAGTGGGTTCCACAAAACCACACGTATCAAGGTGTGGTTAAGCCTTAGATACGCTGTGCATGCAAAGCTTTATGCTTGAGCATAAGAAGTCATCCTTAGTGTTGCATGCATGGGAGCACGAGGAGTAGTGCTGATCTACTCTTGGAAATGTGAAGCTACCGACGTCACCAAGTCATCTGGAGGTGATACCTTGGACGTAACATAATGGGAGGATGAACCTTCAGCAAGGTGTAACGATGTGACATCGGTGACCAGAGTAAGGCGATGTGTTCTCGTCACACACAAGGGCGATAAGAGATCGCCAACAGGATGAGAGGAACATCGGTCATCAACCAGGATGGGAGAGACATCGGTGGTCTGCCAGGGAGAGACATCGGTGGTCTGTCAGGGTGAGACATCGGTTGTCTGCCAGTGTGAGACATCGGTGGTCCTCCAAGGTGGACATCGGTTGTCTGCCAGTATGAGACATTGGTGGTCCTCCAGGGTGACACATCGGTCGTCTCCCAGGGAGAGACATCGGTCGTCCTCCAGGATGTGGCCTCGATGGATAGTCATCGCGCGAGTGGTCATCGGTGGAAGGTTATCGCGCGATGTCGAGTTTCACGCAGATAAGGTGGGACCCAGGCTCGCAGTGTAACATCCCGCCAAAATACTATACAAATGTATATAATGAAAATAAAGGTAACAAATAGATTCTATGAACAAAATATTATATATATGAAATGTAGTTTCTCCTCACAGGGAGTTTAATACAAATTCGGTCAAATTTTTCCAGAAACATAAACAAAATACAGTAAAAAAAACGAAGCAGGCGATCTCCTATCGGAAGAGACCGATCTCCTATCGAACGAGGCCGATCTCCCATCGGAGGACCCAAAACAGCCGATCTGCTTCCGGCGACCACTCACTAAGGAGCTCTACTTCCTGGAAGATCATCTGCTCCCGTGTAAGTTATACACGATCATCACAGTTTTAAGAGAACAGCCACAGAACCAAAACACGCAGGGTAAGCTAGATATTTTAAAGAGAGTTTAAATAAGGATAATTAAAATAAAATCAAGGTAAACAATTTCAAGATATTCACGTAAAGCTATAGATTTTCCCAATACCCTTCACCTGATCACCCAGAAATCACACATTTCACAATATTCTCAAGAGTCATTCTATTTCACAAAACTGCATCAAGTGTCTATAAATTTCAAGTTCCTCATTTCACATGTCAGACCACCACTGACCCAGCACACAAGACACTTGACCTACTTCCGGAAGACTCGTGCATTGACTAGACTCAGAGATTCTGCACCTGTCATACAAGCTGTTGTAATGTTTCCACAGCTATGCGCATCAACACATTCTCGATCTCAAGTTCACCATTCTCACAGTATGACAGGGTTAATCCATATGACAGGCCGAGCTCGTTCTGTTTCACACGACTCACCCATACATATGAACCTCCTTCGACTCTCAACGCCTGAATAATCTCATCTATATGAATCCATTATCTCAGGAGAGTCAGGATAATCCCATTATAGACATCACCGATCAATGCACATCCTACACGATCTTACACGGTATTTTCTTTCCTGAAAATACTATGCCTCGATCCACATTCACCACATCCAACACATCACATAACACTTAAAGGAATGATTTCAATCACAGCAAAACTCAATCCAAGGTTCTTATTTTCGAATATCTCATTTAAATCTCAACAGTTTCAAAGCAACACCAAAAACAGAGAGTTTCGCAAA
This sequence comes from Phaseolus lunatus, assembly GCA_013389735.1. Classification (NCBI taxonomy): domain Eukaryota; kingdom Viridiplantae; phylum Streptophyta; class Magnoliopsida; order Fabales; family Fabaceae; genus Phaseolus; species Phaseolus lunatus. The sequence continues at coordinate 25,895,558 of CM023858.1, forward strand.
CAACGCCAAAACCGGCGACCTGGTTCAAAAATAGGGTATTTCGAAGTCTGTATTTAAAAACCGGCGACCACGTCGCCCAAACACATGGAACAGAGCATTCACGCAGATGCAAACGAAACCGGCGACCACGTCGCCCTCATTTCAGAAATAGCTAAACCATGGCTTGTATGGAAAAAGAAGTCTAGCTTCCCTTACCTGGACTTGCGCAAACACCTAGAGTTCTGAAACCCAACAAAGCTTGAAGAACGCCTTGGCTCTGTTTTTGCGTCTGGTTGAAGGACTTGCAGAGGACTGCCCAGGTGCTCTAATGGTGGCTGTCGCTCGTCGTACTCTCGTGTGAAGGTGCTAGAATCGCAGCGCGAAGGAGGCAACTGGAGGAGAAGGGAGGTAACTCACTCTTTCTCTCTTTGAAGGCTGCAACGTTTTCTTTCTCTCAGCAGTGGGTTTTCTGCATCTTAAACCAACTTATCCACCAAAAGCAGCTGCCACCACCCACTCTGCAGAGAAGTCTGAGAACCACTGCTCTGAACAGTACTGCCACTGTTGTCGCTTGTGCATGCCAGCCACTGCTCTGAACAGTACGACCGCGAGTGTCTCCTGCGCATGCCAACATTCTGATGTCACCACTCTGAATCATCCTTTTTGTCTACGTGGCAGGCGTGCAGGACGTTTCATGCTGAGAGTCTGGGTCCCACTTTATCTGTGTGAGGCTCGCCATCGCGACAACTTTCCAATGCTGACTCATCCTGGCGAATGACCGATGTCTCCTTCGCCCTAGAAGACGACCGATGTCTTCCTCTGGGAGACGACCGATGTCTTCCCTGGCGACGCCCTCATAACTCTCGCGCCTTGGCCACGTCCACATGCCTCGCGCCCTGGCAATGCCCGCATGCCTCGCGCCCGCGCGATGCCTGCATGCCTCTCGCGCCCACGCGATGCCTGCATGCCTCTCGCGCCCGCGCTATGCCTGCATGCCTCTCGCGCCCGCGCGATGCCTGCATGCCTCTCGCGCCCGCGCGATGCCTGCATGCCTCTCGCGCCCGCGCGATGCCTGCATGCCTCTCGCGCCCGCGCGATGCCTGCATGCCTCTCGCGTCCTGGCGACGTCCACCTGGCGCTCATGTGTAGCAGGCGACCGGCGATCTCATAGCCTTCTAAACTTAACTTTTTCCTCCCTTTCTATTCTAAATAAGACATACATAGAATTCTTTTAAAATATAACCCTTTTTATTCCAATTCAATTTTACAGGTCCTTACACGCAGCATCAGACGTACTGCACGCGCGACACGTAGACAAAAAGGGTGGTTCAGAATAGTGACATTAGAAAGTTGGCATGCGCAAGAGACACTCGCAGTCGTACTGTTCAGGGAATTGGTTGGCATGCACAAGAAGACAACCGTGGCCGTACTGTTCAGTGAAACGTACACTCTGGCTTTCTTGCAGAGGGGGTGGTGTCAGCAGCATGCGTAGACAAGTAGGCTTGGATTCAAAAACCCACTGCGAGGAGGCAAAGAACGTTGCAGTGACTCAAGAGTGAAAGAGGGAGTGCATCTTCATCATTCTCTTTTCTCTCTTTCGTGCTGCGTTTCAGGCATCCTCAAGCACCAGTGCGACGAGCGACGACTGCCCTTGGAGCACCTGGGAGGTTCTCTGCAAGTTCCACAAACCAGACGCTAAAACAGAGCCAAGGCATCCTTTAATCTCGGTGGGTTTTGGAGCTCTTGGTGTTTTGCGCAAGTCCAGGTAAGGGAAGCTAGCTTTATTTTCAATAAAAGCCGTAGATTTGCTGTTTCTGAAGTGAGGGCGACGTGGTCGCCGGTTTCATATTCTTTTTCGTGATACTCTGTTCTATGTGTTTGGGCAACGTGGTCGCCGGTTTTAAACCCCTTTTTCATGATGTTCTGTTCTTATGTGTTTGGGCGACGTGATCGCCAGTTTTAAATACAGATTTCGAAATCCCCTGTTTTTGGATGAGATTGCCGGTTTTGGCGTTGTTTTTCGAACTCCCCTGTTTTGTGTTGTTTGAAGCTGTTTGAGATTTAAATGTGATATTCGAAAATATGAACCATGAAATGATTGTTGATGTGATTGGAATTATTCATTTAAGTGTTATATGATGTGTGGAATGTCGTGAATGTGGGATCAAGACATAGTATTTTCAGGAAAGGAAATACCGTGTTGAGATTTGGTTATGAAGTGTATTGATCTGTGAGTATCCTGTGAATGAGGCGATCCTGACTCTGCTGAGATAATGGAATCACATAGAGGAAGTTATCCAGTTGGTGAGAGTCGAAGGAGGTTCATATGAATGGGTGAGTCGTGTGAAAAAGAACGAGCTCGGCCTGTTATATGGATTAACCCTGTCATACTGTGAGAGTGATGAATTGAGATCGAGTTTGTGTTGATGCGCATGGCTGTGGAAACATTACAGCAAATGAAGTATGACAGGTACATGTCTCTGGATGCTAAGTTCAACGCACGAGTCTTCCGGAAGTAGTGTCAAGTGTCTTGTGTGATGAGTCAGTAGAAGTCTGACGTGAGAAATGAGGAACATTGAATTTGATAGACACTTGATGCATTTTGTGATTTGAATGACTCTTGAGGAATTGTGAAATACGTGTTTACTTGATGGTCATGTGAAGAGAATGAGAAAATTGATAGTTTTACGTGGGTATCTTGAATTTGTTTTACCTTGATTTTTAAAGTTCATATCTAAACTCTCTTTTAAATATCTAGCTTACCCTGTGATTTCTGGTGTTGTGTTTGGCTTTTCTTAAACTTGTGATGATCGTGTAAAATTTACACGGGAGCAGATGATGTTGCAGGAAGTAGAGCTCCTCAGTGAGTGGTCGCCGGAAGGAGATCGCTTGTTCCTCTTTCTGTTAGGCAATCACCCTTTTTTCCGTTCTCTGATAGGAGATCGCCTTTTTGCTGTTAGGAGATCGCCTGTATTCATATTTTAATGTATTTTGTTTACGTTTTTGGAAAATTGACCGAATATGTATTAAACTCCCTGTGAGGAGAAACTTCTTTATATATATATAATCTTGTTCTTTTCAATATATTTATTTACCTTTATTTCATTTTATAATTATTCCAAAGTATTTGACGGGATGTTACATTAATGGTATCAGAGTAGTTCGTCCTTAGGATGACCTGAGGGCTGTGGATCCATTGTGTTTCTTCTGCTCATAAAATTTATTTCAGTTTTAAATAACAACTATAGGGAAAGGTTTTCAAAACGTTTTTGTATTGAAATTTTGTGTGTGCTTTAGTGAATGTATGCCCTAACTAAAAATCTTAGTATTAAAAATGAGAGGATCTTGATAAAGTAGTAAGGGTGCACACTCATAACTGGATCGAGATGATTCTCAATCTTAATTCCAATGGTTTGATGTTTAGCATACATTGAATTCTGGTGTGATTTATTTCATTTTATTGAGTGTTGTTGTAATTGACTGAAAGTGGTGGTTTGGATTGATGGATCGTATACCAGTAGCTGTTCTGGTGTTTTGCTTGAGATTATAAGTATCATGATTCTGTTGATGAACTCAAATTCTAAATGACTTTGAGATGTTGACCTTTATAAGGTCTAGATGTTACCTCCTGAATGAATCGATTTCTTATCGATCTCATTCTTATAGTTGTGGGGGGGATATAGAAACCAATAGTTTCCTAATCTTCTACAGAGAAGAATGGCTCCTAGACAGCCTACCCCTCCCAAACCTTCTGCTGAAATGGGCCAGATCGCCAGGGCCATTGGGATGATGGTGAGTGCCATCCAGCAGCAGAATACGACGATGTCTCAGAATCACCAAGCTACGCTGCAGCATTAGGAGACCGCCAGATCGGCTGCAACAGCCCCCAACGTCGGTCAGCCTCAGGAGCAGATGGGACTGACCGAGTTCATGAGGCACAACCCACCCAAGTTCAGTGGGAATGCTACCCCTGATCAAGCAGATCAGTGGGTCAGGGAGTTGGAGAAAATCTTCAGGACGACCTCCTGCCCTGAAGATAAGAAGCTGGTATTCGCCACATATCTTCTGTCTGGAGGAGCTGAGCTCTGGTGGATGGGAACTCAGCAGATGATGGAGGCCCGAGAGGAAGTGTTGGATTGGGAGAGCTTCAGGGTGAGGTTCCTGGAGAAACACTTCCCAGACAGCGCAAGGTTTGCGAAGGAAGCTGAGTTCCTAAAGTTGGAGCAGGGGGATATGTCTGTGAACGCCTATGCTGCTCGGTTTGAGTACCTCGCCCGATTCTATACCCAGGCGACCTCCGAGGCCTGGAGGTGTAGGAAGTTTGAAGAGGGGCTGAAGCATGAGCTGAAGAGGACCATATCCCCGATGTGCATAAGAGAATTTCACACCTTAGTGGAGAAGGCGATGATGGTGGAGGCACTGGAGAAGAGTGACTCTCGGGTGATCAGGTCACACCCAGGGGGTTCTTTCAGTGGGAAGGCCAAGGTGCAGCACCCACAAAGCAAGCCTTATGCGGGACCTCCACCACATCGGGCAGGAGCAGTTTTGCCCCAGTTCCAGCAGCAACAAACATGGAAACCTAGATGTTTCACGTGCCAAAAGATGGGGCACATATCTAGAGATTATCCTAGCAGAAATAGGATGATTCAATCCAGTGGTTCCCAACAAATGAGGAATGAAGGCAGCAAACCCCAGGCAGCAGGGAGAATGGTTGCCATGACAAGAGCAGAGGTGCCTCAGTCAGGTAACTTGGTGGAAGGTGCTTCGTGAATCCTAGCTCGGTTGGGAGTGAAGAATGAAGAGGACGTAAGCGGGACACCTGTGGTGAAAGATTTCATGGATGTATTTCCAGAAAGAAATACCTGGATTACCTCCTAAGAGAGAAGTGGAATTCTCTATTGATTTGGTACCTGGAGCTGGACCAGTGTCAATGGCTCCAGCTGAGTTGATGGAATTAAAGAAGCAAGTGTAAGTCAGATTTAGTTGTACCAAGGTTTAGTTTCAGCTACATATAAGTTATGGAGAGTAAATAAGCAGTATGTTGAAGGTTTAAAGACTTAAGCATGTGTATCCATGGGAAGTACCAGAGTTAAGTTCCAAGGATGAAAGAATGAATTTTCTTTTATTTGAAGCTTGGAAGATGTTTATGTCGATGAAACAGCATGAGATGACTCTAGCTTAACCACAAGCTTAAAAGGAAAGAGGAGATATTGTAATTATGTCTAAAGTTCAATTAGACAGAGAAATTTGCGGAAAAATACTAGGTAGAGAAGTTACTGGGATAAGAGAGAAAGCTTCACGCAGAATGGATGCTGTTTTGTTGAATTGTGATTTGGAAGACGAGTATGGAAATGGTGGGTTGAGATTTGAGTCTCCTGAACTTGGCAAATGAGGATGCAGTTCTACCTGTGAACGTAGAAGGGAAGGAGGTAATGGCTATGGATAGAATAAGGGTAAGCCGTGTTATGATGATGTTGAGTTCTTCTAGCAACGTTAGTAAATTGCAGAAAGTTGGAGGTGGAAGCAGAAACTTCCCGTGCCTTGTGTTTCTAATGGGATGGGATTTGCAGCTAATCCTTTAGATGGGCAGTTGTGGTGGTCAGCGTTACGTTTCTGATCTTAGAAACAATGCTGCATTGTCAGCTGTATCTGCTCTTCCAGATCGGTGCTCGTATAGGGGTACTCTGGCGTGATGGTGGCGTTAGAGAATGCTGATTTAGATGAAAAATCTGGAGTGTGTCTCCAAGGCTGCTGGAGGTCCAATACGATGAGTTGCTTGATAAAGAGGGACCACAGAAACTAGAGGAATGGGTCCCTTCGTCTAGAGTGGCAGCTACTGATTAATTTGGGTATGCGATGTTCAGACCGCTTAACAGTCAAGCCATGCCCTCCTGAACGCCATTCAGTCGCCCTCTTGAGTTGAATCAGCAGTGTATGCCTGGTGGTATGATGAGTGGCGGGAAGGTGTTGTGACTGCAGCTAATGTCAGTAGTAGATGGATCTTCGTCGGATTGCTCTACCTTAGAAAGTGAATCATCATCCATCCCCAAAGTTGAAGTTGCTAAGAAGGTGAGCAAGAATCGTTTGGTTGGGAAACCCTTGTGGATCTGGAAAATATGAAGGGAATAACTTTGAGGGAGCCACTCTATGTCGCTCATGAGGACGAGGATAATAACTCTTGTAGAGGCAGTGATGATGTTGACAATGAGGAGAAGACCTTTGGAGTTGTAGTTGGAGATCATGCATTTATGAAAGTGACACCGACCAAGGGAGTAGGACGAGCTATCAGAGCAAAGGAGCTGTCTCCTAAGTTAGTCGAGCCATATCAGAGCTTGAGGAGGGTCGGTCTAGTGGCTTATGAAATCGCCCTACCTCCCCAATTAGCAAATCTACATAATGTCTTTCACGTGTTGGAAGTAGACGATGTGCAGATCAGGGATGACTTGTTGTTGGAGCGAAACCAGTCAGGATTGACGATCAGCAGAGTAAGCAGCTCAGAGGCAAGACCATCAACATGGTGAAGGTGGTGTGGGGTAACAGATCGGGTGATACAACTTGGGATTTAGAAGAAACCATGAGAGAAGCCTATCCCTACCTCTTTTCCTTGTAATACAATTTTCGAGGACGAAAATTTTTCTTGTTGGGGAGAATGTAAGGACCTAGAAACTTTAATTGGAATAAAAGTGTTAGACTTAAATAATTTCAGAGGATGTTATTATTTAAAATACAAAGAGTTGGTAATTGAAGTTTTGTAGTAGTCGGACCTCGGACGTCGCCCAAGATCTTGGGTCAGCTGGTAGAGGTCAGTCGGATGACGTGTGGATCAAGAAGAGTAAAGGAAGAAAAGTGTAGTTAAGAAGTCTTCTACGAGATCGCCGTTATTGAAGAGGGAGGCGATCTCTGACTTCTCTGGGACATAATCGCCTGTCGCCTAGAGGAGACATGACCGCCAATCGCCTATGGTGTACGTGATCGACGGAAGTGCACGTAGTACGTAGTCAAGATACTGGATCAACCAGAGTGGGTTCCACAAAACCACACGTATCAAGGTGTGGTTAAGCCTTAGATACGCTGTGCATGCAAAGCTTTATGCTTGAGCATAAGAAGTCATCCTTAGTGTTGCATGCATGGGAGCACGAGGAGTAGTGCTGATCTACTCTTGGAAATGTGAAGCTACCGACGTCACCAAGTCATCTGGAGGTGATACCTTGGACGTAACATAATGGGAGGATGAACCTTCAGCAAGGTGTGACGATGTGACATCGGTGACCAGAGTAAGGCGATGTGTTCTCGTCACACACAAGGGCGATAAGAGATCGCCAACAGGATGAGAGGAACATCAGTCATCAACCAGGATGGGAGAGACATCGGTGGTCTGCCAGGGAGAGACATCGGTGGTCTGCCAGGGTGAGACATCGGTTGTCTGCCAGTGTGAGACATCGGTGGTCCTCGAGGGTGGACATCGGTTGTCTGCCAGTATGAGACATCGGTGGTCCTCCAGGGTGACACATCGGTCGTCTCCCAGGGAGAGACATCGGTCGTCCTCCAGGATGTGGCCTCGATGGATAGTCATCGCGCGAGCGGTCATCGGTGGAAGGTTATCGCGCGATGTCGAGTTTCACGCAGATAAGGTGGGACCCAGGCTCGCAGCATCAGACGTACTGCACGCGCGACACGTAGACAAAAAGGGTGGTTCAGAATAGTGACATCAGAAAGTTGGCATGCGCAAGAGACACTCGCGGTCGTACTGTTCAGGGAAGTGGTTGGCATGCACAAGAAGACAACCGTGGCCGTACTGTTCAGTGAAACGTACACTCTGGCCTTCTTGCAGAGGGGGTGGTGTCAGCTGTAACATCCCACCAAAATAATACATACATCCATGTATAATTGAAATTAAGTGTAACCAAATAATATTGAAGAGTGCAAAATAATATGTATTGATATATATATATCAGAAATGAAGTTACTCCTCTTAGGGAGTTTAATACATAACCAAATCAAATGTTTGCAAGATTTTACGAAAATAAAAGAAATGCAGTAAGACAGGCGATCTCAAAAGAAAACGGCGATCTCCAACAGAAGACCTAAAAAAACGGGCGATCTTCTATCAGGACACGAAAACCGGCGATCACCCGATGGAGGCATAAACCGGCGATCACCCGGTAGAGACGGAGATAGGCGATCTCCTTCCGGCGACCACTCGCTAGAGGGCTCTTCTTCCTGGAAGATCATCTGCTCCCGTGTAACAATTACACGATCATCACAGTTTTGAGAAAACAACCACAATAACAGATCACAGGGTAAGCTAGATAATTTAAAAGAAGTTTAAATCATGAACATGAAAATCCAAGTAAACCAAGTTCCAAAATATCCATGTAAAACGTAAAGCTGCTCATAGCATTCAGCTGATCGCCCAAAATCACAAACTTCACAACATTCACCCATAGTCATTCCATTTCACAATACAGCATCAAGTGTCTATCAATATTCAAGTTTCTCATTTCACATGTCAGACTTTCCACTGACTCACCACACAAGACACTTGACACTACTTCCGGATTGACTGGTGCGTTGATTAGACTCAGAGATCTGCACCTGTCATACCACACCACTGTGAAATCCACACAGGGTCGCTGTGAATCCACACAGCATGCGCATATATCATCTCAATGTTACCATAGTTCTCCTGGTATGACAGGGTTAATCCATAGGACAGACGGAGCTCGTTCTTTTTCACACGAGACGCCCATCATATAGACCTCCTTCGACTCTCAACAACTGAGTAACTTCCTCTACGTGATTCCATTACCTCAGCAGAGTCAGGATATCCCCTTAGGAATCACCGATCAATGCACCTACCACAAGATCTTACACGGTATTTTCTTTCCTGAAAATACTATGCCTCGATCCCACATTCACAGCATTCAAGACGTCATGCCATACAAAGGAATATTTCAAATCACAGCAACAACCATTTCAGCGTTTCAAACTTTCGAATATCACACATATATTGTATTTAAATCCCAAACAGTTTCAAACAATGTCAAACACAGGGGAGTTCGAAACTCGTATTTAAAACCGGCGACCACGTCGCCCAAACGCATAAAACAGAGCATTTCGAAAAGAAACAGAGAACCGGCGACCACGTCGCCCTCACTTCAGAAACAGCAAACTATGGCTTGTATGGAAAAAGAGGTCTAGCTTCCCTTACCTGGACTTGCGCAACCACCAGGAGCTTCGAAATCCAACGAAGCTTGCAGAATACCTTGGCTCTGTTTTTCGTGTCTGGTTGAAGGACTTGCAGAGAACCTCCCAGGTGCTCTAATGGTGGCCGTCGCTCGTCGTACTCTCGTGTGAAGGTGCTAGAACCGCAGCGCGAAGGAGAGAATGGAGGAGAAGGGAGATAAACGCACCCTTTAGCTCTGGAACCACAGCAACGTTTCTTTTCTTCTCCCTCAGAAATGGGTTTTTGCATCTTAAGCTGACTTCTCCACAAAAACCGCTGCCACCACCCACTCTGCAGGGAGTTTGCGTGTACGCTTCGCTGAACAGTACACCTAAGCGTGCCTCTGTGCAGGCTACGCTATGAGGTCACTATTCTGAACCACTTTTTCGTCTACGTGGCGCGCGTGCAGAACGTCTCTTGCTGGGAGTCTGGGGCCCACGTTCTCTGGGTGTAACTCAACGTCGCGCGATGACCTTTCGCCGATGACTACCAGCTCGAAGAGAAACCACTGATGACCTCTCGCGCGAAGACGATCCACCGATGACCTCGCGCGAAGACTACCACCGATGACCTCGCGCGAAGACTACCACCGATGACCTCGCGCGAAGACTACCACCGATGACCTCGCGCGAAGACTACCACCGATGACCTCGCGCGAAGACTACCACCGATGACCTCGCGCGAAGACTACCACCGATGACCTCGCGCGAAGACTACCACCGATGACCTCGCGCGAAGACTACCACCGATGACCTCTTCCTGGCGAACGACCGATGTCTTCCTCTGGGAGACAACCGATGTCTTCCCTGGCGACGCCCTCATAACTCTCGCGCCTTGGCCACGTCCACATGCATCGCGCCCTGGCAATGCCCGCGTGCCTCGCGCCCGCGCGATGCCTGCATGCCCCTCGCGCCCGCGCGATGCCTGCATGCCTCTCGCGCCCGCGCGATGCCTGCATGCCTCTCGCGCCCGCGCGATGTCCACCTGGCGCTCATGTGTAGCAGGCGACCGGCGACCTCGTAGCCTTCTAAACTTAACTTTTTCCTCCCTTTCTATTCTAAATAAAAACATACTTAGAATTTATTTAAAATATAACTCTTTTATTCCAATAAATTTTCAGGTCCTTACATTCTCCCCAACAACAAAAATTTTCGTCCTCGAAAATTGGATTACAAGGAAAAGAGGTATGGATAAGCCTCCCTCATGGGTTCTTCTAACTCCCAAGTAGAATCCCCCGATTTCTCATCCCACACCACTTTCACCATGTCGATGGTCTTGCCTCTGAGCTGTTTACATTGCCGATCGTCAATCCTGACTGGTTTTGCTTCAAAGGACAAGTCATCCCTAATCTGCACGTCGTCTACATCCAGCACATGACTAGGGTCTGCCATGTACTTCCTCAGCTGTGACACGTGAAACACATTGTGCAGATTCGCCAGATGGGGAGGTAGGGCGATCTCATACGCCACTGGGCCAATCCTTCTTAAGATCTGATATGGTCCCACGAACTTAGGGGACAACTTCTTTGACCTGATCGCCCGCCCTACACCCTTGGTTGGTGTCACTTTCATGAATACGTGATCTCCAGCAGCAAACTCCAAAGGCTTTCTCCTCTGATCTGCATAGGACTTCTGCCTACTCTGAGAGGCTTTCATTCTGCTTTGTATCTGCTTCACCTTCTCGGTCGTCTGCTGAATCAACTCTGGCCCAACCAAGACTGCCTCGCCCTCCTGGTACCAACATAAGGGAGTTCTGCATTTCCTCCCATACAGGGCTTCATATGGCGCCATCCCAATGCTGGCGTGGTAGCTATTGTTATAGGTAAACTCCACTAGTGGCAACACCTCCTCCCAACTTCCCAATTGATCCAAAACGCATGCCCTCAGCAGATCTTCCAAAGATTGGATCGTCCTCTCTGACTGACCATCTGTTTGGGGATGATATGCAGAGCTCATCCTCAACTTGGTTCCCAAGCATTCTTGTAAGGTCTGCCAAAACCGTGAAGTAAACCTGGGATCTCTATCTGAAACGATGCTGGAAGGCACTCCATGCAGCCTTACTATTTCTTGGATGTATAGCTGTGCCAGCTTGACCATAGGCATCTTCATATTTACTGGGAGGAAGTGGGCACTCTTCGTCAGCCTATCAATGATGACCCAGATTGCATCATGGCCCTTGACCGATCTGGGTAAATGGGTGACAAAATCCATTGCAATGCTGTCCCATTTCCACTCAGGGATATCCAATGGTTGTAATAACCCACCAGGCCTTTGATGTTCTACCTTCGCCTTTTGACACGTTAAGCAGGTTGTCACGTACTGGGCGATGTCCCTCTTCATGCCCGACCACCAAAATGACTCCTTCAAGTCATGGTACATCTTGTTCATGCCTGGATGAAGGTTAAGGCGACTCTTATGACCTTCCTCTAGGATCATCTTCTTCAACTCATCATTTGCAGGTATGCAAATTCTGCCATCAAACCTCAAGATCCCATCATCGCCCATCTCAAAGCCTCTCGCCTGATCTGTCCCTAGTGACTCCACAGTGCGCTTCAGGCTAGGGTCCTCCAATTGTTTATCCTTCAACATCCCAAGGAAGTCATTAGTTATAGTCAGCTTACTACAACTAATGTGATTCACGTGAAATTCCACTCCAAGGTTTAAGTCTCTGAACTGCTCGATCAGTTTCTGCTCTTCCATCATCAGGGTGGCGACTTGTATAGACTTCCTACTCAAGGCATCTGCCACTACATTGGCCTTCCCTGGGTGATACATGAGTTGAAAGTCGTAGTCCTTTAGGAATTCCATCCACCTTCTTTGTCTCATGTTTAGTTCCTTCTGATCGAACAGGTACTTCAAGCTCTTGTGGTCACTGAATACCTGGAACCGAGCTCCATAAAGATAATGCCTCCAGATCTTCAAGGCAAACACTACCGCTGCCAACTCCAAATCATGAGTAGGGTAGTTCCTCTCATGCACCTTGAGTTGCCTTGAAGCATATGCAACCACTCTCTTCTCTTGCATCAAGACGCATCCCAAGCCTTGATGTGAGGCATCACAGAAGACATCAAAAGGTCTTCCTACTTCTGGAATCACCAGCACTGGAGCACTGGTCAACCTCTCCTTTAGTTCCCTGAAGCTCTGCTCACATCGGTCGGTCCAAGCAAAGGGTTGGTCCTTGCGGGTCAGTTGTGTTAAAGGAGCCACTACTTTGGAAAAATCCTCAATAAACCTCCGATAGTAGCCCGCCAACCCCACAAAGCTCCTTATCTCAGTCACTGTCTTAGGACGTTCCCATTGCAGCACTGCCTCTACCTTGGCTGGATCTACCGAGATCCCCTGGGCAGATATCACGTGTCCTAAGAAGTTGACTTCCCTTAGCCAGAACTCACACTTAGAGAACTTGGCATAGAGCTGCTTCTCCCTCAGTATTTCCAATACTGTCCTCAGGTGTTCCTCATGTTCTTCCTCGGTCCTTGAATAAATGAGGATGTCATCTATGAAGACCACCACAAACTTATCCAAGAAAGGGCGAAAGATCCTATTCATGTAGTCCATGAATAGAGCTGGAGCATTGGTGACTCCAAATGGCATCACTACATACTCGTAGTGCCCATATCGAGACCTAAAAGCTGTCTTCTGAACATCTTCAGCTTTTACCAAGATTTGGTGATACCCCGATCTCAGGTCAATCTTGGAGAACACCGAGGCCCCATGAATCTGGTCCATCAAATCATCAATCCGAGGTGTGGGGTACTTGTTCTTGATGGTCAATTTGTTCAATGTCTGTAGTCTATACACAGCCGAGACCCTCCATCCTTCTTCTTGACTAGGAGCACTGGAGCTCCCCATGGAGATACGCTGGGTCTGATGAACTGCTTCTCCAGCAACTCTTCCACTTGCTTCTTTAACTCCACTAACTCGGCTGGTGCCATCCTGTAAGGTGCCATTGACACTGGTCCAGCTCCAGGCACCAAGTCAATAGAGAATTCCACTTCTCTCTTAGGGGGTAACCCAGGCACCTCTTCTGGGAATACATCCGTGAAATCTTTCACCACGGGTATTCTGCTTACGTCCCCTTTATTCTCCACCTCCGACCGAGCGAGTATCACAAAGCACCTCGCCCCTTCTTCCAACTCTGACTGCCCTTGCTGAGCAGAAATTACATCTGATCCTTGGAGGTCTGGAAACGCAACCTTCTGCCTACCACAGTCTATGAGAACGTGATTGGCAGCTAACCAATCCATTCCCAGAATGACATCCAGGTCCTGAAGAGGTAGGCAGATCAAGTTCACCTTGAATCTGCGTCCTTCTACAATCACTGGACATTCAGGGCACACTGTAGAGGTCGACACCTGTCCTGACGCAGGTGTAGAGACCAACAGCTCGAAAGGTAACTCCTTCACTAGGAGACCCAACTCGGCTACACACAGGCTTGACACAAAGGAGTGTGTCGCTCCAGAATCAAACAAAGCCCTTACACCTCTACCAGCAATAAAACAAACACCTTGGATGAGGTTACCTGACTGAGCTGCCTCTGCTCCAGACATGGCGAACACCCTCCCTGTTGCCTGAGGTCTGCCGCCCTCGTTTCTCAACTGTTGGGAGCCATTGGGTTGGGTCGCCCCATTCCTGCTAGGGCACTCTCTAGCAACGTGCCCTGTCCTTTGGCAGACGAAACATTTCCTCTCTGAAGTCTTCTTGAAACAAGCATTGGAGGCGTGTGGTCCACCACAGTGAAGACACTTAGGCTTCCAAGGTTGTTGCTGTTGGAACTGGGGAGGTGCTGCTCCTGCCCGATGTGATGGAGGTCTCGCATAGGGTTTTCTTTGTGGGTGCTGTGCCTTAGCTCTCCCACTGGAAGGACCTCCTGGGTGTGACCTGATCACCCGAGACTCACCCTTTTCCAGGGTCTCTACCATCTTCGCCTTCTCCACTAAGGCGTGGAACTCCCTGATGCACATCGGGGCTATGGTCTTCTTCAGCCCATGCTTCAGCCCTTCCTCGAACTTCCTACACCTCCAGGCCTCGGAGGTCGCCTGGGTATAGAACCGGGCGAGGTACTCAAAACGGGCAGCATAGGCGTTTACTGACATGTCCCCCTGCTCCAACTTTAAGAACTCAGCTTCCCTTGCAAACTTGGCGCTGTCTGGGAAGTATTTTTCCAAGAACTTCACTCTGAAGCTCTCCCAATCCAGAACATCCTCTCGGGCCTCCATCATCTGCTGAGCTCCCATCCACCAGAACTCAGCTTCTCCTGATAGCAGATACGTGGCAAAACAGCTTCTTCTCTTCAGGGCAGGAGGTCGCCCTAAAGATTTTCTCCACCTCCCTGACCCACTGATCTGCCTGGTCAGGGGTAGCATTCCCACTGAACTTAGGTGGGTTGTGCCTCATGAACTCGGCCAGTCCCATCTGTTCTTGGGGCTGACCGACGTGGGAGTTTGTCTCAGCAGATCGGGCAGTTTCCCAGTGCTGCATTGTGGCTTGATGGTTCTGAGCCATCGCCGCATTCTGCTGCTGAATGGCAGTCGCCATCATCTCGATGGCCTTGGCGATCTGACTCATCTCTGAGGAAGGTTGAGGTGGGGTAGCAGGTCTACGTGCCATCTTCTGAATCTATTGACTTCTATATTCCCTACAACTGTAAGAATGAAATCGATAAGAATCAATTCATTCAAGGGGTAACAGCTAGACCTTACAAAGGTCAGCATCTCAAAGTCATCTAGAATTTGAGTTCATCAACAGAATCATAACACTTATAACTTCACACAAAACACCAGAACAGTTACTGGTGTGCAAACATCAGTCCAAACTACCACCTCAGTCAAATTCAAGAACACTCAAAAATCACACCAGAATTCAATGTAGGCTAAACATCAAACCTTTGGAATTAAGATTAAGAATTATCTTGATCCAGTTATGAGTGTGCACCCTCACCACTTTATCAAGACCTTCTTATTCTTAATACTAAGATTTTCAGTTAGGCATACATTCACCCAAGCACACGCAAGAGTTCAATACCAAAAACGTTTGAAAACCTCCCACTATAGTGGTTATTTAAAACTCAAATAAATTTTATGAGCAGAAGAAACACAATGGATCCACAGCCCTCAGGTCATCCTAAGGCGAACTGCTCTGATACCATTAATGTAACATCCCACCAAAATAATACATACATCCATGTATAATTGAAATTAAGTGTAACCAAATAATATTGAAGAGTGCAAAATAATATGTATTGATATATATATATCAGAAATGAAGTTACTCCTCTTAGGGAGTTTAATACATAACCAAATCAAATGTTTGCAAGATTTTACGAAAATAAAAGAAATGCAGTAAGACAGGCGATCTCAAAAGAAAACGGCGATCTCCAACAGAAGACCTAAAAAAAACGGGCGATCTTCTATCAGGACACGAAAACCGGCGATCACCCGATGGAGGCATAAACCGGCGATCACCCGGTAGAGACGGAGATAGGCGATCTCCTTCCGGCGACCACTCGCTAGAGGGCTCTTCTTCCTGGAAGATCATCTGCTCCCGTGTAACAATTACACGATCATCACAGTTTTGAGAAAACAACCACAATAACAGATCACAGGGTAAGCTAGATAATTTAAAAGAAGTTTAAATCATGAACATGAAAATCCAAGTAAACCAAGTTCCAAAATATCCATGTAAAACGTAAAGCTGCTCATAGCATTCAGCTGATCGCCCAAAATCACAAACTTCACAACATTCACCCATAGTCATTCCATTTCACAATACAGCATCAAGTGTCTATCAATATTCAAGTTTCTCATTTCACATGTCAGACTTTCCACTGACTCACCACACAAGACACTTGACACTACTTCCGGATTGACTCGTGCGTTGATTAGACTCAGAGATCTGCACCTGTCATACCACACCACTGTGAAATCCACACAGGGTCGCTGTGAATCCACACAGCATGCGCATATATCATCTCAATGTTACCATAGTTCTCCTGGTATGACAGGGTTAATCCATAGGACAGACGGAGCTCGTTCTTTTTCACACGAGACGCCCATCATATAGACCTCCTTCGACTCTCAACAACTGAGTAACTTCCTCTACGTGATTCCATTACCTCAGCAGAGTCAGGATATCCCCTTAGGAATCACCGATCAATGCACCTACCACAAGATCTTACACGGTATTTTCTTTCCTGAAAATACTATGCCTCGATCCCACATTCACAGCATTCAAGACGTCATGCCATACAAAGGAATATTTCAAATCACAGCAACAACCATTTCAGCGTTTCAAACTTTCGAATATCACACATATATTGTATTTAAATCCCAAACAGTTTCAAACAATGTCAAACACAGGGGAGTTCGAAACTCGTATTTAAAACCGGCGACCACGTCGCCCAAACGCATAAAACAGAGCATTTCGAAAAGAAACAGAGAACCGGCGACCACGTCGCCCTCACTTCAGAAACAGCAAACTATGGCTTGTATGGAAAAAGAGGTCTAGCTTCCCTTACCTGGACTTGCGCAACCACCAGGAGCTTCGAAATCCAACGAAGCTTGCAGAATACCTTGGCTCTGTTTTTCGTGTCTGGTTGAAGGACTTGCAGAGAACCTCCCAGGTGCTCTAATGGTGGCCGTCGCTCGTCGTACTCTCGTGTGAAGGTGCTAGAACCGCAGCGCGAAGGAGAGAATGGAGGAGAAGGGAGATAAACGCACCCTTTAGCTCTGGAACCACAGCAACGTTTCTTTTCTTCTCCCTCAGAAATGGGTTTTTGCATCTTAAGCTGACTTCTCCACAAAAACCGCTGCCACCACCCACTCTGCAGGGAGTTTGCGTGTACGCTTCGCTGAACAGTACACCTAAGCGTGCCTCTGTGCAGGCTACGCTATGAGGTTACTATTCTGAACCACTTTTTCGTCTACGTGGCGCGCGTGCAGAACGTCTCTTGCTGGGAGTCTGGGGCCCACGTTCTCTGGGTGTAACTCAACGTCGCGCGATGACCTTTCGCCGATGACTACCAGCTCGAAGAGAAACCACTGATGACCTCTCGCGCGAAGACGATCCACCGATGACCTCGCGCGAAGACTACCACCGATGACCTCGCGCGAAGACTACCACCGATGACCTCGCGCGAAGACTACCACCGATGACCTCGCGCGAAGACTACCACCGATGACCTCGCGCGAAGACTACCACCGATGACCTCGCGCGAAGACTACCACCGATGACCTCGCGCGAAGACTACCACCGATGACCTCTTCCTGGCGAACGACCGATGTCTTCCTCTGGGAGACAACCGATGTCTTCCCTGGCGACGCCCTCATAACTCTCGCGCCTTGGCCACGTCCACATGCATCGCGCCCTGGCAATGCCCGCGTGCCTCGCGCCCGCGCGATGCCTGCATGCCCCTCGCGCCCGCGCGATGCCTGCATGCCTCTCGCGCCCGCGCGATGCCTGCATGCCTCTCGCGCCCGCGCGATGTCCACCTGGCGCTCATGTGTAGCAGGCGACCGGCGACCTCGTAGCCTTCTAAACTTAACTTTTTCCTCCCTTTCTATTCTAAATAAAAACATACTTAGAATTTATTTAAAATATAACTCTTTTATTCCAATAAATTTTCAGGTCCTTACATCAGCAGCATGCGTAGACAAGTAGGCTTGGATTCAAAAACCCACTGTGAGGAGGCAAAGAACGTTGCAGTGACTCAAGAGTGAAAGAGGGAGTGCATCTTCATCATTCTCTTTTCTCTCCTTCGCACTGCGTTTCAGGCATCCTCAAGCACCAGTGCGACGAGCGACGACTGCCCTTGGAGCACCTGGGAGGTTCTCTGCAAGTTCCACAAACCAGACGCTAAAACAGAGCCAAGGCATCCTTTAAGCTCGGTGGGTTTTGGAGCTCTTGGTGTTTTGCGCAAGTCCAGGTAAGGGAAGCTAGCTTTATTTTCAATAAAAGCCGTAGATTTGCTGTTTCTGAAGTGAGGGCGACGTGGTCGCCGGTTTCATATTCTTTTTCGTGATACTCTGTTCTATGTGTTTGGGCAACGTGGTCGCCGGTTTTAAACCCCTTTTTCATGATGTTCTGTTCTTATGTGTTTGGGCGACGTGATCGCCGGTTTTAAATACAGATTTCGAAATCCCCTGTTTTTGGATGAGATCGCCGGTTTTGGCGTTGTTTTTCGAACTCCCCTGTTTTGTGTTGTTTGAAGCTGTTTGAGATTTAAATGTGATATTCGAAAATATGAACCATGAAATGATTGTTGTTGTGATTGGAATTATTCATTTAAGTGTTATATGATGTGTGGAATGTCGTGAATGTGGGATCAAGACATAGTATTTTCAGGAAAGGAAATACCGTGTTGAGATTTGGTTATGAAGTGTATTGATCTGTGAGTATCCTATTAATGAGGCGATCCTGACTCTGCTGAGATAATGGAATCACATAGAGGAAGTTATCCAGTTGGTGAGAGTCGAAGGAGGTTCATATGAATGGGTGAGTCGTGTGAAAAAGAACGAGCTCGGCCTGTTATATGGATTAACCCTGTCATACTGTGAGAGTGATGAATTGAGATCGAGTTTGTGTTGATGCGCATGGCTGTGGAAACATTACAGCAAATGAAGTATGACAGGTGCATGTCTCTGTAACATCCCGCCAAAATAAAGCCATACATACATGTATAATGAAAATAAAGGTGAACAAATAATATTGAAGAATGATAATATATATATATATAAGTAATGAAGTTGCTCCTCTTAGGGAGTTTAATACATAACCAGTCAAATGTTTTCAAAATTTAACGAATTCAATCAAATACAACAAGACCGGCGATCTCCACACATGAACCGGCGATCTTGTAACAGAAGGCCCAAACAGGCGATCTGCTAGCAGGATATAAATCCGGCGATCACCACCAAGAGATAGAAAACCGGCGATCTCTTCCTCGGCGACCACTCACTAAGGAGCTCTACATCCTGGAAGATCATCTGCTCCCGTGTAAGTTATACACGATCATCACAGTTTAAAGAGAAAAACAGCCAACGAGCAAAACACGCAGGGTAAGCTAGATATTTTAAAGAGAGTTTAAATAAGAACATTAAAATCAGGGTAAGCAATTTTCAAGATATTCACGTAAAGCTATAGATTTTCTCAATACCCTTCACCTGATCGCCCAGATATCACACATTTCACAATATTCTCGAGAGTCATTCTATTTCACAAAACTGCATCAAGTGTCTATAAATTTCAAGTTCCTCATTTCACATGTCAGACCACCACTGACCCAGCACACAAGACACTTGACACTACTTCCGGAAGACTCGTGCATTGACTAGACTCAGAGATTCTGCACCTGTCATACTAAACAGCTGTAATGTTTACCAGCTATGCGCATCAACACAATCTCAATCTCAAGTTCATCATTCTCACAGTATGAAAGGGTTAATCCATATAACAGGCCGAGCTCGTTCTTTTTCACACGACTCACCCATACATATGGACCTCCTTCGACTCTCAACGCCTGAATAACTTCATCTATGTGAATTCATTATCTCAGGAGAGTCAGGAAAATCTCATTATAGACATCACCGATCAATGCACATCCTACACGATCTTACACGGTATTTTCTTTCCTGAAAATACTATGCCTTGATCCCACATTCACATCATGCAACACATCTCATAACACTTAAAGGAAAGATTTCAATCACAGCAAAACTCACTCCAAGGTTCTTATTTTCGAATATCTCATTTAAATCTCATACCGTTTCAAAGCAACATCAAAAACAGGGAGTTCGCAAACAACGTCAAAACCGGCGATCTGGTTCAAAAACAAGGTATTTCGAAGTCTGCATTTAAAACCGGCGACCACGTCGCCCAAACACATAGCACAGAGCATTTGACAAAGATGAAAACGAAAACCGGCAACCACGTCGCCCTCACTTCAAAAATAGCTAAACTATGGCTTGTATTGAAAATGAAGTCTAGCTTCCCTTACCTGGACTTGCGCAAAACACCAGGAGCTCCGAAACCCAACGAAGCTTGAACAACGCCTTGGCTCTGTTTTTGCGTCTGGTTGAAGGACTTGCAGAGAACCTCCCAGGTGCTCTAATGGTGCTGCCTCTCGTCGTACTCTTGTGTGAAGATGCTAGAATCGCAGCGCGAAGGAGATATCTGGAGGAGAAGGGAGGTAACTCACTCTTTCTCTCTTTGAGTGCTGCAACGTTTTTTTTTTCTCTCAGCAATGGGTCTCTGCATCTTAAACCAACTTATCCACCAAAAGCAGCTGCCACACCCACTCTGCAGAGAAGTCTGAGTGTACGTTTCCCTGAACAGTACGGCCACAGTTGTCTCTTGCGCAGGCCAACCACTCCCAGAACAGTACTACTGAGCGTGCCTTTGCGCAGGCTAACACTCTGAGGTCACTATTCTGAACCACTCTTTTTGTCTACGTGGCGCGCGTGCAGGACGTTCCATGCTGGAAGTCTGGGTCCCACCTTCTCTGTGTGTAACTTGACGTCGCGCGATGACCTTTCACCGATGACCACAGGCGCGAAGTCTATCCACCGATGACCTCTCCCGCGAAGGCTATCCACCGATGACCTCTCGTGCGAAGGCCATCCACCGATGACCTCTCGCGCGAAGGCTATCCACCGATGACCTCTCACGCGAAGACAATCCACCGATGACCCCTCGCGCGAAGACAATCCACCGATGACCTCTCGCTGGCGAACGACCGATGTCTCCCCCTGGCAAAGCCCGCATGCCTCTCGCGCCCTGGCAATGCCCGCATGCCTCGCGCCCTGGCGATGCCCGCATGCCTCTCGCGCCCTGGCAATGCCCGCATGCCTCTCGCCCGCGCGATGCCTGCATGCCTCGTGCCCGCGCGATGCCTGCATGCCTCGCACCCTGGCGCTCATGTGTAGCAGGCGACCGGCGATCATGTACTACTAGGCGATCTCATAGTCTTCCAAACTACACTTTCCTTCCTTTTCATTTTAAATAAAGACATACTTAGAATTCATTTAAAATATATCTCTTTTATTCCAATTTAATTTTACAGGTCCTTACATTCTCCCCATCAAGAAAAATTTTCGTCCCCGAAAATTGAATTACAAGGAAAAGAGGTATGGATAAGCCTCCCTCATGGGCTCTTCTAACTCCCAAGTTGAATCCCCCGATCTCTCATCCCACGCCACTTTCACCATGTTGATGGTCTTGCCTCTGAGCTGTTTACTTTGCCGATCGTCAATCCTGACTGGGTTTGCTTCAAAGGACAAGTCATCCCTGATCTGCACATCGTCTACATCCAGCACATGACTAGGGTCTGCCATGTATTTCCTCAGTTGTGACACGTGAAAGACATTGTGCAGATTCGCTAAATGGGGAGGTAGGGCGATCTCATAAGCCACTGGACCAACCTTTCTTAAGATCTGATATGGTCCCACGAACCTAGGGGACAACTTCTTTGACCTGATCGCCCGTCCTACACCCTTGGTTGGTGTCACTTTCATGAACACGTGGTCTCCAGCAGCAAACTCCAAAGGCTTTCTCCTCTGATCTGCATAGGACTTCTGCCTACTCTGGGAAGCTTTCATTCTGCTTTGTATCTGTTTCACCTTCTCGGTCGTCTGCTGAATCAACTCTAGCCCAACCAAGACTGCCTCGCCCTCCTGGTACCAACATAAGGGAGTTCTGCATTTCCTCCCATACAGGGCTTCATATGGTGCCATCCCAATACTGGCGTGGTAGCTATTATTATAGGTAAACTCCACCAGTGGCAACACCTCGTCCCAACTTCCCAATTGATCCAAGACGCACGTCCTCAGCAGATCTTCCAAGGATTGGATCGTTCTCTCTGACTGACCATCTGTTTGGGGATGATATGCAGAGCTCATCCTCAACTTAGTTCCCAAGCACTCTTGTAAGGTCTGCCAAAACCGTGAAGTGAACCTGGGATCTCTATCTGAAACGATGCTGGAAGGCACTCCATGCAACCTCACTATTTCTTGGATGTATAACTGTGCCAGCTTGGCCATAGGCATCTTCATATTCACTGGAAGGAAGTGGGCACTCTTCGTCAGCCTATCAATGATAACCCAGATTGCATCATGACCCTTTACCGATCTGGGTAAATGGGTGACAAAATCCATGGCGATGCTGTCCCATTTCCACTCAGGGATATCCAGTTGCTGCAACAGCCCGCCAGGTCTTTGATGCTCTACCTTCGCCTTCTGACACGTTAAGCAGGTTGCAACATACTGGGCGATGTCTCTCTTCATGCCCGACCACCAAAATGACTCCTTCAAGTCATGGTACATCTTGTTCATGCCTGGATGAAGGTTAAGGCGACTCATATGACATTCTTCTAGGATCATCTTCTTCAACTCTTCATTTGCAGGGATGCAAATTCTGCCATTAAATCTCAAGATCCCATCACCGCCCATCGCAAAGTCTCTCGCCTGATCTGTCCCTAGTGACTCCACAGTACGCTTTAGACTAGGGTCCTCCAACTGCTTATCCCTTAACATCCCAAGGAAGTCATTAGTTATAGCCAGCTTACTACAACTAATGTGATTCACGTGAAATTCTATTCCAAGGTTTAAGTCTCTGAACTGCTCGATCAGTTTCTGCTCTTCCATCATCATGGTGGCGACTTGTATTGATTTCCTACTCAAAGCATCAGCCACTACATTGGCCTTCCCTGGATGATACATGAGTTGAAAAACGTAGTCCTTTAGAAACTCCATCCACCTTCTTTGTCTCATGTTTAGTTCCTTCTGATCGAACAGATATTTCAGGCTCTTATGGTCACTGAACACCTGGAACCGAGCTCCATATAAATAGTGCCTCCAGATCTTCAAGGCAAATACCACAGCCGCCAACTCCAAATCATGCGTGGGGTAGTTTCTCTCATGAACCTTGAGTTGCCTTGAAGCATATGCAACCACTCTTTTCTCTTGCATCAAAACACATCCCAAGCCCTGATGTGAAGCGTCACAGAAGACATCAAAAGGTCTTCCTACCTCGGGGATCACCAGCACTGGAGCACTAGTCAACCTTTCCTTTAATTCCATGAAGTTCTGCTCACATCGGTCGGTCCAAGCAAAAGGTTGATCCTTGCGGGTCAGCTGTGTTAAGGGAGCCACTACCTTGGAAAAGTCCTCAATAAACCTCCGATAGTAGCCCGCCAACCCCACAAAGCTCCTTATCTCGGTGACTGTCTTTGGACGTTCCCACTGCAGCACTGCCTCTACCTTGGCTGGATCCACCGAGATCCCTTGGGCAGATATCACGTGTCCTAAGAAGTTGACTTGCTTCAGCCAGAACTCGCACTTAGAGAACTTGGCATAGAGTTGCTTCTCCCTCAGTATCTCCAATACTATCTTCAGGTGTTCCTCATGCTCTTCCTCGGTCCTTGAATAAATGAGGATGTCGTCTATGAAGACCACCACAAACTTATCCAAGAAAGGGCGAAAAATCCTATTCATGTAGTCCATGAACAGGGCTGGAGCATTGGTGACTCCAAACGGCATCACTACATACTCATAGTGCCCATACCGAGACCTAAAAGCTGTCTTTTGAACATCTTCAGCTTTTACCAAAATTTGGTGGTACCCCGATCTCAGATCAATCTTGGAGAACACCGAGGCCCCATGTATTTGATCCATCAAATCATCGATCCTAGGCAGGGGGTACTTGTTCTTGATGGTCAACTTGTTCAACTGCCTGTAATCTATACACAGCCGAGACCCTCCATCCTTCTTCTTGACTAGGAGCACTGGAGCTCCCCATGGAGATACACTGGGTCTGATGAATTGCTTCTCCAGCAACTCTTCCACTTGCTTCTTTAACTCCACTAACTCAGCTGGAGCCATTCTGTAGGGAGCCATTGACACTGGTCCAGCTCCAGGTACCAAGTCAATAGAGAATTCCACTTCTCTCTTAGGAGGTAATCCAGGTATTTCTTCTGGAAATACATCCATGAAATCTTTCACCACAGGTATCCTGCTTACGTCCTCTTCATTCTTCACTCCCAACCGAGCTAGGATTCACGAAGCACCTTCCACCAAGTTACCTGACTGAGGCACCTCTGCTCCTGTCATGGCAACCATTCTCCCTGCTGCCTGAGGCTTGCTGCCTTCATTCCTCATCTGTTGGGAACCACTGGATTGAGTCATCCTATTTCTGCTAGGATAATCTCTAGATATGTGCCCCATCTTTTGGCATCTAGGTTTCCATCTTTGTTGGTGCTGGAACTGGGGCGAAACTGCCCCTGCCCGATGTGGTGGAGGTCCCGCATAAGGTTTGTTTTGTGGGTGCTGCACCTTGGCCTTCCCACTGAAAGAACCCCCTGGGTGTGACCTGATCACCCGAGAGTCACTCTTCTCCCGTGCCTCCACCATCATCGCCTTCCCCACTAAGGTGTGAAATTCTCTTATGCACATCGGGGATATGGTCTTCTTCAGCTCATGCTTCAGTTCCTCTTCAAACTCCCTACACCTCCAGGCCTCGGAGGTCGCCTGGGTATAGAACCGGGCGAGGTACTCAAAACGAGCAGCATAGGCGTTCACTGACATATAACCCTGCTCCAACTTCAGGAACTCAGCTTCCCTCGCAAACTTGGCGCTGTCAGGGAAGTATTTCTCGAAGAACTTCACCCTGAAGCTCTCCCAATCCAATACATCCCCTCGGGCCTCCATCATCTGATGAGCTCCCATCCACCAGAACTCAGCTTCTCCTGATAGCAGATAAGTGGCGAACAGCAATTTCTTCTCTTCAGGGCAGGAGGTCGCCCTAAAGATTTTCTCCAACTCTCTGACCCACTGATCTGCTTGATCAGGGGTAGCATTCCCACTGAACTTGGGTGGGTTGCGCCTCATGAACTCGGTCAGTCCCATCTGCTCCTGAGGCTGACCGACGTTGGGGTTGCAGCCGATCTGGCGGTCTCCTCATACTGCAGCGTAGCTTGGTGATTCTGAGACATCGCCGTACTCTGCTGCTGGATGGTACTCGCCATCATCCCAATGGCCCTGGCGATCTGGCCCATTTCAGCAGAAGGTTTGGGAGGGGTAGGCTGTCTAGGAGCCATTCTTCTCTGTAGAAGATTAGGAAACTATTGGTTTCTATATCCCCCCCCCCCCCACAACTATAAGAATGAGATCGATAAGAAATCGATTCATTCAGGAGGTAACATCTAGACCTTACAAAGGTCAACATCTCAAAGTCATTTAGAATTTGAGTTCATCAACAGGATCATAATGCTTATAACATCAAGCATAACACCAGAACAACTACTGGTATGCAGTCATTAATCCAATCAACCACTCTCAGTCAATTACAAGAACACTAAATAAATCACACCAGAATTCAATGTAGGCTAAACATCAAACCTTTGGAATTAAGATTAAGAATCATCTCGATCCAGTTATGAGTGTGCACCCTAATTACTTTATCAGGATCTTCTCATTCTTAATACCAAGATTTTCAATTAGAGCATACATTCGCTAAGGCACACACAAAATTTCAATACTAAAAACGTTTTTGAAAACCTTTCACTATAGTTGTTATTTAAAACTCAAATAGATTTTATGAGTAGAAGAAACACAATGGATCCACAGCCCTCAGGTCATCCTAAGGACGAACTGCTCTGATACCATTAATGTAACATCCCGCCAAAATAAAGCCATACATACATGTATAATGAAAATAAAGGTGAACAAATAATATTGAAGAATGATAATATATATATATATATATAAGTAATGAAGTTGCTCCTCTTAGGGAGTTTAATACATAACCAAACAAATGTTTTCAAAATTTAACGAATTCAATCAAATACAACAAGACCGGCGGTCTCCACACATGAACCGGCGATCTGGTAACAGAAGGCCCAAACAGGCGATCTGCTAGCAGGACATAAATCCGGCGATCACCACCAAGAGATAGAAAACCGGCGATCTCTTCCTCGGTGACCACTCACTAAGGAGCTCTACATCCTGGAAGATCATCTGCTCCCGTGTAAGTTATACACGATCATCACAGTTTAAAGAGAAAAACAGCCAACGAGCAAAACACGCAGGGTAAGCTAGATATTTTAAAGAGAGTTTAAATAAGAACATTAAAATCAGGGTAAGCAATTTTCAAGATATTCACGTAAAGCTATAGATTTTCTCAATACCCTTCACCTGATCGCCCAGATATCACACATTTCACAATATTCTCGAGAGTCATTCTATTTCACAAAACTGCATCAAGTGTCTATAAATTTCAAGTTCCTCATTTCACATGTCAGACCACCACTGACCCAGCACACAAGACACTTGACACTACTTCCGGAAGACTCGTGCATTGACTAGACTCAGAGATTCTGCACCTTTCATACTAAACAGCTGTAATGTTTACCAGCTATGCGCATCAACACAATCTCAATCTCAAGTTCATCATTCTCACAGTATGACAGGGTTAATCCATATAACAGGCCGAGCTCGTTCTTTTTCACACGACTCACCCATACATATGGACCTCCTTCGACTCTCAACGCCTGAATAACTTCATCTATGTGAATTCATTATCTCAGGAGAGTTAGGAAAATCTCATTATAGACATCACCGATCAATGCACATCCTACACGATCTTACACGGTATTTTCTTTCCTGAAAATACTATGCCTTGATCCCACATTCACATCATGCAACACATCTCATAACACTTAAAGGAAAGATTTCAATCACAGCAAAACTCACTCCAAGGTTCTTATTTTCGAATATCTCATTTAAATCTCATACCGTTTCAAAGCAACATCAAAAACAGGGAGTTCGCAAACAACGTCAAAACCGGCGATCTGGTTCAAAAACAAGGTATTTCGAAGTCTGCATTTAAAACCGGCGACCACGTCGCCCAAACACATAGCACAGAGCATTTGACAAAGATGAAAATGAAAACCGGCAACCACGTCGCCCTCACTTCAGAAATAGCTAAACTATGGCTTGTATTGAAAATGAAGTCTAGCTTCCCTTACCTGGACTTGCGCAAAACACCAGGAGCTCCGAAACCCAACGAAGCTTGAACAACGCCTTGGCTCTGTTTTTGCGTCTGGTTGAAGGACTTGCAGAGAACCTCCCAGGTGCTCTAATGGTGCTGCCTCTCGTCGTACTCTTGTGTGAAGATGCTAGAATCGCAGCGCGAAGGAGATATCTGGAGGAGAAGGGAGGTAACTCACTCTTTCTCTCTTTGAGTGCTGCAACGTTTTTTTTTCTCTCAGCAGTGGGTCTCTGCATCTTAAACCAACTTATCCACCAAAAGCAGCTGCCACACCCACTCTGCAGAGAAGTCTAAGTGTACGTTTCCCTGAACAGTACGGCCACAGTTGTCTCTTGCGCAGGCCAACCACTCCCTGAACAGTACTACTGAGCGTGCCTTTGCGCAGGCTAACACTCTGAGGTCACTATTCTGAACCACTCTTTTTGTCTACGTGGCGCGCGTGCAGGACGTTCCATGCTGGAAGTCTGGGTCCCACCTTCTCTGTGTGTAACTTGACGTCACGCGATGACCTTTCACCGATGACCACAGGCGCGAAGTCTATCCACCGATGACCTCTCCCGCGAAGGCTATCCACCGATGACCTCTCGTGCGAAGGCCATCCACCGATGACCTCTCGTGCGAAGGCCATCCACCGATGACCTCTCGCGCGAAGGCTATCCACCGATGACCTCTCACGCGAAGACAATCCACCGATGACCCCTCGCGCGAAGACAATCCACCGATGACCTCTCGCTGGCGAACGACCGATGTCTCCCCCTGGCAAAGCCCGCATGCCTCTCGCGCCCTGGCAATGCCCGCATGCCTCGCGCCCTGGCGATGCCCGCATGCCTCTCGCGCCCTGGCAATGCCCGCATGCCTCTCGCCCGCGCGATGCCTGCATGCCTCGCGCCCTGGCGACGTCCACATGCCTCGCGCCCGCGCGATGCCTGCATGCCTCGCGCCCTGGCGCTCATGTGTAGCAGGCGACCGGCGATCATGTACTACTAGGCGATCTCATAGTCTTCCAAACTACACTTTCCTTCCTTTTCATTTTAAATAAAGACATACTTAGAATTCATTTAAAATATATCTCTTTTATTCCAATTTAATTTTACAGGTCCTTACAGTCTCTGGATGCTAAGTTCAACGCACGAGTCTTCCGGAAGTAGTGTCAAGTGTCTTGTGTGATGAGTCAGTAGAAGTCTGACGTGAGAAATGAGGAACATTGAATTTGATAGACACTTGATGCATTTTGTGATTTGAATGACTCTTGAGGAATTGTGAAATACGTGTTTACTTGATGGTCATGTGAAGAGAATGAGAAAATTGATAGTTTTACGTGGGTATCTTGAATTTTTTTTACCTTGATTTTTAAAGTTCATATCTAAACTCTCTTTTAAATATCTAGCTTACCCTGTGATTTCTGGTGTTGTGTTTGGCTTTTCTTAAACCTGTGATGATCGTGTAAAATTTACATGGGAGCAGATGATGTTGCAGGAAGTAGAGCTCCTCAGTGAATGGTCGCCGGAAGGAGATCGCCTGTTCCTCTTTCTGTTAGGCGATCACCCTTTTTTCTGTTTTCTGATAGGAGATCGCCGTTCTCTGATAGGAGATCGCCTTTTTGCTGTTAGGAGATCGCCTGTATTCATATTTTAATGTATTTTGTTTACGTTTTTGGAAAATTGACCGAATATGTATTAAACTCCCTGTGAGGAGAAACTTCTTTATATATATATAATTTTGTTCTTTTCAATATATTTGTTTACCTTTATTTCATTTTATAATTATTCCAAAGTATTTGGCGGGATGTTACAAAATTCTCCCAAACCCTTGGGTTCCCAGAAATAAAGCATCTTAACATTTGACCCAAAGTTCTATTGACCACTCAGTTTGACCATTAGTTTGGGGGTGGCAAGTAGTAGAAAACAAAAGTTTTGTGCCAAGATTGCCCCACAAGGTCCTCCAAAAGTGGCTTAAAAACTTTGAATCCCTGTCGGATACAATACTTCTAGGAAGCCCATGCAAACGAACAACTTCCTTAAAGAAGAGATTTGCAATATAACAAGCGTCATCTACTTTGTGGCAAGGAATAATATGAGCCATCTTAGAGAAGCGATCCACTACCACAAAGATAGAATCCTTTCCTGTCGATGTCTTGGGAAGACCTAAGATAAAATCCATTGAAATATCTACCCAAGGCATTGATGGGATAAGAAGACGGGTATATAAACCATGGGGATGGACTTTAGATTTAGCCTTCCTACATGCTATGCATTTATCACAGAAACTATGTACAGATTTTCGCATGTGAGGCCAAAAGAAATGTTCATGCAATGTTTCTAAAGTCTTAGCTACCCCAAAATGTCCCATAAGCCCACCCTCATGAGCCTCTCTAACAAGAGATTATCTTATAGAACCCTGAGGAACACAAAGTGTTTTTCCTTTGAAAAGAAAACCATTATGTAAGAAAAAGTCTTTGTGTCCTCCTTTTAAACACTCTTGATAGATAAGTGAGAAATCTAAGTCATCATGATATAGTTCCTTTATGTGATCAAAACCTAAATATTGAACATCTAAAAGATTTAACAAGGTATGTCTTCTTGAAAGAGCATCAGCAACCACATTAATTTTACCTTGTTTATGTTTGATCACATAAGGAAACTGCTCAATAAACTCCACCCACTTTGCATGTCTCTTATTAAGCTTGCTTTGGCCTTTCAAATATTTTAGGGACTCATGATCACTATGGATCACAAATTCCTTAGGAAAAAGATAATGTTGCCAATTTCGCAAAGCTCAATCAAGAGCATAAAGTTCTTTATCATAAGTGGAGTAATTGATATGACTCCCTTTGAGTTTCTCACTAAAATAAGCTATGGGGTGGCCCTCTTGGAGGAGAACAGCCTCAATGCCTATATTAGAGGCATCACATTCTATCTCAAATGTTTTAGCAAAGTTAGGAAGGGCTAAGATGGGGGCCTTAGTCAATTTTGTTAGGAATTATGGCTTTAAACTAGAGGGGGGTGAATTGTTTAAAGAGGTTTTCGCAAACTTTTCCAAGCTAGAATGAATATCTTTCAGAAATCAAATGATTAAGCAATTCAATTTGCCAAAACAGCAAGCAAAACAGCACTGCCAGGAAAACAATCGGTTGTTTATACCAGCAAACAACAAACAAACTGAAATTAAAGAGTTAGGGATAGAGAGATTGTACACAGATGTTTATACTGGTTCACTCCAACCCAGAGCTACATCCAGTCTTCTCAGAACCCTGAGGAAATCCACTGAGCAATCAACACTAGATTACTTACACACAACCAAGAAAGTGACCTTGAACACCCTCAAGAAACACACTTTCCTTGGTCAGCACACCACACTAAGAAAGCTGATCTTGATCCCCTCAAGAACACACAGCTCTTCTTAGCAACAACACAAAACGAATGTTCACAGAATTACAAGGATTACACTTGTTACAGAAGCAATCTGAAATCAGTACAAGAGAATCCTATCTCAGCACTTTGATCAACCAAAACTCTAAGCAATCTCCAACTCTTAGAAAAAATTTCACAATTCACTTAGATTCTTTTAAACTCAAATCTGTTTTTCTGTATATATATAAAGAAGATGTTTGTAATCAAATCTTAACAAACTCTTAATTGCTTTAGAAAGATTGGTCAAAGCATTTAATGACTGGAGCGTATGAATTAAAACCATTTAGAGCTCAATCAAAGTCAAAACTGTTTTCTGTTATAAAAACATAACAAACAATCGATTGTTTCCTCGAATCAATCGGTTATTTTGTTACTTAACCAATTTTCACATTTCAAAACAGTTTTCAAAACACCTAAGCTTAAACAATCGGTTGTTTCGATAAAACAATCGGTTGTTTTAACTCAGTTTGAAAAAACACTTTACTTTGTTTGAAAGTTGAGATGCTTGAGCTTTAGATTCAATCAAAGGTTGAGTTACACAACTCAAACTACCCAGATCCTAACTAAACCAGCACAGCAACAGCAAGCACAGCAAAAGCTTCATCATCCTTCAAAGGATTTGGATTCTTCAAAACCTTGAACACCACTTGGTTCAACAATCTCCCCCTATTTGATGAAGACAAATCCCTGGTGCTTGTGTTGTACTGATTAAATCTGAAGCAATTCCTGCAAAAAAAAATTTGTACCATCCAAAGCTTCTTACAGCAGCTAGTTAGATTATACCTCTTTTAACATAAAATTCAATCGGTTGTTTACACGAAACAATCGATTGTTTCTATCAGCAGCAGCAGAAAAACACTTTTATACTTCAGAGATTTAAACATTTTTATGCAAATAAGATACAGATATACAAGTACCAATAAATCTCCCCCTATTTGTCTTCACAAATAAATTTTGACATGTACCAAACACAAATTTTAAGAGAGATTATTTAGATCAAGAATACCTAACTCATTTCTTAAGAAGAAAAACCTCTCTTTTGGCAAAGGCTTTGTGAAGATGTCAGCTAGCTGCAGTTTGGTCTCCACAAACTTTACTTCATAGTTCCCATTTTGCACATGATCTCTGATGAAATGATGTCTTATTTCAATATGTTTGGTCCTTGAGTGCTGGATTTGATTTTTGGTAAGATTGATTGCACTTGTGTTATCACACATCAAAGGAACTTTGCTGATTTGTACACCAAAATCTGCAAGTTGTTGTTTGAGCCATAGGATCTGTGCACAGCAGCTACCAGCAGCTATATATTCTGCCTCAGCAGTAGAGAGAGCAACACATGCTTGTTTCTTGCTATGCGATGAGATTAGGCTAGAGCCAAGAAGGTGACAAGTGCCACTTGTGCTTTTTCTATCTAGCTTGCAACCTGCGAAATCAGAATCTGAATAACCAATTAAATGTATTGGAGAATGAGAGGGATACCATAATCCTACAGATGATGTTCCTTTGAGATATTTCAGAATTCTCTTTGCAGCTTTGAAGTGTGACTCTTTAGGATTTGCTTGAAATCTTACACATAGACACACCGCAAACATGATGTCCGGCCTACTTGCTGTTAGATAAAGCAATGATCCAATCAATCCTCTGAATTTTGTTTGATCTATACTCTTTCCAGCAGAATTTGCATCCATGTAGCAGCTTGATGGCATTGGAGTGCTTGCCTCTTTGCAATTCTCCATTTCAAACTTTTTTAGAATCTCCTTGCAATACTTTGATTGACTTAAGAAGATCCCATCCTTTGTTTGTTTAACCTGCAATCCAAGAAAGAAAGATAGTTCTCCCATCATAGACATTTCAAACTCACCTTTCATAGCAGCCACAAATTCTTCACACAACCTATCTTGTGTAGCACCAAAGATGATGTCATCAACATATATTTGCACAAGAATTATTTCTGCATGTGACTTCTTGATGAAGAGAGTCTTGTCTATCATTCCTCTTTCATAGCCAAGAGATAGCAGAAAGTTGCTAAGCCTCTCATACCACTGCCTTGGAGCTTGTTTCAGACCATACAAAGCTTTCTTCAACTTGAAGACATGGTTGGGATACTTGTGGTCTTCAAAACCCGGTGGTTGATCTACATAGATTTCCTCATTGATGTAGCCATTCAAGAAGGCACTTTTTACATCCATTTGGAAGAGTTTAAAACCACTCATACATGCAAAAGCCAGCAGCACCCTCACAGCCTCTAATCTAGCCACAGGAGCAAAGGTTTCACCATAGTCTAAGCCCTCTTCTTGATTGTAGCCCTTGGCAACTAGCCTTGCTTTATTTCTTGTGATCACTCCTTCCTCATCTAGCTTGTTCCTGAAAACCCATTTTGCACCAATAATATTCATTTCATTAGTTCTAGGAACAAGAAACCATACCTCATTTCTTTCGAATTGATTTAGCTCTTCTTGCATAGCTTCAACCCACTTCTCATCCTTGAGAGCTTCTTCAATTGACTTTGGTTCAATTTGAGAGACAAAAGTTGTGTGTCTGCAGAAGTTTGAGATGGAGCTACGTGTGGAGACACCTTCCTTTATCTGCCCTATGATGTTATCCACTGACAGATCTCTGGGAATTCTCCACTCTTTGGGCAACTCACTCTGTTACAGAATTTCAATCGGTTGTTTCTGCGAATCAACCGGTTGTTTTTCTGCACAGATATCCAGCTTCTCCAAACTGATGCTCTGTTCGTCTTCCTCAGCACTGATCTTTGAGTTCTCACTGATTCTGCGATCTACCTCATCAAAGACTACATGAACTGATTCTTCTACAGTCATTAACCTTTTGTTGTAGACTCTATAAGCATGACTTGTGAGGGAATAACCAATGAAAATGCCAAGGTCAGCTTTCTCATCAAATTTTCCCAAGCTTTCCTTTCCATTGTTGAGAACAAAACAGTTACAGCCAAAGACTTTGAGGTGACTGATGTTAGGCTTTCTTCCATTGAAAAGTTCATATGGAGTTTTCTTCAAAATGGGCCTTATAAGCACCCTATTCATCACATAACAGGAGGTACTCACTGCATTTGCCCAAAAATACTTAGGAAGTGAAGATTCACTAAGCATTGTCCTTGCAAGCTCTTCAAGAGACCTGTTCTTCCTCTCTACAATTCCATTTTGCTATGGTGTTCTTGGAGCAGAGAAATTGTGTAGAATTCCCAACTTCTCACAGAACTTGACAAACTTCTCATTTTGGAATTCTCCTCCATGGTCACTTCTTATTGAGCCTATGTTACTGCCCTTTGTGTTTTGAAGTCTTCTTGCTAGCTTTTTGAATGCAGCAAGGGCATCACTCTTTGACTCCAAGAACAAGGTCCAAGTGTACCTAGAGAAATCATCAACAATAACAAGAGCATAATAATTTCCACCAAGACTCATAGTTCTAGAGGGTCCAAAGAGATCCATGTGAAGGAGTTCAAGAGGTCTCAATGAAGAGACAACATTTTTGGTTTTAAAAGAACTTTTCACTTGTTTCCCTTTTTGGCAAGCTTCACAAATGTGATCCCTCTCAAACTTGAGTTTTGGCAGCCCAATCACAAGATCTTTTGATATAAGCTTGTTCAAATGATTCATGTGAATATGAGCAATTCTTCTATGCCAAAGCCAAGATTCATCTTGCTTGGATAGAAGACCTCCAATTGAACATGGTGAAGAGATATCTAGAAGATACACATTATTAACTCTCTTACCTACCAACATTACCTCTTTAGTGTTGGGTAGACAGATTTCACATGTATTTGCCTTGAACATCACTTGATACCCCTTGTCACACAGTTGGCTAATACTCAATAGATTATGCTTTAGGCCTTCAACAAAGAGCACATCATGAATCACCAAGATGCTCTCATCTCCTATGGATCCTCTTCCAAGTATTCTTCCTTTGTTGTTATCTCCATAGGTGACATGACCCTCTTGCTTGAAGGATATTCTCAGGAACTTTGATTTGTCCCCTGTCATATGCTTGGAGCATCCACTGTCCAAGTACCAAAGCTGCTTTCTCTCCTCCAAGATTTCCTACAAAGAAAATTCTCAAGTACATAGGTTTGGTCCCCTTATGAATGAGGGTCCATCTGGTGTATACTCATCAACACAAGCTTTATTTTTCTTGGGAATCCACTTCATAAGCCCTTTAGGAACGGCATGTTTTCTGATTTTACAGAATCGCACAGAATGACCTCTTTTCATGCAATAGAAGCATGTAACAATCGATTGTTTCGATGGTCTAATCGATTGTTTTTCTGGCCTTTTTGAAAAAGTTTTTGAAAATCTATCTTGTTGGTTTTGTGGATTAAAACCCAAACCTGATTTTCCAAAAACACACTTTTGAGAAGCTAGCACACTTTCAAAGTTGGATTGGCCTTTAGAAAGCTTATCCACTGTTTTAACAAGATAGTGGACCTTCTTTTCAAGATTTTCGCAATTTTCACAAACTAGAGTGTCACACTTGCAAGAGGAGTTTTTGTAAATGATTTCCAGATTTTCAAAATCCATTTTTGAATTTTCTAAATCCTCCTCCAGTGCTTTTACCCTGTTTTCAAGCCAGCTATTCTTTTCTTTCAATCGATTGTTTAAGAGAGCCAATCGGTTTGCTTCTTCATGTGTTTCTTGAAAGGCTTGAAGCAATTGACCATAATTTTCAGAGTTTGAAGAGTTTGATGAACTTACACTACATGAGTCATCCTCCCTTCTGGCCATTAAGCAAAGATTGAGGCTTTTCTTATTTTGTCTTCTCTTCCTTCCTGCTTGACTCTTTGTCATTGCTTCCTTTGGTTCATGAGCAGCCTTGAGAGTCTCCCACATTTCCTTAGCAGTTTTGCACTTTGATATCCTGAAAAATTCATTAGTATCTAGTGCAGAAGCTATAATGTTTTGAGCAGACCTATCAAGCTGAGCCATCTTACATTCATCATCTGTCCATTTGGACAAAGGTTTTATAGTAAAGGAATTATTCTTTTTGAACTTTGGAATGTAAGGACCATTCTCAATTGAGTCCCAAATTCTTTGATCAATTGATTCAATGAAGATTTTCATTCTTGCTTCCCAAAACTTATAATTCAATCCACAGAATAAAGGTGGTTTGTAGATTGAAGCACCTTCCTCAAAAGATAGTTTTCCAGCCATAAAAAAGATTTTAGATCAACTTGAATAACTTTCAAGAACCAAGCTCTTGATGCCAATTGTTAGGAATTATGGCTTTAAACTAGAGGGGGGGTGAATTGTTTAAAGAGGTTTTCGCAAACTTTTCCAAGCTAGAATGAATATCTTTCAGAAATCAAATGATTAAGCAATTCAGTTTGCCAAAACAGCAAGCAAAACAGCACTGCCAGGAAAACAATTGGTTGTTTCTTCGAAACAATCGGTTGTTTATACCAGCAAACAACAAACAAACTGAAATTAAAGAGTTAGGGATAGAGAGATTGTACACAGATGTTTATACTGGTTCACTCCAACCCAGAGCTACATCCAGTCTTCTCAGAACCCTGAGGAAATCCACTAAGCAATCAACACTAGATTACTTACACACAACCAAGAAAGTGACCTTGAACACCCTCAAGAAACACACTTTCCTTGGTCAGCACACCACACTAAGAAAGCTGATCTTGATCCCCTCAAGAACACACAGCTCTTCTTAGCAACAACACAAAACGAATGTTCACAGAATTACAAGGATTACACTTGTTAGAGAAGCAATCTGAAATCAGTACAAGAGAATCCTATCTCAGCACTTTGATCAACCAAA
The DNA here is from genome assembly GCA_013389735.1 of Phaseolus lunatus. Taxonomy (NCBI): domain Eukaryota; kingdom Viridiplantae; phylum Streptophyta; class Magnoliopsida; order Fabales; family Fabaceae; genus Phaseolus; species Phaseolus lunatus. The sequence continues at coordinate 25,931,998 of CM023858.1, forward strand.
ACTCTAAGCAATCTCCAACTCTTAGAAAAAATTTCACAATTCACTTAGATTCTTTTAAACTCAAATCTGTTTTTCTGTATATATATAAAGAAGATGTTTGTAATCAAATCTTAACAAACTCTTAATTGCTTTAGAAAGATTGGTCAAAGCATTTAATGACTGGAGCGTATGAATTAAAACCATTTAGAGCTCAGTCAAAGTCAAAACTGTTTTCTATTATAAAAACATAACAAACAATCGATTGTTTCCTCGAATCAATCGGTTGTTTTGTTACTTAACCAATTTTCACATTTCAAAACAGTTTTCAAAACACCTAAGCTTAAACAATCGGTTGTTTCGATAAAACAATCGGTTGTTTTAACTCAGTTTGAAAAAACACTTTACTTTATTTGAAAGTTGAGATGCTTGAGCTTTAGATTCAATCAAAGGTTGAGTTACACAACTCAAACTACCCAGATCCTAACTAAACCAACACAGCAACAGCAAGCACAGCAAAAGCTTCATCATCCTTCAAAGGATTTGGATTCTTCAAAACCTTGAACACCACTTGGTTCAACAAATTTTTCTTTCAAAGTTTGAAAAGCATTTTCCTGCTCTTGTCCCCATTTAAAAACCACATCCTTCTTTACTATAGCATTGAGAGGTGCGGCAATAGTACTATAGTCTTTCACAAACCGCCTATAAAAGCTAGCAAGTCCATGAAAACTTCGTACTTCACTAACATTGGAGGGTGTTGGCCAATGTTGAATTGCTGCAACCTTTGTTTGATCAACATGCACCCCTTTATAACTTACAACAAACCCTAGGAATTCTATATGATCATGTGCAAACATACATTTAGCAAGATTAGCATACAAATGTTCCTTCCTAAGGGTTTCTAAAACTTCCCTAACATGCTTCTCATGATCTTTCAAAGACAAACTATATATAAGAATATCATCAAAATAAACCACAACAAAGTTGCCAATGAATGGTCTTAAGACATGATGCATGAGTCGCATGAAGGTACTAGGAGCATTAGTCAAGCCAAAAGGCATGACCAACCACTCATATAAACCAAATTTGGTCTTAAAAGCGGTTTTCCATTCATCCCCCGGTTTAATCCGGATTTGGTTATAACCACTCTTAAGATCAATCTTGGAAAATATTTTAGACCCATGTAATTCATCCAACAAGTCATCTAACCTAGGAATGGGATGCCTATATTTGATTGTAATGTTATTTATAGTGCGACAATCCGTACACATTCTCCATGACCCATCCTTTTTAGAAACAAGGATGACAGGCATAACACATGGGCTCATGCTATCTTGTACCCATCCCTTAGCAATTAATCCCTCAACTTGTTGTTGAATTTATTTGGTCTTTGTGGGATTGGTCCTATATGCTGGGCAATTTGGTAAAGAAGCCCCAGGAATGAAGTCTATTTGGTGTTCAATCCCTCTTAAAGGTGGTAAGCCATTAGGAGGATCTTGAAACACATCTTCAAATTCCTTTACCAAATTGCCCAAACATGTGGAATTATCCTTAGCCGACTCACAATCAATAATACTAGGAATAGCTAAAAAAATAGGCTTTTGAGCAACTATTACCTTTTTAACTTCTTGAGTAGTCACGAGAAGGCTTCTCTTGGAACTGTTTTTATCATTTTCATGCTCTCTCTTTTGCTTCATTTTAATTTGGTCCTCATGGACTTCCTTTGGAGAGAGAGACTTAAGTATGACCTTGTGCCCATGGAAGTTAAAAGAAATTTTGTTGGTAAAGCCATCATGAAAAACTTTTCTATCACATTGTCGTGGCCTACCCAAAAGAACATGTGTTGCTTCCATTGGGACAACATCACACAAGACCTCATCTTTGTATTTACCAATGAAAAAAGCAATGAGGACTTGTTTGTTAACTATGATTTCTCCAACCTCACTTAACCATTGTAGTTTGTAGGGCTTTGTATGAGAGATAGTAGACAATCCAAGCTTATCTACTACTCTTGTACTAGCCACATTAGCGCAACTTCCCCCAACCACTATCAAAGAACACAACTTATCATTAATGAGACATCTTGTATGGAAAATATTTTCTCTTTGGCTTTCATCAAAGGGTTTTAAAACTTGGCCAAGCATTCGTCTCACTACTAATAAGTCGCCTTCAAGTGGACTTTCACTCTCATGCTCACTTGGGGACCTAGGAGGTGTTGAAGGTTTAGAGGAATCCGAACTATGCTCACTCACAACCACCCCATCACGCATCATCATATTCTTTTTGGAAGGACAATTAGCCGCTATATGACCATAGCCTAAACATTTAAAGCACTTTTTACTTGAAGATTTAGTTGGTGATTTAGTAGTAGAAGTTGAAGGCTTAGTATCTCTAGTTTTAAAAGTAGAATCTTTTGAAGGAAATTTTGAAAAAGATTTTCCTTTATTTTTCCAAGATGAATTGTAAAAGCCATCATTATGAGTATGTTTAAAAGAATTTTTCCTTGCAAGTTGAGATTCTACCTTGATGGCAAGGTGAACCAAATTTTCTAAAGAAGAATACTCATTAAGTTCTACAACATCTTGGATATCCCTTCTAAGACCACTAACAAATCTAGCCATTTTAGCTTCATCATTCTCATGCATATTGGCTCTAGTTAAAAGCGTTTCAAGTTCTTTATAATAAGCATCCACACTTAGCGTGCCTTGGTGAAGTCGTTGGAGCGTTAATAATAGGTCTTTCCTAAAGTGTGGAGGCACAAATCTAGCGTGCATGCAAACTTTTAAATCATCCCAAGAGACCACGAGCGTTCTCTTGTTTAGCCCATGTCCATGAAAGTTTTGTGCCACCATTGCATGGCCTAGTCCATAAATTCTAGGGAGGCTAGCTTAACCTTTTGGTCTTCTTGGACCTCATGTACAAAAATATATTTGTTCTACCTTAGCCTCCCATCCTAAATACACATTAGGATCTCCTTCACCACTAAAACTAGGTAATTTTACATAAGGCATAAAAGGCTTAGCCATATTTTGGCGCCTATCTTGATGATTGTGATGCATCCTCCAATTGGTATGTCTTCATGATATCCATAAGAACTTTGAGAAGACCTTGAGTTATGCCTATGATGATGGTGTCTTCTCTCATGGTTGTGATGATGATCTTCACAGTCCAATTCCAATCTTTGGATCCTTGCCTCCATTTGTCTTATCACCTCATCCTTTTGTGCAAGTGTTAGTTTAGCATCCTTTAATTCATCAATTAGGTATGCTTTTTGAGGTGAGTGAGGCTTAGATGATTCTCCACTAGAAATACTAGCTGTAACATCCCGCCAAATTACTTTTCATAAATATAAAATGAAATAAAGGTAAAACAATAATATTTAAGTGAACATACGTATTTATATAAAATGAAGTTGCTCCTCACAGGGAGTTTAATACATAACCGGTCAATTTTTCAAAACTTAAACAAAATACAGCCAAATAAATTGAAATCGGCGGTCTCCCTACATAAACCGGCGATCAGAAGACCCAAAACAGCCGATCTGCTATCAGAACAGAAATCAGGCGATCACCACATAGAGACAGAAACAGGCGATCTCCTTCCGGTGACCACTCACTAAGGAGCTCTACTTCCTGGAAAATCATCTGCTCCCGTGTAAAATACACGATCATCACAGTTTTAAGAGAAAACAGCCAGAGAACAATACAAAGGGTAAGCTAGATATATTTTTTAAACTTTAAATTATGAACTGGACAACCAACGTAGATCAGCCTTTTTAAACATTCACAAGAGTCCATCACTTTCTCATTCATATCACACAACCATCAAGTGTCTATCAACAATTTCTCAACATTACTCACGTCAGACTTCCACTGACTAATCACACATAGACACTTGACACTACTTCCGGAAGACTCGTGCGTTGAACTTAGCATCCAGAGACATGCACCTGTCATACTGACCCACTGTGAAATCACACACATTCACAGGGTCGCCGTGAAATCACACACATTCACAAGCGTATAAATGAATCTCAATATCATCACTATCCTAGCATGACAGGGTTAATTCATATAACAGGCCGAGCTCGTTCTTTTTCACACGACTCACCCATTTATATGAACCTCCTTCGACTCTCACCAACTGAATAACTTGCTCTATGTGATTCCATTATCTCAGCAGAGTCAGGATCGCCTCATTCACAGGATACTCACAGATCAATACACTTCATAACCAAATCTCAACACTGTATTTCCTTTCCTGAAAATACTATGTCTTGATCCCACATTCACGACATTCCACACATCATATAACACTTAAATGAATGATTCCAATCACAACAACAATCATTCCGTGGTTCATATTTTCGAATATCACATTTAAATCTCAAACAGTTTCAAACAACACAAAAACAGGGGAGTTCGAAAAACAACGCCAAAACCGGCGATCACGTTCAAAAACAGAGGATTGTACAATAACTGTTGAAAAACCAGCGTCCACGTCGCCCCCATCATCTTAATCATCGAATATAAGGATTTTCGTTGGAAATAAGGCTAGCTTCCCTTACCTGGACTTGCGCAAAACACCAAGAGCTCCAAGACCCACCGAGCTTAAAGGATGCCTTAGCTCTGTTTTAGCGTTTGGTTTGTAGGACTTGCAGAGAAACTCCCAGGTGCTCCAAGGGCAGTCGTCGCTGGTTGCACTGGTGCTTGAGGTCGCCTGAATCGCAGCGCGAAGGAGAGAAAAGAGAGGGATGAAGATGCACTCACTCTTTCACTCTCGAGTCTCTGTAACGTTCTTTGCCTCCTCGCAGTGGGTCTTTGAATCCAAGCCTACTAGTCCACGCATGCTGCTGCCACCACCCCCCTCTGCAAGAAAGCCAGAGTGTACGTTTCACTGAACAGTACGACCATGGTTGTCTTCTTGTGCATGCCAACCACTTCCCTGAACAGTACGACCGCGAGTGTCTCTTGCGCATGTCAATCTTCTGATGTCACTATTCTGAACCACCCTTTTTGTCCACGTGGCGCGCGTGTAGGACGTGTCATGCTGGGAGTCTGGGTCCCACCTTATCTGCGTGAAACTCGACATCGCGCGATAACCTTCCACCGATGACCTCTCGCGCGATGACTATCCACTGAGGTCTCATACTGGCAAACGACCGATGTCTCTCCCTGGAAGACGACCGATGTCTCTCTCTGGGAGACGACCGATGTCTCTCTCTGGGAGACGACCGATGTCTCTCGCACCCCGACGACGCCCGCATGCCTCTCGCGCCCCAGCGTTGCCCGCATGCCTCTCGCGCCCTGGCGACGTCCACATGCCTCGCGCCCTGGCGATGCCCGCATGCCTCTCGTGCCCTAGCGATCATGTGTAGTAGGCGACCGGCGATTATGTGCTAGAGAAGTCAGAGATCGCCTCCGTCTTCAACAATGGCGATCTCGTAGAAGACTTCTTAACTACACTTTTCTTCCTTTACTCTTCTTGATCCACACGTCATCCGACCGACCTCTACCAGCTGACCCCAGATCTTGGGCGACGTCCGAGGTCCGACTACTACGAAACTTCAATTACCAACTCTTTGTATTTTAAATAATAACATCTTCTGAAATTATTTAAATATAACACTTTTATTCCAATTAAAGTTTCTAGGTCCTTACACTAGCCAGGATAAAATGAAACACAAAAACACAAAGAAGAAACAATTATAGAAAACAATCCATCCACGGAGAAATCAATACCATCTCCGGGGGTTTCTCAAGCAGAGGGTGCACCACTTCCCAGTGGAAGAAGTACACCAGAGAGGTAATGAGTGTTGGGGAGGTAGAGCTCGACCGGTTCCTAGAGCCCAACCTCACCTTTACAAAGGAAGATCTAGCAAACGTGGTCTCGCATGATAATGACCCCATAGTAATTTCAGTCATGACTGTGGGAAGGAAGGTGCACCGTGTCCTGGTCAACTAGGAGAGCTCGGTAGACGTGATGTTCTGGCCGACCTTCAATAAATTGCAGCTATCCCCCGACCAGTTGAGACCCTATGACGGATGCTTGTATGGGTTTGCAAGAGATCAGGTGGAGGTCAAGGGTTACATCGAGTTGCGGACGATGTTTATGGATGGCAAAGCATCTCACACCATTAACATCAGGTACCTTGTAGTTAATGCGCCTTCCGCTTATAACATTCTTTTGGGCAGACTAGCTTTGAACAGGTTAGGAGCAGTGTCGTCGTCAAGGCACATGAAGCTGAAGCTTCCCTCTCTTGATGGTGCGGTGATTACAATGAAGTCTGACCAGAAGACGACTCAAAAGTGCTATGAAGATAGCCTCAAAACTAAGAGAGGTATATGTACAGTGACTACCGGGCCACCTAGGGACAAGGAAGATGTCTGCATGGACGTCGCCCCAGAGAGACAAGCCGAGCCCGCAGAGGAGGTCGTCGAACGACAGGTCAGGGGTAAGTAGTTCAGGCTCGGTAGGTCTTTGAATCAGGAAGTGCAGGACCAAGTCGTCGAAGTTTTGGCCTGGCATTTGGATGCCTTTGTGTGGACTGCCTCAGACATGCCAGGGATAGACCCTGATTTCTTGTGCCACCGTCTCACCATGAACCCCCAGGTCCGACCTATTCGTCAGAGACAGAGGAAGTTTAATGAAGAAAGGCAGTAGGTGATGGAGGACGGCTAGTCACACCCCCTCTAGTGCCAAGACGTGAGCTTGAAAGGATAGATCAAGAGCGTCTAGACCAAGAGGAAGACCGTCTAGCACCTTGCATGGAGCGTCTAGGACCTATCACAAGGTCCATGGCCAAACAAATCCAAGAGGAGACGACCCAAGCTAAGGATGGGAGAGAAAGATACCTATACATGTTGCAAGAAGGCCATCATGAAATTAGCTTAGTTTATGTGGTGTAAATAGCATTTTTCTTTCAAGACTTAACCTATCTTGCTTGGCAAGTTTGTGCCCACTTTTGCATTTCATTTCAAACACATTTGGTTAGCATCTAGGGTAACATTTAAGGTACTCCTTAGCTTATAAAAGGGGTAGCCTCCTTCATGAAACTTAAGATTAATTTGAGTAAAGTTATGCTGCCAAATTTGTGCCATACTTACTCCCTTGCCTAAATCTCTTGATTTATGGTTTTAATCTTCACTCCTTCACCACCAAAGAGAGTTGGACAAACCTCTCTCATTTTCATACACTTCACGCACCTACAAGCCACCACCACTCTTCGGAGGGCTTGACCCATTTCATCCATTGAACTTCCGCTGCATTCATCACCCAAAACGCACCATGAAGAACTCAAGAATGCCACCATTTGGTATCATGAGCTATGGTTCTTCAAAGATGAGTGTCTCTTCATTTTATTTTTTTTGAGTTCTTCTTATATTCAAGTTGTTCATCTTGGCTCCAAGTTGTCTTGCTGTTTTTTTGCTTTTTATTTTTGCATTGGATGCTATTCTTGGCATTTCAATCGGTAGAATTGTTCAATTTGTGCTTGAGCATCTCTTGTCAAATTTTTTTGTAGGTTTCTTGCTATATTTGTGTGGCTGTCTTTTATTTTTAGGTATTTGAGTCTTGCTTGTTTTTATTTTCTTTTGGGTCATATGATGCTTTGAGTCTTTTTATTTTATGAATCCATATGTTTTGTCTAAGTCATGTGTTTCCAAATTTGTCATCAAAATCTTAGTGGTACTTGTTCTTGATGATTTGGTTTCTTGCTTTATTTTGGGTCCAATTTTTATTTTGCTGTTTTGGATGATCTTTTGGTGCATTTTTCTTTTAGTTTGAGTTCATATTTGGGTGTTAGATCCACGCAAATTCCTATATCTTCACTCCATTGTGTTCTTGAAAATTTTCTTTGCTGTTTTTGGTTCCAGCTTTAGGATCCCCTGTTTTCACTACAACTGGCCTGGCTGTTTTTATCTGTTAAAATTAAATACGTCACAAGAAATTTATGAGCCTCTGGATTTGAGTCATTTGAGATCTTAGCAAAAGAATACAAAAAGAATCAGTTGAAAGGGACAAATAGAAAAAAAATGATAAATCATACAAAAGAAGTGTGCAATCTGTTGTTCCAGCTGGCGGAAAATGAGCACTGGTAGTAAAAAATTTATCCAAATTAATTGGTGCATGCGTTTGGCGTGAAACCAACTCATCTTGACCTAATTGTGTCTCAAATTTCAAAAGCAAAGTCAAAATATCCAGCTCAGTACACACGTTTTAAGTGACGCTTTTTGTGCCAGGGAAACTTTTTCAGTAGTGCTGTTTTGGTTTTTCAAATCAATTCTAGTACCATTCTAGGATTCCTTTTGTGTGCCCAATTTATTTGTGTACCTTTTATTTGCTTGTCACATTTTATTGCAACTCTTCCTAGTTGTGTCACATTATAACTCCATTTGTGTGGTCCTATTTTTTTGCAATTAATTTGTTTCTTGCTTTATTTCCTTGACCTCTAAGTTTTTGTGGTGGATGAAATTTTCATTTGGTGCTTGTTAAGTGAGATTTTGACATGGGCTGTCCAGCTTGCTTAATAGGTGCTGGAATGAGGATTTTATTGACCTAATTTCAAGAGGAACAAAGGCCAAAGGTGCAGAAACAAATACATACCACAAATACCCATACACTTTGGAAGGCCCAACAAGTAGAAAGACAACAAAAAAGGAGGGGTGCATATAGTCAAGCAACAAAGGGAGTGTTCTTTAACTTTCTTGCAAGATTAACTTTCTATTAATTACTTGTAAATCACGTTTTAGACGGTGAGTGTGTCTTCAAGGGCTCCAAGTGTCCAAGAAGCCTCACCTAGGGCCGCTGTAAGGATCTAGATAATTATTTGGAATAGAAGAATTATAATTTTAATGAATTCTGAATATGTTATTACTTAAAACGAAAAGAGCTTGTAATGGAAATTTCATGGTGGTCAGACCTCGGATGTCGCCCAAGGTCTGAGGGCGACGTGGTAGAGGTCGGTTGGTGGACCATAGTGGGTTCTAGAAATCACATGTAGGGAGGTGTGATTTGAACCTTAGGAGCGCCATGCATGCAGAATAACTACGGGACTTTACGCTTGGACATAAGGGATTTACCTTAGTGTTGCATGCTTAGGCACGTAAGGATTGAGTGCTGAGCTGCCCTCGGGCAGGAGAAGCTACCGACGTCACCAAGCCATGTGGGGGTGATAACACAGGCGTGGAGTAGTGGTAGGACGAGCCCTCAATAGGGTGTGACGATGTGGCATCAGTCGACAGAAGCAAGGCGATGTGTCCTCGCCACACCAAGGACGATGAGAGATCGCCAGGGCGAGAGACAGACGGTCATCAACCAGGATGGGAGACACATCGGTGGTCTGCCAGGGTGAGACATCGGTGGTCTGCCAGGGTGAGACATCGGTGGTCTGCCAGGGTGGGACATCGGTGGTCCTCCAGGGTGAGACATCGGTTGTCTGCCAGGGTGAGGAATCAGTCGTCCGTCAGGAAGAGGAATCAGTCGTCCGTCAGGAAGAGAGGCACATCAGTCATCGCCGAGATGAGAGGCACATCAGTCATCGCCGGGATGAGAGGCACATCAGTCATCGCCGAGATGAAAGACACATCGTTCATCGGCGGATAATCATCGCACGGTTAGTCATCGGTGGATGGTCATCGCGCGAGGTAGTGTCTCACACAGATAAGGTGGGACCCAGGCTCCCAGCATGAACGTTCTGCATGCGTGACACGTAGACATTAGGAGTGTTTCAGAATAGTTAGCATCAGAGAGTTGGTATGCGCAGAGACCTATGTGGTCATACTGTTCAAGGAAGTGTGCACGCAAGCTTTCCTGCAGAGTGGGTGGTGGCAGCGGCATTTCTGGGCAAGTTGGTTTAGATTCAAAACTCACTCCTGAGAGGCAGTGGACGTTGCTGTGGTTCGAGAGTGACTGAGTGAGTTAGCTTTGGTTCCCTGTTTCTTTCCTCCCCTTCTCCTTGCGTTCAGACGTCCTAGCGTACCAGTTGAAGACCGGCGACTGCCATAGAGCACCTGGGAAGGTTACTCTGCAAGTTCTCCCGTCAGGACGCTAGAACAGAGTAAGTCGTTTTACTCTGTTTTTCGAGTCGAATCTGAGCTTGAGAGGGTTGCCTCTGCATGGGCGTTGTCGGCGACTCCCTTAGCTCCAGAAATCGTCTCTGTTAGCGTAGAAAATGAGTAGTATAGTCAGTTTTGTGATAAAGGCTCCATGGTGCAAGTTAGGACATCTTTAAGCTTCGGTGGGTTTTGGAGCTCTTAGTGATTTTGCGCAAGTTCAGGTAAGGGAAGCTAGCATTTTCGTTTATAAAAGCTTTAGGCGAGTAGGTTCTGAAGTGAGGGCGACGTGGTCGCCGGTTTCATATTCTATTTCACGATGCTCTGATTTTATGTGTGTGGCGACATGATCGCCGGTTTTAATGCAAACTTAGAAATCCCCTGTTTTAGTGTCGTTTTGAAATTGTTTGAGATTGAAAGGTGAAATGCATATGATATTCGAAAATCTGAACTTTAGTATGATTGTTTCTGTGATTGGGATTGTTTAAGAAAAGATTCAAAATATTATATGATGGAATTGTGCTTTTACGTGTGGTATGATGTACTGGATGAATGTGAAAGAGTGATCAAAGCATAGTATTTTCAGGAAAGAAAATACCGTGTGGAGATTTTATGAGGGTGTATTGATCTGTGAGTATCCTGTGAATGAGGCGATCCTGACTCTGTTGATATGATGGAATCACATAGATGAAGTCATTCAGTTGGTGAGAGTCGAAGGAGGTCCATATGTATGGGTAAGTCGTTTGAAAGATAACTGACTTGACCTGTTATATGTATTAACCCTGTCATACTGAGAGAGTGATGATATTGAGATTGATATTGAGATTATGTATGCGCATGGCTGTGTGGATTTCACAGCGACCCTGTGTGGATTTCACAGTGGTGTGGTATGACAGGTGCAGGTCTCTGGATGCTAAGTTCAACGCACGAGTCTTCCGGAAATAGAGTCATGTGTCTATGTGTTATGAGTCAGTGGAAAGTCTGACGTGTGAACCATGAGTATTGAATGTATTGAATAGACACTTGACGAGTTTGTTGAATATGGGGATATTGATGGTTGAAATTGATATAGATTATGAATGGTGTGAAGATTTATGCTTTCTATTGATATAAAGTTTCATATTTAAAGTTTTTAAAAATATCTAGCTTACCCTTTTGTTTTGTATCGTGGTTGTTTTCTTAAACCTGTGATGATCGTGTATATTTGCACGGGAGCAGATGAGGTTGCAGGTAGTAGAGCTCCTCAGTGAGCATTTCTGGAGGAGGAGATCGCCGGTTTGTGAATGCTGTTGTTTTGTTTTATTTTGAAAACTCCCGTATGGAGATGTATTAAAACTTCCTCGAAAAGGGATATTATTTTGAGGCACATTTGTATTAATGGATGAATTATGTTATGTATATATCTATGTTAAATTTTGATATTATTGTTTCACCTTTATTTTATTATATAAAAATGAACTATATTTTGAGGGGCGTTACAGCCGCCTAGAATTAATTGTTGCTATTTCAATTTCTTTGGGATTTGCTTAATCTTGTTTAATCTTGCTATTTGCGCGTTTTGTTTTGGGCTTTGCATAAGCTTTCATTTGCATAAAAAAAAAATTGTTTTCTCATTGTGTTCTAAGTGTTTAATCTAAAGAGAGGATTGTGTGAAGATTTTGAGGGATAGTTTTTGGCTAAGGCAAGACTTGGTACTTAAGAAGTCCTCTGTGACTCACCTCTCTTACCTGGAAAGCTACTTTCATTAACTTCCCTATTCTTTCTTGAAGAAGAACATTTATATACACAACGTTTTAACCATGTCTTCTCATGCATCCAAGTCTAGTGATAGTGATGAAAAGTCCATTAAATCACTTTTGAAACAACTTGTCAAGGATGTATAACATCTTTCATATAGACAATTGGAAAATGAATCTAAAATCAATGATTTGGCTAGAGCAAGGAAAGAGAAATCACAAAATTTAAAAAAATCTCATTCACATGCATCTCATTCTCAACTCCAAGAGTCTCTAGGAGAGGTAAGCATTAGAAACAATGAGTATTACCAACCACCACCTAGAAGACTTAGGCAAAGAGAGGAAGAAGCCCCAAGGGAAGTAAGGGTAGACCTACCACATTTCTATGGTCAGGACAATGTAGAAGTTTACCTAGATTGGGAAATGAAAGTGGAACAACTCTTTGCTTGTCATAGGGTGAGTGAAGAGAGAAAGGTACCCTTAGCCACCCTTAGTTTTCAAGGAAATGCCATGTATTGGTGGACCTCTCTAGAGAGAGATAGACGTCTTCATAGGGACCCTCCCATAGAGTATTGGAATGACCTTAGGGGAGCCCTAAGACGTCGCCACATACCTTCCTACTACTGTAAGGACCTTGAAAAAAATTAAGTTGGAATAAAAAGGATTATTTTAAATAAATTCTAAGTATGTTTTTATTTAAGTTAAAAAGGAAGGAAAGTGCAGTCTAGAAAACTATAAGAGTTCTTTGTTAATACATGATCGCCGGTCGTCTACTACACATGATCGCCGGGGCGCGAGGCATGCGGTCATCGCCAGGGCGCAAGGCATGCGGGCGTCGCCAGGCGCGGGACATGCGGGCATCATCAGGGGGAGACATCGGTCGTTCGCCAGGGAGAGGTCATCGGTGGATAGCCTTCGCGCGAGAGGTCCTCAGTGGATAGTCTTCGCGCGAGAGGTCATCGGTGGATTGTCTTCGCGCGAGAGGTCATCGGTGGATTGTCTTCGCGCGAGAGGTCATCGGTGGATAGCCTTCGCGCGAGAGGTCCTCAGTGGATAGTCTTCGCGCGAGAGGTCATCGGTGGATTGTCTTCGCGCGAGAGGTCATCGGTGGATTGTCTTCGCGCGAGAGGTCATCGGTGGATAGCCTTCGCGCGAGAGGTCCTCAGTGGATAGTCTTCGCGCGAGAGGTCATCGGTGGATTGTCTTCGCGCGAGAGGTCATCGGTGGATAGCCTTCGCGGGAGAGGTCATCGGTGGATAGACTTCGCGCCTGTGGTCATCGGTGAAAGGTCATCGCGCGACGTCGAGTTACACACAGAGAAGGTGGGACCCAGACTTCCAGCATGGAACGTCTTGCACGCGCCCCACGTAGACAAAAAGAGTGGTTCAGAATAGTGACCTCAGAGTGTTAGCCTGCACAGAGGCACGCTCAGTAGTACTGTTCAGGGAGTGGTTGGCTTGCGCAAGAGACAACTGTAGTCGTACTGTTCAGGGAAACGTACACTCAGACTTCTCTGCAGAGTGGGTGTGGCAGCTGCTTTTGGTGGATAAGTTGGTTTAAGATGCAGAGACCCACTGCTGAGAGAAAAAAAGACGTTGCAGCATTCAAAGAGAGAAAGAGTGAGTTACCTCCCTTCTCCTCCAGATATCTCCTTCGCGCTGCGATTCTAGCACCTTCACACGAGAGTACGACGAGCGACAGCCACCATTAGAGCACCTGGGCAGTTCTCTGCAAGTCCTTCAACTAGACGCAAAAACAGAGCCAAGGCGTTCTTCAAGCTTCGTTGGGTTTCGGAACTCTAGGTGTTTGCGCAAGTCCAGGTAAGGGAAGCTAGACTTCATTTTCAATACAAGCCATAGTTTAGCTATTTCTGAAGTGAGGGCGACGTGGTCGCCGATTTTCGTTTTCATCTTTGTAAAATGCTCTGTGCTATGTGTTTGGGCGACGTGGTCGCCGGTTTTAAATGCAGACTTCGAAATACCCTATTTTGAACTAGATCGCCGGTTTTGGCGTTGGTTACGAACTCCCTGTTTTTGGTGTTGCTTTGAAAACTGTTTGAGATTCAAATGACATATTCGAAAAACATGAACCTTTGAAATGACTATTGCGGTGATTGAATCATCTAGTTGAGAGTGGTATGATGTGTTGAATGTTGTGAATGTGGGATCGAGGCATAGTATTTTCAAGAAAGAAAATACCGTGTAAGATCGTGTAGGATGTGCATTGACCGGTGATTCGTCATGATATCCTGACTCTCCTGAGATAATGAATTCATATAGATGAAGTTATTCAGGCGTTGAGAGTCGAAGGAGGTTCATACGTATGGGTGAGTTGTTTGAAAGAGAACGAGCTCGACCTGTGGTGTGGATTAACCCTGTCATGTTTGGATGGTGATGATATTGAGATTCATTATACGCTTGTGAATGTGTGTGATTTCACGGCGACCCTGTGAATGTGTGTGATTTCACAGTGGGTAGTATGACAGGTGCAGATCTATGAGTCTAGTCAATGCACGAGTCTTCCGGAAGTAGTGTCAAGTGTCTTGTGTGCTGGGTCAGTGGTGGTCTGACATGTGAAATGAGGAACTTGAAATTTATAGACACTTGATGCTGTTTGTGAAATAGAATGACTCTTGAGAATATTGTGAAATGTGTGGTTTCTGGGCGATCAGGTGAAGGGTATGAGCAACTCTAAGTTTTACATGGATATCTTGAAAAATGTTTTTACCTTGATTTTAATGTTCTTATTTAAACTCTCTTTAAAATATCTAGCTTACCCTGCGTGTTTTGGTGCTGTGGCTGTTCTCTTAAAACTGTGATGATCGTGTAATTGTTACACGGGAGCAGATGATCTTCCAGGATGTAGAGCTCCTTAGTGAGTGGTCGCCGAGGAAGAGATCGCCGGTTTTCTATCTCTTGGTGGTGATCGCCGGATTTATGTCCTGCTGCAGATCGCTTGTTTTGGGCCTTCTGTTACCAGATCGCCGGTTCATGTATGGAGACCGCCGGTCTTGTTGTATTTGGTTGAATTTCGTTTAAATTTTGAAAACATTTGACCTGGTTATGTATTTAACTCCCTAAGAGGAGCAACTTCATTACTTATATATATATTATCATGTACTCTTCAATATTATTTGTTTACCTTTATTTTCATTATACATGTATGTATGGTTTTATTTTGCGGGATGTTACATTAATGGTATCAGAGCAGTTCGTCCTTAGGATGACCTGAGGGCTGTGGATCCATTGTGTTTATTCTGCTCATAAAATCTATTTGAGTTTTAAATAACAACTATAGTGAAAGGTTTTCAAAAAAACGTTTTTAGTATTGAAATTTTGTGTGTGCCTTAGTGAATGTATGCTCTAATTGAAAATCTTGGTATTAAGAATGAGAAGATCCTGATAAAGTAATGAGGGTGCACACTCATAACTGGATCGAGATGATTCTTAATCTTAATTCCAAAGGTTTGATGTTTAGCCTACATTGAATTCTGGTGTGATTTATTTGGTGTTCTTGTAATTGACTGAGAGTGGTCGTTTGGATTGATGTCTGCACACCAGTAATTGTTCTGGTGTTTTGTTTGAAGTTATAAGTGTTATAATCCTGTTGATGAACTCAAATTCTTAATGACTTTGAGATGCTGACCTTTGTAAGGTCTAGATGGTATATCCTGAATGAATTGATTTCTGATCGATCTCATTCTTGTAGTTGTAGGGAATATAGAAACCAATAGATTCAGAATCCAAAACGAAGAAGATGGCACGTAGACCTTCTACCCCACCCCAACCCTCCTCAGAGATGAGCCAGATTGCCAAGGCCATCGAGATGATGGCAACTACCATTCAGCAGCAGAATGCAGCGATGGCTCAGAACCATCAAGCTACAATGCAACACTGGGAAACTGCTCGATCTGCTGAAACAAACTCCCACGTCGGTCAGCCTCAAGAACAGATGGGACTGACCGAGTTCATGAGGCACAACCCACCCAAGTTCAGTGGGAATGCTACCCCTGACCAGGCAGATCAGTGGGTCAGGGAGTTGGAGAAAATCTTTAGGGCGACCTCCTGCCCTGAAGAGAAGAAATTGCTGTTCGCCACTTATCTGCTATCAGGAGAAGCTGAGTTCTGGTGGATGGGAGCTCAGCAGATGATGGAGGCCCGAGGGGATGTATTGGATTGGGAGAGCTTCAGGGTGAAGTTCTTGGAGAAATACTTCCCTGACAGCGCCAAGTTTGCGAGGGAAGCTGAGTTCCTGAAGTTGGAGCAGGGGGATATGTCAGTGAACGCCTATGCTGCTCGTTTTGAGTACCTCGCCCGGTTCTATACCCAGGCGACCTCCGAGGCCTGGAGGTGTAGGAAATTCGAAGAGGGGCTGAAGCATGGACTGAAGAGGACCATAGCCCCGATGTGCATCAGGGAATTTCACGCCTTAGTGGAGAAGGCGAAGATGGTGGAGACCTTGGAAAAGGGTGATTCTCGGGTAATCAGGTCACACCAAGGAGGTTCTTCCAGTGGGAAGGCGAAGGTGCAACACCCACGCAGCAAGCCATATGCGAGACCTCCACCACATCGGGTGGGAACAGCTTCATCCCAGTTTCAGCAACAACAACCTGGGAAACTTAAATGTTTCCATTGCGGTGGACCCCATACAACCAACGTGTGCCCCAAGAGGGATTCAGAGAGAAGGTGTTTTTCCTGCCAAAAGCCAGGGCACGTTGCTAGAGAGTGCCCTAGCAGGAATGGGGCGACTCAACCCAGTGGCTCACGGCAATTGAGGAATGAGAGCAGCAGACCTCAGGCGACAGGGAGAGTGTTCGCCATGTCTGGAGCAGAGGCCTCTCAGTCAGGTAACCTCATACAAGGTGTATGTTTTATTGCTGGTAGAGGTGTAAAAGCTTTGTTTGATTCTGGAGCGACACACTCCTTTGTGTCAAGCCTGTGTGTAGCCGAGTTGGGCCTTCTAGTGAAGGGGTTACCTTTCGAACTGTTGGTCTCTACACCTGCATCAGGACAGGTGTCGACCTCTACAGTATGCCCCGAATGTCCAGTGATTGTAGAGGGACGCAGATTCAAGGTGAACTTGATCTGCCTACCTCTTCAGGACCTAGATGTTATCCTGGGAATGGATTGGTTAGCTGCCAATCACGTTCTCATTGACTGCGGTAGTCAGAGGATTGCGTTTCCAGACCTCCAAGGATCAGAGGTGATATCTGCTCAGCAAGGGCAGACGGAATTGGAAGAAGGGGCGAGGTGCTTCGTGATGCTAGCCCGGTTGGAAGTGGAGAATGAAGGGGACGTAAGCAAAATACACGTGGTGAAAGACTTCACGGATGTATTCCCAGAAGAAGTACCTGGGTTACCCCCTAAGAGAGAAGTGGAATTCTCTATTGACTTGGTGCCTGGAGCTGGACCAGTGTCAATGGCACCTTACAGGATGGCACCAGCCGAGTTAGTGGAGTTAAAGAAGCAAGTGGAAGAGTTGCTGGAGAAGCAATTCATCAGACCCAGTGTATCTCCATGGGGAGCTCCAGTGCTCCTAGTCAAGAAGAAGGATGGAGGGTCTCGGCTGTGTATAGATTACAGGCAGTTGAACAAGTTGACCATCAAGAACAAGTACCCCCTGCCTAGGATTGATGATTTGATGGACCAAATTCATGGGGCCTCGGTGTTCTCCAAGATTGATCTGAGATCGGGGTACCACCAAATTTTGGTAAAAGCTGAGGATGTTCAAAAGACAGCTTTTAGGTCTCGGTATGGGCACTATGAGTATGTAGTGATGCCGTTTGGAGTCACCAATGCTCCAGCCCTGTTCATGGAGTACATGAATAGGATTTTTCGCCCTTTCTTGGATAAGTTTGTGGTGGTCTTCATAGACGACATCCTCATTTATTCAAGGACCGAGGAAGAGCATGAGGAACACCTGAGGACAGTATTGGAGATCCTGAGGGAGAAGCAACTCTATGCCAAGTTCTCTAAGTGTGAGTTCTGGCTGAGGGAAGTCAACTTCTTAGGACACGTGATATCTGCCCAGGGGATCTCGGTGGATCCAGCCAAGGTAGAGACAGTGCTGCAGTGGGAACGTCCTAAGACAGTCACCGAGATAAGGAGCTTTGTGGGGTTGGCGGGCTACTATCGGAGGTTTATTGAGGATTTTTCCAAGGTAGTGGCTCCTTTAACACAACTGACCCGCAAGGATCAACCTTTTGCTTGGACCGACCGATGTGAGCAGAGCTTCATGGAACTAAAGGAGAGATTGACCAGTGCTCCAGTGCTGGTGATCCCCGAGGTAGGAAGACCTTTTGAGGTCTTCTGTGATGCTTCACATCAAGACTTGGGATGTGTTTTAATGCAAGAGAAGAGAGTGGTTGCATATGCTTCAAGGCAACTCAAGGTTCATGAGAGAAACTACCCTACGCATGACTTGGAGTTGGCGGCTGTGGTATTTGCCTTGAAAATCTGGAGGCACTATTTATATGGAGCTCGGTTCCAAGTGTTCAGTGACCATAAGAGCCTGAAATACCTGTTCGATCAGAAGGAACTAAACATGAGACAAAGAAGGTGGATGGAGTTCCTAAAGGACTACGATTTTCAACTCAGGTATCACCCAGGGAAGGCCAATGTAGTGGCAGATGCCTTGAGTAGGAAGTCTATACAAGTCGCCACCATGATGATGGAAGAGCAGAAACTGATCGAGCAGTTCAGAGACTTAAACCTTGGAGTAGAATTTCACGTGAATCACATTAGTTGTAGTAAGCTGACTATAACTAATGACTTCCTTGGGATGTTAAGGGATAAGCAGTTGGAGGACCCTAGTCTAAAGCGTACTGTGGAGTCACTAGGGACAGATCAGGCGAGAGACTTTGTGATGGGCGATGATGGGATCTTGAGATTTAATGGCAGAATTTGCATCCCTGCAAATGAAGAGTTGAAGAAGATGATCCTAGAAGAAGGTCATATGAGTCGCCTTAACCTTCATCCAGGCATGAACAAGATGTACCATGACTTGAAGGAGTCATTTTGGTGGTCGGGCATGAAGAGAGACATCGCCCAGTATGTTGCAACCTGCTTAACGTGTCAGAAGGCAAAGGTAGAACACCAAAGACCTGGCGGGTTGTTGCAGCAACTGGATATCCCTGAATGGAAATGGGACAGCATCGCCATGGATTTTGTCACCCATTTACCCAGATCGGTAAAGGGTCATGATGCAATCTGGGTTATCATTGATAGGCTGACGAAGAGTGCCCACTTCCTTCCAGTGAATATGAAGATGCCTATGGCCAAGCTGGCACAGTTATACATCCAAGGAATAGTGAGGTTGCATGGAGTGCCTTCCAGCATCGTTTCAGATAGAGATCCCAGGTTCACTTCACGGTTTTGGCAGACCTTACAAGAGTGCTTGGGAACTAAGTTGAGGATGAGCTCTGCATACCATCCCCAAACAGATGGTCAGTCAGAGAGAATGATACAATCCTTGGAAGATCTGCTGAGGACGTGCGTCTTGGATCAATTGGGAAGTTGGGACGAGGTGTTGCCACTAGTGGAGTTTACCTATAATAATAGCTACCACGCCACTATTGGGATGGCACCTTATGAAGCCCTTTATGGGAGGAAATGCAGAACCCCCTTATGTTGGTACCAGGAGGGCGAGGCAGTCTTGGTTGGGCCAGAGTTGATTCAGCAGACGACCGAGAAAGTGCAACAGATACAAAGCAGGATGAAAGCTTCTCAAAGTAGGCAGAAGTCCTATGCAGATCAGAGGAGAAAGCCTTTGGAGTTTGCTGCTGGAGACCACGTGTTCATGAAAGTTACACCAACCAAGGGTGTAGGACGGGCGATCAGGTCAAAGAAGTTGTCTCCTAAATTCGTGGGACCATATCAGATCTTAAGAAGGATTGGTCCAGTGGCTTATGAGATCGCCCTACCTCCCCATCTGGCGAATCTGCACAATGTCTTTCACGTGTCACAGCTGAGGAAGTACATGACAGACCCTAGTCATGTGCTGGATGTAGACGATGTGCAGATCAGGGATGACTTGTCTTTTGAAGCAAAACCAGTCAGGATTAACGATCGGCAAAGTAAACAGCTCAGAGGCAAGACCATCGACATGGTGAAAGTGGTGTGGGATGAGAGATCGGGGGATTCAACTTGGGAGTTAGAAGAACCCATGAGGGAGGCTTATCCATACCTCTTTTCCTTGTAATTCAATTTTCGAGGACGAAAATTTTTCTTGATGGAGAGAATGTAAGGACCTTGAAAAAAATTAAGTTGGAATAAAAAGGATTATTTTAAATAAATTCTAAGTATGTTTTTATTTAAGTTAAAAAGGAAGGAAAGTGCAGTCTAGAAAACTATAAGAGTTCTTTGTTAATACATGATCGCCGGTCGTCTACTACACATGATCGCCGGGGCGCGAGGCATGCGGTCATCGCCAGGGCGCAAGGCATGCGGGCGTCGCCAGGCGCGGGACATGCGGGCATCATCAGGGGGAGACATCGGTCGTTCGCCAGGGAGAGGTCATCGGTGGATAGCCTTCGCGCGAGAGGTCCTCAGTGGATAGTCTTTGCGCGAGAGGTCATCGGTGGATTGTCTTCGCGCGAGAGGTCATCGGTGGATTGTCTTCGCGCGAGAGGTCATCGGTGGATAGCCTTCGCGCGAGAGGTCCTCAGTGGATAGTCTTCGCGCGAGAGGTCATCGGTGGATTGTCTTCGCGCGAGAGGTCATCGGTGGATTGTCTTCGCGCGAGAGGTCATCGGTGGATAGCCTTCGCGCGAGAGGTCCTCAGTGGATAGTCTTCGCGCGAGAGGTCATCGGTGGATTGTCTTCGCGCGAGAGGTCATCGGTGGATAGCCTTCGCGGGAGAGGTCATCGGTGGATAGACTTCGCGCCTGTGGTCATCGGTGAAAGGTCATCGCGCGACGTCGAGTTACACACAGAGAAGGTGGGACCCAGACTTCCAGCATGGAACGTCTTGCACGCGCGCCACGTAGACAAAAAGAGTGGTTCAGAATAGTGACCTCAGAGTGTTAGCCTGCACAGAGCCACGCTCAGTAGTACTGTTCAGGGAGTGGTTGGCCTGCGCAAGAGACAACTGTAGTCGTACTGTTCAGGGAAACGTACACTCAGACTTCTCTGCAGAGTGGGTGTGGCAGCTGCTTTTGGTGGATAAGTTGGTTTAAGATGCAGAGACCCACTGCTGAGAGAAAAAAAGACGTTGCAGCATTCAAAGAGAGAAAGAGTGAGTTGCCTCCCTTCTCCTCCAGATATCTCCTTCGCGCTGCGATTCTAGCACCTTCACACGAGAGTACGACGAGCGACAGCCACCATTAGAGCACCTGGGCAGTTCTCTGCAAGTCCTTCAACCAGACGCAAAAACAGAGCCAAGGCGTTCTTCAAGCTTCGTTGGGTTTCGGAACTCTAGGTGTTTGCGCAAGTCCAGGTAAGGGGAAGCTAGACTTCATTTTCAATACAAGTCATAGTTTAGCTATTTCTGAAGTGAGGGCGACGTGGTCGCCGGTTTTCGTTTTCATCTTTGTAAAATGCTCTGTGCTATGTGTTTGGGCGACGTGGTCGCCGGTTTTAAATGCAGACTTCGAAATACCCTGTTTTGAACTAGATCGCCGGTTTTGGCGTTGGTTACGAACTCCTTGTTTTTGGTGTTGCTTTGAAAACTGTTTGAGATTCAAATGACATATTCGAAAAACATGAACCTTTGAAATGACTATTGCGGTGATTGAATCATCTAGTTGAGAGTGGTATGATGTGTTGAATGTTGTGAATGTGGGATCGAGGCATAGTATTTTCAGGAAAGAAAATACCGTGTAAGATCGTGTAGGATGTGCATTGACCGGTGATTCGTCATGATATCCTGACTCTCCTGAGATAATGAATTCATATAGATGAAGTTATTCAGGCGTTGAGAGTCGAAGGAGGTTCATACGTATGGGTGAGTTGTTTGAAAGAGAACGAGCTCGACCTGTGGTGTGGATTAACCCTGTCATGTTTGGATGGTGATGATATTGAGATTCATTATACGCTTGTGAATGTGTGTGATTTCACGGCGACCCTGTGAATGTGTGTGATTTCACAGTGGGCAGTATGACAGGTGCAGATCTATGAGTCTAGTCAATGCACGAGTCTTCCGGAAGTAGTGTCAAGTGTCTTGTGTGCTGGGTCAGTGGTGGTCTGACATGTGAAATGAGGAACTTGAAATTTATAGACACTTGATGCTGTTTGTGAAATAGAATGACTCTTGAGAATATTGTGAAATGTGTGGTTTCTGGGCGATCAGGTGAAGGGTATGAGCAACTCTAAGTTTTACATGGATATCTTGAAAAATGTTTTTACCTTGATTTTAATGTTCTTATTTAAACTCTCTTTAAAATATCTAGCTTACCCTGCGTGTTTTGGTGCTGTGGCTGTTCTCTTAAAACTGTGATGATCGTGTAATTGTTACACGGGAGCAGATGATCTTCCAGGATGTAGAGCTCCTTAGTGAGTGGTCGCCGAGGAAGAGATCGCCGGTTTTCTATCTCTTGGTGGTGATCGCCAGATTTATGTCCTGCTGCAGATCGCTTGTTTTGGGCCTTCTGTTACCAGATCGCCGGTTCATGTATGGAGACCGCCGGTCTTGTTGTATTTGGTTGAATTTCGTTTAAATTTTGAAAACATTTGACCTGGTTATGTATTTAACTCCCTAAGAGGAGCAACTTCATTACTTATATATATATTATCATGTACTCTTCAATATTATTTGTTTACCTTTATTTTCATTATACATGTATGTATGGTTTTATTTTGCGGGATGTTACAACTACCATAGGGAGCTAATGGACAAGCTCCAAAGGCTCCAACAAAAGAACATGAGTGTGGAAGAGTATAGGCAAAAGATGGAGCTATACATGATGAGAGCCTCTATTAGAGAGTAAGAGGTCACCACCATATCTCGGTTTTTAAGTGGACTCAACCTTGAGATAAGAGATAAAGTAGAGCTTCTTCCCTACCAAGACTTGAATGATTTGGTTCAACTTTGCATTAAAGTTGAACAACAAAATTTGCGCAAAACTTCAAGTCAAAGGGTGGGAATCTACTCTAACTCCTATCCCAAGAGAGAATATAAAAGGGAGGGTAGTACATCTAGAGAAAAACAAAAGGAAACTACCAAGCCCATAACCAAAGACACCTCTACCCCACCCATCCGAGCTAGGGACATCAAGTGCTTTAAGTGTTTTGGAAGAGGACATGTGCAAGCCCAATGCCCAAACCAAAGGACCATGTTTTTAATAGGCAAGGATGAGTACACTAGTGGTGAGGATGAGCCTAGTGTAGAAGAAGAAGAAGGGGGAGAGGATGAGAGGGTTAGTCCTTTAGAAGGAGAATTACTCATGATTAGGAGAACCCTCAACAATCATCCTAGCACATCCATGGAAACACAAAGAGAGAACATCTTTCACACAAGGTGTAATATTTTAGAAAATATATGTTCTCTTATTGTGGATAGTGGATCAAGTTGCAATTGTTGTAGCTCAAGGATGGTTGAGAAGCTCAATCTACAATTAGTTCCTCATCCTAAGCCATACAAGTTGCAATGGATCAATGAGAATGGGGAACTAAGTGTAGATAAGCAAGTGGAAATCAAGTTCTCCATAGGTAACTACAAACATAAAGTTTTATGTGATGTAGTACCAATGGAAGCTTGCCATATCTTGTTAGGTAGACCATGGCAATTTGATAAAAAAACCTTGCATGATGGTCTAACTAATGAGATTTCCTTCACCCATAGGCAAAAGAGATTTGTACTTAGTCCCTTACCACATTTTCAAGTGGTGAGAGACCAAATACAAATGAGAGAAAAGAGGGATAAAGAAAATAAGAGAAAGAAGAAAGAAAAACAAAGAGAGATAGAAAAAGAGAAAGTTCTTAAGGATAGAAAGGAGTGGGAGAAGAGTGTTCCTTCCCACATGGTTGCTCAACAAGAAAGATCTTTTGAAAACATTTTGGAAAACTTGCTTCTTGTTGAACAACCAAGCCTTATTTTTTGTAAGGGAACACTTGCATGCACTGCCACAAGTAGTGAACTTATGAGTCTACCTCCTCAAGTGGAAAATCTTTTGAGTAAATTTGATGATGTATTCTCTAGTGAGGGACCCCATGGTCTTCCTCCCATTAGAGGTATAGAACATCAAATTGACTTTATCCCGGGGGCTAGCCTATCAAATAGGTTAGCTTATAGAACTAACCCCGAGGAAACCAAGGAGATAGAGTCACAGGTTCAAGACTTGTTGGATAAGGGTTGGGTTCAAAAGAGACTTAGTCCTTGTGCTGTACCTGTCTTGTTGGTGCCAAAAAAAGATGGAAAATGGCGCATGTGTTATGATTGCCGAGCAATGAACATCACCATCAAGTACAGGCACCCAATCCCAAGGCTTGATGACATGCTTGATGAACTACATGGATCCACCATATTTTCCAAGATTGACCTTAAAAGTGGTTATCACCAAATTAGGATCAAAGAGGGTGATGAGTGGAAAACTGCTTTTAAGACCAAATTTGGATTATATGAGTGGTTAGTGATGCCTTTTGGCCTTACTAATGCTCCTAGTACATTCATGAGCTATATGCACTTGTGAGGGCCTTAAAGACTTGGGAACATTATCTCATTTCAAAAGAGTTTGTTATCCATAGTGATCATGAGTCCCTAAAGTACTTAAAAGGCCAACACAAGCTAAGCAAAAGACATGCTAAATGGATGGAGTTTCTTGACCAATTTCCTTATGTAATCAAATACAAGAAAGGAAGCACCAATATAGTAGCCGATGCTCTCTCAAGGAGGCATATTCTCTTTTCAAAATTGGGTGCCCAAATTCTTGGATTTGATCACATAAAAGAACTTTACCAAGAAGACCAAGAATTCTCATCCATCTATGCTAAGTGCAAACATAGAGCACAAGGAGGTTACTATGTGGCCGAAGGGTATCTCTTTAAAGAAGGAAAACTTTGTATTCCCCAAGGCACACATAGGAAGTTCCTTGTAAAAGAATCACATGAAGGGGGTCTCATGGGCCATTTTGGAGTTGATAAAACTTTAGATCTTTTAAAAGAAAAATTTTATTGGCCACACATGTAAGGACCTAGAAACTTTAATTGGAATGAAAGTGTTATATTTAAATAATTTCAGAAGATGTTATTATTTAAAAATACAAAGAGCTGGTAAATGAAGTTTCGTAGTAGTCGGACCTCGGACGTCGCCTAAGGTCTGGGGTCAGCTGGTAGAGGTCGGTCGGCTGACCATTGTATTAACCAAGTAGTCAGGTGCAATGACTTTATCGTGAGGTAATCACGTGGGTGTGCTCGAGGAAGACATGTGGATCAAGAAGAGTAAAGGAAGAAAAGTGTAGCTTAGAAGTCTACGAGATCGCCGTTGTTGAAGACGGAGGCGATCTCCGACTTCTCAAGCACATAATCGCCTATCGCCTAGAGGAGACATGACCGCCAATCGCCTATGGTGTACGTGATCGACGGGAGTGCACATAGTATGTGGTCAAGATGCTGGATTAACCATAGTGGGTTCCAAAAACCACGCGTATCAAGGTGTGGGTTAAGCCTTAGATACGCTGGGCATGCGAAGCTCTATGCTTGAGCATAAGAAATCGTCCTTAGTGTTGCATGCATAGGCGCACGAGGAGTAGTGCTGATCTATTCTTGGAAATGTGAAGCTACCGACGTCACCAAGCCATGTGGAGGTGATACCTTGGACGTAACATAGTGGGATGAAGAACCTTCAGCAAGGTGTGACGATGTGACATCGGTGACCAGAGTAAGGCGATGTGTTCTCGTCACACACAAGGGCGATAAGAGATCGCCAACAGGATGAGAGGAACATCGGTCATCAACTAGGATGGGAGACACATCGGTGGTCCTCCAGGGTGAGACATCGGTTGTCTGCCAGGGTGAGACATCGGTGGTCCTCCAGGGTGAGACATCGGTTGTCTGCCAGGATGAGGAATCAGTCGTCCGTCAGGAAGAGGAATCAATCATCACCGGGATGAGGCATATCAGTCATCGCCGGTATGAGAGACACGCGGGCATCGCCAGGCGGCAGAGACGCGGGCATCGCTAGGGCGAGAGACAGACGGTCATCGCCAGTATGAGGGACACATCGGTCGTCCGCCAGGATGAGACTTCGGTGAATAGTCATCGCGCGAGCGGTCATCGGTGGAAGGTTATCGCGCGATGTCGAGTTTCACACAGATAAGGTGGGACCTAGGCTCCCAGCATGAAACGTCCTGCACGCGCGACACGTAGACAAAAAGGGTGGTTCAGAATAGTGACATCAGAGTGTTGGCATGCGCAGAGGCACGCGTGGTCATATTGTTCAGGGAAGCGCGCACGCAAGCTTCCCTGTAGAGTGGGTGGTGGCAGCGGCTTTTGTGGACAAGTTGGTTTAGATTCAAAACTCACTTCTGAGAGGGAGAACGTTGCTGTTGTTCAAGAGTGACAGAGTGAGTTCACCTTCATCCTTCTCTTTTCTCTCCTTCGCGCTGCAATTCAGACATCCTCAAGCACCAGTGCAACGAGCGACGACTGCACTTGGACACCTGGAGAGTTCTCTGCGAGTTTTCCGTCAGTACGCTAGCACAGAGTTAAGGCATCTTAAGCTTCGGTGGGTTTTGGAGCTCTTGGTGTTTTGCGCAAGTCCAGGTAAGGGAAGCTAGCCTTTTCATTTATAAAAACGTTAGGCGAGTAGGTTCTGAAGTGAGGGCGACGTGGTCGCCGGTTTTCATATGCTTTTCACGATACTCTGTTTTATGTGTGGGGCGACGTGATCGCCGGTTTTAACGCTGTTTTCGAAATCCCCTGTTTTAGCGTCGTTTGAAAACTGTTTGAGATTGAAATGTGATATTCGAAAATCTGAACCTTGGAATGATTGTTGCTGTGATTGGAATCGTTCATTTAAGTGTTATATGATGTGTTGAATGTTGTGAATGTGGGATCAAGGCATAGTATTTTCAGGAAAGAAAATACCGTGTAAGATTGTGTAGGATGTGCATTGATCGGTGATTTCTATAATGAGATATCCTGACTCTCCTGAGATAATGAAATCATATAGATGAAGTTATTCAGGCGTTGAGAGTCGATGGAGGTTCATACGTATGGGTAAGTTGTTTGAAAGATAACTACTTGACCTGTTGTGTGGATTCACCCTGTCATACTAGGAGAGTGATGAGATTGAAATTGAGATTATGTTGATGCGCATAGCTGTGGAAACTTTACAGCAGTGTAGTATGACAGGTGCAGATCTCTGAGTCTAGTCAATGCACGTGTCTTCCGGAAGTAGTGTCAAGTGTCTGTGTGTGATGAGTCAGTGGAAGTCTGACGTGAGAAATGAGAAACATTGAAATTGATAGACACTTGATGAATTATGTGAATTAAACGACTCTTGAGGAATTGTGAAATAGGTGACACTTGATGGTCATGTGAAGGGAATGAGAAAGTTGATGGTTTTTACGTGGGTGTCTTAAATTTGTTTTATCTTGATTTTAAAGTTCATATCTAAATTCTCTTTCAAATATCTAGCTTACCCTGTGTTTTTGGTGTTGTGTTTGGCTTTTTCTTAAACCTGTGATGATCGTGTATAATTTACACGGGAGCAGATGATGTTGCAGGAAGTAGAGCTCCTCAGTGAGTGGTCGCCGGAAGGAGATCGCCTGTTTCTGTTTCTGTTAGGCGATCACCTGTTTTCTGTTCCTGATAGGAGATCGCCTGTTTTCTGTTAGGAGATCGCCTGTTTTTTTCTATTTTGCTATATTTTGTTTAAGTTTTGGAAAACTGACTGGTTATGTATTAAACTCCCTGTGAGGAGAAATTTCATTACATATATATATTTATGTTCACTTCGATATTATGGTTTTACCTTTATTTCATTATATAAATATGAAAAGCAATTTTGGCGGGATGTTACAACACATGAGAAAGGATGTCCAAAGACATTGTTCTAGATGCATAGCATGTTTGAAAGCAAAGTCTAGAGCAATGCCTCATGGACTCTACACCCCTTTGCCGATTGCAAATGCTTCTTGGGAAGACATTAGCATGGATTTCATTTTAGGACTCCCTAGGACTAGAAGAGGCCATGATTCTATCTTTGTGGTGGTGGACCGTTTTAGCAAAATGTCCCATTTTATTCCATGCTCAAAATATTTCTAGACTCTTCTTTAAAGAAGTGGTGAGACTCCATGGTATACCTAGAAGTATAGTGTCCGATCGAGATCCCAAGTTTGTAGGCCACTTTTGGAAAACTCTTTGGGGCAAACTTGGTACGAGACTACAATTTTCAACTTCTTGTCATCCTCAAACGGATGGTCAAATTGAAGTAGTCAATAGATCTCTTGGAACTATGCTTACGGCTATCATGAAGGGAAACCACAAATCTTGGGATGAGTATCTTCCCCATATTGAGTTTGCTTACAATAGAGTAGTCCACAAGACTACTAATGCTTCTCCTTTTGAAGTTGTATATGGGTTTAATCCTCTCACTCCTTTGGATTTGTTACCTTTACCTAATCCACAAGAATTTGTGCATAAGGAAGGAGTAATCAAAGCTGATTTTGTTAAGAAAATGCATGAGAAGATTAAACTCCAAATCCAACAACAAAATGAAAAGTATGCAAAATACCACAATAAGGGGAGGAGAGAAATCATTTTTGAAGGAGACTTAGTTTGGCTTCACCTTCGCAAAGATAGATTTCCCACTCAAAGGAAGTCCAAACTAAGTCCCCGAGGAGAAGGACCCTTTCAAGTCCTCAAGAGAGTCAACAAAAATGCATATAAGTTGGACCTCCCTCTAGAATATGGAGTACATGATACTTTCAATGTAACTGACTTATCTCCATTTGTAGGTACCAATGAAGACTTGGATTTGAGGACAAATCCTTTTCAAGGGAAATCCAGTACCTTGAGTGGTTGGCCAATGTGGTATTGGTGAAAAAAGCTAATGGTAAGTGGAGAATGTGCGTCGACTTCACTAACTTGAATAAGACCTGCCCCAAGGACTCATATCCACTTCCCAGCATCGATGCCTTGGTAGACAGCGCCTTAGGATGCAAACTCCTCAGCTTTTTGGATGCATTTTCTAGATATAACCAGATACGAATGCACCCCAGAGACGAATGCAATACAACATTCATGACAGAGCACTCTAGTTATGCTACAAGGTGATGCCCTTTTGATGTGAGTTGACTATATGATTGTTCATTTTTATGGTGACACTTTACATATGATTGGATTTCATGAGACAAGTATGGTGAGAACCTAAGGAAAATCCCTACTGGACATTAACTTAACCAAGTGGTTAAGTAGATGTGAAGGTTGTAACGCCCCTCAAAATATTGGTCATATTTATATAATAAAATAAAGGTGAAACAATAATATCAAAATTGAACATAGATATATACATAATATAATTCATCCATTAGTACAAATGTGCCTCAAAATAATATCCCTTTTTGAGGAAGTTTTAATACATCTCCATACAGGAGTTTTCAAAATAAAATAAAACCACAGCATTCAAAACCGACGATCTCCTAACAGAAAACAGAAAACGGGCGATCTCCTATCAGAACCAGAAACAGGCGATCTCCTTCCGGCGACCACTCACAGAGGAGCTCTACTACCTGCAACCTCGTCTGCTCCCGTGCAAATATACACGATCATCACAGGTTTAAGAAAAACAACCACGATACAAGATAAAAGGGTAAGCTAGATATTTTTTTAAAACTTTAAATATGAAACTTTATATCAATAGAAAGCATAAATCTTCACACCATTCATAATCTATATCAATTTCAACCATCAACATCCCCATATTCCACAAACTCGTCAAGTGTCTATTCAATACATTCAATATTCATGGTTCACACGTCAGACTTTCCACTGACTCGTAACATATAGACACATGACTCTACTTCCGGAAGACTCGTGCGTTGACCAGACTCAGAGATCTGCACCCGTCATACCACACCACTGTGAAATCCACATAGGGTCGCTGTGAAATCCACACAGCCATGCGCATACATAATCTCAATATCATCACTCTCCCGGTATGACAGGGTTAATTCATATAACAGGTCAAGTCAGTTATCTTTCAAACAACTTACCCATACATATGAACCTCCTTCGACTCTCCACAACTGAATAACTTCATCTATGTGATTCCATTATATTAGCAGAGTCAGGATATCTCCTTCTAGACAAGTCCCTACACATTACATACGATCTTACACGGTATTTTCTTTCCTGAAAATACTATGCCTTGATCCCACATTCACGACATTCAATGCATCATACAACACGTAAAAGCACAATTCCATCATATAATATTTTGAATCTTTTCTTAAACAATCCCAATCATAGAAACAATCATTCCAAGGTTCAGATTTTCGAATATCACATGCATTTCACATTTCAATCTCAAACAGTTTCAAACGACACTAAAACAGGGGAGTTCGAAATCAACATTAAAACCGGCGATCACGTCGCCCCCACACATAAAAACAGAGCATTGTGAAAAGGAATATGAAAATCGGCGACCACGTCGCCCTCACTTCAGAACCTACTCGCCTAACGTTTTTATAAACGAAAATGCTAGCTTCCCTTACCTGAACTTGCGCAAAACACCAAGAGCTCTAAAACCCACCGAAGCTTAAAGATGCCTTAACTCTGTTCTAGCGTCGTGACGGAAAACTCGCAGAGAACTCCCCAGGTGTCCAAGGGCAGTCATCACTCGTCGTATTGGTGCTTGAGGATGCCTGAATCGCAGCGCGAAGGAGAGAAAAGAGAAGGATGAAGGTAAACTCACCCTGTCACTCTTGAACCACTGCAACGTTCTTCTCCTCTCAGAAGTGAGTTTTTGAATCTAAACCAACTTGTCCACAATTTCCGCTGCCACCACCCACTCTGCAGGAAAGCTTGCGTGCACGCTTCCCTGAACAGTATGGCCAAGTGTGTCTCTGCGCCTGCCAACTCTCTGATGTCACTATTCTGAACCACCCTTTTTGTCTACGTGTCGCGCGTGCAGGATGTCTCATGCTGGGAGCCTGGGTCCCACCTTAGCAGTGTGAAACACGACATCGCGCGATAACCTTCCACCGATGACCGCTCGCGCGATGACTATCCACCGATGTCTCATCCTGGCGGACGACCGATGTCTCTTCCTGGAAGACGCCCTGGCGATGCCCGCATGCCTTGCGCCCTGACGATGTCCACATGTCTCGCGCCCTGGCGATGCCCGCATGTCTCGCGCCCTGGCGATGCCCGCATGTCTCGCGCCCTGGCGATGCCCGCATGCCTCGCGCCCTGGCGATGCCCGCATGCCTCGTGCCCTGGCGATGCCCGCATGCCTCGCGCCCTGGCGATGCCCGCATGCCTCGCGCCCTGGCGATGCCCGCATGCCTCGCGCCCTGGCGATGCCCGCATGCCTCGCGCCCTGGCGATGCCCGCATGCCTCGCGCCCTGGCGATGCCCGCATGCCTCGCGCCCTGGCGATGCCCGCATGCCTCGCGCCCTGGCGATGCCCGCATGCCTCGCGCCCTGGCGATGCCCGCATGCCTCGTGCCCTGGCGATGTCCGCATGCCTCGCGCCCTGGCGATGCCCGCGTGCCTCGCGCCCTGGCGATGCTCGACGACACATCGCCACGCCTTGCTGAAGGTTCTTCATCCCACTATGTTACGTCCAAGGTATCATCTCCACATGACTTGGTGACGTCGGTAGCTTCACATTTCCAAGAGTAGATCAGCACTACTCCTCGTGCGCCCATGCATGCAACACTAAGGACGATTTCTTATGCTCAAGCATAGAGCTTCGCATGCACAGCGTATCTAAGGCTTAACCCACACCTTGATACGCGTGGTTTTTGGAACCCACTATGGTTGATCCAGTATCCTGACCACATACTGAGTGCACTTTCGGCGATCATGTGCACCATAGGCGATTGGCGTTCATGTGTAGTCTAGGCGACAGGCGATTATGTACTAACCAGGCGATCTCATAGTCTTCTAAGCTACACTTTCCTTCCTTTTTATTTTAAATAAAAACATACTTAGAATTCATTTAAAATATATTCCTTTTATTCCAATTTAATTTTACAGGTCCTTACAAAGGTTCATTTCACAAAGGCAAAAGGAAAACACAATTATAAGGTGATGATGATGACAAGTTATGGTGCGGAATTATATAAGGAAAACAAGAGCAACATATAAAAATCGAATAGACATATTGAAGCAAAATAAGAACATGTTTATGAATAGATGGAATGATAATGGAAGGAAAAGATGAAGGAAAAGGAAGCTTATGAGAAATGGAATTGAGAATGCTTGCACACCACTTGGATGGTGAAATGACTCCAAGATAAGTGAAGGATGCCGCCCCTTGAGAGGTCTCAAAACTCACAAGATAAGACCAATTTTGGAGGAGCTCACTCACTCACAATTCACACAAGAATTTGTGTATAGTAATTTTACTCTAATTTTCAACTTGGAAATACATGAGGTAGGCCTCCTTATTTAAAGGGTAGGGATGGAAATACAAAAAGTGGGGTTGCCTAGGGTATTGACTTTAGTCAAACCACACCATCATCCTAATCTTCTAGAAGATAGTTCAAAAATGCAACATTTGATAGTACACCCCTCATTCTTTTGCTCAAGACACCTATTTGCTAGAACACCCCTCCTTCTATTTGCTAAGGACACCTTTTTGATAGCACACCCCCCTTCTATTGCTAAAGGCACCTATGTGCTAGTACACCCCCCTCTAATACTTAAGGACACCTATTTTACTACTATTACAAATAAAGAAAACAATTGATGCTCAGCACTCAAAGCTTGTGCTCTGCTTCTTGTAATCCTCTAAGGTATGGTGGGAGCTAAGGCAATGGTTGGAGCATCCTGACTTGGCCCTTGGTCTTGTGTCATGCTCCTAGTCTGCCTCCTCTGAGGTTTGGCCTGTTCAGTAGGCGTATTCCCTTCTAGGTCCTCATCACCTTTGGTTTGACGAATGCAAGAGCGACATACCAAAGGCTGATGGACTGAATACTCGTCCCTATGATAGGGCAAAACGTGCAGGCATTTGTAGATGACATGGTCGTCACCTCCCAGGAAAAAGACCAGCATGTGACTGACCTCGAAGAGCACTTCAGCACCATAGCCAGGTATAATTTAAAGTTGAACCCTGAAAAAATTTGTGTTTGGGGTGGAAGTGGGAAAATTCTTGGCTTTCTTACTGACTAAACGGGGAATAGAAGCAAACCCCGAGAAGTGCACAGCCATAATAAGGATGAGGAGCCCGATTTCCGTGAAAGAAGTGCAGCAATTGACAGGTCGGCTAGCCGCCCTGTCATGTTTTGTTTCAGCAGGAGGTGAGAAAGGGTATCCTTACTTCCAGTGTTTGAAAAGGAACAACAGGTTCGTGTGGACTGCTGAGTGTGAGGAGTCCTTCCTCAAGTTGAAAGATTATCTGGCTAGTCCCCCAGTGCTGTGCAAACCACGACCAGGTACCCCACTTCGTTTATACTTTGCCATCACAGAAAGGGCGATCAACTCGGTCCTTGTCCAGGAATAGGACCAAGTGCAGAAACCAATATATTTTGTCAGTAAGGTCTTGCAGGGGCTTGAGGCACGTTATCAGGCCATCGAGAAGGCGGTACTAGCCGTGGTGTTCTCAGCAAGGAGGCTCCGTCACTATTTCCACAGCTTCACGATCATTGTGCTGGCAGACCTCCCCATTTGAAAGGTCCTGCAGAAACCAGATGTTGTAGGAAGAATGGTTCGTTGGGCAGTAGAACTATCTGAGTTTCATGTGCATTATGAACCTCGAGGACCGATCAAGGGTCAGGTTTATGTAGATTTTGTGGTAAAGCTCTCTGCAGAGGCCACTCAGCAAGGAGAAGCAGGTTTCAAGTGGGTCCTTTCAGTAGATGGATCGTCAAGCCAGTAGGGTAGTGGAGCTGGAGTGATTTTAGAGGGACTATGAGGGGTCCTTATAGAGTAGACCCTGCGTTTTGCCTTCAAAGAAAGTAACAACCAAGCAGAATACAAGGCTTTGATCACAGGGATGCTGCTAGCAAAGGAGATGGGTGTAGAATGTTTATTGGCCAAAAGTGATTCACTGTTGATCACGGGGCAAGTAATAGGTGAATACCTGGCTAAGGACCCGCAGATGGCCACTTACCTCGAGTATGTAGAGCTCTAGAAGAGGACCTTTGTTGAGTTCGAGTTGCTGCATGTCCCTTGGGAGCAGAATGCCAGAGCTGACTTGCTAGCAAAGCTCGCCAGCTCAGGCAAGGGGGGCAGGCAGAGGACGGTCATTCAGGAGACTCTGAGAGCACCTTGAACAGCCACAGAAGGTGGCGCAGATGTACAGATGATAAATGTCTCAGATGCAGTAATAAGAAGCCATAAGTCTTTCACCCAAGAGACGTTGAAGACGCCTCGCATAAGCTCGTATGGTCCGCCAAGGGAGAGGTCGTCACAAGTTCACTTGTTTGAATAAGGGGAAACGTGGATGACACCCTACATACGTTACCTTGCTGACTGAACACTTCCCATGGACCCAGCAGAAGCCAAAATCGTAAAGAAAAATGCAGCCCGCTACACTCTAATTGATGGCAGTTTGTTTAGGCATGGTTACACCCATCCTATCTTGCCTTGTGTAAGTGGGGCATAGTGCACCCGCATAATAGCTGAGCTCCATGAAGGTATATGTGAGAGTCACATTGGTGGCCGAGCTTTGTCGGCCAAGGTCGTTTGAGCTAGGTTCTATTGGCCAACAATAAGAGAAGATTGCATAAGGTATGCACGACAGTGTAAAAAAAGCCAACAGCATGAAAACTGGCATAATGCACCACCAGAAGAGCTGAGATCCCTTCACAGTCCGTGGCCTTTCCATACCTGGGGGATCGACATCCTGGGACCATTTCCCTTAGTGATCAGATAGTTGAAATACCTCGTGGTGGCCATAAAGTATTTTACCAAGTGGATCGAGGCTGAACCAGTAGCGCAGATCACAGCGCACAAAGTCCAGCACTTTGTGTGGAAACATATAGTGTGCCATTTTGGAGTACCAAAGTGTCTGGTGTCTGACAATGGCACTTAGTTTGTGAGTCAGCAGTTGGGAAAATTGTGCATAGAACTCGGCATTAAGCAGGTGTTCGCGTCTAGAACTCTCATGGACATTGGGCTAAACAAGAGACCGCCCGTGGTCTCTTGGGTTGATTTAAAAGTTTGCATGCGTGCTATATTTGTGCCTCCACACTTTAGGAAAGACCTATTGTTGAAGCTCTAAAGGCTTCACCAAGGCACGCTAAGTGTGGATGCTTATTTTAAAGAACTTGAAACGCTTTTAACTAAAGCCAATATGCATGAGAATCATGAAGCTAAAATGGCTAGATTTGTTAGTGGTCTTAGAAGGGAAATCCAAGATGTTGTAGAACTTAATGAGTATTCTTCTTTAGAAAATTTGGTTCACCTTGTCATCAAGGTAGAATCTCAACTTGCAAGGAAAAATTCTTTTAAAAATACTCATAATGATGGCTTTTACAATTCATCTTGGAAAAACAAAGGAAAATCTTTTTCAAAATTTCCTTCAAAAGATTCTACTTTCAAACCTAGAGATACTAAGTCTTTAACTTCTACTCCTAAATCACCAACTAAATCTTCAAGTAAAAAGTTCTTTAAATGTTTAGGCTATGGTCATATAGCGGCTAATTGTCCTTCAAAGAAAGATATGATGATGCTTGATAATGGGGAATTGTAAGTGAACATAGTGATAATTCTTCAAAGTCTAGTTCCGCTTCCCTTTTCCCTAGTGACCATGAATGTGAGATTCCATGTGAAGGCAACTTGTTAGTGATAAGGAGATTCCTTAGTCAAATTCAAAAACCTTTTGATGAAACTTAAAGAGAAAATATCTTTCACACAAGGTGCCTTATCAATAACAATTTGTGTTCCTTAATCATTGATGGAGGAAGTTGTACTAATGTGGTAAGCACAAGAGTAGTAGCTAAGCTTGGTTTGTCTACTATCTCTCATGCTCAACCCTACAAACTCCAATGGTTAAGTAACAAAGGGGAAATCATTGTGAATAAACAAGCCCTCATCGCTTTTTCAATTGGCAAATATAAAGATGAGGTCTTATGTGATGTTGTCCCTATGGAAGCAACTCATATTCTTTTAGGTAGGCCATGGCAATTTGATAGGAAAACTTTACATGATGGCCTTACCAACAATATTTCTTTTACTTTCCAAGATCACTTTAAAATCTCTTTCTCCAAGTGAGGTCCATAAAGACCAATTAAAAATGAAAACCAAAAGAGAAAATGAAAAAAAAAATGAAAGAAAAAAAAACCGAGTCTCCAAGTCTCATCATATGCAACTAAATCAATCATGTTGACTCGGGATATGCTACAATTTGCACCTCCAAGGTTTTATTCTTCCTTATCTTTTTCATTACCTAAGGTTTCTACCTATTTGCTTTCTTTGTTAAAGAATGTTAGGAATGATTTTCCAATTCCTCCTAAAGGTTTACCCCTTCTAAAAGTCTTTTCTTCACAAAGTTTTATCATTCCTAAACATTCTTTCCAAAGTCAGTATATAGATAATAAACCTTCCTATGAACTTCCCGCGCGTAAAGATTATAAGTCAACTTCTAATATCACTTTTTGTCCTTTTATCTATGAGCAAGTTGACTTTGTTATATGTAGGAGTTTTGAATTCGTGGTCGAATTCTCTCCAACTTGGGGGGTATGATGCAAGTCAAGACCACTTAAGGATGACCAAAGATGCTATATATAAAGGGTCATCTCAAAAATCAAAAGAATACTTCACAAAAAGGAGAAAGGGCCATATTCCAAAGCACTTGAAGTTCTTCTTACTAGTCTTCTTAAAGAGTAGAACATTTTGTAAATAATTGGGTTCTCTTGAAGAATCCAAATAGTAGTATAAATAAAGAGGGCCCAAGCCCAAGAAGCCCAAGTCAAAAGGGGGCTCAAGCCCAATCCATGAGCATCAATAGGAGCAAGGCTAAAGCTTTGGTAAATAAGCATCAATGGATGTATCTCTTTTGTAATTTCTTTTGTGTAGTTTTTAGTAGAACATTAAAGGAAGGTGTAGATATTAAAATAAGGGGTGCTAATGTACAAAAACAAGTCACACCTTCCATGTGACATAAAGAGTAGGTGTAGGTGTAGTTTTTAGGAGGTGCCAAAGTAGAAAAAAAGGTCACACCTCCCATGTGACTCAAGTTTGGCTCCAAATTAGAATTAGAGTTAGGAGTGCATTTGAATTTTTTACACTTTCATTTCAGCCCTCTAAAACTATAAATAGAGGTGCTTGGTCATTGTAAATTCAAGATTGAAATAGAAGTAAAGTTACTATACTCAAATTGTGAGTGAATTTTGTGAGACTTGTTCTCCTCTTCCTAGTCTCATCTTGTGAGTTTTGGGAGCTCTCAAGTGGCGGCAAAAATTTGCACTTATCTTGAAATCATAATGAGCATCAATTGTTTTCTTTATTTGTAATAGTAGTAAAATAGATGTCCTTAAGTATTAGAGGGGGGTGTACTATCAAATATTGCATTTTTGACCTATCTTCTAGAAGATTAGGATGATGGTGTGGTTTGACTAAAGTCAATACCCTAGGCAGCCCCACCTTTTGTATTTCCATCCCTACCCTTTAAGCTTGCTCACCAAGGCTCCTAAACCTATAAATAAGGAGGCCTACCTCATGTATTTCCAAGTTGAAAATTAGAGTAAAGTTACTATACAGAAATTCTTGTGTGAATTGTGAGTGAGTGAGCTCCTCCAAAATTGGTCCTATCTTGTGAGTTTTGAGAGCTCTCAAGTGGTGGCATCCTTCACTTATCTTGGAGTCAGAGCTTAGGTTCTTATGCTTAATTTTTTGAGTTGATTTGGCACTTTACATTCAAGCAAAATTTAAATTCTAGCACCTTTAAATTCAAGTACCTTTAATTTCTTGTCATTTATTTTCTTGCTTTTATTTTCCAGCCCTTTATCTAGTGCAGATTTTTTTTTCCAGCACCTTATATTCATAGCATTTTTCGTTTTGAATATGTTCCTTCTTATACCTTTCTTTGATCTTGCTTTTTACTTTGAGTCTTATGTTCATTAGTGTTCTAGGTGTCCTTGTTTTTGCTTCTATTTACTTGCTTTTAATTTTGAAAGTTTGCAAAGTCTTTAGATATTTGTTTTAGTAGAGGTTGATTTAGAGTTCCAAACATATGATTTCAAGTGTTCAATTATATTGAATCCACCACAAAACTTTTTCTGCAAATTGAATTTTCTTCAAAATTGTCATGATGCAATCTATGGATCTTTCTTTCCATAATTCAATTTAAGTATTAAAAAAAAAAGAAAAACAGTACCAAAAACAGTATAAAACAGATTGGTACTGCACCTATACCTCTCATTTGCACATTAAATTCACCTTCAAATTTGGATTCAACTTGATTGGCAAATTGTTATATACTTTGTGGAATTTTTGATCCATTTGCTTTTACAAATTCTAGAGCAACATCTTCTTTCTTGATTAAAAGTTTAGTGAGTTTCTTTGAGTCTTCTTTTGTGCTTTTCTTGATTGTCTTTTATTCTCAAGTTTTGTCATATCTCTCTTTCCATCTTTGGTTTAGCTTTTCTTGTTTAAGTTTTTCTTGCTTGTCTTCTTGTTTCCTTCAAGTTTTGTTTTGATTTCATCTTGCTTGAGTGATTGAGGCTTTGTCCTTTTTCATTTGAGGGTTTTCATCAATCAAGAAAGACCTTTGAGGAGTGGGAAAAATTTCTTGAGTGCATTGAGTGTTTCTCCTCCAAACCACAAGCTTCAGCTTGTTTTTCCACTAACTTTGCTTTCCTAATTGTTTGTTCTATTTGTGTCTTCTTTATGGCTAATCTTTCTTCAGGTGAATCTTCCAAACCTCATTCTCCACAGAAAGCCTTCCTCATTGGTGAATTGGAAGCGGCCAAAAGACTTCAAAGACTTGAAATGGCTCATGAAAGACCACCTAGAGGAAGAAGATGGGAGAAAAGGAGGCATTCAAGAGCCTACACAAATTATGGAAGCTATGAAGATGAACAAGATTGGAAAGATCAACACTTTGAGGAGCGGCACTTTCAACATCATCATCATCATCAAACTCCCAAAACCCCTTTCCCTTTTATTCAATTGCCAAGTTTTGATGGGGACTGTGATCCCAATGTTTACCTAGGATGGGAGGCTAAGGTAGAACAAATGTTTAATGTGTATGAGGTCCAAGATGACCAAAAAGTTAAGTTAGCCTCCTTAGAGTTTGTAGACTATGCCCTGCAGTGGTGGCATAAGACTGTAATGGACATTGGACTTAACAAGAGGCCAGCCGTGGTCTCTTGGGAGGATTTAAAGTTATGCATGCGTGCTAGATTTGTGCCTCCACACTATAGGACCGATCTGTTGTTGAAGCTCCAACGGCTTCATCAAGGCACACAAAGTGTGGATGCTTATTTTAAGGAACTTGAAACAACGTTAACAAAGGTTGACATGCATGAAAGTGAGGAGTCCAAAATGGCTAGATTTGTAAGTGGCTTAAGACGGGATATCCAAGATGTGGTAGAACTCTATGAGTACTCCAATTTAGAAAAGTTAGTTCACCTTGCCATCAAGGTAGAATCACAAATTTCTAAGAAAACTTCTTCTAAAAATGCTCATAATGATGGCTTTTACCACTCTTCTTGGAAAAACAAAAACAAAACTTCTTCCCCTTTTCCATCCAAAGAGTCCACTTACAAACCTAGGGATTCTAAACCCTCCACTTCAACTCCTAAATCTCTTACCAAAAGCTCAAGTAGGAAATGTTTTAAATGTTTAGGCTATGGTCACATTGCTTCTAATTGTCCTATTAAACACAGTATGATGATGCATGATGGGGTAGTTCTAAGTGATCATAGTTCCCCAAGATCTAGGTCTCCCAACCCTTCTAGATCCCCAAGTGAGGAAGAGAGTGAAAGTCCATGTGAAGGCGACTTATTAGTAGTGAGACGAATGCTAGGACAAGTTTTAAAGCCCTTTGATGAAAGTCAAAGAGAAAATATTTTCCATACTAGATGTCTCATTAATAATAAGTTGTGTTCCTTGATAGTGGAAGGGGGGAGTTGTGCAAATGTGGCCAGTACAAGAGTGGTAGAACACCTTGGGTTACCTACCGTCTCTCATGCCAAGCCCTACAAGCTTGAATGGTTAAGTGAAGAGGGGGAGATCATAGTTAATAAACAAGTCCTTATAGCCTTCTCAATTAGTAAATACAAGGATGAGGTCTTGTGTGATGTTGTCCCTATGGAAGCAACCCATATCCTTTTAGGTAGGCCATGGCAATTTGATCGAAAAACAATTCATGATGGCCTTACCAACAAAATCTCTTTCCACTTCCATGGGCATAAGATCACATTAAAATCTCTCTCACCAAAAGAAGTCCATGAGGACCAAGTGAGAATGAAAGAAAAGAGAGAGAAAGAAAAAGAGAAAAAGAGTTCTAAGCGAAGCCTTCTCATATCACCTAAAGAGGTCAAAAAGGTAATTCTCACGCAAAGGTCTATCTATATAGCTTTCCCTAGGACCCTTAAGAGTGAGTCGGCTAAGGTTAGTTCTTCATGCTGGGAAGATTTGGTAAAGGAATTCAATGATGTGTTTCAAGATCCCCCTAAAGGATTACCACCTCTTAGGGGAATTGAGCACCAAATAGATTTTATTCCCGGAGCTTCTTTACCAAATAGGCCAGCATATAGGACCAACCCATCTAAAGCCAAAGAGATTCAACAACAAGTAGAGGAGTTAATAGTTAAGGGGTGGGTGCAAGATAGCATGAGTCCTTGTGCTATGCCTGTGATTCTTGTCCCTAAAAAGGATGGGAGTTGGAGGATGTGTACGGATTGCCACGCAATAAATAACATAACAATCAAATATAGGCATCCCATTCCTAGGTTAGATGACTTGTTGGATGAGTTACATGGGTCTCAGGTATTGATCCGGTCGGTCATCGGTAGTCGATGACGTCAGAAACAGATGACCACGTGGGCCAGTCACAGAGTGATGCGTGGCATGAGATAGCAGATGAACCAGGGTGGAGATCGTTCAAGAATGGCGATCAGTGGTCAGTTACTGAGTGATCACCAGCAGTAGATCAGTTCCTACATGACCGCCTGGAAGCAGAGCGCGATAAGTGATGAAGCACCGATCAGTCATCGGTGCATGCAGAGCGATCAGTCGTCGGGGGTTCCTTGCCAACACGTGTTAAACTGGGACCCAGGCTCCCAGTGAGAATGTTACCCAAGGACCACGCCTGATTCCATAAGGAGAGCACGACAACGTAAAGAAGCGCCATCGGTCATCGGCCAGGATGAGGGACACCTCGGTCATCGGTATGTATCGAGGTGACATCGGCCGCGGCGATGTGAACAATGCGACCAGTGATCAGTAAAGCGCCCAGAGGCAGGGAGTGGCCTTAGTCGCGAGACGACCATGCATGAAGATGGGAAGACGCAGTTAGGTGCAGAATCCTGCTGGGACAAGAACCCATCAAGGTTAGAGTCTCCCAGTGAGGTTGCATGCATGCCACGTGGACCGTGAAGGTGTTCCCAGAGATTAGGTAGGGCAGATGGGCACAGAAATTGAGGGGTACAGAGGTACCCACGCGGCCTTCCCTGTCAGACTTTGCACTCAAGTGAGGAAGGCCTGCACGCAAGGTAGCCCTGGGGGGTGGATAACGGCGGTGCAGAGTAATCAAGTGGCCCTAGAGGTAGCCAGTAGGGGGCGACGCGGGATTATATGAGGAAGAAGAACGCTGAACCAGGTACGCAATTTTTGCCACACATTACAAAACATGAACCGAGAACACTCAGTTTTCGAATCAAAGAGGACTGAGGGCACACACGAGTCTCACACAGATAGATCCGAGAGAGAGTTTTGGTGCTCCCGTTGCCTGACTTGAGTGTCGGAGCTACAACAGCCGCTAGAGGCGCCGTCTGTGTGTTTTGCAGGCATCATTTGAAGTTCCGGTGAAAGTTCCTGGAGCCTCCTTGCAGAACGCGCAGCAGTTAGAAGGCTAGACGAAGGAGTGACGAGGCACTTTCCCCACGCTCGAGTCCGCGGCAGGATCATTTGGCGCCCACCGTGGGGCCGGAGTAAAACGAAGGTCCCATACACAAGAATGAGAGTAGTAACCACAGAGATGAGAAATCCCAGACAAGGATCTACTCCATCAAACAGAGGCGAAGGCGTCACCATGCAACAGTTCATGGAAACGATGCTCGCGCTTCAAGAAACGGTGGCAGAGTCCAGGGCGCACCAGGAGCGCATGCAGGCGGACTTGGCCGCTTCCCAGGCCAGAAATGAGGAGCTGCACAAGGCCAATGAAGAGCTACGCGTGAATCTGCACCACATGCAGCAAGCTAGGGGTCGCGTGGGAGAGGAACAGGCCCCACCAACGCCCCCAAGGGCCTTTCCCATCCCCTTCTCCCCCGAAATCATGAACACGGTGGTGCCTCCCAACCTGGTGGGAGTGAAGGCGTCATTCACGGGGGTAGAAGATCCAGAAGCGCATTTGACAGCCTTCCACACTCAGATGATGCTGTCTGGAGGCTCAGACGCTGTGTACTGCAAAATGTTCATGAGTACACTGAGCGGAATAGCTATGGAGTGGTTCGTGAGCCTGCCAGAGGGCCACATCACCTCCTTCCATCAATTTTCAAAGCTGTTCACGGAGCAGTATATCGTCAACAGAGCGCCACTGGTGGTGTCCTACGATCTGTTTGACGTGCGCCAGTACCAGGGGGAGTCGCTGAAGGACTTTCTCAACCGCTTTGGTGCGCAGGTGGTGAGATTGCCCAGCAAGGATGAGAACATGCTGGTGCATGCATTCAAGAAAGGCATGCTACCTGGTCCTTTCGGTGAATCGCTCATCAGAAGCCACCCTGCCACCTTCGCTGAGATCCGGCGACGAGCAGTGGCGCACATAGTAGCAGAGACAGAGGTCTCTGAGAAGAGGGGCAGTGTTGCACCGTCAAAGCCACGTGGAGGTCAAGGGAAGCAGCAGCAACAGGCGCGGGTGTATGAGGCCAAGGAAGGGAAGAAGGTGCAGGGAAGGCCTCGTCCCTATGCACCCAGGAAGGACCAGGCCAGGGGGCGTGCAAGGGAGAACAATGCACCCCCTAGGTATGATTTCATGGTGGAGTTGGCGGAGCTGATCGCCATCCCTGCCGTGGCTGCAAGGCTCCGAGTACCAGAGAAAATCGACAGGGTACTTGGAAAGAAGAAGGATGAGT
The DNA here is from genome assembly GCA_013389735.1 of Phaseolus lunatus. NCBI lineage: Eukaryota > Viridiplantae > Streptophyta > Magnoliopsida > Fabales > Fabaceae > Phaseolus > Phaseolus lunatus. The sequence continues at coordinate 25,975,110 of CM023858.1, forward strand.
GGTGTGAGTTCCATCAGGCTTATGGACACACACTCCGCACCTGCCTGGCGTTGGGGCGTCAACTCGCTGAGTTGGTGAAGACAGGTCTCCTGACCGATTACCCACGAGGAGCACAGGGTGATCGCGCTTCGGGGTCTCAAGCGGGTGATCAGCAACATGAAATCCCTGTGCATGGGGAGGTAATGACCATTGCGGGGGGCTTTTCCGGCGGAGGGTGCTCCAGGTCGCAGAGAAGAAGGTATGCACGGTCAGTGATGGCCGTGGACTCGGTAGATGAAGGCCATTTTCCCGAGGTGGACATCACCTTCACAAGGGCTGATCTGCAGGACGTAATACCCCACAACAACGACCCTATGGTCATCTCCCTAGTGACAGCAGGAAGACGAGTGCACAGGGCGCTCGTAGACCAAGGAAGCTCAGCGGACGTCATGTTCTGGCTGACGTTCAACAAGTTGCAGCTGTCCCCCGATCAGTTGAGGCCATACGTTGGGTGTCTATATGGTTTTGCAAGGGACCAGGTTGAGGTGCGGGGCTACATAGAGCTGAGGACGACGTTCACCGATGGAGTGGCGTCCCGCACAGAGAAGATAAAGTACTTGGTGGTAAATGCCCCATATGCATACAATATCTTGCTTGGAAGACCCACGCTCAACAGGTTGGGTTCAGTGCCATCGACGAGGCACATGAAGTTGAAGCTGCCGTTGGTGGAAGGGGCTGTCATTACCATCAAGTCAGATCAGGCTGAGGCTAGGCACTGCTATGAGAACAGTCTCAAGCAGAAGAGAAGCATCTGCCATGTCACTACAACACCACCAGCAGGCGTGCTCCAGGAGAGATCGGTGGTTCGTGGGGCACAGGCAGATCAGGTAATGGAAGATGCTACACTGGGGGGCTCCCAGGTAGCTCAAGTTGAAGCTGAAGCAGGGGGCATGATCGCTCCTCGTGAGTTAGACATCGCCAGGGTGGTCATCGCCCATGAAAGGAGATCCCATCCAGCTGAGGGATGGGAAGAGGTGGAGATAAGGGGAAAGAGGTTTAAGTTGGGGGAATCGCTCGCTGCAGAAGACCGAGCACAGATTGCCTGTGTGATTGAGAGGCACATGGGCGCCTTTGCGTGGTCAGCTTCTGACATGCCAGGGATCGACCCTGATTTCCTTTGCCACCACCAGTCAATGGACCCCAAGGTGCGGCCAGTGCACGAAAGGCGAAGGAGATTCAATGAAGAGAAGAGGAAGGTGATCCATGATGAGATGCAGAAGCTCCTTGCTGCTGGACATATCAGAGAGATCCAGTACCCCGAGTGGCTGGCAAACGTGGTACTGGTGCAGAAGTCAAGTGGAGGATGTGTGTGGACTTCACTGACCTCAATAAGGCCTGCCCCAAGGACTCCTACCCTCTGCCTAGTATAGATGCATTGGTGGACAGCGTGTCAGGGGGGAAGCTCCTCAGCTTTCTGGACGCCTTCTCAGGCTACAACCAGATAAAGATGCACCCCATGGACGAGTGTAAGACTGCTTTCATGACGGAACGATCTTGCTACTGCTACAAGGTAATGCTGTTCGGATTGAAGAACGCAGGAGCTACCTATCAGAGACTTATGGATAGGGTGCTCTCGCCCATGCTTGGAAGGAACGTGCATGCATACGTAGATGACATGGTGGTCACGTCGCGGGAGAAGGCGCACCATATAGTTAATCTGGAGGAACTTTTCACCACCATCGCCAAGTATAGGTTGAAGCTCAACCCTGAAAAGTGCATCTTCGGTGTGGAGGCTGGGAAGTTCTTAGGTTTCCTTCTAACGGAGCGTGGGATTGAGGCGAATCCGGAGAAGTGCTCGGCAATTATGGCAATGAGGAGCCCAACGACGATGAAGGAGGTGCAGCAGCTCACCGGTCGGTTGGCCGCCTTGTCACGGTTCATGTCTGCTGGAGGAGAGAAGGGTCATCCGTATTTCCAGTGTCTCAAGCGCAACAGTAGATTCGTGTGGACACAGGAATACGAAGAGGCCTTTCTGAAGCTGAAGGAGTATCTGGCGAGCCCACCAGTACTGTGTAAACCACAAATGGGCACCCCTCTTCGTCTGTACTTTGCTGTGACAGAGAGGGAGGTCGGCTCGGTCCTGGTACAAGAGCAAGATCAAGTCCAGAAGCCTGTGTATTTTGTAAGTAAGGTGCTGCGAGGCCCGGAAACGAGGTATCAGGCCCTGGAGAAGGCAGCACTGGTGGTAGTTTTTTCAGCTAGAAGGCTCAGACACTATTTCCACAGCTTCACCATAGTGGTCATGATAGACTTGCCCATCCAGAAGGTGTTGAAGAAGCCAGACGTAGCAGGGAAGATGGTCAAGTGGGCTGTGGAACTCTCAGAATTCGACATCCAATACGAGCCCCGAGGACCGATCAAGGGGCAGGTGTTCGCCGATTTCATGGTCGAGCTGTCGTCGGTCGCAACGCCTGCAGAAGGCGTAGTTTTTCGATGGGTCTTATCGGTGGATGGCTCCTCCAATCAACAGGGGAGCGGTGCTGGAGTCATTCTAGAAGGCCCGAACGGGGTATTGATCGAGCAGTCCCTCCGCTTTGTCTTCAAGGCCAGCAACAATCAGGCAGAGTATGAAGCCTTGATCGCAGGAATGTTGCTGGCAAGAGAAATGGGAGCGAGAAGTCTGGTGGCTAAGAGTGATTCGTTGTTAGTCACTGGGCAAGTTATAGGGGAGTTCCAGGTGAAAGATCCTCAGATGGCAGCTTACCTGGAATACGTGCAGCTCCTGAAGATGTCCTTCGATGAGTTTGAGTTGGTGCAGGTGCCCCGAGAGCAAAATGCCAGAGCAGACTTGTTAGCCAAGCTGGCCAGCTCAGGTAAGGGGGGAAGACAAAGGACTGTCATTCAAGAAGTTCTAAAGGTGCCACGAGCTTTCGTGTCAGACAATCAAGTATTTCAAGTATCCAAGTCGATGGAACGTTTGGCGATCGGTCATTGGTCCCTGACTCAAGAAACACTGAAAGCGCCTAGGGTAAGGGCGCAACCAGCAAGGACCGATGAGGCGATGGAGGTCTGCGCTGTCGGGGGGCCCGATACGTCGATCACACCGTACCAGGTGTACCTAGAAGATGGTGTGCTCCCGTTGGACCAGGCAGAGGCAAAGAGAATAAAGAAGGGCTCGAGTAAGTTTACTCTAATTGATGGGAACTTGTTTAGATTTGGCTTTTCCCATCCTGTACAAATGTGCGTGCATGGAGAGCAATGCACCAGACTCATGTCAGAGTTGCACGAGGGGGTGTGCGGAAGCCACGTCGGTGGTCGCACTCTGGCGAGTAGGATCCTCCGCGCGGGGTACTACTGGCCAACACTGAGGAAAGACTGTGTGAAGTACGCTCAGCGGTGCAAACAGTGTCAACTTCATGCAGACTGGCATAAGGCACCCCCAGAGGAGTTGAAGTCCATCCATAGCCCGTGGCCATTTCACACGTGGGGGATCGACATCCTGGGACCTTTTCCTCTGGCGACCAGGCAGATGAAATTCCTCATAGTGGCCATTGAGTATTTCACCAAATGGGTGGAGGCAGAACCAGTGGCCCGTATCACCGCTCAGAAGGTCGAGCATTTTATCTGGAGGAATATTGTCTGTCGTTTTGGAGTACCCAAGAGGCTGGTATCTGACAACGGCACTCAGTTCACCAGTCATCAGTTGAGGAAAAGGTACGAAGAACTGAAGATACAACAAGTGTTCGCCTCGGTAGAACACCCGCAGACCAACGGGCAGGTGGAGTCAGCCAACCGAGTGCTACTCAGGGGACTGAAGCGAAGATTAGATAAAGCCAAGGGGAGTTGGGCAGAAGAGGTTCCCAGAATTGTATGGTCTTACCGTACCACCCCGCAGCCTAGCACCCATGAGACACCCTTTAGTCTTGTCTATGGGACAGATGCTATGATCCCCGTGGAGATACAAGAGAGCTCCCCTAGATTCCTAAACTTCATCGCCGAAGAGTCCAATCAAGAGCGAAAGGTAAATCTTGACCTCCTGGACAAAGTGCGAGAGGGAGCCAAGGTTAGTGCTGAAGCTGTCAAGAGAAGAGTAGAACAGAGGCACAATTCCAAGGTGAAGCTCAGGCGTTTCCAGGAGGACGATCTGGTGATGAGGAAAGCACATCAGAATGAGATGGAGAACAAGTTATCTCCAAAGTGGACGGGTCCATACAGAGTAGTTGAGGCGTTAGAGAATGGAGCTTATCGGCTGGAAACTCTGGACGGGGCAGCTATCCCCAGGACATGGAACGCTACACACTTGAGATTCTACTTCAGTTAAGTTGTAAAGTATATGCGTTTTTGCGCTGTACACACACTCAATAATGCACTGTAAATAGTTGGGCAGATCAGGGGGGTACATTTTTCCCTAAAGAGGGTTTTTAACGAGGCCACCCAATAAAAAAGATTTCAGTACATAAAGTGTGCAAGCGTTTCCTAGTTTAAAGTTCTCCTTGCCCCAGGCGAAAGTGCAGGTAGTCGATGGTCAATTACCGAGTGACCACCACCCACAGATCAAAACTCATCGGTGCATGGCCATCGGGGTCTTGCCAACACGTGTTAAGCTGGGACCCAGGCTCCCAGTGAGAGCGTTACGCATGCACCTCGCACGATTCCAGAAGCGGAGAACTCATCGGTGCTTGGTCATCGGGGTCTTGCCAACACGTGTTAAGCTGGGACCCAGGCTCCCAGTGAGAGCGTTACACATGCACCTCGCATGATTCCAAATGCAAAGAGATCAGTCGGTGCATGATCATCGGGGGCTTGCTAACACGTGTTAAGCTGGGACCCAGGCTCCCAGCGAGAGCGTTACGCATGCACCTCACATGATTCCAAATGCAAAGAGATCGGTCGGTGCATGATCATCGGGGGCTTGCTAACACGTGTTAAGCTGGGACCCAGGCTCCCAGCGAGAGCGTTACACATGCACCTTGCATGATTCCAAACTAGAAGAAAAGGAGTTGCCCACTCAAAGGGCGTGCGGTGGTACCATGCAGGCAGGATGCGCCTGGTGAGTGCGCTTAGACAGCCACACCTAGTGCTCTCCTGGGAGCATGCACCCACTTAGAAGGCGTGCGGTGATACCATGCAGGTAGGGATGCGCTCGGTAAGTGCGCTTAGACAGCCACCCCTGGTGCTCCCCTGGGAGCATGCACCCACTCGGAGAAAAAATTCCTCTCCTCGACTTTGTACAGCGAGGCAGGGGCGAGAGAAGAAAGTCCTCACCCTCGACTTTGTACAGCGAGGTGTAGGCGAGAGAAAGTCCTCTCCCTCAACTTTGTACAGCGAGGTATGGGCCAGAGAAGAAAGTCCTCACCCTCGACTTTGTACAGCGAGGTGCAGGCGAGAAGAAAGTCCTCACCCTCGACTTTGTACAGCGAGGTGCAGGCAGAGAAAGTCCTCTTCCTCTACTTTTTACAGCAAGGTTGAGGCGAGAGAAAAGTCCTCTTCCTCTGCTTCTTACAGCAAGGTTGAGGCAAGAGAACCAAGTCTTTTCCTCTGCTTTTTACAGCAAGGTTGAGGCGAGTGAAAAGGTCCTCACCTCGACTTTATACAACGAGGCTGAGGCGAGATAAGAAAGTCCTCACCTCGACTTTGTACAGCGAGGCTGAGGCGAGATAAAAAAGTCCTCACCTCGACTTTGTACAGCGAGGCTGAGGCGAGAGGAGAAAGACCTCACCTCGACTTCTTACAGCGAGGCTGAGGCAAGAGGGGTCATCGAGAAGCACTTTCCTTCCCCAAAACACAGGCGTCATCTTTGACGTTCGGGCCCTTTATGCACCTAGCGCTGGAGTGACAGAGAAGTAAAGCAAAGCCTGAAGCGCGATGACTGATCGGTGGTGCACTAACAAGCTAGTCGGTGGTTGGTGGTAAAGCTCTGAGTATGAAAGCTTTCCCAAGCAAGTTGTTGTGCGATCAGTCGAAGCATTTAGGCCCCGTCAGGTCAGTCATCCAACATGAATTTATGCATAAAAACTGTTAAAGAGAATGCTAAGGTACAGTTGGTCGTGATCAAATTAGAAGCCAAGTTTGAAGGGTCACAGTGAGATCGCGCTGAAGCCTAAGCCAGTTAACAGTTGGTCAGATGCAGAGAGTTAAAGATGGAGAAAGGCAAGCAGCTGAAGCAAATAGATTTCATTCATATTGAAGTCAATACTAAGAGCCTTTACGGCTAAAAGGTTTATACACAAGTTATGTAGCAGAAAGAGAAATTACACAAAAGGAGAAGTTGCAAGGGAAAAAGCTCAAGGAAGAAGAATGAGCCTGCCATCGGCCACTGGATGGTAGAGGCTAGGTTGGGTAGAGTCCAAGTCTGGCAGGACGCAGTGAACCTACTGCAAAGCCCATGGAACCCATCTATCAGAGCCTCGGCACCAGCAGCCATGGTCTCAGGTACATCGGCTTCGAGCTCCTTCTTCTCTTTGGCAAGGAAGACCACTTAGTCTCTTCGCTGAGAACAAGTTCACAGCTCGAGACTGGGGGGCTTGTGATCCGGTCGGTCATCGGTAGTCGATGATGTCAGCAGCAGATGACCACGTGGGCCAGTCACAGAGTGACGCGTGGCATTAGATAGCAGATGAACCAGGGTGGAGATCATTCAAGTACCGCGATCAGTGGTCAGTTACCGAGTGACCACCAGCAGCAGATCAGTTCCTACATGAGCGCCTGGAAGCAGAGCGCGAGAAGTGATGAAGCACCAATCAGTCATCGGTGCATGCAGAGCGATCAGTCGTCGGGGGTTCCTTGCCAACACGTGTTAAACTGGGACCCAGGCTCCCAGCGAGAACGTTACCCAAGGACCACGCCTGATTCCATAAGGAGAGCACGACAACGTAAAGAAGCGCCATCAGTCATCGGCCAGGATGAGGGACACCTCGGTCATCGGTATGTGTCGAGGTGACATCGGCCGCGGCGATGTGAACAACGCGACCAGTGATCAGTAAAGCGCCCAGAGGCAGGGAGTGGCCTTAGTCGCGAGACGACCATGCATGAAGATGGGAAGACGCAGTTAGGTTCAGAATCCTGCTGGGACAAGAACCCATCAAGGTTAGAGTCTCCCAGTGAGGTTGCATGCATGCCACGTGGACCGTGAAGGTGTTCCCAGAGATTAGGTAGGGCAGATGGGCACAGAAATTGAGGGGTACAGAGGTACCCACGCGGCCTTCCCTGTCAGACTTTGCACTCAAGTGAGGAAGGCCTGCACGCAAGGTAGCCCTGGGGGGTGGATAACGACGGTGTAGAGTAATCAAGTGGCCTTAAAGGTAGCCAGTAGGGGGCGACGCGGGATTATATGAGGAAGAAGAACGCTGAACCAGGTACACAATTTTTGCCACACATTACACAACATGAACCGAGAACACTCAGTTTTCGAATCAAAGAGGACTGAGGGCACACACGAGTCTCACACAGATAGATCCGAGAGAGAGTTTTGGTGTTCCCGTTGCCTGACTTGAGCGTCGGAGCTACAACGACCGCTAGAGGCGCCGTCTGTGTGTTTTGTAGGCATCATTTGGAGTTCTGGCGAAGGTTCCTGGAGCCTCCTTGCAGAACGCACAGCAGTTAGAAGGCTAGACGAAGGAGTGATGAGGCACTTTCCCCACGCTCGAGTCCGCGGCAGGATCAGGTATTTACCAAAATTGATCTTAAGAGCGGTTATAACCAAATCCGGATTAAACCGGGGATGAATGGAAAACTGCCTTTAAGACCAAATTTGGTTTATATAAGTGGTTAGTCATGCCCTTTGGCTTAACCAATGCTCCAAGCACCTTCATGCGACTTATGCATCATGTTTTAAGACCCTTCATTGGGAAGTTTGTAGTGGTTTACTTTGATGATATTCTCATCTACAGCTTGTCTTTAGAGGAACATCAACAACATGTTAGGCAAGTTCTAGAAACCCTTAGGAAAGAATGTTTGTATGCTAATCCTGAAAAATGTGTGTTTGCAATAGACCACATCGAATTCCTAGGGTTTGTGGTAAGTTCTAAAGGGGTGCATGTAGATGAAACAAAGGTTGTAGCAATTAAACATTGGCCCACACCCACCAATGTTAGTGAGGTACGAAGCTTTCATGGCCTTGCTAGCTTTTATAGGAGATTTGTGAAAGACTTTAGTACCATTGCCGCACCTCTCAATGCCATAGTTGTAACATCCCGCCAAATCCTTTTTCGTAATTATAAAATGAAATAAAGGTAAAACAATAATATTGAAGCGAACATGTGTATATATATGTAATGAAGTTTCTCCTCACAGGGAGTTTAATACATAATCGGTCAGTTTTCCAAAAACTTAAACAAAATACAGTAAAATAGAAAGACAGGTGATCTCCTAACAGAACAAGGCGATCTCCTATCAGAAAACGGCGATCTCCTATCAGAAAACAGAAAAAGGGTGATCGCCCAACAGAAATAGAAACAGGCGATCTCCTTCCGGCGACCACTCACTGAGGAGCTCTACTTCCTGCAACGTCATCTGCTCCCGTGTAAATTATACACGATCATCACAGTTTTAAGAAAAAGCCAAACACAACACCAAAAACACAGGGTAAGCTAGATATTTGAAAGAGAGTTGAGATATGAAACTTTAAAATCAAGATAAAACAAATTGAAGACACCCACGTGAAAACTATCAATTTTCTCATTCCCTTCACATGACCATCAAGTAATCACACATTTCACAATTTCCTCAAGAGTCGTTCTATTCACATACTTCATCAAGTGTCTATCAATTTCAAAGTTTCTCATTTCTCATGTCAGACTTCCACTGACTCAACACACATAGACACATACCGCACCACTGTAAAGTCCACACAGGACAGCTAGTAAAGTCCACACAGGACAGCTAATGAAGTCCACACAGGACAGCAAGTAAAGTCCACACAGGATAGCAAGTAAAGTCCACACAGGACAGCTAGTAAAGTCCACACAGGACAGCAAGTAAAGTCCACACAGGACAGCAAGTAAAGTCCACACAGGACAGCTAGTAAAGTCCACACAGGATAGCAAGTAAAGTCCACACAGGACAGCTAGTAAAGTCCACACAGGACAGCAAGTAAAGTCCACACAGGATAGCAAGTAAAGTCCACACAGGACAGCTAGTAAAGTCCACACAGGACAGCAAGTAAAGTCCACACAGGACAGCAAGTAAAGTCCACACAGGACAGCTAGTAAAGTCCACACAGGATAGCAAGTAAAGTCCACACAGGACAGCTAGTAAAGTCCACACAGGACAGCAAGTAAAGTCCACACAGGACAGCTAGTAAAGTCCACACAGGACAGCAAGTAAAGTCCACACAGGACAGCAAGTAAAGTCCACACAGGATATCAAGTAAAGTCCACACAGGACAACTAAAGATCATCAATTCACCCAATGCACCATACAACACTTAAATGAGCGATTCCTACCACAGCAACAATCGTATCAAGGTTCAGATTTTCGAATATCACATTTAAATCTCAAATAGTTTCAAACAACACAAAAACAGGGGAGTTCGAAAAACAACACCAAAACCGGCGATCTCGTCCAAAGACAGAGGATTATGCGATAACAGTTGAAAACTGGCGACCACGTCGCCCCATCATCTCAATCATCTAATATAAGGTTTTCGTTGGAAATAAGGCTAGCTTCCCTTACCTGGAGTTGCGCAAAACACCAAGAGCTCCAAAACCCACCGAAGCTTAAAGATGCCTTAGCTCTGTTTTAGCGTCTGGTTTGGAGAACTTGCAGAGAACCTCCCAGGTGCTCTAAGGGTAGTCGTCGCTCGTCGTACTGGTGCTTGAGGGTGCCTGAGTAGCAGCGCGAAGGAGAGAAAAGAGAAAGATGAAGGTGAACCCACTCTGTCACTCTTGAACCACTGCAACGTTCTTTGCCTCTCAGAAGTGGGTTTTTGAATCTAACCCAACTTGTCCACAAAAGCCGCTGCCACCACCTACTCTGCAGGGAAGTTTGCGTGTACGCTTCCCTGAACAGTACGACTACGCGTGCTTCTGCGCAGACCAACACTCTGATGTCACTATTCTGAACCACCCTTTTTTGTCTACGTGTCGCGCGTGCAGGACGTCTCATGCTGGGAGCCTGGGTCCCACCTTATCTGTGTGAAACTCGAAATCGTGCGATAACCTTCCACCGATGACCGCTCGCGCGATGACTATCCACCGATGTCCCACCCTGGCGGACGACCGATGTCTCACCCTGGCGATGACCGCATGCCTCGCGCCCTGGCGATGCCCGCAAGCCTCACGCCCTGGCGATACCCTCAAGTCTCGCGCCCTGGCGATGCCCGTATGCCTCGCGCCCTGGCGATGCCCGCATGCCTCGCGCCCGGCGATGCCCGCATGCCTCGCGCCCGGCGATGCCCGCATGCCTCGCGCCCGGCAATGCCCGCATGCCTCGTGCCCGGCGATGCCCGACGACACATTCGCCACGCCTTGCTGAAGGTTCTTCATCCCCCTATGTTACGTCCAAGGTATCATCTCCACATGACTTGGTGACGTCGATAGCTTCACATTTCCAAGAGTAGATCAGCACTACTCCTCGTGCGCCCATGCATGCAACACTAAGGACGATTTCTTATGCTCAAGCATAGAGCTTCGCATGCACAGCGCATCTAAGGCTTAACCCACACCTTGATACGCGTGGTTTTTGGAACCCACTCTGGTTGATCCAGTATCCTGACCACATACTGAGTGCACTTTCGGCGATCATGTGCACCATAGGCGATTGGCGATCATGTCTCCTCTAGGCGACAGGCGATTATGTGCCAGAGAAGTCGAAGATCGCCTCCGTCTTCAATAACGACGATCTCGTAGAAGACTCCTTAGCTACACTTTTCTTCCTTTACTCTTCTTGATCCACATGTCAGCCGACCGACCTCTACCAGCTGACCCCAGACCTTGGGCGACGTCCGATGTCCGACTACAACGAAACTTCTATTACCAACTCTTTGTATTTTAAATAATAACATCCTCTGAAATTATTTAAATCTAACACTTTTATTCCAATTAAAGTTTCTAGGTCCTTACAATAGTAAAGAAGGATGTTGTGTTTAAATGGGGCCTTGAACAAGAAAAAGCTTTTGACACTTTGAAAGATAAGTTAACTAAGGCACCCATTTTAGCACTCCCTAACTTTACTAAGACATTTGAGATAGAATGTGATGCCTCTAACATAGGCATTGGGGCAATCCTCCTCCAAGAGGGTCACCCCATAGCTTATTTTAGTGAGAAACTCAAAGGGAGTCACTTCAACTACTCCACCTATGATAAGGAACTTTATGCTCTTGTGAGAGCCTTGCAAAATTGGCAACACTACCTTTTTCCCAAGGAATTTGTGATACATAGTGATCATGAATCCCTTAAGTATTTGAATGGCCAAAGCAAGCTCAATAAGAGACATGCTAAGTGGGTGGAGTTCATTGAGCAATTCCTTATGTGATCAAACATAAGCAAGGTAAAATTAATGTGGTAGCATATGCTCTTTCAAGAAGGCATACCTTGCTAAATGTTTTAGAAGTTAACTACTTAGGCTTTGATCACATAAAGGAAAACTATAAAGATGACCTTGAGTTTTCTTAAATCTTCCAAGAGTGTTCAAAGGGTGGACACAAAGACTATTTCATCCATGATGGGTTTCTTTTTAAAGGAAAAAGACTTTGCGTTCCCCAAGGGTATTTGAGACAATCCCTTGTTAGAGAGGCACATGAGGGTGGATTAATGGGTCACTTTGGGGTAGCTAAAACTTTAGATACATTGCATGAACATTTCTTTTTGCCTCACATGCGCAAATCTATACATAATTTCTGTGACAAATGCATAGCATGTAGGAAGGCTAAGTCTAAACTGCAACCCCATGGTTTATATACCCCTCTCCCCATCCTTAATATGCCTTGGGTAGAGATTTTAATGGATTTTATTCTAGGTCTTCCTAAGAAATCTCGGGGTATGGATTCTATTTTTGTGGTTGTGGATAGATTTTCAAAAATGGCTCATTTTATTTCATGCCACAAAGTAGATGATGCAACTCATATTGCAAATCTCTTATTTAAGGAAGTAGTTCGTTTGCATGGGCTCCCTAAGAGTATAGTGTCTGACAGGGATTCTAAGTTCTTAAGTCACTTCTGGAGGACCTTGTGGGGAAAACTTGGAACTAAACTCCTGTTTTCTACTACTTGTCACCCCCAAACTGATGGTCAAACAGAAGTGGTCAATAGGACTTTAGGTCAAATGTTAAGATGCCTTATCTCAGGGAACCCAAGGGTGTGGGAAAACTTAATACCTCATATTGAGTTTGCCTACAACCGAGTAGTTCATTCTACTACTTCTCACACCCCTTTTGAGGTAGTGTATGGGTTTAATCCCCTCACACCCCTTGACCTCCTTCCTATTCCTGTGTTAGATGATGTGTTGTGTAAGGATGGTTTTGAAAAAGCTTCTTACATAAAAGACTTGCGCAACCACATTAAGCTTCAAATAGAAAGGAAGGTAGGCAAGTATGTTGAGTATGCTAATAAGGGGCGTAAGGCTTTTATCTTTGAACCTGGGGACTGGGTTTGGCTTCACTTGAGAAAGAATAGATTTCCTACTCAAAGGAAGTCCAAATTTCTGCCACGAGGTGATGGTCCTTTTCAGGTCATCAAAAGGATCAATGATAATGCCTATGAGTTAGATCTTCCTGATACTTATTTAAGTAGTAATTCCTTCAATATCAGTGAGCTAACCCTTTTTTCCACAGGTCTTCCAAATTCGTAGATGAATTCCCTCCCACCCGGGGAGGATGATGAAGACCTAGAAGGGAATACGCCTACTGACCAAGCCCAACCTCAGAGGAGGTAGACTAGGAGCATGACACAAGACCAAGGGCCAAGTCAGGATGCTCCAACCATTGCCTTAGCTCCCACCATACATCAGAGGATTACAAGAAGCAGAGCACAAGCTTTGAGTGTTGAGCATCAATTGTTTTCTTTATTTGTAATAGTAGTAAAATAGGTGTCCTTAAGTATTAGAGGGGGGTGTACTATCAAATGTTGCATTTTTGACCTATCTTATAGAAGATTAGGATGATGGTGTGGTTTGACTAAAGTCAATACCCTAGGCAGCCCCACTTTTGTATTTCCATCCCTACCCTTTAAGCTTGCTCACCAAGGCTCCTAAACCTATAAATAAGGAGGCCTACCTCATGTATTTCCAAGTTGAAAATTAGAGTAAAGTTACTATACACAAATTCTTATGTGAATTGTGAGTGAGTGAGCTCCTCCAAAATGGGTCTTATCTTGTGAGTTTTGAGAGCTCTCAAGTGGCGGCATCCTTCACTTATCTTGGAGTCATTTCACCATCCAAGTGGCGTGCAACCATTCTCAATTCCATTTTCTCATAAGCTTCCTTTTCCTTCATCTTTTCCTTCCATTATCATTTCATCTATTCATAAACATGTTCTTATTTTGCTTCATTATGTCTATTCGGTTTTTTATATGTTGCTCTTGTTTTCCTTATGTAATTCCACACCATAACTTGTCATCATCATCACCTTATAATTGTGTTTTCCTTTTGCCTTTTTGAAATGAACCTTCACATCTACTTAACCACTTGGTTAAGTTAATGTCCAGTGGGGATTTTCCTTAGGTTCTGACCTTAATCATCCTAAATCTCAATCCTAATTAAAGTGCCACCATAAAATGCTAAATCATAAAATCAACTCACGTCACCTGGACTTGAGACTTCTAACATAAGCAAACGGTTTATAACTGACCTCGTCATCGCCCAAGGGCAAGAGAGGATTTAACTGGCGAACCATACTGTTCGACCTTGGCATTTTTACTTAGTAGGGAGGCATTCTCTATGAACCTTCCTTCCCCAACTAAGACTTCTAACTCAAGGTCGAGGGTCCGTAACTGACCTCGTCCTCGCCGTTTAAGGCAGGAGAGGATTTTAACTGGCAAACCATATTGTTCGACCTTGGCGTTTTCACTCAATAGGGAGGCGTTCTCTGCGAACCTTCCTTCCCAAACTAAGACTTCTAACTCAAGGTTGAGGGTCCATAACTAAACTGTACAAAATATACTTTTAAACTGAACTTTATTGGGTGACCTCATTAAAAAACCCTTATAAGGGAAAAAGAGTGTCCCCTAAAACTGTGTACAATGTTTCGACTGAAATACAGCTTTAACAATTCAACTGAAGTAAAATTTTAGATTGGCTGCATTCCAAGTACGAGGGATCGCTCCACCTTCCAAAGTCTCGAGCTTGTATGCTCCGTTCCTAAGGGCCTTTGCCACTCTGAAGGGACCAGTCCACTTGGGAGGCAACCTGTTCTCTAGCTGGTATGGGTGGGCCTTCCTCATCACCAGGTTGGCGACCTGGAACTGCCAAGGTCTCAGCTTGGAGCTGTGCTTGTGTTCCACCCTTCTCTTCAAGGCTTCAGCCTTGATACTTTCTTCCTCCCTTACCTCATCCAGTAGGTCCAGGTTCACCTTCCTTTCTTCATTGGACTCTTCGGCCACGAAGTTTTGAAAACAAAGCGAGTTTTCCTGGATCTCTACAGGAATCATCGTGTCCAATCCATATACCAAGCTGAATTGTGTTTCCTTGGTGGTGGACTGGGGAGTAATGTGGTAAGCCCACACAATTCTAGGGAAATCTTCTGCCCAGGTGATGTGAGTTGATTTTAGGTTCATTAATATTGTGACACTTTTTAAGAATTAGGATCAAGATTCTTAAGCAATTTAAAGTGAGTCACCTAAGGAAAATCCCCACTGGACATTAACTTAACAAGTGTTAAGTAGATGTGAAGGTTCATTTCCAAAGGTCCAAGGTAAAAACACAATTAGAGGTAAAGAATGATGACAAATGAAGGTGCAGAATTCAGAATAGACAAGGCACAAAACAGAACATAATTGAATACAAAAACAGAATACAAAAACAAAATTGACAACACACAAGATTCAAGGAAGCTTAAGGAATCATCAATGGAGTCAAAGCTTTCCAAATGATGAACCAAACTCAAATATGAGTGCTATATCCTTGTACACAACAATTGGTATAGGAAGAACACAAAAATAGAACAGAATTGGAAAGTGATGTGAGTTCATTATGAACCTTTCTTGGTTTGGGTTGAGTTGATATAGATTTCATTGTATTCATGACACTTTCAAGAATTAGGATCAAAATTCTAAAGAGCAATTAATAGAGTTTCTACTCAAGAAAACAAAGGTTCATACTAAAAACACATGAATAGGTAACTTGTAGTGTAAGATAACAATGGAATATGAATGGGTAATTCAAGAACAGTACCAAACTTCAAAGGAAACACAAGAACAACATAAGAACACCAAGAAAAAGTGAAAATACTGATTGAAATTCAATAGGAATTAGAAAATCACAAAGAAACTCATCAAAGAACAAAAACCCATGGATGGAAAACAAGAACAACACATGTATATGGAAACCCATGATTTGGACGAAATTAAAACAGCAAGAAAACAAGGAAATAAACCAAACAAAGTGCAGAACAATGGCAGCAAATGAAAGGAAACAACTCATGGAAAAGATTGAACCGATTAAAAATGGAAAAACTACAAGAAAACACAAATGGGTATTTTTAGAAGATGAATAGAAATGACTTATGTGGTTGTAGCCTTTTGGAGATGTGATTCACGCCACTTGGAGGGTGGTTCTTCCAAGATGAGTGGGTGGTGCCGCCACTTGAGAGTCTCCAAAGCTCACAAGATAAGACATGAAGGAGAAGAAGAGACAAGTCTCACAAACTCACTCTCTCTCAATTTCAAGATAGTTTCTTTTCTTCTAACTTTCAACTTTTTTATTCAAAGTACCAAGCACCCCTATTTATAATGGAGAGGGCTGGTCATGTTACAAAGGGGAAGGAGTGGGAAGAGTCACTCTTCTAGCTCCTTCTAGTGCCTAAGAGAGAAAGGAGTAGAAAAGTCACTTTTTCCTAAAGAAAGTGCCTAAAATGCCTTACATTTAGAGGTTTCTTTTGGTTTTCCTCTTTGGCATACTCCTAAGGATATTTCTATATTATTTACAAATTTATACAAGATTATTTACAAAGATTTATTTATACTACTATCTTTTAAATTTTCAAGAGAACCCAAAATGTTCTACTTTTTAAGAAGACTAGTAAGAAGAATTTTAAATGCTTGGGTGGATGACCTCTTCCTCCATTAGTGAAATCCTCTTCTACTTGATCTCCATCAGAAAGGAAAATAGAATTACTGAATAGAAACACAAATTGAAACAAAAGAACCGATTGAAATTGAAGAACAAGACATAGAATCAAAACTACCAATTGAAATGACTATGGAAGATGAAAGAAGATGAAACTTATGTGGTTGTAGCCATGGATTGGGAATGGACACGCCACTTGGAGGTGATGATCCAAGATAAGTGCAAATTTGTCGCCACTTGAGAGCTCCCAAAACACAAGTCTCACAAAATTCACTCACAATTTGAGTATAGTAACTTTACTTCTATTTCAATCTTGAATTTACAATGACTAAGCACCTCTATTTATAGTTTTAGAGGGCTAAAATGAAAGTGTAAAAATTCAAATGCACTTCTAACTCAAATTCTAATTTGGAGCCAAACTTGAGTCACATGGGAGGTGTGACCTTTTTTTTCTACTTTGGCACCTCCTAAAAACTACACCTACACCTACTCTTTATGTCACATGGAAGGTGTGACTTGTTTTTGTACATTAGCACCCCTTATTTTAATATCTACACCTTCCTTTAATATTCTACTAAAAACTACACAAAAGAAATTACAAAAGAGATACATCCATTGATGCTTATTTCCCAAAGCTTTAGCCTTGCTCCTATTGATGCTCATGGATTGGGCTTGAGCCCCCTCTTGACTTGGGCTTCTTGGGCTTGGGCCCTCTTTATTTATACTACTATTTGGATTCTTCAAGAGAACTCAATTATTTACAAAATGTTCTACTCTTTAAGAAGACTAGTAAGAAGAACTTCAAGTGCTTTGGAATATAGCCCTTTCTCCTTTTTGTGAAGTATTCTTTTGATTTTTGAGATGACCCTTTATATATAGCATCTTTGGTCATCCTTAAGTGGTCTTGACTTGCATTATACCCCCCAAGTTGGAGAGAATTCGACCACGAATTCAAAACTCCTGCATATAACAAAGTCAACTTGCTCATAGATAAAAGGATAAAAAGTGATATTAGAAGTTGACTTATAATCTTTACGCGCGGGAAGTTCATAGGAAGGTTTATTATCTATATACCAACTTTGGAAAGAATGTTTAGGAATGATAAAACTTTGTGAAGAAAAGACATTTAGAAGGGGTAAACCTTTAGGAGGAATTGGAAAATCATTCCTAACATTCTTTAACAAAGAAAGCAAATAGGTAGAAACCTTGGGTAATGAAAAAGATAAGGAAGAATAAAACCTTGGAGGTGCAAATTGTAGCATATCCCGAGTCAACATGATTGATTTAGTTGCATATGATGAGACTTGGAGACTCGGTTTTTCTTTTCTTTCATTCTCTTTTTCATTATCTTTTTTGGTTTTCATTTTTAATTGGTCTTTATGGACCTCACTTGGAGAAAGAGATTTTAAAGTGATCTTGTAAAGTAAAAGAAATATTGTTGGTAAGGCCATCATGTAAAGTTTTCCTATCAAATTGCCATGGCCTACCTAAAAGAATATGAGTTGCTTCCATAGGGACAACATCACATAAGACCTCATCTTTATATTTTCCAATTGAAAAAGTGATGAGGGCTTGTTTATTCACAATGATTTCCCCTTTGTTACTTAACCATTGGAGTTTGTAGGGTTGAGCATGAGAGATAGTAGACAAACCAAGCTTAGCTACTACTCTTGTGCTTACCACATTAGTACAACTTCCTCCATCAATGATTAAGGAAAACAAATTGTTATTGATAAGGCACCTTGTGTGAAAGATATTTTCTCTTTGAGTTTCATCAAAAGGTTTTTGAATTTGACTAAGGAATCTCCTTATCACTAACAAGTCGCCTTCACATGGAATCTCACATTCATGGTCACTAGGGAAAAGGGAAGGGGAACTAGACTTTGAAGAATTATCACTATGTTCACTTACAATTTCCCCATTATCAAGCATCATCATATCTCTCTTTGAAGAACAATTAGCCGCTATATGACCATAGCCTAAACATTTAAAGAACTTTTTACTTGAAGATTTAGTTGGTGATTTAGGAGTAGAAGTTAAAGACTTAGTATCTCTAGGTTTGAAAGTAGAATCTTTTGAAGGAAATTTTGAAAAAGATTTTCCTTTGTTTCTCCAAGATGAATTGTAAAAGCCATCATTATGAGTATTTTTAAAAGAATTTTTCCTTGCAAGTTGAGATTCTACCTTGATGACAAGGTGAACCAAATTTTCTAAAGAAGAATACTCATTAAGTTCTACAACATCTTGGATTTCCCTTCTAAGACCACTAACAAATCTAGCCATTTTAGCTTCATGATTCTCATGCATATTGGCTCTAGTTAAAAGCGTTTCAAGTTCTTTAAAATAAGCATCCACACTTAGCGTGCCTTGGTGAAGCCTTTGGAGCTTCAACAATAGGTCTTTCGTAAAGTGTGGAGGCACAAATCTAGCACGCATGCAAACTTTTAAATCATCCCAAGAGACCACGGGCGGTCATCTGAACAATTTTTTTTCTCTTTTTTAATGTTGTTTTTATCCCTTCTTTCATTCTATTTGTGAAGACAAATAGGGGGGAAGTATTATGGTTTGTAATGTGGTTTGTAATGTGCTAATATCTCCTACATATCATGCTTTAAAACTGGTTTATATGGATTAGATAGCTGCTGCACTACTCTGATTAAGTTGCTGCATAAACTCTTATTTGCACCTTGCTTTCACTAGTTTTCACACTGATTTTACTGATTTTTCTTATGGGAATCTCTAAGTGAAAAATGGTTTTGTGGTGCTAATGATATCTGGAAATGATTACCTCTGGTACATGCACATTTTGTGTTTTGTAGGTATTATCAAATTCAAACAAAACATCCCAAGCATACCAAAGATTTGTCTTCATCAAATAGGGGGAGATTATTGATCTTCAAGCTTTGATGTCTCCAAATCCAAGAAGATTGCTTAAAGCTGGGCTGCTGCTTATGGGCATGAGTTCTGGGTAGATTAGAATTTGTCAATCCAGTTTTAGCTTAATCCAAAACTGAATCAATCAAGTTCTTTTAAAAAAAAAAAAGTGTTTTTCAAAGTAGTGAAAAACAACTTATTGATTTATCGTTTCAATTGGTTGTTTTATACTTAGTGTTTTTGAAAAGATTTGAAATAGCCAAAATTGGTTGATCTAACAGTTAAGGTCAATTCAATCGGTTAAATCGAGTTTTCAATCAATTGTTTTTCGGAAAACCTTGACAAATTTGAGTAAGTCTGGTAAATCTGTTTTCCCTGATTTTAAATTGTTTTCGCCCTTGATTAAAAGTCTTAAATGGCTATATTTTTTAGGCTATATAACTGGTGATTACATCCTTGATTAAAAGTGAGATCAGATTACTAAAAAGATTAAGAAAGATTTTCAAGATTGTAAGATTGCTTAAGGTAGGGAATATATTATTTTACTAAGTGGATAGAAGTTGAACCCTTGGCAGCCATCACGACACGAAATGTCAAAAAATTTATCTGGAAAAGCATTGTGCGCCATTTTGGGATACCACATGTCATTATCACCGAGAACGGTCAACAACTTACAAACCGATGATTGGTTGAATTTTACACAAAACTTGATATTAAACACATCACGAGCTCTATGGAGCACCCACAAACCAACGACAAAGTCGAGGCCACCAATAAAATCATTCTTAATGAATTAAAAAAGAGACTCAGCCTAGCTAAAGGCAAATGGACAGAAGAGCCTCTCGATGTTTTGTGTGCTTACCAGTGTACACCATAGTCTACTACACCAGAAACCCCATACACCCTAACATATGGGACGGAAGCTAAGATCCCAATTGAAGTCAGTGAACCCTCTCTACGACGAAAAGTTCTGGATTTAAATCTTAACAAAGAAAGTTTGTTGGTCAGCCTCGACCTAACCAACAAATTTAGGTACAAAAAAAGAATAAGGAAAGAAGCATGTAAGGCTCAGGTGGTAAGAAGGTATAATTCGAAGGAAAACCAAGAAGCTTCCAAAAGGGAGATTTCATCTGGTGGATGCTGTAACATCCCGCCAATTTCATTGCATAATTATAAAATGAAATAGAGATAAAATAATAATGTTGAAGTGAACATAATTATATATATGTAATGAAGTTTTCTCCTCGTAGGGAGTTTAATACATAATCTGCCGGTTTCCAAAAACGTAAACTAAATACAACAAAATACATAAAAACAGGCGATTTCCCAACAGGATAGGCGATCTCCCATCAGGAAAGGGCGATCTCCTATCAGAAAAGGGCGATCTCCTATCAGACACCACAAAAAGGGTGATCGCCTAACAGAAATATATATGGGCGATCTCCTCCCGGCGACCACTCACTGAGGAGCTCTACCACCTGCAACCTCGTCTGGTCCCGTGCAAAATACACGATCATCACAGTTTAAGAGAAAACAACCACAGAGCAATACAAAAGAAAGGGGTAAGCTAGATGTTTTTAAAAGCTTTTAAATCCATAGTAAACATGAAACTTCACACCATTCCTGATCCATATCAATTACAACCATCAACATTTCCATATTCCACATACTCGTCAAGTGTCCATTTGCTACTTTCAGTATTCAAGATTCACACGTCAGACTTTCCACTGACTCACAATGCATAGACACATGACACTACTTCCGGATTGACTCGTGCGTTGACTCAGGCTCAGAGATCTGCACCTGTCATACCATACCACTGTGAAATCCACACAGGGTCGCTATGAAATCCACACAGCCATGTGCATATATAATCTCAATGTCATTAACTCTCCCGGTATGACAGGGTTAATTCATATAACAGGCCGAGCTCGTTCTTTTTCACACGACTCACCCATTCATATGAACCTCCTCCGACTCTCCACAACTGAATAACTTCATCTACGTGATTCCATTATATCAGCAGAGTCAGGATATCTCCTTCTAGACAAGCCCCTAGTCAATACACCTACACACGATCTTACACGGTATTTCCTTTCCTGAAAATACTATGCCTTGATCCCACATTCAAAACATCAAAACATCATACCACTCAAATGAATGGTTCAAATCACAGCAACAATCATTTCAAAGGTTCAGACTTTCGAGTATTACATGCATTCCACCTTTAAATCTCAAACAGTTTCAAAGCAACACCAAAAATAGGGAGTTCGCAAACAACGCCAAAACCGGCGATCTGGTTCAAAAACAAGGTATTTCGAAGTCTGTATTTAAAACCGGCGACCACGTCGCCCAAACACATAGAACAGAGCATTCACGAAGATGAAAATGAAACCGGCGACCACGTCGCCCTCACTTCAGAAACAGCTAATCTATGGCTTGTATTGAAAATGAAGGCTAGCTTCCCTTACCTGGACTTGCGCAAAACACCAAGAACTCCAAAACCCAACGAAGCTTAAAAGATGCTTTCACTCTGTTTTTGCGTCTGGTTTGTAGGACTTGCAGAGAACTTCCCAGGTGCTCTAATGGTAGCCGTCGCTCGTCGTACTTTTAGGTGAAGGTGCCTGAATCGCAGTGCGAAGGAGAGAAAAGGAGAAGAAGGGAGGCAAACACACTCTTTCGCTCTTGAACCACTGCAACGTTCCTTTCTCTCAGAAGTGGGTTTTTGCATCTTAAACTAACTTGTCCACAAAAGCCGCTGCCACCACCCACTCTGCAGGGAAGTTTGCGTGTACGCTGCACTGAACAGTACGACTAAGCGTGCCTCTGCGCAGGCTAACACTCTGAGGTCACTATTCTGAACCACCCTTTTTGTCTACGTGGCGCGCGTGCAGGACGTTTCATGCTGGGAGTCTGGGTCCCACCTTCTCTGTGTGCAACTCGACATCGCGCGATAACCTTTCACCGATGACCTCTTGCGCGAAGACTATCCACCGATGACCTCTCGCGCGAAGACTATCCACCGATGACCTCTCGCGCGAAGACTATCCACCGATGACCTCTCGCGCGAAGGCTATCCACCGATGACCTCTCGCGCGAAGACTATCCACCGATGACCTCTCGCCCTGGCGATGCCCGCATGCCTCGCGCCCTGGCGATCACGTGTAGTCTAGGCAACCGGCGATTTTGTACTAACAAGGAAATCTTATAGTCTTCTAAGCTACACTTTCTTTCCTTTTTATTTTAAATAAAAACATACTTAGAATTCATTTAAAATATACCCTTTTATTCCAATTTAATTTTTACAGGTCCTTACATTCTCCCCATCAAGAAAAATTTTCGTCCCCGAAAATTGAATTACAAGGAAAAGAGGTATGGATAAGCTTCTCTCATGGGTTCTTCTAACTCCCAAGTTGAATCCCCCGATCTCTCATCCCACACCACTTTCACCATGTCGATGGTCTTGCCTCTGAGCTGTTTACTTTGCCGATCATCAATCCTGACTGGTTTTGCTTCAAAGGACAAGTCATCCCTGATCTGCACATCGTCTACTTCCAGCACATGACTAGGGTCTGCCATGTACTTCCTCAGCTGTGATACGTGCAAGACATTGTGCAGATTCGCTAAATGGGGAGGTAGGGCGATCTCATACGCCACTGGACCAATCCTTCTTAAGATCTGATATGGTCCCACAAACTTAGGGGACAACTTCTTTGATCTGATCGCCCGTCCTACACCCTTGGTTGGTGTCACTCTCATGAACACGTGGTCTCCAGCAGCAAACTCCAAAGGCTTTCTCCTCTGATCTGCATAGGACTTCTGCCTACTTTGAGAAGCTTTCATTCTGCTTTGTATCTGTTGCACCTTCTCGGTCGTCTGCTGAATCAACTCTGGCCCAACCAAGACTGCTTCGCCCTCCTGGTACCAACATAAGGGAGTTCTGCATTTCCTCCCATACAGGGCTTCATATGGTGCCATCCCAATTGATGGAGGAGGGCCAAGCACATCTAGCCAAGGAAGCCAAGGCCCAAACCAAGAAGACCGTCTAGACCAAGAGGAGCGTCTAGCTCCAGGAAGTGAGCGTCTAGAACGTGAAGGAGGGAGGCTATCTGTAAGGACCTGAAAAATTAAATTGGAATAAAAGAGTTATATTTTAAATGAACTCCATGCATGTTTTATTTAAAATAAAAAGGGAAGGAAAGTGTAGTTTAGAAGAGTATAAGATTTCCTTGTTAGTACATAATCGCCGGTCGCCTAGACTACACGTCGTCGCCAGGGCGCGAGGCATGCAGACGTCGCCAGGGCGCGATGCATGCGGGCATCTTCCAGGGGGAGACATCGGTCGTCCACCAGGAGAGGTCATCGGTGGATAGTCTTCGCGCGAGAGGTCATCGGTGGATAGTCTTCGCGCGAGAGGTCATCGGTGGATAGTCTTCGCGCGAGAGGTCATCGGTGGATAGTCTTCGCGCGAGATGTCATTCGGTGGATTGTTTTCGCGCGAGGGGTCATCGACGAAAGGTTATCGCGCGATGTCGAGTTGCACACAGAGGGGGTAAGACCCAGACTCCCAGCAGGAAGCGTAGTGCACGCACGCCACGTAGACAAAAAGGGTGGTTCAGAATAGTGACATCAGAATGTTGGCATGCGCAGGGGACACTCGCGGTCGTACTGTTCAGAGCAGTGGCTGGCATGCACAAGCGACAACAGTGGCAGTACTGTTCAGAGCAGTGGTTGGCATGCACCAGAAACAACAGTGGTCGTACTGTTCAGGGCAGTGGTTCTCAGACTTCTCTGCAGAGTGGGTGGTGGCAGCTGCTTTTGGTGGATAAGTTGGTTTAAGATGCAGAAAACCCACTGCTGAGAGGAAGAAACGTTGCAGCCTTCAAAGAGAGAAAGAGTGAGTTACCTCCCTTCTCCTCCAGTTGCCTCCTTCGCGCTGCGATTCTAGCACCTTCACACGAGAGTACGACGAGCGACAGCCACCATTAGACCACCTGGGCAGTTCTCTGCAAGTCCGTCGACCAGACGCAAAAACAGAGCCAAGGCGTTGTTCAAGCTTCGTTGGGTTTCGGAGCTCCTGGTGTTTTGCGCAAGTCCAGGTAAGGGAAGCTAGACTTCATTTTCAATACAAGCCATAGATTAGCTGTTTCTGAAGTAAGGGCGACGTGGTCGCCGGTTTTCGTTTGCATCTGCGTGAATGCTCTGTTCCATGTGTTTGGGCGACGTGGTCGCCGGTTTTTAAATACAGACTTCGAAATACCCTGTTTTTGAACCAGGTCGCCGGTTTTGGCGTTGTTTGCGAAACTCTCTGTTTTTGGTGTTGCTTTGAAACTGTTGAGATTTAAATGAGATATTCGAAAATAAGAACCTTGGATTGAGTTTTGCTGTGATTGAAATCATTCATTTAAGTGTTATATGATGTGTGGAATGTTGTGAATGTGGAATCGAGGCATAGTATTTTCAGGAAAGAAAATACCGTGTAAGATCGCGTAGGATGTGCATTGACCGGTGATTCGTCATGATATCCTGACTCTCCTGAGATGATGAATTCATATAGATGAAGTTATTCAGGCGTTGAGAGTCGAGGGAGGTTCATACGTATGGGTGAGTTGTTTGAAAGAGAACGAGCTCGACCTGTGGTGTGGATTAACCCTGTCATGCTTGGATGGTGATGATATTGAGATTCATTCTACGCTTGTGAATGTGTGTGATTTCACGGCGACCCTGTGAATGTGTGTGATTTCACAGTGGGCAGTATGACAGGTGCGAATCTATGAGTCTAGTCAATGCATGAGTCTTCCGGAAGTAGTGTCAAGTGTCTTGTGTGTTGAGTCAGTGGTGGTCTGACATGTGAAATGAGGAACTCGAAATTGATAGACACTTGGTACAGTTGTGAAATAGAATGACTCTGGAAAATATTGTGAAATGTGTGATTTCTGGGTGATCAGGTGAAGAGTATGAGAAACTTGATAACTTTACGTGAATATCTTGAAATTGTTTACCTTGATTTTATTTTAAGTATCCTTATTTAAACTCTTTTTAAATGTCTAGCTTACCCTGTGTTTCCGTTTGTGTTGTGGCCTTTTCTTAAACCTGTAATGATCGTGTATAATTTACACGGGAGCAGATGATGTTGCAGGAAGTAGAGCTCTTTAGAAAATTGTCGCTGGAAGGAGATCGCCTGTTTTCTTTTCTGTTGGGTGATCGCCCCTCTTGCTGCTTTATAATAGGAGATCGCCTTTATGAAAGGAGATCGCCCTTCTTATAGGAGATCGCCCTTTTTGCCAGGAGATCGCCTATCTGTCTTTTGTATTGTATTTCGTTTACGTTTTAGTGGAGAAGTGATCGTTTGTATTAAACTCCCTGTGAGGAGAAACTTATTTATTTTATATAAAGATTTTGCTCACTTCAATCTATTTGTCACCTTTATTTTCGTTTTATATTTATTTTCAAAGTAATTTGGCGGGATGTTACATTAATGGTATCAGAGCAGTTCGTCCTTAGGATGACCTGAGGGCTGTGGATCCATTGTGTTTCTTCTGCTCATGAAAGTTATTTGAGTTTAAAATAATAACTATAGTGAAAGGTATTCAAACGTTTTTGTATTGAAATTTTGTGTGTGCTTTGGTGAATATATGTTCTAATTGAAAATCTTAGTATTAAGAATGAGAAGGTCTTGATAAAGTAGTGAGGGTGCACACTCATAACTGGATCGAGATGAGTCTCAATCTTAATTCCAAAGGTTTGATGTTTAGCATATATTGAATTCTGGTGTGAGCTATCTCATTCTCTTGAGTGTCTTTGTAATTGATTGAAAATGGTTGATTGGATTGGTGACTGCATACCAGTAGTTGTGCTGGTGTTATGCTTGATGTTATAAGCATTATGATTCTGTTGATGAGCTCAAATTCTTAATGATTTTGAGATGCTGACCTTTGTAAGGTCTAGCTGTTACCCCCTTGAATGAATTGATTTCTTATCGATCTCATTCTTGTAGTTGTAGGGAATATAGGAATCTTATAGTTTCAAAATCTGAAAACGAAGGAGATGGCACGTAGACCTTCTACCCCTCCCCAATCTTCTTCGGAGATGAGCCAGATTGCTAAGGCTATCGAGATGATGGCAACTGCCATCCAGCAGCAGAATGCAGCGATGGCTCAGAACCATCAAGCTACAATGCACCACTGGGAAACTGCTCGGTCGGCTGAGACAAACTCCCACGGCGGTCAGCCTCAAGAACGGATGGGACTGACCGAGTTCATGAGGCACAACCCACCCAAGTTCAGTGGGAATGCTACCCCTGATCAGGCAGATCAGTGGGTCAGAGAGTTGGAGAAAATCTTTAGGGCGACCTCCTGCCCTGAAGAGAAGAAACTGTTGTTTGCCACCTATCTGCTATCTGGAGAAGCTGAGTTCTGGTGGATGGGAGCTCAGCAGATGATGGAGGCCCGAGAGGATGTATTGGATTGGGAGAGCTTCAGAGTGAGGTTCTTGGAGAAATATTTCCCAGAGAGCGCCAAGTTTGCGAGGGAAGCTGAGTTCCTAAAGTTGGAGCAGGGGGATATGTCAGTAAACGCCTATGCTGCTCGGTTTGAGTACCTCGCCCGATTCTACACCCAGGCGACCTCCGAGGCCTGGAGGTGTAGGAAGTTCGAAGAGGGGCTGAAGCATGGGCTGAAGAGGGCCATAGCCCCGATGTGCATCAGGGAATTTCACGCCTTAGTAGAGAAGGCGAAGATGGTGGAGACTCTGGACAAGGGTGATTCTCGGGTGATCAGGTCACACCCAGGGGGTTCTTCCAGTGGGGAGGCCAAGGTGCAGCACCCACAAAGCAAGCCTTATTCGAGACCCTCTCAGCATAGGGCAGAAGCAGCACCGCCCCAGTTTCAGCAGCAACAACCCTGGAAACTTAAATGTTTCCACTGTGGTGGACCACACACAGCCAATGTGTGCCCCAAGAGAGATTCAGAGAGAAGATGTTTTGCCTGTCAAAAGACGGGACACGTTGCTAGAGATTGTCCTACCCAGAATAGGATGACTCAACCCAGTGGATCCCAACAGTTGAGGAATGGAGGCAGTCGACCTCAGGCAGCAGGGAGAGTGTTTGCCATGACTGGAGCGGAGGCATCTCAGTCAGGTAACTTAGTACAGAATGTTGCTCTATAGCTGGTAGATGCGTTAGAATTTTGTTTGATTTTGGAGCGACACACTCCTTTGTGTCAAGCCTGTGTGTAGCCGAGTTGGGCCTTCTAGTGAAAGAGTTACCGTTTGAAACTGTTGGTCTATACACCTGCATCAGGACAGGTGTTGACCTCTACAGTTTGCCCCGAATGTCCAGTGATAGTAGAGGGACGCAGATTCAAGGTGAACTTGATCTGCCTACCTCTTCAGGATCTGGATGTTATCCTGGGAATGGATTGGCTAGCTGCCAATCACGTTCTCGTAGTCTGTGGTAGTCAGAAGATAGCGTTTCCAGACCTCCAAGGGGCAGACGTGATATCTACTCAGCGAGGGTGGTCGGTGTTGGAGGAAGGGGCGAGGTGCTTCGTGAATCCTAGCTCAGTTGGGAGTGAAGAATGAAGAGGACGTAAGTAGGATACCTGTGGTGAAAGATTTCATGGATGTAATTTCAGAAGAAATATCCGGATTACCTCCTAAGAGAGAAGTGGAGTTCTCTATTGATTTTGGTACCTGGGGCTGGACCAGTGTCAATGGCACCTTACAGGAGGGCTCCAGCCGAGTTGGAAGAGTTTACCTATAATAACAGTTATCACGCCAGCATAGGGATAGCACCATATGAAGCTTTGTATGGAAGGAAATGCAGAACTCCTTTGTACTGGTACCAGGAAGCAGTATTGGTTGAACCAGAGTTAATTCAGCAGACGACCGAGAAGGTGCAGATCAGGGATGACTTGTCCTTTGAAGTGAAACCAGTCAGGATTGACGATAGGCAAAGTAAGCAGCTCAGAGGCAAGACCATCAACATGGTGAAAGTGGTGTGGGATGAGCGATCGGGTGATTCAACTTGGGAATTAGAAGAACCCATGAGAGAAGCCTATCCATACCTCTTTTCCTTGTAATTCAATTTTCGAGGACGAAAATTTTTCTTGTTGGGGAGAATGTAAGGACCTGAAAAATTAAATTGGAATAAAAGAGTTATATTTTAAATGAACTCCATGCATGTTTTATTTAAAATAAAAAGGGAAGGAAAGTGTAGTTTAGAAGAGTATAAGATTTCCTTGTTAGTACATAATCGCCGGTCGCCTAGACTACACGTCGTCGCCAGGGCGCGAGGCATGCAGACGTCGCCAGGGCGCGATGCATGCGGGCATCTTCCAGGGGGAGACATCGGTCGTCCACCAGGAGAGGTCATCGGTGGATAGTCTTCGCGCGAGAGGTCATCGGTGGATAGTCTTCGCGCGAGAGGTCATCGGTGGATAGTCTTCGCGCGAGAGGTCATCGGTGGATAGTCTTCGCGCGAGATGTCATTCGGTGGATTGTTTTCGCGCGAGGGGTCATCGACGAAAGGTTATCGCGCGATGTCGAGTTGCACACAGAGGGGGTAAGACCCAGACTCCCAGCAGGAAGCGTAGTGCACGCACGCCACGTAGACAAAAAGGGTGGTTCAGAATAGTGACATCAGAATGTTGGCATGCGCAGGGGACACTCGCGGTCGTACTGTTCAGAGCAGTGGCTGGCATGCACAAGCGACAACAGTGGCAGTACTGTTCAGAGCAGTGGTTGGCATGCACCAGAAACAACAGTGGTCGTACTGTTCAGGGCAGTGGTTCTCAGACTTCTCTGCAGAGTGGGTGGTGGCAGCTGCTTTTGGTGGATAAGTTGGTTTAAGATGCAGAAAACCCACTGCTGAGAGGAAGAAACGTTGCAGCCTTCAAAGAGAGAAAGAGTGAGTTACCTCCCTTCTCCTCCAGTTGCCTCCTTCGCGCTGCGATTCTAGCACCTTCACACGAGAGTACGACGAGCGACAGCCACCATTAGACCACCTGGGCAGTTCTCTGCAAGTCCGTCGACCAGACGCAAAAACAGAGCCAAGGCGTTGTTCAAGCTTCGTTGGGTTTCGGAGCTCCTGGTGTTTTGCGCAAGTCCAGGTAAGGGAAGCTAGACTTCATTTTCAATACAAGCCATAGATTAGCTGTTTCTGAAGTAAGGGCGACGTGGTCGCCGGTTTTCGTTTGCATCTGCGTGAATGCTCTGTTCCATGTGTTTGGGCGACGTGGTCGCCGGTTTTTAAATACAGACTTCGAAATACCCTGTTTTTGAACCAGGTCACCGGTTTTGGCGTTGTTTGCGAAACTCTCTGTTTTTGGTGTTGCTTTGAAACTGTTGAGATTTAAATGAGATATTCGAAAATAAGAACCTTGGATTGAGTTTTGCTGTGATTGAAATCATTCATTTAAGTGTTATATGATGTGTGGAATGTTGTGAATGTGGAATCGAGGCATAGTATTTTCAGGAAAGAAAATACCGTGTAAGATCGCGTAGGATGTGCATTGACCGGTGATTCGTCATGATATCCTGACTCTCCTGAGATGATGAATTCATATAGATGAAGTTATTCAGGCGTTGAGAGTCGAGGGAGGTTCATACGTATGGGTGAGTTGTTTGAAAGAGAACGAGCTCGACCTGTGGTGTGGATTAACCCTGTCATGCTTGGATGGTGATGATATTGAGATTCATTCTACGCTTGTGAATGTGTGTGATTTCACGGCGACCCTGTGAATGTGTGTGATTTCACAGTGGGCAGTATGACAGGTGCGAATCTATGAGTCTAGTCAATGCATGAGTCTTCCGGAAGTAGTGTCAAGTGTCTTGTGTGTTGAGTCAGTGGTGGTCTGACATGTGAAATGAGGAACTCGAAATTGATAGACACTTGGTACAGTTGTGAAATAGAATGACTCTGGAAAATATTGTGAAATGTGTGATTTCTGGGTGATCAGGTGAAGAGTATGAGAAACTTGATAACTTTACGTGAATATCTTGAAATTGTTTACCTTGATTTTATTTTAAGTATCCTTATTTAAACTCTTTTTAAATGTCTAGCTTACCCTGTGTTTCCGTTTGTGTTGTGGCCTTTTCTTAAACCTGTAATGATCGTGTATAATTTACACGGGAGCAGATGATGTTGCAGGAAGTAGAGCTCTTTAGAAAATTGTCGCTGGAAGGAGATCGCCTGTTTTCTTTTCTGTTGGGTGATCGCCCCTCTTGCTGCTTTATAATAGGAGATCGCCTTTATGAAAGGAGATCGCCCTTCTTATAGGAGATCGCCCTTTTTGCCAGGAGATCGCCTATCTGTCTTTTGTATTGTATTTCGTTTACGTTTTAGTGGAGAAGTGATCGTTTGTATTAAACTCCCTGTGAGGAGAAACTTATTTATTTTATATAAAGATTTTGCTCACTTCAATCTATTTGTCACCTTTATTTTCGTTTTATATTTATTTTCAAAGTAATTTGGCGGGATGTTACACTATCCATGGAGCTAGACCGTCTAGGACCTCTCACAAGAATCATGGCTAAACATATCCAAGCACACATAGAAGAAGCCACGGATGGAAGAGAGAGATCCTTGTACATGTTTCATAAAGGCCCAAAGGGGGAGGGGGTGCTTAGTAGATTAGTGTAGTGTAGAAAGCAAAACTTGCTCACTTAGGGGTGTGCTATCAAAAAGGTGCCCTTAGCAATAGAAGGAGGGGTGTGCTAGCAAATAGGTGCCTTTAGCAAAAGAAGGAGGGGTGTACTATCAAATGTTGCATTTTTGACCTATCTTCTAGAATATTAGGATGATGGTGTGGTTTGACTAAAGTCAATACCCTAGGCAGCCCCACTTTTTGTATTTCCATCCCTACCCTTTAAGCTTGCTCACCAAGGCTCCTAAATCTATAAATAAGGAGGCCTACCTCATGTATTTTCAAGATTAAATAGAGTATTGTTATGCTGCCCAAATTGTGCCATACATTACTCCTTGCCTAACACTTAGGTTTTAGTCTTCAATTCATCACTACCAAAGGGGCTGGCCAAACCTCCCCATTTCCTCACTCTTCATGCACCTTCAAGGCACCCATGCTTCCTAGGAAGGCCTTGCTCACCTCCTCCATAAGCTTCCGCATCCATCATCACCAAGGAATTCCAAAATCCAAAGAAGAGCTCATAGGAATGCTATCATTTGGTATCTAGAGCTTTGGTTCTTCAAGAGATAAGTGTTCTCTTCATTTTATTTTTTGAGTCTTCTTTATTCCATGTTGTTCATCATATCCTTAAATGTCTTGCTGTTTTTAATTTCTTTTTAAGTTGGTGTTGCTGTTTTTAAATTTCTATTTGGTATTTTTGGTTCAACTTGATCTTGAACTTCCATTTTTCAAACTGTTTTAGGTTCCTTTTGTGTTGGCTGTTCTGTTTTTATTTTATTTGAGTCTTATTGATGTTTTTAATCGGTGCAAAGTGTTTGTGGTTGAGTCATTTTGATTTTTGAATCCATACAAGTTTTGTCAAAGTCATGTTCATCCTACAATGTCATAAATTCCAAGTGGTGCCTTTTATTGTTGATTTGGTTGCTTGATTTTGTTTTGAGTGCAGTTTATATTTCTGGTTTTGAAGCTTTGGTGCCTTTTATACTTTCGTGTTTGAGTTCATACTTGTGTGTTAGTTCCATACAAGTTCGTATCCAATCATTTCCATTGTGTTTTTCAAGTTTCTTTACCGTTTTCTAATTTCAAGTTAGGATCTCTCTGTTTTCACTGCTACTGTTCTGGCTGGAATCGTTCCCAGAAATTACATTTGTTGGTAAAAAATTCTGAAATTTTGGATTTGAGTAGTTTGATGTGTTAAAAAAAAGTGAAAAAAAGAAGCACATCAAAATTCAAAATACAAAAAAAATGATAAATGAAATACGAACAGAGTGCAAAAATCCTGACTCTGAAAAAACGCTGACGCGGCAGTGATTTCGGAAAAATTATTACAATTATTTGACTCACTGTTTTGGTGAAATTCCAACGCCTATATTGAGCTAAAACATTGAAGTTTCTGTGGTTAAAATTTCAAGCTCAAATTTGAAGTATTCTGTCCAGCATAAAATTGGAAAGTTGTGAAAAATTTACACAAAAAAATTCTGTAGTGCTGTTTTGGTTTTATTCATCTATTCTAGTTCCATTCACTAGGATTCCACTTTGTGTGCTACCTTTTCTTGCATGCCTTAATTTTTTGCTTGTCAAATTTTATTGAATACTCTTTCAAGTCTTGTCAACTATCAACTCCATTTGCAGTAGTCCTTGATTTTAAATTTGAGTTTTGTTGCTTTAAAACTTGCTTGACCTCTCTTTGGTGGATTTGACCTAAAAAGTGCTTTGGTGAGTGTGGAGCTAAAATTTTGTTTTGGTGAAAGCCATATCACTAAAGAGGAGCTGGATTAAAGATTTAAGGTTGAATAACCTAAGGAGACAAAGCAAGGGACAACAGCAACCTCATTGAAAAATACACAAATATACACAAAGGAGCTACAAGTGAAGGAGTGCATAGAATAGGACTTTAAATTTTAGTGCATCAAAATTTGTTAACCTAATTTCTTTGTATTTCTTTGAGTTGTAATTTGCAAGGACATTGATTAATTAGTGGATTAATACGTCTTAGATGGTGAGTGTGTCTTCAAGGTTCCAAAGTGCCAAGAAGCCTCACCTTAGGATTCGACTAGTTTTAAAAGCTTTATAGATAGCAATTTTCATTTGTGTTTTATTGCTTTATATAGTTTTTTGTTGCATAATTTTTTTTTTTTTATCTTTGATTGTGCTCTAGGTAAATTGCTTAGAGAAAGGTTTGTGAAAGTGTTGTGGGATAGTATCTGACTAAGGAAAAGCTTGGTACTTAAGAGATCCTAGTGATCCACCTCCCTTTCCTGGGAAATTACCTACTTCACTCCACTTATCTTTCTTTTTGAAAATTACTTTTATCACAAACCCTAAACATGTCTACTCATTCTTCAAGTCATAGTGAAAATGATAGAAAATCCACAAAATCTCTTTTGAAACAATTGGCTAGAGATTTTCAATCACTATCACTAAGACAATTGCAACATGAGGCTCAAATTTTGGAAGATAAAAAAGAAAGAGATGCCCATCTTGCAATTTTGAAAGAAGTGTTGAAGATTGGCAAGGAAAAAGATGAATACATTAGAAAATTAAAAAAACCCCAGGCATCACATGCATCTAGTTCTAGGTCAAATGACTCACATGCTAAGGGGAGTTTGAGAGTTAATGATTATTATCAACCTCCACCTAGAAGAACTAGAAGAGAAAAAGAGTTTAAAGAAAAATTACAAGCTCTTATCTAGAAAGAAAGAAGAGTATCTTACAACACCTCCTACAAGCATAGTGGCAAAAGAACCCTTAAAGGGAGATTTCAATACTTTGAACTCTTCTTTTCCTTTGAATCATGATGCTTACTCTTATTCTCAAAAATCACAAAAGCAACACTTTGTGATGTTGTTGCTTATCTTGGGCAATGAACAACACAAAGGAAACAAAAATATTTTTGAAAAGGGCCCTATTTCTTTCAAACAAAACTTTTATAAAAATAGCAAAGGGCCTTATTTCCTTACTATTTTATTTGAATACACTAGTCTTAATTTTCTTATCTCACTTTTCAATAATGTCTACTGTAGGTTAATATTTGATCCTGGAGGACGAGCATAGTTTTCAAAGCAGGAATAAGGCTGCTGTTTGAGATCAACCCTGTAGATCTGAGGACAGATCCTCTCAAGAAGGAGGGGATGATGGAAGAGGCCCAAGCCCAAGCCTAAGCCCAAGCTCAGGCCCAACAACTAGGTCCATGGAAAAGAGTATTTAAGAAGATTGAGACTCTGCTACTGATGGCAGAGAAACTTTTCTTTACATATTCAAAGACCCCTCAGAGGACCACAAGGAGTAGAGCCCAAGCCATGGGAGCTGAGCATCAATTAATTTCAGTTTATTTGTAATTTCAGTAAAGTAGGGTTCATTTAGCATAATAGGGGGTGTATTTAACAATTTAGCTTGTACCTAGGCCTTTTAGGGTAGGAATGTAGCCCTACCTTCTAGAAGCATGCTAAGGGGCTGCATTGACCTTTAGTCAACACCCTAGCAGCCCCCTCTTTTATGTATTCCCCATCCTACCCTTTCTCCTTACTCTCCAAGGCACCATCTCCTATAAATAGGGTGCTTTGGCTCATGTTTTTTAAGATCAATTTATATGAGTAAATGCTGCCAAAATTATGCTAGCTTCTACTCTTTGTCTAGTCTCTCTAGGTTAGACACTTTGATCTTCATCTTCACCTTCCTCCAAGTGATTTGGCCTAACCTATCACTCTCCATACCTTTCATGCACCTACAAGGAACCCATAGCTCTATATGAGTCATCCTTGACCCATATCATCCATAGCTTCCACCGACTTTTTACCTCATATTTTAAGAAGAACAAATGGTCATGAAGAACAATCCATCACCAATACTGGCGTGGTAACTATTATTATAAGTAAACTCCACCAGTGGCAACACCTCGTCCCAATTCCCCAATTGATCCAAGACACACGTCCTCAGCAGATCTTCCAAGGACTGGATCGTTCTCTCTGACTGACCATCTGTTTGGGGATGATATGCAGAGCTCATCCTCAACTTAGTTCCCAAGCAATTTTGTAAGGTCTGCCAAAACCGTGAAGTGAACCTGGGATCTCTATCTGAAATGATGCTGGAAGGCACTCCATGCAACCTCACTATTTCTTTGATGTATAACTGTGCCAGCTTGGCCATAGGCATCTTCATATTCACTGGAAGAAAGTGGGCACTCTTCGTCAGCCTATCAATGATGACCCAGATTGCATCATGGCCCTTTACCGATCTGGGTAAATGGGTGACAAAATCCATGGCGATGTTGTCCCATTTCCACTCAGGGATATCCAGTTGCTGTAACAACCCGCCAGGTCTTTGATGCTCTACCTTCGCCTTCTGACACGTTAAGCAGGTTGCAACATACTGGGCGATGTCTCTCTTCATGCCCGACCACCAAAATGACTCCTTCAAGTCATGGTACATCTTGTTCATGCCTGGATGTAGGTTAAGGCGACTTGTAAGGACCTGTAAAATTGAATTGGAATAAAAAGGGTATATTTTAAATGAATTCTAAGTATGTGTTTATTTAAAATAAAAAGGAAGGAAAGTGTAGTTTGGAACTCTATGAGATCGCCTAGTAGTACATGATCGCCGGTCGCCTGCTACACATGAGCGCCAGGGCGCGAGGCATGCAGGCATCGCGCGGGCGTGAGGCATGTGGACGTCGCCAGGGCGCGAGGCATGCAGGCATCGTGCGGGCGAGAG
Source organism: Phaseolus lunatus (assembly GCA_013389735.1). Taxonomy (NCBI): domain Eukaryota; kingdom Viridiplantae; phylum Streptophyta; class Magnoliopsida; order Fabales; family Fabaceae; genus Phaseolus; species Phaseolus lunatus. The sequence continues at coordinate 26,010,535 of CM023858.1, forward strand.
GCATGCGGGCATCACCGGGGCGCGAGGCATGCGGGCTTTGCCAGGGCGCGAGAGGCATGCGGGCATTGCCAGGGCGCGAGGCATGAGAGCGTCGCCAGGGATATACATCGGTCGTCTCCCAGAGGGAGACATCGGTCGTCTTCCAGGGCGAGGGAGACATCGGTCATCTTCCATGGCAGGGAGACATCGGTCGTCTTCCAGGGCGAGGGAGACATCGGTCGTTCGCCAGGATGAGTCAGCAGTGGAAAGTTGTCGTGCGATGACGAGCTTCACACAGATAAAGTGGGACCCAGACTCCCACCATGAAACGTCCTGCACACGCGCCACGTAGACAAAAAGGGTGGTTCAGAGTGGTGACATCAGAATGTTGGCATGCGCAGGAGACACCGGCGGTCGTACTGTTCAGAGCAGTGGTTGGCATGCACAAGCGACAACAGTGGTCGTACTGTTCAGGGCAGTGGTTGGCATGCACAAGCGACAACAGTGGTCGTACTGTTCAGGGCAGTGGTTGGCATGCACAAGAGACAACAGTGGTCGTACTGTTCAGGGCAGTGGTTGTCAGGCTTTCCTGCAGAAGGGGTGGCAGCAGCAACATACGTGACAGGTAGGCTTGGATTCAAAAGCCCACTGCGGGAAGGCAAAGAAGGTTACGGTGGCTCAAGAGTGAAAGAGTGTCTGCACCTTCATCCCTCTCTTTTCTCTCCTTCGCGCTGCAACTCAGGCAACCTCCAGCACCAGTGCGACGTGCGGCGACTGCCCTTAGAGCACCTGGGAGGTTCTCTGCAAGTTCTACAAACCAGACGCTAAAACAGAGCCAAGGCATTCTTTAAGCTTCGTTGGGTTTCGGAGCTCTTGGTGTTTTGCGCAAGTCCAGGTAAGGGAAGCTAGCTTTATCTTCAATAAAAGCCGTAGATTAGCTGTTTCTGAGGTGAGGACGACGTGGTCGCCGGTTTCGTTTTCATCTTCGTGAATGCTCTGTTTTTACGTGTAGGGCGACGTAATCGCCGGTTTTAAATGTTGTCTTCTAAAATCCCCTGTTTTAGTGTCGCTTTGCACTTGTTCGAGGTTGATATGTGAAATACATGTGTTATTGGAAAGATCTGAACCTGGATACGTTTGTTGCTGTGGTAGAGATCGTTCATTTAAGTGTTGCATGGTGTATTGGGTGAATTGATGATCTTTTACTGTCCTGTGTGGACTTTCCTTGCTGTCCTGTGTGGACTTTGCTTGCTGTCCTGTGTGGACTTTCCTTGCTGTCCTGTGTGGACTTTGCTTGCTGTCCTGTGTGGACTTTCCTTGCTATACTGTGTGGACTTTGCTTGCTGTCCTGTGTGGACTTTCCTTGCTGTCCTGTGTGGACTTTGCTTGCTGTCCTGTGTGGACTTTACAGTGGTGTGGTGTGTGTCTATGTGTGTTAAATCAGTGGAAGTCTGACGTAAGAAATGAGGAACTTTGAATTGATATACACTTGATGCATGATGTGAAATAGAACGACTCTTGAAAATATTGTGAAATGTGTGACTTCTTGGCGATCAGGTGAAGGGAATGAGAAACTTTATAGTTTTATGTGGGTATCTTGAATTTGTTTTATTCTGATTTTTATGTTCATATTTAAACTCTCTTTAAAATATATAGCTTACCCTGCGTGTTCTGCTCTATGGCTGTTTTTCTCTTAAACTGTGATGATCGTGTAATTTTTACACGGGAGCAGATGATCTTCCAGGAAGTAGAGCTCCTTAGTGAGTGGTCGCCGGGGAAGAGATCGCCTGTTTCTATCTCTTGGTGGTGATCACCGGATTTATGTCCTGATAGCAGATCGCCTGTTTAGGGGTCTTCTGTTAGGAGATCGCCGGTTTATGTATGGAGACCGCCGTTTTCGTTGTATTTGATTGATTTCGTTAAGTTTTGAAAAACATTTGACTGGTTATGTATTAAACTCCCTGTGAGGAGAAACTTCATTACTTATATATATAATTATGTTCTCTTCAACATTATTTGTTTACCTTTATTTCATTTTATAATTATTCCAAAGTATTTGGCGGGATGTTACACGACTCTTGTGACCTTCATTTAGGATCATCTTCTTCAATTCTCCATTTGCAGGGATGCAAATCCTGCCATTAAATCTCAAGATCCCATCATCGCCCATCACAAAGTCTCTAGCCTGGTCGGTCCCTAGTGACTCCACAGTACGCTTCAGACTAGGGTCTTCCAACTGCTTATCCTTTATCATTCCAAGGAAGTCATTAGTTATAGCCAGCTTACTACAACTAATGTGATTCACATGAAACTCTACCCCAAGGTTTAAGTCTCTGAACTGCTCGATCAGTTTCTGCTCTTCCATCATCATGGTGGCTACTTGTATTGATTTTCTACTCAAGGCATCTGCCACTACATTGGCCTTCCCTGGATGGTACATGAGTTGAAAATCGTAGTCCTTTAAAAACTCCATCCACCTTCTTTGCCTCATGTTTAGTTCCTTCTGATCGAACAGGTATTTCAGGCTCTTATGGTCACTGAACACCTGGAACCGAGCTCCATATAAATAGTGCCTCCAGATCTTCAAGGCAAACACCACAGCCGCCAACTCCAAATCATGCGTAGGGTAGTTTCTCTCATGAACCTTGAGTTGCCTTGAAGCATATGCAACCACTCTTTTCTCTTGCATTAAAACACATCCCAGACCCTAATGTGAAGCGTCACAGTAGACATCAAAAGGTCTTCCTACCTCGGGGATCACCAGTACTGGAGCACTAGTCAACCTTTCCTTTAGTTCCATGAAGCTCTGCTCACATCGGTCGGTCCAAGCAAAAGGTTGATTCTTGCGGGTCAGCTGTGTTAAAGGAGCCACTACCTTGGAAAAGTCCTCAATAAACCTCCGATAGTAGCCAGCTAAACCCACAAAGCTCCTTATCTCAGTGACGGTCTTAGGACGTTCCCACTGCAGCACTGCCTCTACCTTGGCTGGATCCACTGAGATCCCCCGAGCAGATATCACGTGTCCCAAGAAGTTGACTTCCTTCAGCCAAAACTCACACTTAGAGAACTTGGCATAGAGTTGCTTCTCCCTCAGTATTTCCAATACTGTCCTTAGGTGTTCTTCATGTTCTTCCTCGGTCCTTGAATAAATGAGTATGTCGTCAATGAAGACCACCACAAACTTATCTAAGAAAGGGCGAAAAATCCTATTCATGTAGTCCATGAACAGAGCTGGAGCATTGGTTACTCCAAACGGCATCACCACATACTCATAGTGCCCATACCGAGACCTAAAAGCTGTCTTTTGAACATCTTCAGCTTTTACCAAAATTTGGTGGTACCCCGATCTCAGATCAATCTTGGAGAACACCGAGGCCCCATGTATTTGATCCATCAAATCGTCAATTCTGGGTAGGGGGTACTTGTTCTTGATGGTCAACTTGTTCAACTGCCTGTAATCTATACACAGCCGAGACCCTCCATCCTTCTTCTTAACTAGGAGTACTGGAGCCCCCCATGGAGATACACTGGGTCTGATGAATTGTTTCTCCAGCAACTCTTCCACTTGCTTCTTTAATTCTACCAGCTCGGCTGGTGCCATCCTGTAGGGCGCCATTGACACTGGTCCAGCCCCAGGTACCAAATCAATAGAGAATTCCACTTCTCTCTTAGGGGGTAACCCAGGTACTTCTTCTGGAAATACATCCGTGAAATCTTTCACCACGTGTATTCTGCTTACGTCCCCTTCATTCATCACTTCCAACCGAGCTAGCATCACGAAGCATCTCGCCCCTTCTTCCAACTCCGACTGCCCTTGCTGAGCAGATATTACATCTGACCCTTGGAGGTCTGGAAACGTTATCTTCTGACTACCGCAGTCAATGAGAACGTGATTGGCAGCTAGCCAATCCATTCCCAGGATAACATCCAGGTCCTGAAGAGGTAGGCAGATCAAGTTCACTTTGAATCTGCGTCCCTCTACTATCACTGGACATTCGGGGCAAGTTGTAGAGGTCAACACCTGTCCTGACGCAGGTGTAGAGACCATCAGTTCGAAGGGTAACTCCTTCACTAGAAGACCCAACTCGGCTACACACAGGCTTGACACAAAGGAGTGTGTCGCTCCAGAATCAAACAAAGCTTTTACACCTCTACCAGCTATAAAACAAACACCTTGCATGAGGTTACCTGACTGAGATGCTTCTGCTCCAGACATGGCAAACACTCTCCCTGTCGCCTGAGGTCTGCTGCCTTCGTTTCTCATCTGTTGAGAGCCACTGGGTTGGGTCGCCCCATTCCGGTTAGGGCACTCTCTAGCAACGTGCCCCGTCTTTTGGCAGGTGTAGCACCTTTTCTCTGAACTCCTCTTGAAGCACACGTTAGAGGTGTGTGGTCCACCACAATGGAAACACTTGGGTTTCCAAGGTTGCTGCTGCTGAAACTGGGATGACGTTGTTTCCGCCCGATGTGGTGGAGGTCTCGTATAGGGCTTGCTTTGCGAGTGCTGCACCTTGGCCTTCCCACCGGAAGAACCTCCTGGGTGTGACCTGATCACCCGAGAATCACCTTTTTCCAGAGTCTCCACCATCTTCGCCTTCTCTACTAAAGCGTGAAATTCCCTGATGCACATCGGGGCTATGGTCCTCTTCAGCCCATGCTTCAGCCCCTCTTCGAACTTCCTACACCTCCAGGCCTCGGAGGTCGCCTGGGTGTAGAATCGGGCGAGGTACTCAAACCGAGCAGCATAAGCATTCACTGACATCACCCCCTGCTCCAATCTGAGGAATTCAGCTTCCCTCGCAAACCTTGCGCTATCTGGGAAATATTTTTCCAAAAACCTCACCCTGAAGCTCTCCCAGTCTAACACTTCAGCTCTGGCCTCCATCATCTGCTGAGCTCCCATCCACCAGAACTCAGCTTCTCCAGACAGCAGATAGGTGGCGAACACCAACTTCTTCTCTTCAGGGCAGGAGGTCGCCCTAAAGATTTTCTCCAACTCCCTGACCCACTGATCTGCCTGATCAGGGGTAGCATTCCCACTAAACTTGGGTGGGTTGTGCCTCATGAACTCAGTCAGTCCCATCTGTTCTTGAGGCTGACCGACATGGGAATTTGTTTCAGCAGACCGAGCAGTTTCCCTGTGGTGCATGGTAGCTTGATGGTTCTGAGCCATCGCCGCATTCTATTGTTGGATGCCAGTTGCCATCATCTCGATAGCCTTGGCAATCTGGCTCATCTCCGAAGAAGGTTGGGGAGGGGTAGGAGGTCTACGTGCCATCTTCTTCTTTTCAGATTTCGAAACTATGGTTGTCTACACTCCCTACAGCTACAAGAATGAGATCGATGAGAAATCAATTCATTCAGGAGGTAACATCTAGACCTTACAAAGGTCAGCATCTCAAAGTCATTAAGAATTTGAGTTTATCAACAGAATCCTAATACTTATAACCTCAAGCAAAATACCAGAACAGCTACTGGTATACAACCATCAACCCAAACAACCACTTTCAATTAATTACAAAAACACTCAATAAAATGACATAAATCACACCAGAATTCAATGTATGCTAAACATCAAACCTTTGGAATTAAGATTGAGAATCATCTCGATCCAGTTATGAGTGTGCACCCTCACCACTTTATCAAGACCCTCTCATTCTTAATACTAAGATTTTCAGTTAGGGCATATATTCACTAAAGCACACACAAAATTTCAATACAAAAACGTTTGAAAACCTTTCACTATAGTTGTTATTTAAAACTCAAATAAATTTTATAAGCAGAAGAAACACAATGGATCCACAGCCCTCAGGTCATCCTAAGGACGAACTGCTCTGATACCATTAATGTAACATCCCGCCAATTTCATTGCATAATTATAAAATGAAATAGAGATAAAATAATAATGTTGAAGTGAACATAATTATATATATGTAATGAAGTTTTCTCCTCGTAGGAAGTTTAATACATAATCTGCCGGTTTCCAAAAACGTAACCTAAATACAACAAAATACATAAAAACAGGTGATTTCCCAACAGGATAGGCGATCTCCCATCAGGAAAGGGCGATCTCCTATCAGAAAAGGGCGATCTCCTATCAGACACCATAAAAAGGGTGATCGTCTAACAGAAATATATATGGGCGATCTCCTCCCGGCGACCACTCACTGAGGAGCTCTACCACCTGCAACCTCGTCTGCTCTCGTGCAAAATACACGATCATCACAGTTTAAGAGAAAACAACCACAGAGCAATACAAAAGAAAGGGGTAAGCTAGATGTTTTTAAAAGCTTTTAAATCCATAGTAAACATGAAACTTCACACCATTCCTGATCCATATCAATTACAACCATCAACATTTCCATATTCCACATACTCGTCAAGTGTCCATTTGCTACTTTCAGTATTCAAGATTCACACGTCAGACTTTCCACTGACTCACAATGCATAGACACATGACACTACTTCCGGATTGACTCGTGCGTTGACTCAGGCTCAGAGATCTGCACCTGTCATACCATACCACTGTGAAATCCACACAGGGTCGCTGTGAAATCCACACAGCCATGCGCATATATAATCTCAATGTCATTAACTCTCCCGGTATGACAGGGTTAATTCATATAACAGGCCGAGCTCATTCTTTTTCACACGACTCACCCATTCATATGAACCTCCTCCGACTCTCCACAACTGAATAACTTCATCTACGTGATTCCATTATATCAGCAGAGTCAGGATATCTCCTTCTAGACAAGCCCCTAGTCAATACACCTACACACGATCTTACACGGTATTTCCTTTCCTGAAAATACTATGCCTTGATCCCACATTCAAAACATCAAAACATCATACCACTCAAATGAATGGTTCAAATCACAGCAACAATCATTTCAAAGGTTCAGACTTTCGAGTATTACATGCATTCCACCTTTAAATCTCAAACAGTTTCAAAGCAACACCAAAAACAGGGAGTTCACAAACAACGCCAAAACCGGCGATCTGGTTCAAAAATAAGGTATTTCGAAGTCTGTATTTAAAACCGGCGACCACGTCGCCCAAACACATAGAACAGAGCATTCACGAAGATGAAAACGAAACCAGCGACCACGTCGCCCTCACTTCAGAAACAGCTAATCTATGGCTTGTATTGAAAATGAAGGCTAGCTTCCCTTACCTGGACTTGCGCAAAACACCAAGAACTCCAAAACCCAACGAAGCTTAAAAGATGCTTTCACTCTGTTTTTGCGTCTGGTTTGTAGGACTTGCAGAGAACTTCCCAGGTGCTCTAATGGTAGCCGTCGCTCGTCGTACTTTTGGGTGAAGGTGCCTGAATCGCAGTGCGAAGGAGAGAAAAGGAGAAGAAGGGAGGCAAACACACTCTTTCGCTCTTGAACCACTGCAACGTTCCTTTCTCTCAGAAGTGGGTTTTTGCATCTTAAACTAACTTGTCCACAAAAGCCGCTGCCACCACCCACTCTGCAGGGAAGTTTGCGTGTACGCTGCACTGAACAGTACGACTAAGAGTGCCTCTGCGCAGGCTAACACTCTGAGGTCACTATTCTGAACCACCCTTTTTGTCTACGTGGCGCGCGTGCAGGACGTTTCATGCTGGGAGTCTGGGTCCCACCTTCTCTGTGTGCAACTCGACATCGCGCGATAACCTTTCACCGATGACCTCTTGCGCGAAGACTATCCACCGATGACCTCTCGCGCGAAGACTATCCACCGATGACCTCTCGCGCGAAGACTATCCACCGATGACCTCTCGCGCGAAGGCTATCCACCGATGACCTCTCGCGCGAAGACTATCCACCGATGACCTCTCGCCCTGGTGATGCCCGCATGCCTCGCGCCCTGGCGATCACGTGTAGTCTAGGCGACCGGCGATTTTGTACTAACAAGGAAATCTTATAGTCTTCTAAGCTACACTTTCTTTCCTTTTTATTTTAAATAAAAACATACTTAGAATTCATTTAAAATATACCCTTTTATTCCAATTTAATTTTTACAGGTCCTTACAGATGCTCAATGACACTTGGAAAATTGAGGGTAAGTTCTCAAGCAACTGGGAATGACCTTTCCGCATTTAAAAATAGTGATCGGTGAAGCATATTATTTAGAATTTCTATCATGCAAAAATCTACCGAGAACGTGGAATTCCATGCATCTCAAATTCTATTATAGTTGATGAAATTCAATAAAAATAGTGTACTCTTTCCTCGCTCGATTGTTTTATCCCTAATGAGGGTTTTCCACCGAGAAGGTTTTAATGAGGCACTTTAAAATTATATTTTTTTTTTGTTTACATACTATTAAATAGAGACTACTCAGTACCTACTAGCTTAGGTGATCGAACGAAACATCACCATGCTTTCACCCTGAATGATCAAAATCACAAGATTTTCCACTCTAACCACATCCATCAAGAATAACCCATTGATTTACTTCAACAAATTATCGCCTAGAGCGATCAGAATACAATAAGAGTTTTGACTCCAACTGCATTTATCGAGAATACTTTCTCGATTTGTATAAATTGTTGTTCATACGATCCGAATAGGAGTCTTGACTCCATTTTCATTTATCGAGAATAATTTCTTGGTTGGTATAAACTATTGTTCATACAATCCAAATAGGAATCTTGACTCCAACTGCACTTATCAAGAATGCTTTTTTGACCAGTAGGATCTTACAAGCTATCATCAAACACGATCAGAATAAACTAAGAAATAACAATTGAATTTGTTCTTGCCGATTGACTTGCTGTTGGTCAAACTCTACGATTGCTAGCACCTTCTTCCTCCTCCTTCACTGTAAAATAGCTTGCCTGCAAAAGAGAGAAAGAGAGGCGCCTTCGCGGCCGTGTGCACTCCGACGCTCAAGTCAAAACTAGGGCAAAAAACACCAAGTGTATAGTAAAAGAGTGTTAGTCTAAAAAACTGCGTACCTTCCCTTGGAGCCTTAAGCCCCTTTTTATAGGGTGTCATTAGGTTATCTCTAGTAACCAACTTTCCCTACTTGGAACATTATCTTTGGGAAGAAAATATTCCGTGGGTGAGAGAATGCTGTTATTTGTGTGTAATCTTTAATAGCGTATCTTTGTATATTTGGAGTGCTAGTCCCGCCACCTGCATATCAATAACATATTACTAGGAACAATATCTTTTATCTCTTAATCTTTTGGCGTGTATGGCGGTAACCTTCTATCTTCAAGCAATTATCTTTATGAACGAATATCACAGTATACTGTTAACCCTAACGTTGTGGGGTCTATCCTTATGATTTAAACTAATCTCTCACGTTCCCTTAAACCCTTCACGTGCCATTACATGCAACTCTAAGGATAAACCTCTTATGCCAAAGCTTAGCGTTTCGCATATATCCCGCATGCATGGCGTATCTAAGGCCCAATTCATCTCTTGACACGTGTGGTTCCTAGGACCCACTATTGGCCCTACTAGGCCGACCTCTATAGGGCCGAGGACTGATCAGCCTGCGGTGCAACAAGGACACATCAATCCCTTCTGGTAATCACCCTTCCCTGAGGGAACACACCGATGACTGATCACCCTTCTCTGAGGGGACACACTGATCACTCTTCTCTGAGGGGACACACCGATGACTGATCACCCTTCTCTGAGGGGACACACCGACGACTGATCACCCTTCTCTGAGGGAACACACCGATGACTGATCACTCTTCTCTAAGGGGACACACCGATGACTGATCACCCTTCTCTGAGGGGACACACCGACGACTGATCACCCTTCTCTGAGGGAACACACCGATGACTGATCACCCTTCTCTGAGGGGACACACTGATGACTGATCACCCTCTAATCCAAGCTGCCTGCGGGGTCCATTCCACGTGGGTTTGGCCCATGCTGTGGGACCCAGCTGACGTGGTTCACCCTTTACTATCTGTTCTCGACGACCGAGGTCTGGCCACTACAGAATTCATCTAGCATTCCTTCTCGACCATGATAATTTATCACTAACACGATAAGAACATAAGTTTTTAATCCAAACTCATCAAGGCCAACTCCTTGGCTAGTACGAATATCTATCACGATCAGAAATCGAAGATCTCACTTAAATAATTTTCATTAACTAGAGTTATATGGCATCGATCGGTTTTTTAAAACTCAGTTAGTCAAGTCTACTCACATTTATTACGCAGTTGGATTGGCGTCATCCTTCATGATCAGATAAAACGATTTGGATTGTTACAATTCAAATTATTTTACTCCTGGATCTAGGCTTAACGCGCAGTGTTTACAACTATAAGTTGTTTAAGGAAATACATAGGCTCGATCAGCCATTATTGCTTACGTTTTTAAATCATTGAAAGCTTTCATGATAAATATTTGAAGACAAATTACATAACAGTTCGGTTAGCTAAAATATTGTGGAAAGCATAATGGAGGTTAAAAGATATTATCGGCAAGAAAAAATGTTATAAATAGTGTTCAAGCATAAAGTAAATGTGAAGGAATTCAAAGTGTTAAATGCCCACATCCCGAGACCATGATAAGATGAATATTTCATTCAAAGTAGATTGATTCATTTAGGTGACACTTGTTAGAATGAGGATCGGAATTCTTAAGAATTAAGGTGACAAGTCTAAGGAAAATTCTCACTAGACATTAACATAACAAGTGTTAAGTAGATGTGAAGGTTCATTTCCATAAGACCAAAGGAAAAACACAATTATAGGTGATGATTGAATGACAAATAGATGTGGTTAAAATAGAATGGAAAACGCAGCAATTCAAAAAGGAAGAACACTAAACAATGAACATAAAACGAATAGAAATAAGACAACAAAACAAGACATATTTAGGAATTGAAATGGAATGGAATTGGAATTGAAAAGATGAAGGAAAGGAAAGCTTAGGTGGATGATGCTTGGGAAGAGGTTCACGCCACTTGGAATGGTGATTTGCTCCAAGATGAGTGATGATGCCGCCACTTGAGAGCTCCCAAACACTCACAAGAGAAGACTAAGCTAGGAGAAACAAGTCTCACTAATCTCACACAATTTGTGTATAGTAACTTTACTCAAAATTTAACTTGTCATTACATGAGCCAAACACCTCCTTAAATAGCTTTAGAGGGCCGGTTTTAACAAAGAAAAAGGTGGGAAAATTCAAAAGAAAACCATTTGAAAATGGCGCCTAAGGTGAGTCACATGGAGGGCGTGACTTGTTGCTATTTCTACTCATAAGCCCTAAACTTCTATCCACACCTTCCTTTTTATGTTCTATTTAAACCTACTCTAATGAAATTACAAAAAGAGATATCAATTGATGCTCATCTCCTAAAGTCTTTGTGTAAGGACCTGTAAAATTAAATTGGAATAAAAGGAATATATTTTAAATGAATTCTAAGTATGTTTTTATTTAAAATAAAAAGGAAGGAAAGTGTAGCTTAGAAGACTATGAGATCGCCTGGTTAGTACATAATCGCCTGTCGCCTAGACTACACATGAACGCCAATCGCCTGTAGTGTACATGATCGCCGAAAGTACACTCAGTATGTGGTCAGGATACTGGATCAACCAGAGTGGGTTCCAAAAACCACGCGTATCAAGGTGTGGGTTAAGCCTTAGATACGCTGTGCATGCGAAGCTCTATGCTTGAGCATAAGAAATCGTCCTTAGTGTTGCATGCATGGGCGCACGAGGAGTAGTGCTGATCTACTATTGGAAATGTGAAGCTACCGACGTCACCAAATCATGTGGAGATGATACCTTGGACGTAACATAGTGGGATGAAGAACCTTCAGCAAGGCGTGGCGATGTGTCGTCGGGGCATCGCCAGGGCGCGAGGAATGCGGGCATCGCCAGGGCGCGAGGCATGCGATCATCGCCAGGGCGAGACATCGGTCGTCTCCCAGGGAGAGACATCGGTCGTCCGCCAGGATGAGTCATCGGTGGATAGTCATCGCGCGAGCGGTCATCGGTGGAAGGTTATCGCGCGATGTCGAGTTTCACACAGATAAGGTGGGACCCAGGCTCCCAGCATGAAACGTCCTGCACGCGCGACACGTAGACAAAAAGGGTGGTTCAGAATAGTGACATTAGAGTGTTGGTATGCGCAGAGGCACGCGTGGTCGTACTGTTCAGGGAAGCGTGCACACAAGCTTCCCTGCAGAGTGGGTGGTGGCAGCGGCTTTTGTGGACAAGTTGGTTTAGATTCAAAAACTCACTTCTGAGAGGGAGAACGTTGCTGTGGTTCAAGAGTGATAGAGTGAGTTCACCTCCATCCTTCTCTTTTCTCTCCTTCGCGCTGCGATTCAGACATCCTCAAGCACCAGTGCGACGAGCGACGACTGCACTTGGATACCCGGGGAGTTCTCTGCGAGTTTTCTGTCAGGACGCTAGAACAGAGTTAAGGCATCCTTAAGCTTCGGCGGGTTTTGGAGCTCTTGGTGTTTTGCGCTAGTCCAAGTAAGGGAAGCTAGCATTTTCGTTTATAAAAACGTTAGGCGAGTAGGTTCTGAAGTGAGGGCGACGTGGTCGCCGGTTTTCATATGCTTTTTACGATACTCTATTTTATGTGTGGGGCGACGTTATCGCCGGTTTTAATGCTGTTTTCAAAATTCCCTGTTTTAGTGTCGTTTGAAACTGTTTGAGATTGAAATGTGAAATGCATGTGATATTCGATAATCTGAACCTTGGAATGATTGTTTCTGTGATTGGGATTGTTTAAGAAAAGATTCAAAATATCATATGATGGAATTATGCTTTTACGTGTTGTATGATGCATTGAATGTTGTGAATGTGGGATCAAGGCATAGTATTTTCAGGAAAGGAAATACCGTGTAAGATCGTGTGTAATGTGCATTGACTAGGGACTTGTCTAGAAGGAGATATCCTGACTCTGCTGATATAATGGAATCACATAGATGAAGTTATTCAGTTGGGGAGAGTCGAAGGAGGTTCATATGTATGGGTAAGTTGTTTGAAAGATAACTGACTTGACCTGTTATATGAATTAACCCTGTCATACCGGGAGAGTGATGATATTGAGATTATGTATGCGCATGGCTGTGTGGATTTCACAGCGACCCTGTGTGGATTTCACAGTGGTGTGGTATGACAGGTGCAGATCTCTGAGTCTGAGTCAACGCACGAGTCTTCCGGAAGTAGAGTCATGTGTCGATATGTTACGAGTCAGTGGAAAGTCTGACATGTGAACCATGAGTATTGAATGTAGTGAATAGACACTTGACGAGTTTGTGGGATGTGGGGATGTTGATGGTTGAAATTGATATAGATTATGAATGGTGTGAAAATTTATGTTTTCTATTGATATAAAGTTTCATATTTAAAGTTTTTGAAAATATCTAGCTTACCCTTTTATCTTGTATCGTGGTTGTTTTTCTTAAACCTGTGATGATCGTGTATATTTGCACGGGAGCAGACGAGGTTGCAGGTAGTAGAGCTCCTCTGTGAGTGGTTGCCGGAAGGAGATCGCCTTTTTCTGTTTCTGTTAGGCGATCGCCTGTTTCCTGTTTCTGATAGGAGATCGCCCATTTTCTGTTTTCTGTTAGGGGATCGCCGGTTTTGAATGCTGTGGTTTTTATTTTATTTTGGAAACTCCTGTATGGAGATGTATTAAAACTTCCTCAAAAAGGGATATTATTTTTAGGCACATTTGTACTAATGGATGAATTATATTATGTATATATCTATGTTCAATTTTGATATTATTGTTTCACCTTTATTTTATTATATAAATATGAAAAGCTTTTGGCGGGATGTTACACTTTGCCCTGCTCCTAGTAATCCTCTGAGGCATGGTGGGTGCTGAGAACATGGATTGGGCTTGGGTCTCAGATTGGGCTTGGGCTTGTTAGACTTGGGCCTCAGGCACCCTTTCTCCTTGGTTCTCATCATGCTCCCCGGGTTGGAGATAATTCGTCCACGAATTTGGAAGACCTGCAGAGAAAGGAGTTAGCTCACTGATATTAAAAGAATGACTACCTAGGTATGCATCAGGCATATCTAACTCATAAGCCTTATCATTAATCCTCTTGATGACCTGAAAAGGACTGTCACCGTGTGGCATAAGTTTGGACTTCCTTTGAGTAGGGAATCTATCCTTCCTCAAATGTAGCCAAACCCAATCCCCGGGTTCAAAGATTAATGCCTTGCGCCTTTTGTTGGAAAGATCAACATACTTGTCAACCTTCTTTTCAATTTGTAACTTGATGTGGTGGTGCAAGTCTTTAATAAAAGAAGCTTTTTCAAAACCATTTTTGCACAACACCTCATCAAGTACAAGAATTGGAAGAAGGTCAAGAGGTGTGAGGGGATTGAACCCATAAACAACCTCAAAAGGAGTGTGGGCAGTGGTAGAATTTACTACTCTATTATAGGCAAATTCAATATGAGGTAGTAAAATTTCCCACACTCGTGGGTTCCCGAAAATAAGGCATCATAACATTTGACCCAAAGTTCTATTAACCACCTCAGTTTGTTCATCAGTTTGGGGGTGGCAAGTAGTAGAAAACAAGAGTTTTATTCTAAGTTTTGCTAACAAAGTCCTCCAAAAGTGGCTTAAGAACGTGGAATCTCTGTCAGATACAATACTTCTAGGAAGCCCATACAAATGAACTACTTCCTTAAAGAAGAGATTTGCAATAAAACAAGCATCATCTACTTTGTGGTATGGAAAAAAGTGAGCCATTTTAGAAAAGCGGTCCGCTACCACAAAGATAGAATTCATACCTTGATAGCATTCCTATGAGCTCTTCTTTGGATTTTGGAGTTCTTTGGTGATGATGGATGCGGAAGCTTATGGAGGAGGTGAGCAAGGCCTTCCTAGGAAGCATGGGTATGTGTTTTTTTTTTGAATTTTGAGATTTTTCTTCCTTTGCTCTAGTTAATTCATTGATTTTAGACTCATTTTCCAATTGTCTATATGAAATGTGTTGTACGTCCTTGGAGAGTTGTTTCAAAAGAGATTTTATGGACCTTACATCACTTTCAATGGACTTGGAAGAGTGAGTAGACATGACTAGAACTTTGTGTATAGAAATGTTTTACTTTTAAGAAAGAAGGGGAAAGTTAATGAAGGTAGCTTTCTAGGTAAGAGAGGTGAGTCACAATGGACTACTTAAATACCAAGTCTTGCCTTAGCCAAAAACTATCCCTCCAAAACCTTTACACAAGTCCTTCTTTAGGTAAAACACTTAGAACACAATGAGGATGAAGAAATCAAATTTTTAATGCAAGAAAACAATGCAAGCTATCAAAGCCTTAAACAAGATTAAACAAGAAATTAACGAAGTGATTAAAGCAAGTTGGTTCAATTAAAGCAATTAACAAAAACAAATTAAGCTAGACGGCCCTAGGTGAGGCTTCTTGGACACTTGGAGCCCTTGAAGACACACTCACCGACTAATTGCGTGATTAACAAGTAATTAACACAAGCAAGATTGCAAAGAAATTAAATGACACTCCCTTTGTTGCTTTTACTATTTGCACCCCTTTTGTTGTTCTTCTAGTTGCAGCCCTTTTGTTGCTTTTCTACTTGTCGGGCCTTCCAAAGTGTGTGGTGTATTTGTAGTATGGTGTTTGTTGCTGCCCTTTGCCTTTGTTCCTCTTGGAATTAGGTCAATAAAATCTTCAATCCAGCACCTATTAAGCAAGCTAGACTCCCCTCAAGTCAAATTCTCACTCAACAAGTACCAATTGATATTTAATCCACCAACAAGCTTAGAGGCCAAAGAAAGAAAGCAAGAAACAAATTAATTTGAAAAACAGTACCACACAAATGGAATTTAAATGTGACACAACTAGAAAGAGTTCAAATGAAATTAGACAAGCAAATAAAAGGTACTCAAATAATGGATGGCACACAAAAAGGAACTTAGGAATAGCACTAGATTTGATTTAAAAACCAAAAAATAGCACCACAGAAAAGCACATATTATTGTGGTCCAGAAAGCGTATCTTTAAAAGATTTATGCTGAGCTGACCCTTTTGTATTTGCTTCTGAAAATTGAGACACAATCAGAACAAGATCTTAACAAACGTTTGGCGTTGGTTTCACTCCAAACGCATGTACCAATTAATTTTGGTAAATTTTATAAAATCAGTGCTCAGAGCTGCCAGCTGGAACGTCAGGATTGCACACGTTTTTTGTAATATTTATCTTTTTTTTTCTATTTCTTCTTTTCAGATGGTTCTTTTTTTGTGCTTTTGCTAACACCTCAAGTTTGTGAAATCCAGAGGCTCAGAAATTTTTGATGATGTATGTGATTTTCATAAATCAAAACAGTCAGCACAGAAAAGTGAAAAACAGGGGGTTCTGAAAACTGGAATGAAAAACAGAATGATATACCTCAAAAACACAATGGAGTTAATATGATGGAATTTGTGTGGATCTAACACACAAATAAGAACTCGAACTAAAATTAAAAATGCACCAAAGGATCAACACAAAACAGATTTCAGATCAAACATTCAGACCAAAAACAAGAAACAAATAAATCAAAAAGAGTACTACTAGGATTTGATGACAAATATGGAAACACATGACTTAGACAAAACTTATGGATTCATAAAATGAAAAGACACAAGAACATCATATGACCCAAATGAAATTTCAAGCAAGACTCAAATACCTAAAAATAAAAACAACAACACAAATATATCAAGAATCCTACACAAAATTGAAAATAGATGTTCAAGCACAAGTTTGAACAAACTCACCAGTGCTCAGAGCTGCCAGCTGGAACGTCAGGATTGCACACGTTTTTTGTAATATTTATCTTTTGTTTTCTATTTCTTCTTTGTGTCTACCTCACAACCCCGCAGTAGAGACACCCAGTGCTTCAAGTGTCTTGGTAGAGGCCATATAGCATCCCAGTGCCCAAATAGGAGAACCATGATCTTAAGAGGGAGGGATGAGTATAGCAGCCAAGATGAAGAGTCTAGTGGGGAAGAAGAGAAGGAAAGTAGTGAGAGGGCATATCCTTGTGGGGGAGAATTAATGATGATCAGAGGAACCCTCAACAATCAACCTAGTGTGAACCATGAAACACAGAGAGAGAACATCTTTCATACAAGATGTAAAGTTTCAGAAAACATTTGTTCTCTCATTGTGGATAGTGGCTCTTGTTGCAATTGTTGTAGCACTAGGATGGTTGAAAAGCTTAATCTACAATTAATACCTCATCCAAAACCTTACAAACTTCAGTGAATAAATGAAGATGGGGAATTAACTGTAGATAAGCGAGTAAAAATCAGTCTTTCTGTGGGGAACTATAAAGATGAGATTTTATGTGATGTCGTACCCATGGAAGCCTGCCACATCTTATTGGGAAGACCATGGCAATTTGACAAGAAAAATGGTCTTACCAACGAGATAACTTTTACCCATAGGGAGAAAAAGTTTGTACTCTATCCTTTAACACCTTCACAAGTGGTAAAGGACCAAGTACAAATGAAAATAAAAAGAGAAAATGAGAAAAAGAAAAAAGAATTAAAGGAAAATCCTTTGTTTGGAGTTGAACCAGGCATTGACTTAAATTCTTCTTCCACAGAAAACCCTTGTGAGAATATGCTTGAAGATAAATTTGTGTCTGGAGCTGAACCAGATATAGATATAAACCTTTCCTCCACAGAAAAGCCAAGTGAGGGGTTGTTTGAAAAAGAAGAAGAGGAATCTAGAAAGAATGAAGAGTATCTTACAACACCTCCTACAAGCATAGTGGGAAAAGAATCCTTAAAGGGGGATTGCAATAATTTTAACTCTCCTTTTCCTTTGAATCATGATGCTTACTCTTATTTTCAAAAATCACAAAAACAACACTTTGTGATGTTGTTGCTTATCTTGGGCAATGAACAACACAAAGGAAGCAAAAATATTTTTGTAAAGGGCCCTATTTCTTTCCAACAAAACTTTTATAAAAATAGCAAAGGGGCTTATTTCCTTACTATTTTATTTGAATACACTAGTCTTAATTTTCTTATCTCACTTTTCCTTGATGTTTATTGTAGGTTAATATTTGATCCTGGAGGACAAGCATAGTTTTCAAAGCAAGAATAAGGCTATTGTTTGAGATCAACCCTGTAGATCTGAGGACAAATCCTCTCAAGAAGGAGGGGATGATGGAAGAGGCCCAAGCTCCAACCCAAGTTCAGGCCCAACACAAGGTCCATGGCCAAACACATTCACGCCCAAATGAGTCAAGCCACGGATGGGAGGAAGAAGACCTTGTACATGCTACTTGGAGGCCCATTAGGGGTAGCTTAGTAGATTAGTGTAGTATAGAAAGCAAAACTTGCTCATTTAGGGGTGTGCTATCAAAAAGGTGCCCTTAGCAATAGAAGGAGGGGTGTGCTAGCAAATAGGTGCCTTTAGCAAAAGAAGGAGGGGTGTACTATCAAATGTTGCATTTTTGACCTATCTTCTAGAATATTAGGATGATGGTGTGGTTTGACTAAAGTCAATACCCTAGGCAGCCCCCACTTTTTGTATTTCCATCCCTACCCTTTAAGCTTGCTCACCAAGGCTCCTAAATCTATAAATAAGGAGGCCTACCTCATGTATTAACAAGATTAATATGAGTAAAGTTATGCTGCCAAATTTGTGCCAAGCTTTGCTCTCTCCTAGTTTCTAGGAATTGATCTTCATCTCCTTCACCTCACCAAGGGTTGGCCGAACCTCCCTACTCCCATACACATCATGCACCTTCAAGATCACCATCACTCCTAAGAGGGTCTTACTCATTTCAACCATTGCTTCCGCACCATCTTCAACATCCAAGGAGAGCTCAACATGTGAAGGCCATCATACCTGATGCAAACCAAGCCCACAAGATGATGACAAAGGATGCCAAAGGACACAAAGAGAAGTCATCTCAAAGTACAAACCTCAGAGGGAGAATTGGAAGAATACCAGAGCATCTAAAGTTCTTCCTGCTAGTGTTCTTAATGAGTAGAAAATATTGTAAATAAGTTGGGCTCATTTGAGGGGTCCAAATAGCAAATATAGGCTATAATAAGGTACCTTTAGCATAGTAGGGGGTGTGGGTAGCATTCTGGCTTCTTCCTAGCGTATTTGAAAGCATTTTGACTTAGTTTCTAGAAGGATAAGCCTAGAATACGGGATTGACTTGGTCAAACCATATGGCTGCCCACTTTTTCCCTTTTCCCATTCTACCCTTTAAGCTTGCTTTCCAAGGCTCCTAAATCTATAAATAGGGAGGCCTACCTCATGTATTCATAAGTTGAAATTAGAGTAAAGAAACTATACACAATTTTTGTGTGATTTGTGAGTGAGTGAAATTCCTCCTCTCTTGGTCTTATCTTGGAGTGTTGAAACTCTCAAGTGGCGGCCTCCCTTCACTTATCTTGGTGGTTCCATCCTATCAAGTAGCGTGATTCACCATTGCTCCACCTCCATAAGTTCTTTCTTTCATCATCTCTTCCATTATTCCATTTCAATTTTATGTCTTTAGTTTCTTTTGTTCTTTAATCTTGTTCTCGGTTTTTGGAGACTCCTTTGTGAGTTGGAAGCATCATTTGAAATGGCTTGTACACCTTTGATGCATTCCTTTTCTCCTTTCTAAATTCTAAGTTTTGGTTTTGCATCATAATCACCTTAATCCATGTCTTTTCCTTTTGCCTTTGTGAAATGAACCTTCACATCTACTTAACCACTTGGTTAAGTTAATGTCTAGTGGGGATTTTCTTTAGGTTCTCACAATTCTTGTCTCATAAAAATCCAATTCTAAGTAAAGTGTCACCATAAAAAATGAACAATCATAAAATCAACTCACATCAATACCCTTCGATGTCTTGGGAAGACCTAAGATAAAATCCATAGAAATATCTACCCAAGTCATCATTGGGATGGGAAGAGGGGTATATAAACCATGGGGTTGCACTTTAGATTTAGTCTTCCTACATGCTATGCATTTATCACAGAAGCTATGTATGGATTTACGAATGTGGGGCCAAAAGAAATGCTCATGCAATGTATCTAAAGTATTAGCAACCCCAAAGTGTCCCATAAATCCACCCTGATGTTCCTCTCTAACTAGAGATTGTCTTAAAGATCCTTGAGGAACATAAAGTCTTTTTCCTTTGAAAAGGAAACCATCATGAATGAAAAAGTCTTTGTGTCGTCATTTGGAACACTCTTGATAGATAAGAGAGAAATTAAGGTCATCTTTATAGATTTCCTTTATGTGATCAAAACCTAGGTATTGAACATCCAAAACATTTAATAAGGTATATTTTCTTGAAAGTGCATTTGCAACCACATTAATTTTACCTTGTTTATGTTTGATAACATAAGGAAACTGCTCAATAAACTCCACCCACTTAGCATGTCTCTTATTAAGCTTGCTTTGGCCTTTCAAATATTTAAGGGATTCATGATTACTATGTATCCCAAATTCCATTGGAAAAAGGTAGTGTTGCCAATTTTAGAAGGTTCTAACAAGAGCATAAAGTTCTTTATCATAAGTTGAGTAATTGAGATGACTCCCCTTGAGTTTCTCACTAAAATAAGCTATGGGGTGGCCTTCTTGAAGGAGGACAGCCCCAATGCCTATATTGGAGGCATCACACTCAATTTCAAATGTCTTAGCAAAGTTATGAAGGGCTAAAATGGGGGCCTTAGTCAAATTTTCTTTCAAAGTTGTAAAAGCCTCAATTGTTCTTGTCCCCATTTGAAAACCACATCCTTCTTTACTATGGCATTTAGAGGTGCGGCAATGGTACTAAAGTCTTTCACAAACCGCCTATAAAAACTAGCAAGTCCATGAAAACTTCGTACCTCATTAACATTGGTGGGTGTGGGCCAATGTTGAATTGCTGCAACCTTTGCTTTGTCTACATGCACCCCTTTAGAACTCATAGCAAACCCTAGGAAGTCTATATGATCTAGTGCAAACAAACACTTAGCAAAATTAGTATACAATTTCTCCTTCCTAAGGGTTTCTAAGACTTCCTTAATATGCTTCTCATGATCCTTTAAAGACAAGCTATAAATGAGAATGTCATCAAAATAAACCACAACAAACTTGCCAATGAAAGGTCTTAAGACATGGTGCATGAGTCGCATGAAGGTACTTGGAGCATTAGTCAAGTCAAAAGGCATGACTAACCACTCATATAAACCAAACTTGGTCTTAAAGGCGGTTTTCCATTAATCCCCCGGTTTAATCCAGATTTGGTTATAACCACTCTTAAGATCAATTTTGGTAAATATTTGAGACCCATGTAATTCATCCAACAAGTCATCTAACCTAGGAATGGGATGCCTATATTTGATGGTTATGTTGTTTATGGCGGGACAATCCGTACACATCCTCCAGCTCCCATCCTTTTAGGGACAAGAATGACAGGCATAGCACAAGGACTCATGCTATCTTGGACCCACCCCTTACCTATTAAGTCCTCTACTTGTTGAATTTCTTTGGTCTCGGTCGGATTGGTCCTATAAGCAGGCCTATTTGGTAAAGAAGCACCGGGTGTGAAATCAATTTGGTGCTCAATGTCCCTTAGAGGAGGTAACCCTTTTGAGGGATCTTAAAAAACATCATCAAATTCCTTTACCAAATTTGCCAAGCAAGAAGGACTATCTAACACCAACTCATTTTCAAGGGTCCTAGGGATATCTATAAACATATTATTTTGGGAAAGCATTACCTTTTTGACCTCGTCGTGGGAAATGAGAAGGCTTCTCTTGGAATTCTTTTTTTCTTTTTCTTTCTCTCTCGTTTATTTCATTTTAAGTTGGTCCTCATGGACTTCCTTTGGTGAGAGAGACTTGGGTGTGACCTTATGATGTGAGTCTCTTATGAACCTTTCTTGATTTAGGTTGAGTTGACATAGGTTTCATTGTATTCATGACACTTTCAAGAATTAGGATCAAAATTCTAAAGAACAATTAATAGAGTTTCTACTCAAGAAAACAAAGGTTCATACTAAAAACACATGAATAGGTAACTTGTAGTGTAAGATAACAATGGAATATGAATGGGTAATTCAAGAACAGTATCAAACTTCAAAGGAAACACAAGAACAACATAAGAACACCAAGAACAAGTGAAAATACTAATTGAAATTCAATAGGAATTAGAAAATCACAAAGAAACTCATCAAAGAACAAAAACCCATGGATGGAAAACAAGAACAACACATGTATATGGAAACCCATGGTTTGGACGAAATTAAAACAGCAAGAAAACAAGGAAATAAACCAAACAAAGTGCAGAACAATGGCAGCAAATGAAAGGAAACAACTCATGGAAAAGATTGAATCGATTAAAAATGGAAAAACTACAAGAAAACACAAATGGGTATTTTTAGAAGATGAATAGAAATGACTTATGTGGTTGTAGCCTTTTGGAGATGTGATTCACGCCACTTGGAGGGTGGTTCTTCCAAGATGAGTGGGTGGTGTTGCCACTTGAGAGTCTCCAAAGCTCACAAGATAAGACATGGAGGAAAAGAAGAGACAAGTCTCACAAACTCACTCTCTCTCAATTTCAAGATAATTTCTTTACCTCTAACTTTCAACTTTTATTATTAAGAACCAAGCACTCCTATTTATAATAAGGAGGGCTGGACATGTTACAAAGGGGAAGGAGTGGGAAGAGTCACTCTTCTAGCTCCTTTAGTGCCTAAGAGAGAAAGGAGTAGAAGAGTCACTTTTTCCACTTTTTCCTAAAGAAAGTGCCTAAAATGCCTTACATTTAGAGGTTTCTTTTGGTTTTCCTCTTTGGCATACTCCTAAGGCTATTTTTATATTTATTTACAAATTTTTATACATGGGTAATTACAAAAAGAGAAAACAATTGATGTTCTTTACCCAAATCTCTAGCCTTGCTCCTTGTGATCCTTTGAGGTATGAAGGATTTTGAGCTAACTTGTCCTTGAGGTTCTTGGCTTTTCTCCTCACTTTCCTCTTCTATTTGATCTCCATCACCTTATGCCCATGGAAGTTGAAAGATATTTTGTTGGTAAAGCCATCATGAAAAGTTTTTTGATCATATTGCCATGGCCTACCTAAAAGTATATGAGTAGCTTCCATAGGGACAACATCACACAAGACCTCATCCTTATATTTGCCAATGGAAAAGGCTATGAGGACTTGCTTATTGACTATGATCTCCCCCTCTTCACTTAGCCATTGAAGCTTATAGGGCTTGGCATGAGAGATAGTATACAATCCAAGTTTATCTACTACTCTTGTGCTTGCCACTTTCGCACAACTCCCCCCATCAACAATCAAAGAACACAACTTATCATTAATGAGACATCTAGTATGGAAAATGTTTTCTCTTTGACTTTCATCCAAAGGTTTCAAAACTTGGCCTAGCATACGTCTCACTACCAATAAGTCTCCTTCACATGGACTTTCACTCTTTTCCTCACTTGGGGATCTAGAAGAATTGGGAGACTTAGAGTTTTGAGAACTATGATCACTTAGAACTACCCCATCATGCATCATCATATTGCGCTTAGAAGGACAATTAGAAGCAATGTGACCATAGCCTAAACATTTAAAGCATTTCCTACTTGAAGTTTTAGTTGGAGATTTAAGAGTAGAAGATAAGGTTTTAGAATCCCTAGGTTTGTAAGTTGACTCCTTGAAAAAATTGGAAGAATTTTTGTTTTTGATTTCCAAGAAGAGTGGTAAAAGCCATCATTAGGAGAATTTTTAAAAGAGGTTTTCTTGGAAATTTGGGATTCTACCTTGATGGCAAGGTGAACCAATTTTTCTAAAGATGAATACTCATAAAGTTCCACCACATCTTGTATATCTCTTCTTGAGCCACTTACAAATCTAGCCATTTTAGACTCCTCACTTTCATGCATGTCAACTTTAGTTAAAATTGTTTCAAGTTCTTTAAAATAAGTATCCACACTTTGTGTTCCTTGATGAAGTCGTTAGAGCTTCAACAAGAGCTCTTTCCTATAGTGTGGAGGCACAAATCTAGCACGCATGCATAACTTTAAATCCTCCCAAGAGACCATGACTGGCTTCTTGTTTAGCCCAATGTCCATGAGAGTTTTGTGTCACCATTGCATGGCATAGTCCAAAAATTCTAAGGAGGATAACCTAACTCTTTGGTCATCTTGGACCTCATGTACATTAAAAATTTGTTCTACTTTAACCTCCCAACCTAGATACACATTGGGATCACCATCTCCACTAAAACTAGGCAATTTTACAAATGGTAAATAAGGCTTTGCCATATGTTGGCGCCTATCTTCAAAGTGGTGCATCCTCCATTCGGCTTCTTCATCATGTCCATCATAATTTTGAGAATTCCTTGATTCATGCCTTTGATGATGTCTTCTTCCACGGTGAGGTCTTTCATAAGCCATTCTAGCCTTTGGAGAGTCTTTCCTCCATTTGTCTCATCTCTTCCTCCTTTTGTGCTATTGTACGCTTAGCCTCCTTTAATTCTCCAATAAGGAAAGCCTTTTGAGGAGAATATGGCTTTGATGATTCTCCACTCGAAAGATTAGCCATAACAACAAACATAAACAAAACACAAAGAACAAACAATTAGAGAAAACAAGTTAGAAACTAAGTAGAACTTGCGGCAATTATGAAGAAAAGCACTCAACCACTCAAAGAAAATTTTTCTTTCCTTAGCCAAGTCTCTCTTGTGGATTGCATAATTCTTAAGTGAAAGATGCCAAAGCAAAAAACACTTGCTCAAAGTACAATCACCACAAAACTTGAAGAAACAAAGAAAAGACAAGCAAGAAAACGTGTAAACAAGAAATAGCGAAACCAAAATTGGAAAAGAGATTATGAAAAACTTGATAAGGAAGACAAAGAAGAAAAACACACAAGAAGACTCTAAGAAACTTACTAAAATTTTAACTAAGAAACTTTTTGTGTTCTTTAGAACTTGTAAAAGCAAAAGGATAAAAAATTCCACAAAGTAGATAATTGTACTAGCCAGACCTCGGGCCTTGGCACCGGTAGAGATCGGCTGCAGTGGACATCCGCACTAGTAGACATCGGCTGTAGTGGACATTGACATCGGTAGACATCGGCACCAGTGATCTGATCGGTATGATAGGCTGCATAAGTGGGGCCCTAGAGAACATATGTATGTTATCCTATGTGAATAAAGGCCTATTTCGCGGAGAGTCCATGCGTGTGGTGTGTATAGTACATTCAGGTCTAACAGGAGTAAGGTATTTCCTGGAGGCGCCAAAGCCCAAGAGTGCTAGGGTTTCCAGGGAAGGCTGCATGCATGGCACGTGGAAAATTAGGGCACCCACATAACAGATGGAATCCGCAACAAGTGGAGCACGAGTTGTTACCCTAGCGGCCATAATGTTAAGACTACGCACTCCATAAGAGGAAAGTCATGTGCCGTGGTTGTGCTAAGTTTTTGCAACATGCATATGCCTTGATAGGTAACCCTAATTCCACTTAAGGAAAGATTCTCGTGGGATAGAGGAGTTGACCTAGATACAACCTATAAAAAGGGTGGTAAGAACCCTAGAAAGACACACCGTTCTAAGCTTGAACTATTTTACTTACTCATTGTTCTTTAGCCTAGTATTGACTTGACCGTCGGAGTGCAGTCTATAGGTAGGGCCCCCTCTGTTTCAACGGAGCTGCTTTCTAGAATCTGAGAGCGAGAGCAAAACCACCAAGAAATAAGAGGAGCAACCACCTGCCTTGAAGTCAATCGGCGAGAACATTTGGCGCCCACCGTGGGGCCCGTTAAAACTAGGTCCCATCCATAGTTGTGATCGGAGTTACTAGGTGGTATAAGGAGTACGAGGCAAGGCATTGTTGGAAGAGAGGAAGACAAAAATGTCACCATGCAAGAGCTCATGGAGACTATCCGCAACCTTCAGTAGGCGTTTGTGGCTTCCAGGGCTGACCAGGAAAGGGTCTTGGCTGAGGTTCGAGCCGAGCAGACCCTCAGACAAGATCTGTTCAGGGCTGAATTGGAAGCATCGTTGGCAACAAATGAAGAGCTACGCAGGGCCAACGAGGAGCTGCGAAGAGGGATGGAAGAGTGCGTAGCAGGAGAGCCAGGTTCACCGACCCCAGTTAAGGCTCGCCCTATGCCTTTCTCCCAAGTGATCATGGATGCGGTAATACTAATGACTTTCATGATTCCGAAAATCACTTTCACAGGGGTCGAGGATCCAGAGGCCCACATTATGGCCTTCCACACCTAGATGATGATCTCAAGAGGAACTGACGCTATGCAATATAAGTTGTTTATGGGAACATTTTCAGGAACGACACTAGATTGGTTCATCAGTCTTCCCGATGGACACATCACCTCGTTTGACCAATTCTCAACGTTGTTCAAGGAGCAATTCATTGTCAATCAGGCTCCCCCTATTGTTTCTTTCGATCTATTTGATGTGAAGCAATATCAGGGAAAGCCATTGAAAGACTTCCTTAACCAATTTCGGACACTCGTGGTAAAACTGCACACCAAAGACGAGGCCATGGTGGTACAAGCGTTTAGACAGGGCATTTTATCAGGGCCCTTTAGTGATTCCCTGATAAGGTGTCGCCCAAAAATGTTCAGCGAGATCCGTCGCCGAGCCGTGGCTGTAAGGACCTATAAATTAATTGGAATAGAAGTGATAGATTTTAAATAATTTCTGAGTATGTTATTATTTAAAATAAAAAGGACATAAAAATAGAAAATATCATAGTGGTCAGACCTCGGACGTCGCCCAAGGTCTGGGATCAGCTGGTAGAGGGCGATCGGTTGACCATTGTACCAACCAAGTAGTCAGGTGCGATGACTTTATCGTGAGGTAATCAAGTGGGCGTGCTTCAAGGGAGGGAGGCACGTGAATCAAGAAGGGTAAGAGAAAGGAAGGTGTAGCTTAGAAGTCGATGAGATCGCCGTTCGTTGAAGAAGGCGGCGTCCTCCGACTTCCCCCGTATGAAATCAGAGATCGCCTATTTTGCGCATGATCGCCGTGTGCGAAGATTTCACATAATCGCCAATCGCCTATGGTGCACATGATCACCGAAAAGAGCACATCGCCGAGTATTCGAGAAGACTTGGTAAGCACTTAGTATGTGGTCTAAATACAGAAGATGGGTGATATAGAAGATAGGTGGCATATCTGCCACAATGAGTAGTGTGAGCCGTGATACCCCAGACTTAGAGGAATGGGAGGATGAACCTTCAGCAAGGTGTGACGATGTGACCAAAGTGAGGCGATGTGTCCTCGTCACACACAAGGGCGATAAGAGATCGCCAACAGGATGAGAGGAACATCAGTCATCAACCAGGATGGGAGACACATCGGTGGTCTGCCAGGGTGAGACATCGGTTGTCTGCCAGGGTGAGACATCGGTGGTCTGCCAGGGTGAGACATCGGTGGTCTGCCAGGGTGGGACATCGGTTGTCTGCCAGGGTGAGACATCGGTGGTCTGCCAGGGTGAGACATCGGTTGTCTGCCAGGGTGAGACATCGGTGGTCTACCAGGGTGAGACATCGGTGGTCTGCCAGGGTGAGGAATCAGTCGTCCGTCAGGAAGAGGAATCAGTCATCGCTGGGATGAGGCACATCAGTCATCGCCGGGATGAGAGGCACATCAGTCATCGCCGGGATGAGAGACACATCGTTCATCGGCGGATAATCATCGCGCGGTTAGTCATCGGTGGATGGTCATCGCGCGAGGTAGTGTCTCACACAGATAAGGTGGGACCCAGGCTCCCAGCATGAACGTTCTGCATGCGCGACACGTAGACATTAGGAGTGTTTCAGAATAGTTAGCATCAGAGAGTTGGTATGCGCAGAGACCCACGTGGTCATACTGTTCAAGGAAGTGTGCACGCAAGCTTTCCTACAGAGTGGGTGGTGGCAGCGGCATTTCTGGGCAAGTTGGTTTAGATTCAAAACTCACTCCTGAGAGGCAGTGGACGTTGCTGTGGTTCGAGAGTGACTGAGTGAGTTAGCTTTGGTTCCCTGTTTCTTTCCTCCCCTTCTCCCTGCGTTCAGATGTCCTAGCGTACCAGTTGAAGACCGGCGACTGCCATAGAGCACCTGGGAAGGTTACTCTGCAAGTTTTCTGATCAAAGCCCTAAAACAGAGTAAGTCATTTTGCTCTGTTCTTTGAGTAGAGTCTGAATTTGAGAGGGTCGTCTCTGCATAGGTTGTGCATACAACTCTTTTAGCTTCAGAAATCGTCTCTGTTAACGCAGAAAATGGGTAATCTCGTTAGTTTTGTGATCGGGACTCTATGGTGCAGGTTAGGACATCTTTAAGCTTCGGTGGGTTTTGGAGCTCTTAGTGAGATTTTACGCAAGTCCAGGTAAGGGAAGCTAGCATTTTCGTTTATAAAAACTTTAGGCGAGTAGGTTCTGAAGTGAGGGCGACGTGGTCGCCGATATCATATTCTATTTCACGATGCTCTGTTTTTATGTGTGGGGTGACGTGATCGCCGGTTTTAATGTTGATTTCGAACTCCCCTATTTTAGTGTCGTTTGAAATTGTTTGAGATTGAAATGTGAAATGCATGTGATATTCGAAAATCTGAACCTTGGAATGATTGTTGCTATGATTGGAATCGTTCATTTAAGTGTTATATGATGTGTTGAATGTTGTGAATGTGGGATCAAGGCATAGTATTTTCAGGAAAGAAAATACCGTGTAAGATCGTGTAGAATGTGCATTGATCGGTGATTTCTATAATGAGATATCCTGACTCTCCTGATATAATGGAATCATATAGATGAAGTTATTTAGGCGTTGAGAGTCGATGGAGGTTCATATGTATGGGTAAGTGGTTTGAAAGATAACTACTTGACCTGTTGTATGGATTAACCCTGTCATACTAGGAGAGTGATGAGATTGAGATTGAGATTATGTTTATGCGCATAGCTATGGGAACTTTACAGCAATGTAGTATGACAGGTGCAGATCTCTGAGTCTAGTCAATGCACGAGTCTTCCAGAAGTAGAGTCATGTGTCTATATGTTATGAGTCAGTGGAAAGTCTGACGTGTGAACCATGAGTATTGAATGTATTGAATAGACACTTGACGAGTTTGTGGAATATGGGGATATTGATGGCTGAAATTGTTATAGATTATGAATGGTGTGAAGATTTATGCTTTCTTTTGATATAAAGTTTCATATTTAAAGTTTTTAAAAATATCTAGCTTACCCTTTTGTTTTGTATCGTGGTTGTTTTTCTTAAACCTGTGATGATCGTGTATATTTGCACGGGAGCAGATGAGGTTGCAGGTAGTAGAGCTCCTCAGTGAGCATTTCTGGAGGAGGAGATCGCCGGTTTTTGAATGCTGATTGTTTTGTTTTATTTTGAAAACTCCTGTATGGAGATGTATTAAAACTTCCTCGAAAAGGGATTTTATTCTGAGGCACATTTGTATTAATGGATGAATTATATTATGTATATACCTATGTTAAATTTTTGATATTTTTTTTGTTTCACCTTTATTTTATTATATAAAAATGAAAAATATTTTGAGGGGCGTTACAGTGGCCTACATCAATGCGAAAGAGGAGGTGTTAGAGAAGTGTGTGATGTGAGTTGATTTTAGATTGATTCATTTAGGTGGCACTTTAGAATTAAGATTAAGATTACTTAGCAATTTAAGGTGAGAAACCTAAGGAAAATTCCCATTGGACATTAACTTAACAAGTTTTAAGTAGATGTGAAGGTTCATTTCCATAAGGTCAAAAGGAAAAAACACAATTATGGTGAAGATGATGACAAGTAAAGGTGCTGAAATTAAAGAGAGGAAACTAAACATAATGAAGGAAATTGAATAAGAAACAAAGCATTAAAACAAGAATAAGACATAGATTTCAGAATTGAAATTTGGAATGGAAATGGAATGGAAAAAGATGAGTGAAAGGAAACTTAGGAGAATGAAGCTAGAGAAGTGATCACGCCACTTGGATGGTGGTTTGCTCCAAGATGAGTGAAGAATGCCACCACTTGAGAGCTCTCTAATTCTCACAAGATAAGACAATGGTGTAAGGAGACAAAGCTCACAAACTCTAACACAAATTGTGTATAGTAACTTTACTTTAAATTCAACATGGAAATTGTACCGACCAGTCCTCGGACACCGAGAACAGGTAGTAAAGGGCGAACCGCGTCAGCTGGGTCCCACAGCATGGGCCAAAGCCACGTGGAGTGGACCTCGCAGGCAACTTGGATTAAAGGGTGATCAGTCATCGGTGTGTTCCCTTAGAGAAGGGTGATCAGTCATTCCCCTCAGAGTAGGGTGATCAGTCATCGGTGTGTCCCCTAAGAGAAGGGTGGTTAGTCATCAGCATTTTCCCGCAGGGAAGGGTGAGTAGTCGTCAGACCACCAGGATGGGCTGAGGTGTCATCGCCACTCAGAGTATGGCGAGGTGACATCGGCCTTGGGTGAAGATGAGGTGACATCGGCCTTGGGGGAAGACCAGTTGAATACCCAGAGTTAGGGAGAGGCCTGGATCACGAAGTGCCTATGCGGGTAGCAGGGAGAGCATAGTTGGGTGTAGAGTCCTGAGGGGACGAGTACTCACCAGAGCTAGGGTTTTCCCAGTGAAGCTACATGCATGGCACGTAAACAGTGAAGGCACTCCCAGAACAGGTGGCCCCAGAGACTAGGTGCACAAGGAGGCACCCAGGTGGTCACCCTGTGAGAGTTTGCACTCCAGAGAAGGAAACCTTATGTGCTAGATTACCCTAAGATTGGGTGATAGCGGCGCAAGGGTATTCCAGTAAACCCTAAATAGGGCTAGCAGCGCAGTAAACCCTAATTAGAGCTTGCGGCGCAGTAAACCCTAGACTATATAAGGGACAGTAAAATACTTCACAAAGGTACGCAGTTTCTAGACCTAAACACAGAGAAACTCAATACACTTGGTGTTCCTTGCCCTACACTGACTTGAGCGTCAGAGTGCAAACGGCTTCTAGGGCGCCCCCTTTCTCTTTTGCAGGTGCAGATTGCTTCGAAAGAACCAAGCACATATCAACGTGAGGAAGGAGGTGTGTGAGTGTCGTGAGTCAACCGACAGGCGGGTCTACCGGCAAGAACAGAAATACATGAGGTAGGCCTCCCTATTTATAGAATTAGGAGCCTTGGAAAAGAAGAAAAGAGGGTAGAATGGGAAAAGGGAAAAAAATTGGGCAGCCATAGGGTTTGACTAAGTCAATCCCGTATTCCAGGCTTATCCTTCTAGAAATTAGGTCAAAATGCCTTCAAAAAGGCTAGGAACAGGCAAGAATGCTACCTACACCCCCTACTAGGCTAAAGGCACTTTATTCTACCTTATTTCTACTATTTGGACCCCTCATTTGAGCCCAATTTATTTACAACATTTTTCCAAATATTGAAGAAGACTAATAGGAAGAACTTCAAATGTTTTGGCCCTTTTCCATTCCTCCTATGAATGAAGTCTTTATTTGCTTGTTGAGATGACCCTTCAAGTTTAGCATCCTTGGTCATCTTTATGTGGTCGTGGCTTGCATCATATCCCCCAAGTTGGAGAGAATTCGACCACGAATTCAGAACCCCTGTATATAACAAAGTTAGTTTGTTCATAGACAAAATAATGCAATGGGTTGAATTGGGAACAAAATTTTGCTCTTTAAGCTTGGTGAGTTCATATGAATGAATTCTCGATACAGGCCATGTTTGTATAGAATGTTTAGGGACGAGATGATGTGTTTGTAAAAATAAGAGGAGCAACCACCTGCCTTGAAGTCAATTGCGGCTAGGTCAACCGGCAAGAACAATAACAATTTGCCAATCAAGTTTAATCCAAAATTGAAAATGAAATTGATGTGCATATGAAAGGTATAGATGCGGTTCCAAACGTTTCTTTGCTGTTGTGCTTACTTCTTTTTCTTTTTTTATACTATATGGAAATATGGAAAGAAAGATCCATAGGTTGTATCATGAAAAATTTTGAAGAACATTCAATTTGAACAAAAAAAATTTTGTGGTGGATTCAATATAATTGAACACTTGAAATCATGTAGTTCTCGTCGGTTGACTCGGTCGTCGTTGACTCTAAGGTAGATGGTGGCTCCTTCTATCTCGCGATGGATCTGTGCCTCCGTTGAAACAGAGGGGGCCCTACCTGTAATTGCACTCTAACGCTCAAGTCAGTACAGGGCAAGAAACATCAAACAACTACGATATCTCAAGCCAAGAGTGTGTAAGAAACTTTAAGCTTGCAAAGAACTGTGTCTGTGTGTGAACTTGATGTGAGTCTCTTATGAACCTTTCTTGGTTTGGGTTGAGTTGATATAGGTTTCATTGTATTCATGACACTTTCAAGAATTAGGATCAAAATTCTAAAGAGCAATTAATAGAGTTTCTACTCAAGAAAACAAAGGTTCATACTAAAAACACATGAATAGGTAACTTGTAGTGTAAGATAACAATGGAATATGAATGGGTAATTCAAGAACAGTACCAAGCTTCAAAGGAAACACAAGAACAACATAAGAACACCAAGAACAAGTGAAAATACTGATTGAAATTCAATAGGAATTAGAAAATCACAAAGAAATTCATCAAAGAACAAAAACCCATGGATGGAAAACAAGAACAACACATGTATATGGAAACCCATGGTTTGGACGAAATTAAAACAGCAAGAAAACAAGGAAATAAACCAACAAAGTGCAGAACAATGGCAGCAAATGAAAGGAAACAACTCATGGAAAAGATTGAACTGATTAAAAATGGAAAAACTACAAGAAAACACAAATGGGTATTTTTAGAAGATGAATAGAAATGACTTATGTGGTTGTAGCCTTTTGGAGATGTGATTCACGCCACTTGGAGGGTGGTTCTTCCAAGATGAGTGGGTGGTGCCGCCACTTGAGAGTCTCCAAAGCTCACAAGATAAGACATGAAGGAGAAGAAGAGACAAGTCTCACAAACTCACTCTCTCTCAATTTCAAGATAGTTTCTTTTCTTCTAACTTTCAACTTTTTTTATTCAAAGTACCAAGCACCCCTATTTATAATGGAGAGGGCTGGTCATGTTACAAAGGGGAAGGAGTGGGAAGAGTCACTCTTCTAGCTCCTTCTAGTGCCTAAGAGAGAAAGGAGTAGAAAAGTCACTTTTTCCACTTTTCCCTAAAGAAAGTGCCTAAAATGCCTTACATTTAGAGGTTTCTTTTGGTTTTCCTCTTTGGCATACTCCGAAGGATATTTCTATATTATTTACAAATTTATACAAGATTATTTACAAATATTTATTTATACTACTATCTTTTGAATTTTCAAGAGAACCCAAAATGTTCTACTTTTTAAGAAGACTAGTAAGAAGAATTTTAAATGCTTGGGTGGATGACCTCTTCCTCCATTAGTGAAATCCTCTTCTACTTGATCTCCATCAGAACTTGTGTTTACCTTGGGCATTACCCCATTATATAGCTGTTTTTAGGTTACCTGTCGCACACATCCTCTTGTCCAAGCGTTGCCTCTAGCAAATTTAGGGTTACCCCTTTGGGATTCTAATGCACAACCTTAGTGCAATCCCGTGGCAACCTTCCTTTCATAGAGTGCAACTCCCGTGGCGACATTCCTTTCCTGGAGTGCATAACTTAAGGTGTGGCTGCTAGGGTTTTAGCGCCTACCCCAGCGCCGCCAACCCCAACTTGTCTAATAACTTAATATCTCACATGCCTTAAAACCTTCACGTGCCTCACGTGCCTTCCTAAGGATAATTCTATTGTGTCAGAACCTTACGTCTTGAACGCATCCTGCATGCATGGCATATCTGTGAATTAGGTTTTATGCCTTAACACGTGTAATTCTGTGGGCCCCTCTATGGGCCCTACCATGCCGACCTCTCCAGTGCCGACCTCTCACTCATGTGCCGACGTCCGAGGTCTGACCACTACACAAGCCCCCCAGGCTCAAGCTAGAACTCGTTTTAGCGAAAAGCCTTACTGCTCGACCTGTTGACCTATGTGGCGCTGCCCTATGTGGCACTGCGACGAGACTGAGTGATGGGACGTGCACAGTGCTTCGAGGTGACATTTCACCATACTTTCCCTAGAGCGTACACGTGGCAATCTCAACGGCTAGGGCGCATTTTCATTTCGCGCTTCCCCTATTCGTTAACCCTTTGCCTCCTACGCTCCTCACTGTTTCATTCCTTCGCATTTCATCTTTTAAAAAAAAACTCTTTGTTGTTCGAGCCCTCTCCTACTCCCTTGATCCTTCATCGACTTCACCCAGAATTTACTAAAGGTACATTCTTTTCACCATTTATGTTTTCCCTTTGCTATTGCGATGCCCTTCCATGAATTTATAACTGCCTGGGACTGTTCATGTTTTCTGCTCATCTCATTTCGTCGTGCCCTACTTTCCCGTCACGACACTTCTTTGAAATGCGTTTGTTCCGTTCCCCTTCTGAGTCTGTCTTTTTTCCTTTTTTGTGTGTGTTTTAGCCTTCATCGCTCTCAAATGGATCACTCTGTAAGGACCTGTAAAATTAAATTGGAATAAAAAGAAATATATTTTAAATGAATTCTAAGTATGCTTTTATTTAAAATAAAAAGGAAGGAAAGTGTAGTTTAGAAGACTATAAGATCGCCTGTCGCCTACTACACATGATCGCCAGGGCGCGAGAGGCATGCGGACATCGCCAGGGCGCGAGGCATGTGGACGTCGCCAGGGCGCGAGGGGCATGCAGGCATCGCCAGGGCGCGAGAGGCATGCGGGCGTCGCCAGGGATAGACATCGGCCGTCTCCCAGAGAGAGACATCGGTCGTCCGCCAGGATGAGACATCGATGGATAGTCATCGCGCGAGCGGTCATCGGTGGAAGATTATCGCGCGATGTCGAGTTTCACACGAATAAAGTGGGACCCAGACTCCCAGCATGTCACGTCCTGCACACGCGCCACGTGGACAAAAAGGGTGGTTCAGAATAGTGACATCAGAATGTTGGCATGCGCAAGAGACACTCGCGGTCGTACTGTTCAGGGAAGTGGTTGGCATGCACAAGAAGACAACCGTGGCCATACTGTTCAGTGAAATGTACACTCTGGCTTTCTTGCAGAGGGGGGGTGGTGGCAGCAGCATGCGTGGACAAGTAGGCTTGGATTCAAAAACCCACTGCGAGGAGGCAAAGAAGGTTGCAGTGACTCAAGAGTGAAAGAGTGAGTGCATCTTCATCCCTCTCTTTTCTCTCCTTCGCGCTGCGATTCAGGCATCCTCAAGCACCAGTGCGACAAACGACGACTACCCTTGGACACTTGGGAGGTTCTCTGCAAGTTCTCCAGACCGGGACACTAAAACAGAGTGAAAGCATCTTAAAGCTTCGTTGGGTTTCGGAGCTCTTAGAGTTTTGCGCTAGTCCAGGTTAGGGAAGCTAGCCTTATTTCCAACGAAAAACCTTATAGTAGATGTTTGAGATAATGGGGCGACGTGGTCGCCGGTTTTCACTGTTATTGTATAATCCTCTGTTTTTGAACGAGATCGCCGGTTTTGGCGTTGTTTTTCAAACTCCCCTGTTTTTGGTGTTGTTTGAAACTGTTTGAGATTTAAATGTGATATTCGAAAATCTGAACCTTGACATGAGTTTTTCTGTGACTGGAATCGTTCATTAAGTGTTGTATGACGTGTTGAATGTTGTGAATGTGGGATCAAGGCATAGTATTTTCAGGAAAGAAAATACCGTGTAAGATCGTGTAGGATGTGCATTGATCGGTGATTTCTATAATGAGATATCCTGACTCTGCTGAGATAATGGAATCACATAGAGGAAGTTATTCAGTTGGTGAGAGTCGAAGGAGGTTCATATGAATGGGTGAGTCGTGTGAAAAAGAACGAGCTCGGCCTGTTATATGGATTAACCCTGTCATACTGTGAGAGTGATGAAATTCAGATCGAGATTGTGTTGATGCGCATAGCTGTGGAAACATTACAGCAGTTTAGTATGACAGGTGCAGATCTCTGAGTCTAGTCAATGCACGAGTCTTCCGGAAGTAGTGTCATGTGTCTTGTGTGATGAGTCAGTGGAAGTCTGACGTGAGAAATGAGAAACATTGAAATTGATAGACACTTGATGCATTATGTGAAATAGAACGACTCTTGAGAATATTGTGAAATATGTGATTTCTTGATGGCTGTGTGATATGAATGAGAAAGTGATGGACTTTTGTGAATGTTTAAAAAGGCTGATCTATGTTGGTTGTCCAGTTCATAATTTAAAGTTTAAAAATATCTAGCTTACCCTTTGTATTGTTATGTGGCTGTTTTCTCTTAAAACTGTGATGATCGTGTATTTTACACGGGAGCAGATGATCTTCCAGGGAGTAGATCTCCTCAGTGAGTGGTCGCCGGGAGGAGATCGCCTATTTCTGTCTCTACGTGGTGATCGCCTGTTTTCTGTTCTGATAGCAGATCGGCTGTTTTGGGTCTTCTGATAGGAGATCGCCTGTTCTGTCCTTTTCATGCTGTATTTGGTTTTTTATTTCGAAACAATTGATGGAATGTATTAAAACCCTATGAGAGGGACGTCTCTTTTTGAATACGATGTACGGGATGATGTATTTTCAATATCTATACATATGTTGATTTTATAAATTTAATATCTACGCTTTATTCTATTATATAAATAGGAAAAGGTTTTGGAGGGATGTTACATTAATGGTATCAGAGCAGTTCGTCCTTAGGATGACCTGAGGGCCGTGGATCCATTGTGTTTCTTCTGCTCATAAAATTTATTTGAGTTTTAAATAACAACTATAGTGAAAGGTTTTCAAACGTTTTTGTATTGAAATTTTGTGTGTGCTTTAGTGAATATATGCCCTAACTGAAAATCTTAGTATTAAGAATGAGAGGGTCTTGATAAAGTGGTGAGGGTGCACACTCATAACTGGATCGAGATGATTCTCAATCTTAATTCCAAAGGTTTGATGTTTAGCATACATTGAATTCTGGTGTGATTTATGTCATTTTATTGAGTGTTTTTGTAATTGATTGAAAGTGGTTGTTTGGATTGTTGGTTGTATACCAGTAGCTGTTCTGGTGTTTTGCTTAAGGTTATAAGCATCATGATTCTGTTGATG
This sequence comes from Phaseolus lunatus, assembly GCA_013389735.1. NCBI lineage: Eukaryota > Viridiplantae > Streptophyta > Magnoliopsida > Fabales > Fabaceae > Phaseolus > Phaseolus lunatus. The sequence goes on from CM023858.1 coordinate 26,047,578, forward strand.
AACTCAAATTCTTAATGACTTTGAGATGCTGACCTTTGTAAGGTCTAGATGTTACCTCCTGAATGAATTGATTTCTTATCGATCTCATTCTTGTAGTTGTAGGGAATATAGAAACCCATAGTTTCAAAATCTGAAACGAAGAAGATGGCACGTAGACCTTCTACCCTTCCCCAACCTTCTTCGGAAATGAGCCAGATTGCCAAGGCCATTGAGATGATGGCAACTGCCATCCAACAACAGAATGCAGCAATGGCTCAGAATCATCAAGCTGCTATGCACCATTGGGAAACTGCTCGGTCTGCTGAAACAAATTCCCACGTCGGTCAGCCTCAGAAACAGATGGGACTGACCGAGTTCATGAGGCACAACCCGCCCAAGTTCAGCGGGAATGCTACCCCTGATCAGGCAGATCAGTGGGTCAGAGAGTTGGAGAAAATCTTTAGGGCGACCTCCTGCCCTGAAGAGAAGAAGTTGGTGTTCGCCACCTTTTTGCTATCTGGAGAAGCCGAGTTCTGGTGGATGGGAGCTCAGCAGATGATGGAAGCCAGAGCTGAAGTGTTAGACTGGGAGAGCTTCAGAGTGAGGTTCCTGGAGAAATACTTCCCAGATAGTGCAAAGTTTGCGAAGGAAGCAGAATTCCTCAGATTGGAGCAGGGGGAGATGTCTGTGAACGCCTATGCTGCTCGGTTTGAGTACCTCGCCCGATTCTATACCCAGGCGACCTCCGAGGCTTGGAGGTGTAGGAAGTTCGAAGAGGGGCTAAAGCATGGGCTGAAGAGGACCATAGCCCCGATGTGCATCAGGGAATTTCACGCCTTAGTAGAGAAGGCGAAGATGGTGGAGACGCTGGAAAAGGGTGATTCTCGGGTGATCAGGTCACACCTTGGGGGTTCTTCCCGTGGGAAGGCTAAGGCGCAGTGTAAGGACCTGTAAAATTGAATTGGAATAAAAAGAGATATATTTTAAATGAATTCTATGTATGTTTTATTTAAAATAAAAAGGAAGGAAAGTTAAGTTTAGAAGGCTATGAGATCGCCGGTCGCCTGCTACACATGATCGCGCGGGCGCGAGGCATGCGGGCATTGCCAGGGCGCGAGAGGCATGCAGGCATCGCGCGGACGCGAGGCATGCAGGCATCGCACGGGCGCGAGGCATGCGGGCATCGCGCGGGCACGAGAGGCATGCGGGCATTGCATGCAGGCATCACGCGGGCGCGAGGCATGCGGGCTTTGCCAGGGCGCGAGAGGCATGCGGGCATCGCCAGGGCGCGAGGCATGAGGGCGTCGCCAGGGATGGGCATCGGTCGTCTTCCAGGGTGAGAGTGACATCGGTCATCTTCCAGGGTGAGGGAGACATCGGTCGTTCACCAAAATGAGTCAGCAGTGGAAAGTTATCGCGCGACGTCGAGTTTCACACAGAGTAAGGTGGGACCCAGGCTCCCAGCATGAAACGTCCTGCATGCGCGACACGTAGACAAAAAGAGTGGTTCAGGCTAGTGACCTCAGAGTGTTAGCCTGCGCAGAGGCCCGCTTAGTCGTACTGTTCAGTGAAATGTACACGCAAACTTCCCTGCAAAGTGGGTGGTGGCAGCGGTTTTTGTGGAGAAGTCAGCTTAAGATGCAAAAACCCATTTCTAAGAGAGAAAGAAAGAAACGTCGCAGTTGTTCAAGAGCGGAAGAGTGAGTTTACCTCCCTTCTCCTCCATTCTCTCCTTCGCACTGCGATTCTAACACCTTCACACAAGAGTACGACGAACGACGACCACCATTAGAGCACCTGGGAGGCTCTCTGCAAGTCCTTCAAACCAGACGCAAAAACAGAGCCAAGACATTCTTTAAGCTTCGTTGAGTTTCGGAGCTCCTGGTGTTTTGCGCAAGTCCAGGTAAGGGAAGCTAGACTTCATTTTCAATACAAGCCATAGTTTTGCTGTTTCTGAAGTGAAGGCGACGTGGTCGCCGGTTCTCTGTTTCTTTTCAAAATGCTCTGTTCTATGTGGTTGGGTGACGTGGTCGCCGGTTTTAAATACGGGTTTCGAACTCCACTGTGTTTGACGTTGTTTGAAGCTGTTTGGGATTTAAATACAATATATATGTGATATTCGGAAGTTTGAAACGTTGAAATGATTGTTGCCGTGATTTGAAATATTCCTTTGCATGGTATGATGTCTTGAATGCTGTGAATGTGGGATCGAGGCATAGTATTTTCAGGAAAGGAAATACCGTGTAAGATCTGTATAGGTGTATTGACTAGGGGCTTGTCTAGAAGGAGATATCCTGACTCTGCTGATATAATGGAATCACGTAGATGAAGTTATTCAGTTGTGGAGAGTCGGAGGAGGTTCATATGAATGGGTGACTCGTGTGAAAAAGAACGAGCTCGGCCTGTTATATGAATTAACCTTGTCATACCGGGAGAGTGATGATATGAGACTATATATGCGCATGGCTGTGTGGATTCACAGCGACCCTGTGTGGATTTCACAGTGGTATGGTATGACAGGTGCAGATCTCTGAGCCTGAGTCAACGCACGAGTTAATCCAGAAGTAGTATCATGTGTCTATGCATTGTGAGTCAGTGGAAAGTCTGACGTGTGAACCATGAATACTGAAATTTGAAATAGACACTTGACGAGTTATGGAATATGAGTATGTTGATGGTTGAAAATTGATATGGATCATGAATGGTGTGAAGTTTTATGTTTACTATTGATTTAAAAGTTTTTAAACCATCTAGCTTACCCCTTTTCTTTTGTATTGCTCTGTGGCTATTTCTCTTAAACTGTGATGATCGTGTATTTTACACGGGAGCAGATGATCTTCCAGGGAGTAGAGCTCCTTAGAGAGTGGTCGCCGGAAGGAGATCGCCTGTTTCCGTCTCTATCGGGTGATCGCCTATTTCTGCCTCTATCGGGTGATCGCCTGTTTTTCTGTTCTGGTAGCAGATCGGCTGTTTTGGGTCCCCTGATAGGAGATCGCCGGTTTTTCAATTTAGTTGGCTGTATTTTGTTTAAATTTTAGAAAAATATACCGGTTATGTATTTATCTCCCTGTGAGGAGAAACTTTATTTACATATATATGATTTTGTTCATTTCAATCTATTGGTTACTTTTATTTTCATTATATGAACATGTATGGTATTTTGGCGGGATGTTACACGCAGCACCCACAAAGCAAGCCCTATGCGAGACCTCCACCACATCGGGCGGGAACAACGTCATCCCAGTTGCAGCAGCAACAATCTTGGAAACCCAAATGTTTCCATTGTGGTGGACCACACACGCCCAATGTGTGCCCCAAGAAGGCTTCGGAGAGAAGGTGTTTTGCCTGCCAAAGGACGGGACACGTTGCAAGAGATTGTCCTACCCAGAATAGGATGACTCAACCCAGTGGTTCTCAGCAGTTGAGGAACGAAGGCAGCAGACCTCAGGCAACAGGGAGAGTGTTTGCCATGTCAGGAGCAGAAGCGTCTCAGTCAGGTAACCTCGTGCAAGGTGTTTTTTTTATAGCTGGTAGAGGTGTAAAAGCCTTGTTTGATTCTGGAGCGACACACTCCTTTGTGTCAAGCCTGTGTGTAGCCGAGTTGGGCCTTCTAGTGAAGGAGTTACCTTTCGAACTGTTGGTCTCTACACCTGCGTCAGGACAGGTGTTGACCTCTACAGTTTGCCCCGAATGTCCAGTGATAGTAGAGGGACGCAGATTCAAAGTGAACTTGATCTGCCTACCTCTTCAGGACCTGGATGTTATCCTGGGAATGGATTGGCTAGCTGCCAATCACGTTCTCATAGACTGCGGTAGTCAGAAGATAGCGTTTCCAGACCTCCAAGAGTCAGATGTGATATCAGCTCAGCACGGGTGGTCGGAGTTGGAAAGAGGGGCGAGGTGCTTCGTGATGCTAGCTCGGTTGGAAGTGAAGAATGAAGAGGACGTAAGCAGGATACATGTAGTGAAAGACTTCACGGATGTATTTCCAGAAGAGGTACCTGGGTTACCCCCTAAGAGAGAAGTGGAATTCTCTATTGATTTGGTACCTGGAGCTGGACCAGTGTCAATGGCACCTTACAGGAGGGCACCAGCCGAGTTGGTAGAATTAAAGAAGCAAGTGGAAGAGTTGTTGGAGAAACAATTCATCAGACCCAGTGTATCTCCATGGGGGGCTCCAGTGCTCCTAGTTAAGAAGAAGGATGGAGGGTCTCGGCTGTGTATAGATTACAGGCAGTTGAACAAGTTGACCATCAAGAACAAGTACCCCCTACCTAGGATTGATGATTTGATGGATCAAATACATGGGGCCTCGGTGTTCTCAAAGATTGATCTGAGATCGGGCTACCACCAAATTTTGGTAAAAGCTGAAGATGTTCAAAAGACAGCTTTTAGGTCTCGGTATGGGCACTATGAGTATGTGGTGATGCCGTTTGGAGTCACAAATGCTCCAGCTCTGTTCATGGACTACATGAATAGGATTTTTCGCCCTTTCTTGGATAAGTTTGTGGTAGTCTTCATAGACGACATACTCATTTATTCAAGGACCGAGGAAGAGCATGAAGAACATCTGAAGACAGTATTGGAGATCCTGAGGGAGAAGCAACTCTATGCCAAGTTCTCTAAGTGTGAGTTCTGGCTGAAGGAAGTCAACTTCTTAGGACACGTGATATCTGCCCAGGGGATCTCGGTGGATCCAGCCAAAGTGGAGGCAGTGCTTCAATGGGAACGTCCTAAGACAGTTACTGAGATAAGGAGCTTTGTGGGTTTAGCTGGCTACTATCGGAGGTTTATTGAGGACTTTTCCAAGGTAGTGGCTCCTTTAACACAGCTGACCCGCAAGGATCAACCTTTTGCTTGGACCGACCGATGTGAGCAGAGCTTCATGGAACTAAAGGAGAGGTTGACTAGTGCTCCAGTGCTGGTGATCCCAGAGGTAGGAAGACCTTTTGATGTCTACTGTGATGCTTCACATCAGGGTTTGGGATGTGTCTTGATGCAAGAGAAAAGAGTGGTTGTGTAAGAACCTGAAAAATTAAATTGGAATAAAAGAGTTATATTTTAAATGAATTCTAAGTATGTTTTTATTTAGAATAGAAAGGGAGGAAAAAGTTAAGTTTAGAAGGCTACGAGGTCGCCGGTCGCCTGCTACACATGAGCGCCAGGTGGACATCACGCGGGCATGAGAGGCATGCAGGCATCGCGCGGGCATGAGAGGCATGCAGGCATCGCGCGGGCGCGAGAGGCATGCAGGCATCGCGCGGGCGTGAGAGGCATGCAGGCATCGCGCGGGCGCGAGAGGCATGCAGGCATCGCGCGGGCGCGAGAGGCATGCGGACATCGCGCGGGCGCGAGGCACGCGGGCATTGCCAGGGCGCGAGGCATGTGGACGTGGCCAAGGCGCGAGAGTTATGAGGGCGTCACCAGGGAAGACATCGGTTGTCTCCCAGAGGAAGACATCGGTCGTCTTCCAGGGCGAAGGGGACATCGGTCGTTCGCCAGGATGAGTCAGCAGTGGAAAGTTATCGCGCGACGTCGAGTTTCACACCGAGAAGGTAAGACCCAGACTCCCAGCATGAAGCGTAGTGCACGCACGCCACGTAGACAAAAAGGGTGGTTCAGAATAGTGACATCAGAATGTTGGCATGCACGGGAGACACTCGCGGTCGTACTGTTCAGAGCAGTGGCTGGCATGCACAAGCGACAACAGTGGCAGTACTGTTCAGAGCAGTGGTTGGCATGCACCAGAGGCAACAGTGGTCGTACTGTTCAGGGCAGTGGTTCTCAGACTTCTCTGCAGAGTGGGTGGTGGCAGCTGCTTTTGGTGGATAAGTTGGTTTAAGATGCAGAAAACCCACTGCTGAGAGGAAGAAACGTTGCAGCCTTCAAAGAGAGAAAGAGTGAGTTACCTCCTCCAGTTGCCTCCTTCGCGCTGCGATTCTAGCACCTTCACACGAGAGTACGACGAGCGACAGCCACCATTAGAGCACCTGGGCAGTCCTCTACAAGTCCTTCAACCAGACGCAAAAGCAGAGCCAAGGCGTTCTTCAAGCTTTGTTGGGTTTCGGAACTCTAGGTGTTTGCGCAAGTCCAGGTAAGGGAAGCTAGACTTCTTTTTTAATACAAGCCATAGATTAGCTGTTTCTGAAGTGAGGGCGACGTGGTCGCCAGTTTCCTGTTTCTTTTCGCAATGCTCTGTTCTATGTGGTTGGGCGACGTGGTCGCCGGTTTTAAATACGGATTTCGAACTTCCCTGTTTTTGATATTGTTTGAAGCTGTTTGAGATTTAAATGTTAAATACATGTGATATTCGAGAATATGAACCTTTGAAATGACTGTTGCTGTGGTTGAAATCATTCTTTGAGTGATGTGTGTAATGTCGTGATTGTGGATCAAGACATAGTATTTTCAGGAAAGGAAATACCGTGTTGAGATTTGGTTGTGAAGTGTATTGATCTGTGAGTATCCTGTGAATGAGGCGATCCTGACTCTGCTGAGGTAATGAAATCATATAGAGGAAGTTACTCAGTTGGTGAGAGTCGAAGGAGGTTCATATGAATGGGTGAGTCGTGTGAAAAAGAACGAGCTCGGCCTGTCATATGGGTTAACCCTGTCATACTGTGAGAGTGATGAATTGAGATCGAGATTGTGTTGATGCGCATGGCTGTGGAAACATTCCAGCCAATGAAGTATGACAGGTGCATGTCTCTGGATGCTAGGTTCAACGCACGAGTCTTCCGGAAGTGGAGTCAAGTGTCTTGTGTGATGAGTCAGTGAAGTCTGACGTGAGAAATGAGAATCTTTGAATTGATAGACACTTGATGGAATTATGTGAACTGAACGACTCTTGAGGAAATTGGGAAATATGTGACTTCTTGATGGCTGTGTGATATGAATGGGGAATTGATAGTTTTACGTGGGTATCTGAAATTTGTTTTATCTTGATTTTAAAGTTTCATATCTAAATTCTCTTTAAAAATATCTAGCTTACCCTTTATTTTGTATTGCTCTGTGGCTGTTTCCTCTTAAAAACTGTGATGATCGTGTATTTTACACGGGAGCAGATGATCTTCCAGGGAGTAGAGCTCCTCAGTGAGTGGTCGCCAGAAGGAGATCGCCTATTTCCGTCCCTATCGGGTGATCGCCGGTTTATGCCTCCATCGGGTGATCGCCTGTTTTTCTGTCCTAATAGCAGATCGGCTGTTTTGGGCCTTCTGTTACAGATCGCCGGTTCATGAATGGAGATCGCCGGTCTTGTTGTATTTGGTTGAATTTCGTTTTAAATTTTGAAAACATTTGACCTGGTCATGTATTTAACTCCCTAAGAGGAGCAACTTCATTTCTTATATATATAATATCATGTACTCTTCAATATTATTTGTTTACCTTTATTTTCATTATACATGTATGTATGGTTTTATTTTGCGGGATGTTACAGGTTGCATATGCTTCAAGGCAACTAAAGGTTCATGAGAGAAACTATCCTACTCACGATTTGGAGTTGGCGGCGGTGGTGTTTGCCTTGAAGATTTGGAGGCACTATTTATATGGAGCTCGGTTCCAGGTGTTCAGTGACCATAAGAGCCTGAAATACCTAATCGATCAGAAGGAACTAAACATGAGACAAAGAAGGTGGATGGAGTTTCTAAAGGACTACGATTTTCAACTCATGTATCATCCAGGGAAGGCCAATGTAGTGGCAGATGCTTTGAGTAGAAAATCAATACAAGTAGCCACCGTGATGATGGAAGAGCAGAAACTGATCGAGCAGTTCAGAGACTTAAACCTTGGGGTAGAATTTCATGTATATCACATTAGTTGTAGTAAGCTGACTATAACTAATGACTTCCTTGGAATGATAAAGGATAAGCAGTTGGAGGACCCTAGTCTGAAGCGTACTGTGGAGTCACTAGGGACCGACCAGGCTAGAGACTTTGTGATGGGCGATGATGGGATCTTGAGATTTAATGGCAGAATTTGCATACCTGCAAATGAAGAGTTGAAGAAGATGATCCTAGAGGAAGGTCACAAGAGTCGCCTTAGCCTACATCCAGGCATGAACAAGATGTACCATGACTTGAAGGAGTCATTTTGGTGGTCGGGCATGAAGAGAGACATCGCCCAATATGTTACTACCTGCTTGACGTGTCAGAAGGCAAAGGTAGAACATCAAAGACCTGGCGGGTTGTTACAGCAACTGGATATCCCTGAGTGGAAATGGGACAGCATCGCCATGGACTTCGTCACCCATTTACCCAGATCGATAAAGGGTCATGATGCAATCTGGGTCATCATTGATAGGCTGACGAAGAGTGCCCACTTTCTTCCAGTGAATTTGAAAATGCCCATGGCCAAGTTGGCACAGTTGTACATCAAAGAAATAGTGAGGTTGCATGGAGTTCCTTCCAGCATTGTTTCAGATAGAGATCCCAGGTTCACTTCACGGTTTTGGCAGACTTTACAAGATGGCTTGGGAACTAAGTTGAGAATGAGCTCGGCATATCATCCTCAAACAGATGGGCAGTCAGAGAGAACGATCCAGTCCTTGGAAGATCTGCTGAGGACGTGTGTCTTGGATCAATTGGGAAGTTGGGATGAGGTGTTGCCGCTGGTGGAGTTTACCTATAATAACAGTTATCACGCTAGCATAGGGATAGCGCCATACGAAGCCTTGTATGGAAGGAAATGCAGAACTCCATTGTGCTGGTACCAGGAGGGTGAAACAGTATTGGTTGGACCAGAGTTGATTCAGCAGACGACCGAGAAGGTGAAACAAATACAAGGCAGAATGAGAGCTTCTCAAAGTAGGCAGAAATCCTATGCAGATCAGAGGAGAAAGCCTTTGGAGTTTGCTGCTGGAGACCATGTGTTCATGAGAGTGACACCAACCAAGGGTGTAGGACGGGCGATCAGATCAAAGAAGTTGTCCCCTAAGTTCGTGGGACCATATCAGATCTTAAGGAGGATTGGTCCAGTGGCTTATGAAATCGCCCTACCTCCCCATTTAGCGAATCGGCACAATGTCTTTCATGTATCACAGCTGAGGAAGTACATGGCAGACCCTAGTCATGTGCTGGAAGTGGACGATGTGCAGATCAGGGATGACTTGTCCTTTGAAGCGAAACCAGTCAGGATTGACGATAGGCAAAGTAAATAGCTCAGAGGCAAGACCATCAGCATGGTGAAAGTGGTGTGGGATGAGAGATCGGGTGATTCAACTTGGGAGTTAGAAGAACCCATGAGAGAAGCCTATCCATACCTCTTTTCCATGTAATTCAATTTTCGAGGACGAAAATTTTGCTTGTTGGGGAGAATGTAAGGACCTGTAAAATTAAATTGGAATAAAAAGGAATATATTTTAAATGAATTCTAAGTATGCTTTTATTTAAAATAAAAAGGAAGGAAAGTGTAGTTTAGAAGACTATAAGATCGCCTGTCGCCTACTACACATGATCGCCAGGGCGCGAGAGGCATGCGGACATCGCCAGGGCGCGAGGCATGTGGACGTCGCCAGGGCGCGAGGGGCATGCAGGCATCGCCAGGGCGCGAGAGGCATGTGGGCGTCGCTAGGGATAGACATCGGTCGTCTCCCAGAGAGAGACATCGGTCGTCCGCCAGGATGAGACATCGGTGGATAGTCATCGCGCGAGCGGTCATCGGTGGAAGATTATCGCGCGATGTCGAGTTTCACACGAATAAAGTGGGACCCAGACTCCCAGCATGTCACGTCCTGCACGCGCGCCACGTGGACAAAAAGGATGGTTCAGAATAGTGACATCAGAATGTTGACATGCGCAAGAGACACTCGCGGTCGTACTGTTCAGGGAAGTGGTTGGCATGCACAAGAAGACAACCGTGGCCGTACTGTTCAGTGAAACGTACACTCTGGCTTTCTTGCAGAGGGAGGGTGGTGGCAGCAGCATGCGTGGACAAGTAGGCTTGGATTCAAAAACCCACTGCGAGGAGGCAAAGAAGGTTGCAGTGACTCAAGAGTGAAAGAGTGAGTGCATCTTCATCCCTCTCTTTTCTCTCCTTCGCGCTGCGATTCAGGCATCCTCAAGCACCAGTGCGACAAACGACGACTGCCCTTGGACACTTGGGAGGTTCTCTGCAAGTTCTCCAGACCGGGACACTAAAACAGAGTGAAAGCATCTTAAAGCTTCGTTGGGTTTCGGAGCTCTTAGAGTTTTGCGCTAGTCCAGGTAAGGGAAGCTAGCCTTATTTCCAACGAAAAACCTTATAGTAGATGTTTGAGATAATGGGGCGATGTGGTCACCGGTTTTCACTGTTATTGTATAATCCCCTGTTTTTGAACGAGATCGCCGGTTTTGGCGTTGTTTTTCGAACTCCCCTGTTTTTGGTGTTGTTTGAAACTGTTTGAGATTTAAATGTGATATTCGAAAATCTGAACCTTGACATGAGTTTTTCTGTGACTGGAATCGTTCATTAAGTGTTGTATGACGTGTTGAATGTTGTGAATGTGGGATCAAGGCATAGTATTTTCAGGAAAGAAAATACCATGTAAGATCGTGTAGGATGTGCATTGATCGGTGATTTCTATAATGAGATATCCTGACTCTGCTGAGATAATGGAATCACATAGAGGAAGTTATTCAGTTGGTGAGAGTCGAAGGAGGTTCATATGAATGGGTGAGTCGTGTGAAAAAGAACGAGCTCGGCCTGTTATATGGATTAACCCTGTCATACTGTGAGAGTGATGAACTTGAGATCAAGATTGTGTTGATGCGCATAGCTGTGGAAACATTACAGTAGTTTAGTATGACAGGTGCAGATCTCTGAGTCTAGTCAATGCACGAGTCTTCCGGAAGTAGTGTCAAGTGTCTTGTGTGATGAGTCAGTGGAAGTCTGACGTGAGAAATGAGAAACATTGAAATTGATAGACACTTGATGCATTATGTGAAATAGAACGACTCTTGAGAATATTGTGAAATATGTGATTTCTTGATGGCTGTGTGATATGAATGAGAAAGTGATGGACTTTTGTGAATGTTTAAAAAGGCTGATCTATGTTGGTTGTCCAGTTCATAATTTAAAGTTTAAAAATATCTAGCTTACCCTTTGTATTGTTATGTGGCTGTTTTCTCTTAAAACTGTGATGATCGTGTATTTTACACGGGAGCAGATGATCTTCCAGGGAGTAGATCTCCTCAGTGAGTGGTCGCCGGGAGGAGATCGCCTGTTTCTTTCTCTACGTGGTGATCGCCTGTTTTCTGTTCTGATAGCAGATCGGCTGTTTTGGGTCTTCTGATAGGAGATCGCCTGTTCTGTCCTTTTCATGATGTATTTGGTTTTTTATTTCGAAACAATTGATGGAATGTATTAAAACCCTATGAGAGGGACGTCTCTTTTTGAATACGATGTACGGGATGATGTATTTTCAATATCTAATACATATGTTGATTTTATAAATTTAATATCTACGCTTTATTCTATTATATAAATAGGAAAAGGTTTTGGAGGGATGTTACACACTCTACTTCCTCCCATTTCGGGTTTGATTCAGATTCCTCTCAGCCCTCCGTTCGCCAAGTAGTCCTAGGTCTCCATTCTGACTTCTACCAGTCTTTGTACCCATGGGCTTCTGAAGGCCTCCTAAAGGAGGTGTTCGAGTTCACCACCCCCAAAGCCATAATGGACTATAGGAAAAAGGAGGTGAGGAACAAGGCCAGCCACGCCTCCCGCGTCTTCGGGAAGGAGGATGATAAGTACGTGGGAGTGGTACCCTGCAAGGTGGACGAGCCTGTCTGCTGCGATGAGACTTCGATTCAGGAGGTCCCCTTCTGCTTCATCTACTCCACTGTCTTCCAGAGGGTGTGCCTACGGCTCCCCTTTAGCAGCTTTGAGTGGGCACTGCTGACCGAAATGAATGTTGCCCCCGCTCAGCTTCATCCCAACGGTTGGGCCTTCGCCGTCCTTTGCAACTATTTCGGGTGCTTGCCTTCTGTAGACTCCTTCCTGTACTTCTTCGAGGCCAAGAGCCCGGGGAAAAACTTCTGGGTTAGCCTCAACGAGGTCATTGGAAGAGCACTATTAATTCTCTTCCAGCAATCCTATAAAGTGTTCAAGGGCAAATTCTTCAAGATTTGTTGTCGCACCACCGACCCCACACTCTTGGACGGGTTTCCCCTTTACTGGGTGGAAAACCCAAACCTGGCCAAACCCAGGGCCTTAACAGACTTGAACCCTCAAGACAGGGAGGTGTGTAAGTTCCTGTCTGGCCTCGAAGCAGTGTTCAGCAGTGTCGAGGTCATAAAAAACGAGTACCACCCCAAAACCTTGCGGGGGTACATAGGTATTTGTTTTCACTTTGTTTTATGTCTTTATTTATTCTTTTCTATTTTTGCATGTTAATCTGCCACTGACCTGGTGTGTCTTCTATTTTCCTGTTTGCGGCAGAAATCACCATCAGCGCTAAGAGGAGGAAGCAGTTGGCTGCTCGTGCTGCTAAGAAAGGTGTTGCAGGCGCTTCCCGATCAGTCCAAACCAACCCTTCCATCGCCAACGACCAAACCACTTCCGCTCTCGTTGCAGCCTTTACTCAGCTCCTTGCCCCCCAGCCCCAAGGTGCAGTGGTGGCAGTCGGGGCCCCTCCATCTGACGACGAGGGCACCCACTCTGGGCTAGTCTTCAAGCGAAAACGTAAGGCTTGGGCTGCCCTTCCTCATGCCTCTAAATCAGAAGAGGAAGGCCCCCAAGACTACCAGGCGTGATGGCCTTCACATGTTGAGCTCTCCTTGGATGTTGAAGATGGTGCGGAAGCAATGGTTGAAATGAGCAAGATCCTCCTAGGAGTGATGGTGATCTTGAAGGTGCATGAAGTGTATGAAAATGAGAGAGGTCAGGCCAGCTCTCTTTGGTGGTGAAGGAGTGAAGATTAAAACCATAAATCAAGAGATTTAGGCAAGGGAGTAAGTATGGCACAAATTTGGCAGCATAACTTTACTCAAATTAATCTTGAAAATACATGAGGTAGGCCTCCTTATTTATAGATTTAGGAGCCTTGGTGAGCAAGCTTAAAGGGTAGGGATGGAAATACAAAAAGTGGGGGCTGCCTAGGGTATTGACTTTAGTCAAACCACACCATCATCCTAATATTCTAGAAGATAGGTAAAAAATGCAACATTTGATAGTACACCCCTCCTTCTTTTGCTAAAGGCACCTATTTGCTAGCACACCCCTCCTTCTATTGCTAAGGGCACCTTTTTGATAGCACACCCCTAAGTGAGCAAGTTTTGCTTTCTACACTACACTAATCTACTAAGCTACCCCTAATGGGCCTCCAAGTAGCATGTACAAGGTCTTCTCCCTCCCATCCGTGGCTTGACTCATTTGGGCGTGAATGTGCTTGGCCATGGACCTTGTGAGAGGTCCTAGACGGTCTAGGCTCCCTCCTAGATGCTCCTCATGTAGCTCCCCCTTGTCTTGTGCTAGACACTCTCCATGAGGTTCTAGACGGTCTAGTCTTAGCCCTTGGCTTTCATGGTGGGGTGAGCTTGGCCTCTCTCCATCATCCCCTCCCCCTTGGAAAGGATTTGTCCTCAAATCCAAGTCGTCATTGGTACCTACAAATGGAGATAGGTCAATTACATTAAATGTGTCATGCACTCCATATTCAAGAGGTAGGTCCAACTTGTATGCATTGTTGTTGACTCTCTTGAGGACTTGAAAGGGTCCATCTTTTCTTTGGCACCAACAAGACAGGTACAGCACAAGGGCTTAGGCTCTTTTGAACCCAACCCTTCTCCAACAAGTCTTGAACTTATGACTCTATCTCCTTGGTCTCCTAGGGGTTAGTTCTATAGGCGGACCTATTTGGTAGGCTTGCCCCCGGAATCAAGTCAATTTGGTGTTCTATTCCTCTAATGGGAGGGAGTCCATTGGGTCCCTCATTAGAGAATACATCATCAAATTCACTTAAAAGTTTTTCTACTTTAGGAGGTAGACTCATAAGTTCATTACTTGTGGCAGTGCATGCAAGTGTTCCTTTACAAAAGACAAGGCTTGGTTGTTCAACAAGAAGCAAATTTTCCAAGATGTTTTCAAAAGGCTTCTCTTGTTGAGCAACCTTGGGAGAAGGAACACTCTTCTCTCCCTCTTTCCTATCCCTAAGGACTTTTTTCTTTTCAAGCTCTCTTTTCTTTTTCTTTTCCTCATCCCTCTTTTCTTTCATTTGTATTTGGTCTTTCACCACTTGGGAATGTGGTAAAGGACTAAGTACAAACTTTTTATGCTTATGGGTGAAGGAAATCTCATTAGTAAGACCATCATGCAAGGTTTTTTTATCAAATTGCCATGGTCTTCCTAAGAGTATATGGCAAGCTTCCATAGGCACTACATCACATAAAACCTTGTCTTTGTAGTTCCCTATGGAAAACTTGATTTCCACTTGCTTATCTACACTTAGTTCCCCATTCTCATTTATCCATTGCAACTTGTATGGCTTAGAATGAGGAACTACTTGTAGATTGAGCTTTTCAATCATTCTAGAGCTGCAACAATTGCAGCTTGATCCACTATCCACAATGAGAGAACATATATTTTCTAAAACTTTACATCTTGTGTGAAAGATGTTCTCTCTTTGTGTCTCCATAGATGCACTAGGATGATTGTTGAGGGTTCTCCTAATCATTAGCAATTCTCCCTCTAATGGATCTACCCTCTCATCCTCTCCCCCTTCCTCTCTTTCACTTGGCTTATCCTCGCCACTAGTGTACTCATCTACACCTTTCAAAAACAAAGTCCTTTGGTTTGGGCATTGTGCTTGCACATGCCCTCTTCCATGGCACTTAAAGCACTTAACGTCCCTAGCTCGGATGGGTGGGGTGGAGGCATCTTTGGCTAAGGGTTTAGTAGTTTCCCTAGGTTTTTCTTTTGATGTACTACCCTCCCTTCTATATTCTCTCTTGGGATAAAAGTTAGAGTAGGATCCAACCTTTAGACTTGAAGTTTTGCGCAAATTTTGTTGCTCAACTTTAATGCAAAGTTGGACCAAGTCATTCAAGTCTTGATATGGAAGGAGTTCTACTCTATCCCTTATCTCAAGTGAGAGGCCACTAAGGAACCTAGCTATGGTGATATGCTCCTCTTCCCTAATGGAGGCTCTCATCATGTGGAGCTCCATTTTTTGTCTATACTCCTAAACACTCATATTGTTTTGCCTAAGTCTTTTGAGCTTGTCCATCAACTCCCTATGGTAGTATGAGGGTATGTGGCGACGTCTTAGGGCTCCCCTAAGGTCGTTCCAATATTCAATTGGAGGTTCCCTATGAAGACGTCTTTCTCTTTCGAGAGAGGTCCACCAATACATGGCGTTCCCTTGGAAGCTAAGTGATGGAAGAGGGCCAAGCACAACCTTCCATGAAAGGCAAGAGCCAAGTCAAGAGCATCTAAGACCAAGCTAGGAGCGTCTAAGACAAGCTAGGAGCATCTAGGACGAGAAGGCCAAGCTAGAAGCGTCTAGGACAAGAAGACTTGGATCAAAGCTATGAATGAGAGAGTGGCATTGATGGAGGAGGGCCAAGCACATCTAGCCAAGGAAGCCAAGGCCCAAACCAAGAAGACCGTCTAGACCAAGAGGAGCGTCTAGCTCCAGGAAGTGAGCGTCTAGAACGTGAAGGAGGGAGGCTATCCATGGAGCTAGACCGTCTAGGACCTCTCACAAGATCCATGGCTAAACATATCCAAGCACACATAGAAGAAGCCACGGATGGAAGAGAGAGATCCTTGTACATGTTTCATAAAGGCCCAAAGGGGGAGGGGGTGCTTAGTAGATTAGTGTAGTGTAGAAAGCAAAACTTGCTCACTTAGGGGTGTGCTATCAAAAAGGTGCCCTTAGCAATAGAAGGAGGGGTGTGCTAGCAAATAGGTGCCTTTAGCAAAAGAAGGAGGGGTGTACTATCAAATGTTGCATTTTTGACCTATCTTCTAGAATATTAGGATGATGGTGTGGTTTGACTAAAGTCAATACCCTAGGCAGCCCCACTTTTTGTATTTCCATCCCTACCCTTTAAGCTTGCTCACCAAGGCTCCTAAATCTATAAATAAGGAGGCCTACCTCATGTATTTTCAAGTTTATTTTGAGTAATGTTATGCTGCCATTTTTGTGCACAAGCTTTACTCCTCCCAGAAATCTAGGCTATAAACTTCAATCCTTTCACCTTCTCCCTTGAGCTGGCCAAACCTCTCAACCCATACTCATCATGCACCTTCAAGACCAACACAACTCCTAGGAGGGTCTTGTTTCACTCACCCATTGCTTCCGCTCCATCTATTTCTACTTTGATTCAAGAAGAACACATGAAAATGCCATCATTTGGTATCATGAGCTTTTGGTTCTTCAAGATGAGTAGCTTGTCTTTTTAAATTTTCAGTTCTTCTTTATTTTCATCTTGTCATTTCAATTCCATAATTGTCTTGCTGTTTTTTACATTTTAAATTGTTCTTGGTGTGCTTATGGAAGATCCAACCGAAGCACATGTGTTCAATTGATCTTGAACATTTTCTTGTGCAATTGTGATAGGATTCCTTACACATTGAGTGGCTGTTTTCTTTTAGGAATTTGAGTCTTTATTGCTTTCTTATAATTGCTTCATTTTATGCTTTGAGTCTTTATTTTCTGAATCTATAAATGTTGTGTCAAGTCATGTGAATCCATAATTGTCATCAATTCTTAGTAGTCCTATTTTTTTGGCTTGATTGTTTCTTGTTTTTGGGTCTCTTTAAGTTGCCTTAATCTGCTGTTATTTTTGATCCTTTGCTGCCTTTTTAATTTTAGTTTGAGTTCATAATTGTGTCTTAGTTCTTACACAATTTCCTTCTTACATTTCCTTTGTGTTAAATTTTGGTATCTTGCTGTTTTTTTTTTTCCAGTTTTCCAGATTTCCCCTGTTTCTCTCTGTCTGGCTGTTTTTTTGTTTCAAAAATTATTTCCACTCATAGGAAATTTGTGATTCTCTGGAAAATGCAAGTTTGAAGTGTTACAAAAAGGACAAAAAAAGAATCAGATCAAAAAAGGCAACAGAAAAGATATGATAAATCTTACAAAATCAGAGTGCAAACCTTGAGCGCTCCAGCTGGCCTAACTGCACACCAAATTTGCAAAAATTATTAAAAAAAAATGGTGCATGCGTTTTAGGTGATTCCAAAGCCATTGTTTAGATAAGATCCTGAATTTTTCTTGCATATAAATTTCAGAGACAACTTTTAAAAATACAGCTCAGCATAAATCGGGGAACAAACACGTTTTCTGGCCCACAACAATTTTCAGTGGTGCTGTTTTTTTTATTTGGTCATCTAATCTAGTGCTTTTCTTTAGGTATTCCTTTTGTGTGCCAACTTTTATTGAGTACCTTTAATTGTTTGCTTTAATTTCTTGACTCTCTTTCTAAGTTGTCGTATTATAAATCCTTTTGGTGGTACTGTTTTTATTCAATTAAATTTGTTTCTTGCTTTTGTTTCTTGACCTCTCTTTTGGGTGCTGGAATTTAATTCTCCTTGGTGCATATGTGCATGGAACTTGACTTGGTTTAGGTTTAGCTCTTGTGAATAGGTGCTGGAAATTGGAGAATTAAAGCCATCATTTTAAGGAGGAGACAAAGCTAAAGCCGAAACAAGGTTGCTTGAAACAAACAATACAAACACCTAGAAGATCAAAAATTCAAGACAACAAGGAAGTGCACTAACCCAAAAGAGGATCAACAAAGGGAGTCTTCTTTTCCTTTGCAACTTGGTTTATTGTTAATTACCTCTTTAATTACGTTTAGACGGTGAGTGTGTCTTCAAGGGCTCAAAGTGTCCAAGAAGCCTCACCTAGGGCCGAATAGCATAGTAAATTTTTGCTTAGTAATTTGTTGCTTGTTTGAACTTGTTTTCTATTGTTTTGGTAGAAACGTTTTGCATGATTAGTTTAGTTTAATTTTGTGCTAAAACCGACTAGTTTGTTGCATATTTTTTTTTAGCTTACATAGTTTTATTGCTTTTTGATTTCTCAACTTCTTGTGTTTTAAGTGTTTCACTAAGAGAAATTTTTGTGTGAAGGCATTGGAGACTAGTTTTTGGCAAGGAAAAGGCTTGGTACTTAAGTAGTCCTTTGAGACTCACCTCCCTTACCTGGAAAACTACCTTCTTTATCTTCCCTAATCTTTCTCAAAGTAAAAACGCCTAAATACACAAAGGTCTAGCCATGTCTTCTTCTTCTCATTCTCCAAAGTCTATAGAATGTGAAGTAAAATCTTTGAAAACCCTTTTGAAAGAGGTATCCCAAGCGGTACAATTAATCTCTTTTAGGCAAGTGGAGAATGAAAACAAGATTAATGAGTTGGCTAGAGCTCAAGAAGAGAAATCCCAAAAATCTCAAAAATCAAAAAAAACAAATACTCATGCATCACAAAGCATTGCAACTCTAGGGGAGGGAAGCCTTAGAATTAATGACTACTACCAACCACCCCCTAGAAGAACTAGGCAAAGGGAACAAGAGGTGCCAAGGGAAACTAGAGTAGACCTACCTCATTTTCATGGAAAGGAAAATGTAGAAATATATCTAGATTGGGAGATGAAGGTAGAGCAACTCTTTGCTTGCCATAGGGTAAGTGAGGAACGAAAAGTACCCTTAGCCACCCTTAGTTTCCAAGGAAATGCCATGTATTGGTGGACCTCTTTAGAAAGAGACCGACGTCTTCATAGGGACCCTCCCATAGAATATTGGAATGACCTTAGGGGAGCCCTAAGACGTCGACATATACCTTCTTACTACCATAGGGAGTTGATGGACAAGCTCCAAAGACTCCAACAAAAGAATATGAGTGTAGAAGAGTATAGGCAAAAGATGGAGCTCTATATGATGAGAGCCTCTATTAGAGAGGAAGAGGAAACCACCATATCTAGGTTCCTTAGTGGCCTATCACTTGAGATAAGAGATAGAGTAGAGCTCTTACCTTATCAAGACTTGAATGATTTGGTTCAACTTTGCATTAAAGTTGAGCAACAAAATTTGCGCAAAACATCAAGTCAAAAGGTGAGCCCCTATTCTAACTTTTATCCCAAGAGAGAGTTTAAAAGGGAGGGTAGTACATCTAAGGAAAAACCAAAAGAACCTACCAAACCCTTCACCAAAGAAACCTCAACCCCACCCATCCGAGCTAGAGATGTTAAATGTTTTAAGTGCTATGGTAGGGGGCATGTGCAAGCACAATGTCCAAACCAAAGGACTTTGTTTCTTAAAGGTGTAGACGAATACACTAGTGGCGAGGATGAGCTTAGTGAGAAAGAGGAAGGGGGAGAGGATGAGAGGGTAGCTCCATTAGAGGGAGAATTGCTTATGATTAGGAGAACCCTCAACAATCACCCTAGCACATCCATTGAAACACAAAGGGAGAACATATTTCATACAAGATGCAATGTTTTAGAAAATATATGTTCCCTCATTGTGGATAGTGGATCTAGTTGTAATTGTTGTAGTGCTAGGATGGTTGAAAAGCTTAAGCTACAAGTGGTTCCTCACCCAAAACCTTACAAACTTCAATGGCTTAATGAAAATGGGGAACTACATGTAGATAAGCAAGTGGAAATCAAGTTTTCCATAGGGAACTACAAAGATAAAGTTTTATGTGATGTAGTGCCTATGGAAGCTTGCCATATCTTATTAGGGAGGCCATGGCAATTTGACAAGAAAACCTTGCATGATGGTCTCACTAACGAGATTTCCTTCACCCATAAATATAAGAAGTTTGTACTTAGTCCTTTACCACATTCTCAAGTGGTGAAAGACCAAATACAAATGAAACAAAAGAGGGATGAGGAAAACAAAAAAAAAAGAGTGCTAGAAAAAGAGAAAATCCTTAGGGATAGGAAGGCGTGGGAGAAGAGTGTTCCTTCCCACAAGGTTGGTCTACAAGAAAAGCCTTTTGAAAATGTTTTAGAAAACTTGCTTCTTGTTGAACAACCAAGCCTTATCTTTTGTAAAGGAGCACTTACATGCACTGCCACAAGTAATGAACTCATGGTTTTACCTCCTCAAATAGAAAACCTTTTGAGTGAATTTGACGATCTATTCTCACAAGAAGGACCCAATGGGCTTCCTCCTCTTAGGGGGATAGAACATCAAATTGACTTCATTCCGGGGGCAAGCCTACCAAATAGGCCTGCTTATAGAACCCCGAGGAAACAAAGGAGATAGAATCACAAGTTCAAGACTTGTTGGAGAAGGGTTGGGTTCAAAAGAGTCTAAGCCCTTGTGCTGTACCTGTCTTGTTGGTGCCCAAAAAAGATGGAAAATGGCGCATGTGTTGTGATTGTAGAGCAATCAACAACATCACCATCAAGTATAGGCATCCAATCCCAAGGCTTGATGATATGCTTGATGAATTGCATGGGTCAACTCTATTCTCCAAAATTGACCTTAAAAGTGGATATCACCAAATTCGAATCAAGGAGGGTGATGAGTGGAAAACCGCTTTTAAGACCAAATTTGGATTATATGAGTGGTTGGTGATGCCCTTTGGACTCACTAACGCTCCAAGCACATTCATGAGGCTTATGAATCACACCTTGAGGGATTGTATAGGTAAATATGTAGTAGTTTACTTTGATGATATCTTAGTATATAGTAAAACCCTAGAAGACCATCTAAGTCACCTTAGGGAAGTCTTTCTAGTTCTTAGGAAAAATAGTCTTTTGCAAATAGGGATAAGTGTACCTTTGGTGTAGATAGTGTAGTCTTTTTAGGCTTTATAGTAAACAAAAAGGGGGTGCATGTAGATCCCGAGAAAATCAAAGCCATCCAAGAGTGGCCAACTCCACAAAATGTAAGTGATGTAAGAAGTTTTCATGGGTTAGCTAGCTTCTATAGAAGGTTTGTGCCTAATTTTTCTAGCCTAGCTTCGCCTTTGAATGAACTTGTTAAAAAAGATGTTGCCTTTTGTTGGAATGAAAAGCATGAGCAAGCCTTTCAAAGGCTAAAAGCTCAACTCACCAATGCACCCATCCTATCTCTACCAAATTTTTCCAAAACTTTTGAGATAGAGTGTGATGCATCGGGAGTAGGCATAGGCGCGGTATTGTTGCAAGGTGGACACCCCATTGCTTATTTTAGTGAAAAACTCCATGGTGCCACCCTCAACTACCCCACTTATGACAAAGAGCTCTATGCTCTTGTGAGAGCCCTAAAGACTTGGGAACACTATCTTGTGTCCAAAGAATTTGTTATCCATAGTGATCACGAGTCTTTAAAATATTTAAAGGGCCAACACAAGCTCAATAAGAGACATGCAAAATGGATGGAATTTCTTGAACAATTTCCTTATGTAATCAAATACAAGAAAGGAAGCACCAATATAGTGGCCGATGCTCTTTCAAGACGCCACACACTCTTTTCAAAATTGGGTGCCCAAATTCTTGGATTTGACCACATAAGAGAGCTTTACCAAGAAGATCAAGAACTTTCATCCATCTATGCCCAATGTCTACATAGAGCGCAAGGAGGTTACTATGTGTCCGAGGGATATCTTTTTAAAGAAGGAAAACTTTGCATTCCTCAAGGAACACATAGAAAACTCCTTGTCAAAGAATCACATGAAGGGGGACTCATGGGCCATTTTGGAGTTGATAAGACTCTAGATCTTTTGAAAGCCAAATTTTGTTGGCCACACATGAGGAAAGATGTCCAACGCCATTGCTCTAGATGTATCTCATGTTTAAAAGCAAAGTCTAGAACAATGCCGCATGGACTCTACACCCCTTTGCCGATTGCAAATGCTCCTTGGGAAGACATTAGCATGGATTTCATTTTAGGACTTCCTAGGACTGCAAGAGGCCATGACTCTATCTTTGTGGTAGTGGACCGTTTTAGCAAAATGTCTCACTTTATTCCATGCCACAAAGTAGATGATGCTCAAAATATTTCTAAACTCTTCTTTAGAGAAGTGGTGAGACTCCATGGTCTCCCTAGAAGTATAGTGTCCGATAGAGATCCCAAGTTTATAAGTCACTTTTGGAAAACTCTTTGGGGTAAACTTGGAACAAGACTACAATTTTCAACTTCTTGTCATCCTCAAACGGATGGGCAAACCGAAGTAGTCAATAGATCTCTTGGAACTATGCTTAGGGCTATCATGAAGGGCAGCCACAAATCTTGGGATGAGTACCTTCCCCACATTGAATTTGCTTACAATAGAGTAGTTCACAAGACTACTAATGCTTCTCCTTTTGAGGTAGTATATGGTTTTAATCCTCTCACGCCCATGGATTTAATTCCCCTTCCTAATCCACAAGATTTTGTGCATAAGGAAGGAGTAATCAAGGCTGATTTTGTCAAGAAAATGCATGAGAAGATTAAAATTCAAATACAACAACAAAATGAGAAGTACACAAAACATAACAACAAAGGGAAGAGAGAAATAATTTTTGAGGAAGGAGACTTAGTTTGGCTTCATCTTCGAAAAGATAGATTTCCAAATCAAAGGAAGTCCAAACTAAGTCCCCGAGGTGATGGACCCTTCCAAGTCCTTAAGCGAGTCAACAACAATGCGTATAAATTGGACCTACCTCTTGAATATGGAGTACATGACACATTTAATGTAATTGATCTTTCTCCATTTGTAGGTACCAATGACGATGACGAACTGGATTTGAGGACAAATCCTTTCCAAGGGGGAGGGGATGATGGAGGAGGGCCAAGCACATCTAGCCAAGGAAGCCAAGGCCCAAACCAAGAAGACCGTCTAGACCAAGAGGAGCGTCTAGCTCCAGGAAGTGAGCGTCTAGAACGTGAAGGAGGGAGGCTATCCATGGAGCTAGACCGTCTAGGACCTCTCACAAGATCCATGGCTAAACATATCCAAGCACACATAGAAGAAGCCACGGATGGAAGAGAGAGATCCTTGTACATGTTTCATAAAGGCCCAAAGGGGGAGGGGGGGGTGCTTAGTAGATTAGTGTAGTGTGAAGAAAGCAAAACTTGCTCACTTAGGGGTGTGCTATCAAAAAGGTTGCCTTAGCAATAGAAGGGAGGGGGTGTGCTAGCAAATAGGTGCCTTTAGCAAAAGAAGGAGGGTGTACTATCAAATGTTGCATTTTTGACCTATCTTCTAGAATATTAGGATGATGGTGTGGTTTGACTAAAGTCAATACCCTAGGCAGCCCCACTTTTTGTATTCCATCCCTACCCTTTAAGCTGCTCACCAAGGCTCCTAAATCTATATAAATAGGAGGCCACCTCATGTATTTTCAAGTTTATTTTGAGTAATGTTATGCTGCCATTGTGTGCACAAGCTTTACTCCTCCTAGAAATCTTAGGCTATAAACTCAATCCTTTCACCTTCTCCCTTGAGCTGGCCAAACCTCTCAACCATACTCATCATGCACCTTCAAGAACAAACACAAACTCCTAGGAGGGTCTTGTTTCACTCACCCATGCTTCCGCCCATCTATTTCTACTTTGATTCAAGAAGGAACACATGAAAATGCCATCAGGCATACTAGCACATATTCCGTGAAGGCCCATCAAATGTAGTTTAGCTTTAATTGGGGTGGTGTAAATAGATAGCCATGTGGACAAATGTTATTTTTCTGCACATTAGAATTAAGGAGAAGTTAACCTTCCACTATTCTAGAAAGCCATGGAGGGGGTGAACTTACAAAACTAGACACCACCTCCCATGTGCTCACACTTTCCATGTGGGCCCATGTGCTTCACATTTACATTCATTTGGCTAGCATTAGGGTTGCTTATGGTCCTCCTTAGCCTATAAAAGGAGGAGCCTACACCTTGTATTTTCAAGATTAATAGAGTATGTTATGCTGCCCAAATTGTGCCATACACTACTCCTTGCCTAACACTTAGGTTTTAGTCTTCAATTCATCACTACCAAAGGGGCTGGCAAACCTCCCATTTCCTCACTCTTCATGCACCTTCAAGGCACCCATGCTTCCTAGGAAGGCCTTGCTCACCTCCTCATAGCTTCCGCATCCATCATCACCAAGGAACTCCAAAATCCAAAGAAGAGCTCTTAGGAATGCTATCATTGGTATCTAGAGCTATGGTTCTTCAAAGATGAGTATCTCTTTTCATTTTCTTTTTGAGTTCTTCTTTCTCCAGTTGTTCATCTTTATTCCAAGTTGTCTTGCTGTTTTTGTGTTTTAATATGATTTGAATGCTTGTTTATTCATTTCATTGGTGTGTTTGTTCAAAACTTGGCTTGAACATCTATTTTCAATTTTGTGTAGGATTCTTGATATATTTGTGTTGATGTTTTTATTTTTAGGTATTTGAGTCTGCTTGAAATTTCATTTGGGTCATATGATGTTCTGTGTCTTTT